>OY744607.1:50180345-50220345 GCA_963556255.1 Allolobophora icterica | reverse complement strand
TCCAAACACTCCTACCCAATATCCCGCATATCCACAAACTCCTGCCCAATATCCCGCATATCCACAAACTCCTACCCAATATCCCGCATATCCACAAACTCCTACCCAAAATCCCGCATATCCACAAACTCCTACCCAAAATCCTGGATATCCACAAACTCCCACCCAATATCCCGCATATCCACAAACTCCTACCCAATATCCCCCATATCCACAAACTCCTACCCAAAATCCCGTAAATCCACAAACTCCTACCCAAAATCCTGGATGTCCACAAACTCCTACCCAATATCCGGCATATCCACAAACTCCTACCCAAAATCCTGGATGTCCACAAACTCCTACCCAATATCCCGCATATCCACAAACTCCTACCCAGTATCCCGCATATCCACAAACTCCTTCCCAATATCCCGCATATCCACAAACTCCTACCCAATATCCTGCATATCCACATACAACTCAAAGTTCTTCACAGCCAATTCAGAGCTCGCAACCACCTCAAACTGGCTCACAGACAGTTCAAACTGTTTCACAACCAATTCAGAGCTCACAACCACCTCCTGGTAACCACCCACCAGGACCTCCACTTCACCATAGCCACCGCGGACATGGACAACCATTTCGCCGAGGCCACCATCCACATGGAACTGCATTTCATCCAGGCCCTCATCCACCTGCGCAACCGTTTCAACCAGGCCACAACCCACCAGGTTCACCATTTCCTTCAATGAATGTCAATCAAGGTAACAATTGAAGTCAGTCTCTCGGGCAAACTAATCGATTTAAAATAACGTTCTATGATCTGTCTTTATAGCACAACCCTAAATCTCCATTACAGGTTTTCACATCCAATATTTGCGACATCAAGTACTAGCAGAATTTCAAATGATAACGCAAAACCAGAGTCCTTTAAAAATGAAAATTTTCATACATATTTAAAATGAATAGCTAATTTCGTACCTGTGTCATGCCTTTTCTCGGTGGTGTAGAAAACGAGTGTACAAGTTTTAAACTACAATTATAACAGAACTGTTCAAGTTCTACATAATAAATTTTCAAACCGTGGGAGACGGTAGCCGATTGGTTAGAATGCTCGCCTTGCAATGCTAAGAGAACATAGCCTCCCGATACGGTCAGAGGCCTATACTGTGTGGAAACCTCGATCAAATTCTTCACACATAGTTGCTCAACACCATCGATTCTTACTTGGTCATTAAGTAGTGGCGCTTAAGAAATGGACAATAATAATAATAATAATAATAATAATAATAATAATAATAATAATAATAATAATAATAATAATAATAATAATAGTAGTAGTAGTAGTAGTAGTAATAATAATAATAATAATAATAATAATAATAATAATAATAATAATAATAATAATAATAATAATAATAATAATAATAATAATAATAATAATAATAAATATACAATAATGATAATAATAATAATAATAATAATAATAATAATAATAATAATAATAATAATAATAATAATAATAATAATAATAATGTGCACAGAGTAGTTCAGCAACTATGATTCAATTATCCTGAAATTTATGAAAGCGAGTCTTAATGTTTCTGTGAACATTTTTCAGTCCAATCACTACTGCAACAGATGGTCTTGACCGGTGGAACGCACTCCCTTCCAGCTCAAACTAACACAACGTCAGCTGGATCTTTAAGCAGCTGTACGTTACCGGCTTCAGTGTATTTTATCGAAACAGTTTAAAACGGTTTTATTTATTTAATCTAATCTAATGACTTCTAGAGCGCTACTATAACGATACACAGGGCATCAGTTCAGTTGCCGATCGCTTGTAACTTGGTAAATGTTACATACTTGTTTACATTTCTCTGTAATAGAATATTCCGGTGTGTTCTAGAAAAGTAGAAAATCGAAGCAGGTCGCTTTCTTGTGCTAGGTTTCTCAAAGTCCGGTTCTAAGGAGCTCCATTCAAGTGTCAAAAGTAACTATAAAAATTAGAAATAATGATAATGATGACAATGAATAGCAGCTTCAGATAATAACAATCATGCCAAAAGTACTAATAATACACAATACGCCTTTCTCGAGAGCTGCGTCTCGAGCTCCTCAGTTTCGCAAGCCCCTGAAGTCTGCATTCTTTGACAGTGATTTAACTGGTTCGGATCGTGAGCGTCACTGGTTACTTAGTTTTTTCTTTTAAGTGGCGCTTCATAAATGTAAGAGGGGGATAGATGAATGGCAACACTCCTGCTCGAAAAACACAAGATCTTGAAAGTCGCGGTTCGATACCCGTGAGCTACCTATAGGTCTACTCGGCCTTCCACTTCCTAGGGGCAGCTATAAAATGAGCGGCGCCTAAGAGGATGCCAAGACGTGTGTTCGGTAAGATCTTGATAATTGTACTATCATATGTTTCGATGTTACTTACTGCGGTTTGTCAGTGAACCTGTCAATAAACACAAATATTATTATTATTGCTATAATAATAATAATAATAATAATAATAATAATAATAATAATAATAATAATAATAATAATAATAATAATAATAATAATAATAATTATTATTATTATTATTATTATTATTATTATTATTATTATTATTATTATTATTATTATTATTATTATTATTATTATTATTATTATTATTATTATTATTACAATTACACTTGTGATAATAATAAAACAATAGTAATAAAATAATCCGAAAAACTTCTATCGCCCCACGGTAATAATGCTCAAGGCATCAGTCAATGATCGCTACTAAGCAAAGTCGCAAAGTCGATGTCCACAGCAAAGTCCAGGTTGAGTCCGGTTGTGTGTTAAGAAGGGAATCGGAGAAGACACGGAAACATCCGATGGAAAAAAATGAGTCCAATGCATGAAGCTCATACTTTGCTTTAGAAAGCGTCTTGTTAAGCTTGTGCAGTTGACGACTAAAATTATTTCAGCTCAAGATCTAACAACTGCGAAATGGAATCCACCGGTGGCAGGGATTTCGTCCAAGAGACACCAGCTTCAGAGCTCAGACCCAGAATATCAGGCAGTCATTCAGAACATGACTCAAAATGGTGGAGCATCCTGGACGAGCAAAGTCTTAGAGGTAATTAAATGTTACTTTTAAAACATTGCATATGTTAGGATGCAACTATGCCAACATACTTTGCCGCAGAACAAGACGTTAACCAAGATAAATGTTTGAAAAAATAGTTTTATTTAAATTCTGTGCAGATGTACATAAGTATCCCTTTCAACACATTGCTGTTGCCTGAAGCTTCGAGCTATGCATATTTTTAGGTCATCATTGATTATGGGGGACTTCAACTACCATATTGATTGGGAAAAAATGGAAGGGGAGAGAGAAAAAGATAAGATTTTCATGGATTTTGTTAATGCCAGCTTTATGCAGCAGCATGTCATGGAGCCAACGAGGGGAGACAACATTTTGGACTTAGTGCTAACATCGGATGAAAATATGGTTGAGAATGTGAGTGTGGGGGAGCATTTTAGTACTAGTGATCATCAGGTTGTGAGATGGGAATTAGTAATGGAGCAGACCCAAGAAGTAAAAGCCTATGTGATAAGACCCAACTTCTTTAAGGCAGACTATGAATTAGTTAGGAAGATGCTGAAGGAAAGGGATTTGGTAAGTGAAATAAAGGGCATGGGAGTGAATGATGCTTGGGAGAATTTCAGAGAACGTATGAGGGAGATTATCGAAGAAAACATACCGAAGCACAAAAGAACCAATAAGAAGAGGCCTTGGGTAACACGTGAGGTGCAAAGAAAGAGAAGGGCAAAGCACAAAGCATGGAAGAATTTACAGAAGTTGAAGAAGGAAACAAAGAAGGGACTGGATTTGGATCAAGAGAGTGTTGCCAGACTTGAGAAGTTAAGAAACAAGTATGTGAATAAAAGAAACAGCTGCAATAATGCAAACAAGAAAGCAATACAAAACTTTGAACAAAAGTTATCGAGGAATGTAAAGGAGGATAGTAAGAGTTTCTACAACTATGTCAGAAGTAAGCAGAAGAGGAAAGACAGAATTGGGCCATTGAAAAAAGAAGAAGGAATGGGAGAAGTTATAGTGGATGATGTGGAAGCTGCTGAAGTACTCAATAAATATTTCAGCTCAGTGTTTACTTCAGAAGAATTAGGAAATGTACCTGAGCCCAAACAAATATTTGTAGATTGTGGCGAGAAGGGATTAACACAGGTACTGTTTACTAAGGAAAATGTGGTGGAGCAACTGAAAAGACTTAAAACCGACAAGAGTCCGGGCATAGATGAACTCCATCCAAAATTTTTACATGAAGTGAGGGAGGAAATTGGAGAGGCATTAGCCCAGATCTTCAATAAATCAATGCAGACTGGAGAGGTACCACGGGAATGGAAGGATGCACTCATAGTGCCACTGTTTAAAAAGGGAAATAGAAGTGAACCAGGTAACTACAGACCAGTCAGTTTAACCAGTGTGGTGTGCAAGGTCATGGAAAGAATTATCAAGGATAACATAGTGAAACATTTGAATGAGCATGATATTATAAAGGGCAGTCAACATGGATTTACCAAAGGCCGTTCGTGTTTGACAAATCTGTTGGAGTTCTTTGACGAGGTCTATGAGAGGATTGACGAGGGAAAACCTGTAGATGTAATTTACTTAGATTTTGCCAAAGCATTTGACAAAGTACCTCATGTAAGGCTGGCCAAAAAGTTACAAGCAGGTGGGATTAGAGGGCAGGTACTAAGATGGATTCAAAGCTGGTTATCAGGTAGAAGACAAAAGGTGGGCATAGGTGATAAACATTCTGGCTGGACGACAGTGCTAAGTGGAGTGCCACAAGGATCAGTGCTTGGGCCACTGCTTTTCGTACTTTTCATTAATGACATAGACGATGGGATTTTGGTTCAGGGGGCTTTCACCTCCGGACGATTCACCTCTAGGGGTATTCACCTCCGGACGTTTCACCTCCGGACGTTTCACCTCCGGACGATTCACCTCTAGGGGCTTTCACCTCTAGGGGCTTTCACCTCTAGGGGCATTCACCTCTAGGGGCTTTCACCTCTAGGGGCTTTCACCTCCAAATGTAAAATGAGACCTTTTTAAGAGATTTATTTACGCCGAAAACATAACATACAACATACAAACTATGAAACTAATTATCACTGAGCAATGAAGTAGATTTCTTAGTGTCAACATGCAAACTATGCAAACTATGCAACTAATTATTGTGTCATAAACAGGCAAAGTCAGGCAATAATACTAGGCCTACGTAATGACGCAGATTTCGAACGCCGAAAACGAAACAGGCAACATACAAATACTGCGCACCGTGGTATTATATAATTACTTCTCGTTAAGAGCCTACAATTTAGAAATTGTTCCATATCTTCTTATCTAAATTCATTTCTTATGCGCCTATGGTTAATTATGGCAAATTAGGGCATACAGTCACTGGCGCGCGAATTGGTCTGTCCTTATCATCTGCCGTTATCAGGTTATTAGGTGTCTACTTAGCTAGGTTCTAGAAGCTTTCATTGTCTTCTTATCTCAATTCATTTCTTGTGTTCGAAATCTGCTTCATTAGTTGCATAGTTTGCATGTTGACACTAAGAAATCTACTTCATTGCTTAGTGATAATTAGTTTCATAGTTTGTATGTTGTCTGTTATGTTTTCGGCGTAAATAACTTGCGTAAATAAATCTCTTCAAAAGGTCTCATTTTACATTTGGAGGTGAAAGCCCCTAGAGGTGAAAGCCCCTAGAGGTGAATGCCCCTAGAGGTGAAAG
Organism: Allolobophora icterica; assembly: GCA_963556255.1. Lineage (NCBI taxonomy): Eukaryota > Metazoa > Annelida > Clitellata > Crassiclitellata > Lumbricidae > Allolobophora > Allolobophora icterica. The sequence continues at coordinate 50,214,561 of OY744607.1, read as the reverse complement.
CCCCTAGAGGTGAAAGCCCCTAGAGGTGAATCGTCCGGAGGTGAAACGTCCGGAGGTGAAACGTCCGGAGGTGAATACCCCTAGAGGTGAATCGTCCGGAGGTGAAAGCCCCTGATACCGGGATTTTATCTAAAATTTCTAAGTTTGCGGATGATACAAAACTATGTAGAGCAGTGGATGATGAAGAAGAAGCAGAGATACTGCGGGATGATCTAAGAAGAATGTTCAGATGGTCACAAGACTGGCAAATGCTCTTCAATTTGGAAAAGTGCTCAGTGATGCATATGGGGAGGAGAAACAACGAGTTTTCATATGAAATGGGGGGCACGGTGTTGAAAGTGAGTGATGAAGAAAGGGACTTGGGAGTGATTATGCACAAGAGTGCAAAACCTTCAAGGCAATGTGCTGAAGCAGCAAAAAAGGCTTATTCAACTTTAGGTATGATAAAAAGGACAATAGTCACCAGAGACAAAGATATAATAATAAGGTTGTACAAATCACTGGTTAGGCCACAGTTGGAATACTGCATCCAGGTATGGAATCCATACCTGAAACAGGACATGGAAAAACTGGAGAAAGTACAAAGAAGAGCTACGAAAATGATTTGGGGCTACAAGGATCTGAGCTATGAAGAAAGGTTGAAAAGGTGTGGACTAACAACATTGGAGAAAAGGAGGAGCAGAGGAGATCTGATTGAAGCTTATAAGATTATCACTGGAAAGGAAGCACTGCAGTGGGAGAGGTTCTTTGAATTAGCAACGAACAAGGCAACTCGGGGACACAGGTATAAATTATTTAAGAGGCCGAAGGGAACATCAGGGCAGAAATTCTTTAGTGCAAGAGTTGTAGACCTGTGGAATGGTTTGGACGATAGTACTGTCTCAGTGGACACTATAACAGCTTTTAAGAAGAAGCTAGGAAAATTGGGCTATTAAGAGTTCGAGGTAAATTTGCAGTGGTTCTAACACAGACTACACGTCTTCTGAACCACTTAAAACCCTTGTTATGTTATGTTATGTTATGTTATTGGTATTACTTGTGCTTGAATGTAAGATTCATGTGTTCTTGAGCTTCGTGCTCCATAAAGAGTTCAAATCGCTGCACATATTCCACAGTCTCTTCTACAGGAGTTTCAGACATCTTAGATAAGCAAGTCTTAAAACCAACAACATAGAGATGGCTAAGTGCATGGGCCTCGGCAGGAATTTTTAAGTGTAAGGGGCAAATCTTCTTTAGGGGAAGCAAAATGACGTTTTTACCATTCATAGCACACATGACAACTTTAAAAATAAATAATGGTCAAGGAACTACCTAAATAATTTAGCTTTTTTGCAGTGAAAATTGTGCAGGCCTACTCCTTTCCTTGTGCGAAAGATCTCTACTTCAAGGCGCTAATCCTTTTAGCAACCGTCACGAGGTGCTTGACTATTACAACACCGTTGCCCAACAGAAGTCGCCTTAAGACAAAATTCAGTCAAAAATACAGGAGCACCATAAATTTAAAGAACACTGTTGTAATAGGTTCTACGTCGTTACAGTCGTACCATTTTAAGCTGAAGAAATTTGGTTTTCTTTAGTGATTTACTTTTGCAGATAAGTCGCATAGAGAATTACCCACTCTACAACGTTTATAAGTCGTGCAAAGCGGAAATGGACCGAGAATACGGACAAGGCTTCCAGAGCGAGCGGATTCTCTGGCACGGAACCGACGCCTCTGTCCTTGGGAACATCTATCGCGGTGGATTCAACAGAAGCTACTGCGGAAAGAACGGTCCGTCTCTTCACTTTGCTTTTGATAATCTCATTCTGCATACCTTTACTCGCTTCGCTTCAATTTCTAATCAGGCTGGAGCAGCCTAAAAATTGCAATATAGTCTGCTGTTTATTTAATGTAATATCCAACTTGTGCACGATAGCCTGCCCTACTGGATAGAATGCTGAACTGTCAACCGAGAGGGCGGGGTTCAAATCCTCATCATCGCAGAAATTTATTTAAAGACTTCTGCTCCAACTCAGTGTGATTCTCCGTACAGATTTTATTTTAGTTATAGTTACAGTTATAGTTAATGGTTTTTCATTTTAGTTATAGTTACAGTTATAGTTAGTATTATTTTTTAGTTACAGTTACAGTTATAGTTAATGGTGCTTCATTTTAGTTATAGTTGCAGTTATAGTTAATATTATTTTTTAGTTACAGTTATAGTTATTGGACTTTATTTAAGTTAATTTTAGTTAATACATATTTACAACTGGCCCCAATGGCGCTCAACGCCTGATCCTTATGGGGTAATTTAATTATCTCAGAAAATTTAGGCAGTTTTTTTTATCTCTTCCCCTTGTCAACAACTGTCAATTATTCAAGAACCCCCTAACAAAATTGTCAAAGTAAATTACCCCACCGCCAGAAAATTTCTATTACGCTAACAAATGCAGAAACTGAAATTGCCGAAAAAATTTTGGTTTTCAGATTTGAATTTTATACTTAATGGCTACTGTACAGTATACGTGGAATCACTGTCTGTCACAGATATTTAATGGATTTTTTCTATTCAAAAATACAATCTCGGTTTCTTTTGAATGTGTATTGAATTTGCTTTTATTATGAACATTTCTAATTTGAACATGAACATGATAACTTTTTTATAATATTCCTTTTAACATAGAAAATTAAAATCAAAACAAGTTTCTCATTCTTTAATATTAACAATTGAAAGAAAAATTATCTTTCCATCAAAAAGAAACTCAAAATAATAGATTTTCGAAAATAACTCGGGATATTCGGAAAGAGAATATGCAGCGCGTTTTCTCATTTTAGTTGCGAACAATAAACAGGATAATTCAAAACGAAGAAAATATCGCGTTTGATTAAGTTAGAAACAAAAATGAAATAGATCACTCATAAAGACTTTCCGAATCTATGGTTGCTTTTTGATTAAATTATTGCTGCCGTCAATTTGTCTTGAACACCCCTCCCCTTATCAAGAATTGTCAAACTTTTTCAAATTCCTAGCCCCATGTTATTGATATCATTAATGGACGACCGCATAGGTAATTTAAAGACTGCTCTTTTTCACGTTGTTATGATATTACACTTTTTATTTCATTAACGAAAATAGCGATGAATTTTCGTTTGTGTTATTTTCGTTATAGTTATAGTTATAGTTAATGATATTTTTTAGTTATAGATATAGTTATCGTTAACGAAATCATTTTTTGTTCGTTAACGAACATAACGTTAACGAGAATCACACTGCTCCAACTGCGCCCTCTAGCCAACTCAGCCGTAATGGTACACTGACCGCACACTGTCAATGAGAAGCTGAGACAGCGAGGGAGAGAATAGGCCACCCGGCCTCATATGCCGAGGAGGCGTCCACAGTTTAGCGACATCTTATGACAACAAAGGCCATTGACGTGTACGGAAAATATTTTGGCAAAACACTCATATGCCGAGACTAAGTAGAGTGAAGTCGCTAACACTTCATACCCATTGCTGCCTCTCAGGGAATGCTCTGCTTTTATCCTAATGTCCAAGGCAACGATTGATGGTTGCTTCAGTGGTCAAATATATTGTTGGAGACGTCCAGTTGAAATGATTGCCTCATTCTCATATCTAATCTAATGACTTCTATAGCGCCGTTATCATAATGCCACTCAGAGCCACTACAAAGCTTAAATGCAGAAGTAGAGTTCTGAGAGATATCAACTGTCTTGTAGGATTGCAAAGATTTCTATCTGATAGAACATTTTCCTTTTTTAGCAACCGCTTTTGGTGATGGCGTCTACTTTGCAACATCCTTCAGCTACTCAGCCTCAGCAACCTACTCTCCACCCGATTCAAAAGCACAAAAGTACATCTTCCAAAGTCGCGTCCTTACAGGTCATTTCATCCAAGGTAAAAGTGGGCTCAAAGAACCCCCGATGAGAACCCCAGAACTGAGATATGACTCCGTGGTGGACAAAACTGGAAATCCCAGCATGTTTGTAATTTTCAAGGACATGCAAGTCTACCCAGAATATGTGATAACGTTGAAAGCGTAAACTCTAGAAAACTGATTCAACACCAAAGACTTATTTACGATTAGAAAGCTGACCTTATTCTCAAGTAGCCACTTCTAGGTAATTGAACACTAGATGCAGCGTCTAAATTTATTCCTTTTGAATTACTTACTGCCAGTGATTGGCAATGGTTAGCTAACAAGTTGCTAACTTTTAGTTACACTTAAATTTTGTTGTTAGGATGAAGTTTAACTAGAAAAAAATAGTTTAGTTAAAACCAAAGTTTAACTAATTTTTGTTGTTGCTAACTATAAAGTTTAACTAACTTTAAAATCAGCAACTACGCAACTATTTTCCACAGTGAACACTGTAAACAACTCAACGCGATGTTTACTTACTTATTAACACTGGTGTTGCCTCTGCATGGAATACAGTATGTGGTAGAACGCAGTGCAGATAACGACATTGGTCTTTATCTTTATTATTCTTTATATGAGTTGACTGTAGCAAAGATTTGATTTATAGAATACAACAGTAAAAATGAATAGTTTATTAGTCACTACTTGCTTATCTGCGGTAAAAGTGAAAGAAAACAAAAGCAAGAGTAAGAACTTCAGTGCAAAATGTCCATTTTGTGTGAATAAATGGATTTCTGGAAATATTACGTCTACATCCAACTTTCTGAACCATATCAAGGTCTGACGAAACACTTGATCACCTTTTCTTACGATCCACAAACAAATCTGACAGTGGTCCTGGTTTTATTACTCAAGGCAAGTGAACTGCATTGCATGATGCACAATCGTTTGCATTAGCAACTGTCTTAATTATTTTCTGGTTGAACTGTAGTAGGATATTCACTGGAGTAAACTTGTCCAAAATATTGGGGGGATTTGGTTATTTATTCTACACTTGTTGCATTGGATGTACAGGTAAATCTCAATTATTGGGCAGTGTTTAATCTAGACGTCATTTCGGGGGGAAATTTCCCCCCAGGATTTATGTTTCCCCCAGAGGCCGGAAATATTATAATGTATAGACTGTTTTGGGGAAGAAATCCCCAGGATCCTTGTTTCCCCTCTCAGAAGTGGGGTACTAGATTAAACACTGATTATTGGGGGCACGTGCCGCGACTGCCTCCCCGAGATTCTACTCCAATGAGGATATTACGTACCCGGTAGTACATATTATATTGGGGGCATTGAAAGTGAAATTGTCTGTGACGCTCTGCATTATTACAGTTCACTTAACCTCTCTGTTATTGTGAAAATGTTTGTCATAAAAAGTTGGAAAGAGTTTAACTAACCATTTTTAGTTTAGTTAACTTATTTCTTAAATCAGTTGTCAACTTTAGTTAAACTAGTTTATTTTAGATGAAAAATTGTTTAAGTTTAAGTTTAAATTTTTTTTAGTGCCCATCACTGCCTGCTGCAGTAAAAAGAGTTAAACAAACACTTCAGAAACTGTATTCTAAACAGATCAGGAAATGTTCTAAAATACTTCTCCTAACTTGCTGTGATGTACATGTAACTCAATTCTGTGACAACCATTCACGTCAATGTTGTGTTCTAGCTTAGTTAAACCAACGTTCTGTGTCACTACTCACAACAGATTCATCTTAATGGTAAAACCACGGATACACCAGCTCAGAAAAATAGTTAGGTTCCATTGAACCACAAAAGTGAATCGCCATTAAACTTTATCCTCCTTTGAGCATCCTTCAGTCAACTCAACAAAGAGTCGACATACAAACCTGCCTCGTGCGTTTGTAATTTTTGCGGTACTTACTGAAGGGCCGAAACTTTCTGGCTTATCCAACAGATCAGGAAATGTCCTAAAATACAAGCTCATAACTTGGTGTGATGTTCATGTCACTTTATAAGCAGTGTTGGGTACTATTTAAATAGTAAATTCTATTTAAATAGTAAATACTATTTAAATAGTATTTAAATAGTTTATGATTATTGACGCCACTATTTAAAATAGTCTTGTTAGGTCCTATTGAAATAGTATTGAAATAGTATGCGCCTATTTACTATTTATTAATAAGTAAATAGTCTACCACCAGTCTGAAAAAATAAATTTAAAAATTAACTTCTGTAATTTCTGTAAACTCAATGGCTAAAGCTTCGGCTGTATGGAACACAACTATTAGTGGCACCAAAGCAGCTGATGCTGCATTTGATATTGTTGGACACAGATTTGGCGTGCCTTGTGCAACCTGTTTGAATTCGTATTATGACTCTGTGAGAAATTTACTCACTCTGAATCTAAGCTGAATTTAGTGTGCACCGCAGTATCACTATCTGCTTTTCTGCAGCGTGAAGTAGCATTTCTGCAAGAATCTGTGGCACTTATGGGACCACTTCCGGATGCATTCAATGTACTCCAAGGTGACAAGGAGTCGTGTCTTGGGTTTGTGCTGCCAACACTGCAGAAGCTAAAAATTAAGTTCAATGCAGTGCCACTTACACTGACTGACTACACCTCTTCATGGTGCACTCTTGACGGGAATCAATAAACAGTTTCGATGCCTTTTTGACAACAGTGAATTCCTCATACCAGCAGTTTATCATCCAAAGTTCAAACTCAGTTGGATTGAAAACCCAGAATTGAAGGCAGATGCTTCATGCTTTTGCAGAAAGCAGCAGAGAACATGAATGTTGACAGCAACACTACTGAGAGTAGCTCACAGTGACAAAGCTGTGACATCCAATTCGGCTTGTAACAGTGACAACTTTTTCGATGGTTTATCAACTATGCGGGAAGAGGATCCTCCTTTGAAGTAACTGAATGACACGTCACGTGAACTAGAAATGCTGGACAATCATCCACAAATCAAATCAGTTTTTCTGTGCTTCAACACAACCATTCCATCCAGTGCTGCAGTAGAGAGGCCGTTTAGTAATGCAGCACTAATAATCTCAACAAGAAAAGGATTCGCTTATCTGAGGAAATTTTTGAACAGTTGCTCTTACGCAAAGTTAACAAGAACTACTAATGGAAGGTTACTACATCAGAAAATTTCAATCTAAATAGTTTTTAAATAGTCATGTGGTATTTGCAATAGTCTGCAGCTATTTACTATTTTTTAAATAGTATTTCAATAGTTTTCTACAGGTACTATTTACTATTCTATTTAAATAGTCAACCTGACTATTTACCCCAACACTGTTTATAAGAATACCGTAGCATTTCACTGATTATATTCTGTCAGCGGCTCAAAATAATTCTGCATTAAAATGTTGTCGTTTAGGGTTATCGCGGGCAAGAAATCGGCACGAACTGGCACAACATTATGTACCAACACATTAAATAACATTTAAAAAATTCTTGTGCAATGAAATGTTAGATTCTCATACCACCACATCTCGAAGACCAGGCACTCAACTGATTCTGGTTGTTTTCCAAGATGGAAATGAGCAGGCGAGGAACTGTACACGCAGTGCCATTTACCTACGAGAACAAACATGAGTTGTAGGTATCCATCTATTCATCGTGGCATGAATTGGCTCCATATAAAGCACCAAAACATTAAGTTACATATTTGTTTATATAACGCCCTTAAAATGCACTGTTGCCTTCATTTCTTAATTGTGGTATTATATATATTTTAAGGTAATTTTAAAGTAATTATATAAATCCACTGAAATCTTTCAACCTAGCAAATCAAATGAGGTTTTTAGTTGTATAAAATTACGGAGAAATTCTGCATGCAACTGAGCACAATTACACAAACTGTCCCTATCGTTTAAATACAAAACTCTGAAACTGTTAATCAACAACTGAACACGTTTAAATTGTTAATCACACAATCCTCCGAGAGTTGTAGGCCTATATCTGTCAAACAACCCATTCTAGTAATCCTACACCTGGAAATGTTGGAATAGACCGTGTGACAGTACTTTGCTCCGCTAGTGTTCTCATCTCGGACTCCAAGTCTTTCTCTCTGATAATCAGTAAAATTTGAAGCGCTTGACTGGCTCAATGTCCTACACAGTAACCATCTCAAGGGAAGAGGCTTGTACTCTCCGTGCTACAAGGCAAATGCTTTAACCATATCCCACAAAGTTGTAACATGACCGTGCAAATCATCGTCCCATGCAAAATAATAGTGTTAGGCTTCCTACTCAAACTATCTTTCCATATGCCTTTGTCAACATACAACTCATAAGCTAGCAAACTTTCGATAAACATTATGGGTTTGCAATTTAAGTCGTCGTGATTTGTGGCTTCAGCTATGCAAGAGTATCAACACCGATGGGTTCTTATTTCGTTTGTACACGAAGTGTGACTGAAAACGCGTTGGGTATAGCCTACACACGCACACTCGTTAAACATTTCTTGCTAAGTGTTCCCATTTCGATAATTACAACGTTGTGGCTCTTGGTAAATTCGAATTCTCTTCACTTCTTCAAGCATCTCCCTTTCATTTCAATCATTAGTTTTCATATTTCCCAGTAAATGTTGCGGCGAATTCAACTAGAAGCTACTAGATGGCACCACCGGTGCACATTTCCATTAACAGAACATGTCGATTTCATTTTCTTCATATAACGGTTTAGTCCGTATATATATATATATATATATATATATATATATATATATATATATTGAATGGATTCAATGGATGCTACCCTAGCCATCTGGGCAAAGGCTCGGATTCCAACCCAGCGAGTAGACCCTGGAGTGAGAAAGCTCCGCAAAATGCACAACGAGTATTGCTTGCTTAAAAAGCACCGTTTGACGAAATAAGACTCTTGCAGATACAAAGAAGATATGTTTAAGGTTGATCTGGACGAACTGTTCGATATCTGCACAAAAGATGCTCTTCATGCCATGAAAAATTAGCAAGACAAAACATTTCAACAGAAAAGGTTAGACAATACACTAGGTCGTCAATGATTGTGCAGAAAGAGGGGTTGCACTTATCCAATCAGAAAATGCAGCCTTGACACAGGATGAAAAACTCAAATGCAGTATCTATAATTGCAGCTCGTATTCAACCACCGAAGAGAGTTTCCAGTTCCAGCGAAAGCAGCTCTCAGACTACAATTCTAAGAACCATAGGCGCCGACTTTTGCTTTTGTCTCTGGGTGCCAGTCAGGGGCGGATCCAGAAGGTTTATCAAAGTTTTAAAGGACCAACGAAACTTTTTTTAGGAAATCATCTCCGAAGAAAACTGATGACCTTTTTTAGTCATCCGGAAAAATTCATTATACATTATTTCGTCATTTTTCATCGTCTACTACGTGTGTAAACATAAACAAATTTTAAATGGGGGCCATGGCCGGATTGCCCCCTGGATCCGCCCCTGGTGGCAGTGCATATTTAAGATAATTCTTTCCTCACTTTTGACGACTTTTTAGGAATTCATCCCCCGAAAAAATGTGACGACCTTTTTTTAGGAATACCCCAAACAATTTAATTTAAGGTCCGAATTCTTCTGGGTGCCAGGTCCCCACTGAACTTTTTCTCTGGGTGCATTGGCACCCAAGGCCCCAAAGAAGTCGGCGCCTATGCTAAGAACAATAAAGAACATCTACAATTTTTATTGTTATGTAATATATATAAAATTATACATGAGCTCTGTTCTCGTGCCTCTGTTCCACCTGGCTATGCAGGAGCGCGCTTTCTCCGTGGTTGTAACCACCATTTGGAATGGGTTTCCTCCTGAGGTCTCTTCCTCGACACTCGTCAACCGCTTTCTTCTCAGCTCTAAAAACTGTTCTCATTCGCCGGGGTTGGTTGGGAGGGCCTCCGAATAGTTTGAAGGGCGCTATATAAATTGATTGATTGATTGATTGATTGATTGATTGATTGATTGATTGATTAATTGATTGATTGATTGATTGATTGATTGATTGATAAGAAGCATTTAGAAACCCATTTACAACAGCTTATAATATTGTAATCCAAGAGACTCGATGAACCGCTTGTGTTCGCTCAGGCTGACCTATGATACCCAACAACATAAAGCTCTCCAAGCTCAATTGTCGTGTACATGAATATGCATATTCCACGGTCTGTCTGCTCTGGCCTACTCGTAGATATAGGCCAGCTGTTCTTCTATACGTAGACAGACGACAGAGGCACGCGGGTAGTCCTCTACATACAGCTGTGCGCACCGACCACATGTCCAGAGTGTTAGCCGGCCCTACATATTGCACTTTAAACATAATTCGCCAGTTGGAGTAGTAGTTAAATCGTTAGTTCTGGTAAAGTCTGCAAGACTCTAGTACGAATATTTAGGAAGTTACCAGGGTTGTTTCACTGAATAGTCCTCCTACTCCAGGCGCTTTTCCATCTTTTCAGGTCATCATGGTTGTACAGTCGCCGTGCTACGCGAGTTTTTCTGGAACACTGGCTCCAGGTAAGAAACAGTTCCAGAAAAGTACTTCAGGTAAGAGACATATATAATATGCTTATGTTATTGCCATGGTTTGTTTTTACGTCCACTACATTTAATACATTACTATATGATAGCCACACAGTCCAGCAGTGTGACTTATACTACTACTACTGCTACTACTACTACTACTACTACTACTACTACTACTACTACTACTACTACTACTACTACTACTACTACTACTACTACTACTACTACTACTACTACTACTACTACTACCACTACTATTACTACTACTACTACTACTACTACTACTACTACTACTACTACTACTACTACTAATCTACTACTACTACTACTACTACTACTACTACTACTACTACTACTACTACTACTACTACTACTACTACTACTACTACTACTACTACTACTACTATCCTTTGTGGGCTTGTTAGCAGGTTGTGCAGTTTTTGTGCACGGGTCAGCATGCTTATGAACCTGTTATAAAGTTAAGTCTTCTTCTAATTGCAATCTCTAGATTTATGCATCACCGAACTATGTCTTATGGAGAGACGCTTACTTTACACAGGCAGTCGTAATCGTAAACTCCCACATTTTCTGAAGCGCTACTATGAAGCTAAGCACTGATAATCAGCTTATACATGAGCGCTGCGTCATGTCAGTGGGGTTGTGAAGAGATGATCAGAGTTCGGTTGTTAGAGAGACCCTGCAGAGAGAAGGCAGAGGCGCTGCTTACGCGGGTTTTTCGTTGAAGGTACGCAAAAACTTGGAAGGTGGAGGATTGGATGGGTTAGGGTAGGAAGGATTGGGTGGATTAGATTAAGAAGGATTGGGTGGATTGGGGTAGGAAGGATTGGATGGATTAGGGTAGGAAGGATTGGGTGGATTGGGGTAGGAAGGATTGGATGGATTAGAGTAAGAAGGATTGGATGGATTAGTGTAGGAAGGATTGGATGGATTGGGGTAGGAAGGATTGGATGGGTTAGGGTAGGAAGGATTGGATGGATTAGAGTAAGAAGGATTGGATGGATTAGTGTAGGAAGGATTGGATGGGTTAGGGTAGGAAGGATTGGATAGATTAGAGCAAGAAGTATTGGATGGATTGGGGTAGGAAGGATTGGATGGGTTAGGGTAAGAAGGATTGGGTGGATTGGGGTAGGAGGGATTGGATGGATTGGATAAGATAAAAGATAAGAATATGCTTTATTCAACCAAAGGCTATCCGCATGTTGGTGTACAGCCAATTATTACGCTACCCGCGACAGCTCTAAACAGTCTTGATCCCATATGACATCCTAGTGATATATGTTTTCCTGATCAGGCTATCGGCTGGTGGGATAGCGCGATCATGGGCTCTCGGTCTCAGATGGTAGGCGGAACCAGGCCATGCAATACGTGTTCCCAATCTGCTTTCCATCTGCCAGGATTGCTGAGCAGAGTCTGCATGCTCGACCAATAGGGTAGGAAGGAATGGATGGATTAGAGTAGGCAGATGAGGCCACGTTTATTTCAAAGAGAGTCAGATGGCTACGGTGGATGATGCTTAGAATTGGGACAACGAGACGGAAGATGGGAAGAAGAGGATTCGCGAAAGAGGACAGTCGTCCATTTGCATACAGATCAATGTATCGTAGGCTACACCAAAATAGTTTGTGAAATATAAGCTATCTTCACGGACGAGAAGACGTCAAGAAACGCAATTCATCATCATCATCATCATCATCATCATCATCATCATCATCATCATCATCATCGAGCGTTGCCGTTCCACGACAGGCCGTGACCTTACAGGTATCAAACAGACTATTTTTTTAAGCATACAAAGGTCGGACATTGACAAATTTGACCCATGACTCAACGACGTTAATTAAGAGATCCACCACTCGATCAAGCAGCCATTTTTTTACTATTTATAGCCCGAAGAAGTACATACACCCTTCAGCACAATTCGGTCAGGTTAGGTCGATGCCATAAGATGTCGTTAAAAATCACTCAGATCCATCGTAAGAACTCACGAACATTGCACCTACTGCAATCTCTGCTCAGGTTTTCAATCACTGGCCGCGCTGATTTCAGTATATATAATTTCCAATAGAAAGTCGTATAAGCTAAATTTCTACAGACACTGAATCGTCTGGAATTACTAGCATCCATCAGCACTGACTACTTTGATGCAACGTGGGGCGTGGTGGCTCAGTGGTTTAAGGGAATGTTCGACGTCCTTTCGTGTTAGTAGTCATGTCACCTTTTATTCTCATCACCATAGTCTCAAAGAATATCATCGTAATCGTATTTTTGCAAATGGTTTTATTTGACCACAGGGTCAATCCAACAGAAACAGACTATATACAAAATTAAAAGCCATTAAAGACTAAAGTATACAGCATTCTGTCAAAAAAACGGATTCTGAGAAATTCTGACGCCCTGTATGGAGCAATGCTGAATAGAATCCATCTGTCTTCTTATTGCAACTGTCTGCCAAAGCGTGGATCCTCTCCTTTATCTTTGTCGTCTTCTACGCTTCATTGCTGCCAAGAACACTACACTTCTACCACGTGAGTTAGAAGAGTTGGGACACACACGAATTTCACATTGAGCGCCAAGGTTACCAAGAGCATTGGAGAGGTTCAACTGATGGAAGTCTGTTTCAACCGTTCGGGTTCATGTATGCCTTGATCGTCCAACTACCCTTTCTTTTTCTCTGGTCTTTTCATTGCTTGTCGATTTATAATATCTATAATCGTTCGCAATGCTCGAGCAGGGTCCAATCTGCCAGCATAATGTTGAGGGTGAGCAAATGTCTTTGTTTTGATCATCTCTGCTACAGAGATCGGCCTTGTGCGTCTTCATACTTCAGCGTTGGTTACCTGGGCATTGTAGGGGATTCTCAGGCTTCTCCTCATGCATCGTTTTTGGAAGTGTTGAGCCTATTCTTCAGGGCTCGCTATAGAGCGAGTTGTAGCGTAATGTAATGTCACGAAATGTGATTAAAATAAGCTTTCGAAGAACGTATGAAATCGTACAACAGTTCATTCTCACATGGGTGATGCTTGAATGGCTGGAGAATTCATCGACGCACATAGGCCTATAGAAAGTTCATATGAAGAAACTTCCTGAAAGCCTGACATAATAAAGTCGTATTCAGAGTTCCATTGGTCTTATGGAAATTCAATCAAGTATGGAAGCTTTTCTTTCGAATAGCCTGTGTATTAGAGAATTACAGGCGCCGGAGACCAACATGGTAGTACGATCTATGGAGCAGGTGTCGAAGAAGACAGTAGTGAGGAGGAACAGAAACGTATGCTGTGGAGTAAAGAGCAACTTGGTTCTGTTTTTGAAACAGACAATTCTCAGCTTGAGTGTCGCCAACACCACAGACGCCTTAGAAGCCAGCCAGCCGTACTGTGGTGTTGTAACGACTAGCGCTTCTTCAAATGCCTTCCTCCTTTTGTTGCAGCGCAAGGAGGCGGGAACGACCTCTTCTTAATTACGACGAAACTGGATTACTGTTTGGATCTGATCTATCATGTGAGTTTCGAATGGCGCCACACTGATCACGGCAGAGTAGCCTTGACGTTTTTCCAAGTCCCCACACTAGAACGGCGAACACTTTCAAGATTATGTATCGGCTCTCCAGCGATAGTCGGGTCACGCAGCAATACTTTACACTGCAGTGCATAGGCGTAACTTTCTATGGTGACCGTGGTGTCCGGTCACCACCACATTTAAAAGTGGTGGTGATAGTCACCACCACTTTTTGGTCCTGCATGAAAGCATTTGGCTGTCTAGTGTCTACCGTCTAGGTTATTCATGCATACTTACCCCATGTTTCCTTTTCGCTCACTATCCGGGATCTGGGTGTAACAATTGACCAAGAGCTTACTTTTTCTCAGCATGTTAATTTGGTCACCCGGAGTTGCTACTACCAGCTCCGGCAGTTGCGTGTTGTAATGCGGTCCCTTTCTTATGACGCGGCAGTGATCCTTGTTCACGCTTTTATCTCCAGTAGAGTTGACTATTGCTGCTCTGTTCTCACTGGACATCCATTGACTCTAATTGGGCGGCTTGACCGGATTTTTCGCTCTGCCGCTCGGCTCATTGCCCATATCCCAAAATATGCACCAGTTTCAGCTTATATGCGTGATGTTCTGCATTGGCTTCCTGCCTCGCAGCGCATCTCCTATAGGATTGCTTCTCTTGTTTGGCGGTCTCTCTCTGGTGAAGCTCCGTCTTACCTATCTGATCTCTGTTGTCCGCTCTCTAGCCTAATGTCCCGTCGAGTTCTACGTTCTGCAACTGGGGGTGAGCTGTTAGTTCCTCGGTCCCGCTCCTCAGTTAAACAACGTCGTGCCTTCTCAGTGGCTGGCCCCTCTTTGTGGAATGGGCTCCCACCTTCTTTGCGCTTATTTCCACGAGGAAGTTCGCCTGTTTTCTACCGCCTCCTTAAGACTTCCCTTTTTGACCGTGGCTGGACTAGGAGCACCTCTGAGTAGGTTTCTTGAAGAGGCGCTATATAAATTATCAAAATGAATGAATGAATGAATGAATGACTTAACATTGCAATGACGGCACTGTGCACGAACAGTTGGAGACATGTCTCTTGGCTGAAAAAGTGAGCGATACGTGTGCTAGCTATCCTGAAATTGACCACTCTCAGCTCAGCATTCAACTTGTCATGTTTCGACAGCAATTCACGTTCAGTACGACAGATGAAGCGGCTGTCACACTGCGTTCCGCAGATCATGAAGTCAGGCGACTGTTTCATCAGGTTGAAACTCTGCTGAGGCTCATGTTAGTAGTGGCGGCAACGTCATGTGAAGCTGAACGGTCACTCAGCGGACTCCGTCGTCTAAACTCTAAAGACTTGGTTCCGGTCTTCTATGAGCCAAGAGCTCAACTCTGTGGCAATGTGCCATGTGCATCAGCAGTACACTGACTGCCTTGACATTTGCGTACTTGCAAATAACTTTGCAGCCGCAAATGATTGTAGATTTCTGCTGTTTGGAATGTTCTGACTTTTCTTCTCATTTCCAGTGAGTCATGATGATTTACGAGTGACTGCTCTTAAGCTCCCTCCTTGTCTCGTC
Organism: Allolobophora icterica; assembly: GCA_963556255.1. Taxonomy (NCBI): domain Eukaryota; kingdom Metazoa; phylum Annelida; class Clitellata; order Crassiclitellata; family Lumbricidae; genus Allolobophora; species Allolobophora icterica. Next base: position 50,199,102 of record OY744607.1, on the reverse strand, counting down.
AACTTATTAACAGTAGTTAAACAAAATGTAAACAGGTACTGTTCTACTTTGCGGGTTACCTAAAGTGACGGACAAAACATACTGAATTCGTATTTGGGGAAGGGATAGAGGAAGGCGAGGGGAGAGAGAAGGGAAGGGAAGGGAAGATTAGTGAGCAGAGGAATAGTCACCACCACTATCTTGGGAAAAGTTACGCCCACGGAGCAGTGTATCGCAAACTGTGTGCCGCGGCACACCACAGTACTGTGCCGTGCGAGATTTCAGGTGTGCCGCGAGAGAAACCTAGAATCACTAGTCTCTTTAATTGACTTTATAAGAAATTATTTCATAAATACAATTTTCGGTTTTTTAATGTTTTCACTTTTAAGAGTAGTTTATCATTCACAGTTGTTCGTTGTCATGTGATCAAAAGTAAAAACTATAGTGACATTAATCTATTCTATGTAATGTTATGTGTTCACCCCTCCTCTCGGCGTCATTATTACGGAGATACCAGCATACCTGCAACTGAACAAGGTATACGTTCTTCTACTTTTTCATTTATTATTACTCAATTATAGGACTAACAATGAATTATAAATTCATGTGGATATTTTCTTTCGAATTTGTTTTTTTTTGCTTAGGCGAAAAAATGGATAAATTCTTTGCAAGAACCGAACAAATGATGGAAAGGACGACAGTAGCCTGAGTAGAGGGAAAAATTTACAGTTAACCAAACCACCCAGTTTATCGAAACGTAAATATAATGAAGATTATATCGGATTTTGTTTCATCTCATCAGAAAAAGACAGCTCGCTTTCGTATTGTTCAATTTGCTCAATAACGCTTTCAAACGAAGCAATGGTGCCGAGTAAGCTTGAACGACATCTGACAAAAAAACATCCAGAACTCAAAGACAAGCTGAAAGGTTATTTTTAGAAACTCAGATTTAACATAAAAAAGCAATCAAAAAGCCGAAGATCCCAGAGAAGGCACAAATCGCAAGTTACAAGATTGCACCACTTTTAACAAAACAGAAGAAACCCCACGCGGATGCCGAAAATATTATTTTGCCGGCGTTGGTGATTGCTGTTGTTTCCATGATAAGCCATGAAACTGTCGAACCAGTGAGGCATATTCCATTGTCAGCTGATATGATTTCTCGAAGGATTCAAGAGATGTCACGAAACGTTGATGATCAGCTCCGAGATCATTTCTTGAATGGAATCATCGCATTAGTGATGACTAGTCAATTAAGGATCTGCTTTAGTTTCGCTATTACTGGACTAAAATGACGAGCTTAAAATATGACAAACTGAAATTATTGCTGTTTGTTTTATAATTTTAACAAATTGTAATTGGTGTGCCGCGATAAAAACATTTGCTCTGCTGAGTGTGCCGGGAGTTAAACCAGTTCGCGAGACACTGTCTTAATTAACTTTAGAGTAAGTTTCATTCTTCGAAATCACACATCACGAAAAGCCAATTTCATACGAAAACTCAACCTGGTCACTGATACGATGAAAGTCTTGAACTATTTTTTTTAGCATACGAAGCTTTCGTAGCAGAAATCTGCGAATGATGCGTTCAAACGGAAAATTGGTTTCATGAGCAGTAAATTCAGTCAATGGTTCTGAATATGGAAGATTACAATCAATATAACATCTGGCTTTCAAATATTTTGCAAGAAAATATCTTCCAAGGAAATAGTGCCTTTTAATGGAGTGTTGATGCTCGAGAAAATAGTAGAGGTCAAACCTATTATAGCACACACGGAAGGCAAACCAGTGTTCAAACTTTGATTCGTCAATTAGTTCAACTTTGCTCAGAGCTTCATTCGAAGGTGATAAATAATAAAAGAGTGTGTGAAATCCAAGCAACGACTGTACGTCTCTATCGAAAAAAGAGTCAAGTGGTGGCACCAACAAAACATTCGCAAATGAAAATTTCTTCAGATCGCTTTGCAGATCAGGCTCTTCAAGAATCCGCTCACACAAATACTGCACTTCATCGTATTGGCGACACTTGTAAAGGTACAAAGCACGATAGCAGTCAGCTGTGTTGCACTGGATGCCAAAGTCGTTGCGAATCGTATTGTAGAATGAAATCATTTTTTCTAGAGCATATTCCACTAGAACGTCAATTACTGTTTCTTTGGCTATTAAAGGATTCGCATTTGAGGCCTCGATTTCTGTCAGTGCATCTGTTCTCTGATAAACGATCTGTCTTGAAGCATTCAAATGAGAACCTGATTTCATCGAAGCAATGCATCTCTGCTTAATTAAAGCCTTCAAATATTCATCCATAGGAAATGCTGAGTCCGGCAAATCACAATAAAAATATAAATGCTTGGATATTCCCTTTTCGGCAGATAATACAGTTAAATAATGAGCAAAGATCTCGGGTGAGAGACGCAGGTCAAGATAAAGCCGCCTGCCAATGTAATGAAGATTATTGTCAGTAATCTTCTTCTGAAGCACCCACAATCCAACGATTCTTGCGACATCGTCAATAAACAACAAACAACCTGCATTCAGTGTCTCCTTTTCCTCTTGGGAGGGCTTGTCCACAAAAACTGACAAGCAGAAGCGCATTGCTAGTTGGTGTTCTGATGTTGCAAAGTGGATAGCAGCCAGATAGGCCAACGCTGCAGGAGCAATGCCGTTGCATTTAGAACCTTCGTCTTCTAAAGCTCTTCTTAGAAACTCTGTTGACATGAGAGACAGTAGTTGAAATTCCGGACGACTATTCGATCCAGTTAAATTTTTCAAGAGATCCTGAGCACGCAGAAATTGAAACTGACAACTTTGTGCTGTGTACGCTCTCGGAAAGTTATGATACTGAGACCTTACATTTTTTGGTTGTATGGAAATTCCAATAACAAATTCAACAAAGAGACTGCTATCCCATGAAATCTCTCCGCAGCCTAAACCATATACTGTATGCAGAATATGCAGTAGGATGTCATAGTACGTGAAACATAAGATGTTCTGTATTGTTGGCAGCTGCCTCAGACACCACTTTGCTTTCGATTCAATACAGCTTAAATAATATCCCGTTGCGATGCTCTGGCGCAGCCCTGAAGTTAATCCGTCTTTTAATATACGACGACTGAGCTCATGTGAACTTGCGAATGTGAAATAAAAATATAAATCGAATGATTCTGATTCAGTCTTTTGCCAAAATTTAAAGATAAACAGCATGAAATCCACTAAATGTGGCATTACTTCTATTGTGCTTTTAATCGTGAAATGTATCCCAATGAATGGCAGTATGTAATTTTCCACGAACCAATGACAGAGAATGCCAGAATTTCGGAAGCTATTTAATCGTTTTACAATCTTGTCATGGATTGTGGAGCTCGATGATTCATGAAATAAATTTGCTTCAGGAATAAAATAGTTCGGGCAGTGCCTCTTCTGCAACCAGTCTGAAAGCTTCTTCAATAACTCACAGCAGATCGTAATAGCAGAAGAGGTATTCCACCATTCAGGCGACATAACTTCACAAGTCCATAACATCAGCGTCTTCAAATGATACGAACAGAGAACCTCATCCTCCTTTGGACAATCTTTTTGTATTAATTCTCTCTTGCAGAAGAATCTCAACAAATGGTAGACAATCTGCTGAATTTGAGTCCAACTCTGAATTAAAATTATCTCCGCCAATGAAAATGAAAATCTCCACTGTAGTTCATCGTCTCTGCAAGAACGATGCTGAACGTAGACAACATGACAACCATTTTGTGTAACGTCGGTGATTGTATCAATGGTCGGCCATTCATTATTCCTTGGTCGTTTACGCCAACCTTGGGCTTCTTTAGGCCATTGTGGGCACCACAAGCTTTGGACGAAGTCTCTTTCGTCATAAGAACCACCACGCTTTTCGCTTCGATGTTTAATTGCTGGACCAGTAACGATTGTTGGCAAGGCTTTTCTTATGGGTAAACCAGGAAAATACGTATTTGCAACACAATCCATTTCTAGCGAAACGTAGCCGTTTGAAAGAGCCGTTTGCTTAAATTCGTGCCTTTTATATTTCCAGTTATAGTTCATTTCCCCGAAACATCGTAATCGAACAAAACCTGGAAACTCATGGTATGATTCAATCTTATAGCACTCAATTATATCCGCTAGGCCGCTCACATCTTTTGGCAACACTGGAAAGTCGCCACTGAAGCCCAGTTCGTCAGCTTTGGCGATCAAGAAATCTATGTCATCAATGCATGTAATCGGCGGTCGGATATAGAACTCAGCAATGCTGCCACATTTAATTGAATACTCAGTTGGTGCAGTTTTGATGTTCCCCATTAAGTTATGCATATGATCAGAAACAAGAGGAAATGACTTTGGAAGTAATTGGCACGTGCTAGCGATGAACCCAGATGCCATTTCTTCATTCGATTTATCCACATGTTCCGTCATCCTAGATGAAAAACGTCTACAATTCTACATCCTAAGACTCATCATCATCATCATCATCATCGTTATCATTGCCATCGTCGTCATCATCAGCAGCAGAAGGAAGAACTTAATTCTAGTTAATCACACATATCAAGTGCCATCAATCACTTTTATCACTAACATTTCGACCGATCATTTTTAATAGACTGTCTAGTTTCAGCTAATCATCTATCTGATGGCGATCTGAAGCTCTTGACTCTAACCCTACGAATAACACACACCATATTTGATAAGTTATCTTTAATAAAAAATATACCAGGGCCTAATACAACCCCAGGTAATTCAACTCAATGAACCACGTTCTATGTAGCAATCTCTACTGGCCAAAATATATTGCAGAAAAAACTAAAATATGTACTACGCAGTGTACTATAAAATGTAAAAGACGCGGCACTACATATAGGCCTAGTGTATCAAAATACACATTAGTCGGCAAACTTATCTTTCTTATTTGCTTGCACTTAGACTCACAAATATTACAGTTTGCGATCTGGCTTATCCAATGGACTGTAACTCTGACAATGTTTTCTGGAAACGACCATCGTTTGATGCTATATGCATTATGATAAGGGCGCTATAGAAGTCATTGAATTAGATTCTCCCATTAAATGCCCTTGATGCAACCAGAACCAGAATGGTGTTGGGTTTCCGGTCTCTTTCTGTGTTGTGTCCGCTCTACAAATTCCGTGATGTCGTTTAGGTAAGTGAGAAAGTCTAATATTTTCGGATTACGTATTTCCCGGATATTGTCTTCCGATTTCATGAGCCTTAGAGGCCTAGACTCAGGCACCAGATTAGAAGAAGAAGAGCAGTGCGTTGAGCGTTCCTGAGAGGAAATCGTAGGTGCGAAGTTTTGGAGACTCCAATTTCTTAGTTTCAGTATTTGACAGCGGGTGACCAATCATCTTCTTCAGTATATTTCTAGATAATCTATTTTCACATGAAACTACCCGACGTCAGACCCGCATAGGCTACAATATCCATTAGCTTCGACGAAACCAGGATCTACATCTCAGCAGGCCTGCGTGCAGCGGACGCAATCAAGATTTTAGACGCATAGTTAATCACCTACATAAGAAATTCCCCATTACGGTAAAAACCACTTAGCTGTTGTAATATTGTGCTTCCTTGTCCACCATTAAAATATGGCAAAGTACGTTCAAGGAACCAAGACAATCAGTTACTATTTTCCCAGATGTAGTTGTATTAGGCACAATAATCTATTCCAAGGTATATTATTGCTAGGCGATTTAAACCGGCAGATTTTCGTGATGAAATGCTCAACGAAGGTCACAAAACCTAGACCTGCAAAATGTCTACCATTTTCTGTTGCTGTTAAGTTTACGGAACTGGTTTATATCGACACTGTTATGAGGTGAATAATACTTGTGACTTGGTCCTAAAATAGCCATCTGGTTACGACTAAGAAGACAATTTTTAATTTTTGTTTATAATTTTAACCTAGGAGGTTTTCAAGTAGGACAATTTAAAAATTACCTGGTATCCCTAAAGTGTTGACGAAAGCAGGATGTCATAGGATCATTTACATCCGTCTACCTGAACTTGATTTCAAACACAAATCTTCCACATATCCCACTGAAATGGAAGTAGATAAATACCTATCTACTAATGCATCAGATTATTTCTAAAATAAAAAGTCGTCCAATGTTACCTTGAAGTTAATTCACAGAGTGAATTCAGTTCTTTCGGACGATGGTCCAACGATGAAGTCAAACATGTAGCCTACCTGCGGGTTTACCTGATTATGGTCATAATACGTTGAGGTTATTAGAATAACGATCGTGTGACTTTGTAGATTGCGCATCACTGTAGCGCGTTGCCCAAGTTGTTTTTCCTCGCGTTGTATAGTCTACCGTATTGTAAGCCTATTACTTTGCATTCTATTGTTATTATTCTCCCCAGTGCGATTCTCGTTAACGATAACGGTAACGAAAATGTTTTTTAACGAAAATAAACTGATTTCGTTAACGATAACTATAGGCCTAACTGTAACTATGACTAAAATGAAAAACCATTAGCTATAACTGTAACTGTAACTAAAATCAAATCTGTAAGCAGAATCAAACTGGTTCTGGAGACAGTAGAATGAACGTATGATAGGCCTACGGCTTTTAATTCGTCAAGTTCTGGCTGTGCAAAACTGCCACAGAAGGCAACGGTATTGAAGCACTGAATTGATTAGTCCTACTACTACTACTACTACTACTACTACTACTACTACTACTACTACTACTACTACTACTACTACTACTACTACTACTACTACTACTACTACTACTACTACTACTACTACTACTACTACTACTACTATAGTAGTAGTACTACTACTACTACTACTACTACTACTACTACTACTACTACTACTACTACTACTACTACTACTACTTCTACTACTGCCACTACCACTACTACTACTACTACCACTCTAACTAATACTACTACTATTGCAACAACAACAACTACTACTACTATTAATAATAATAATAATTATAATTATAATAATGATAACAACAATAATAATAATAACAACAATAAGAACAACAACGACAACAACAACAATAATAATAATAATAATAATAATAATAATAATATCTTCCAGTTATATTGCTATAATGCTGACTGAACGGTCATTCAACTCCTTTCATAATTAGGCAGTTCTTATTAACGGCGCCTTTTGTCCCTTGTGGATGTATACTTTGCATCCTGTTTAATAATTATAACAATAGAAATGAAGTTCCTCACAGATCACACCGATGACTGCCTTAGGGCTACCTTAATTAAGGGACTGCTACCAAGAGACTGATCCAAACAGGTGTGCGTTAAGACAGCATGAAAAAGTCCCTAAAATTGTTTACTATAATTCTTCTCACTGCTGTCATTGTTGTTGTCGTTTATAATGACACTATAGATGTCCAAAAATGACTCTAGCAATGGCGCTTGTTCTGACCATTATCATTATTATTGTTGTTGTTGTGGTTGTTGTTTGGGTACTGGTAGGCCTATTATTACTGGTGATACGAAGTATTATTATTATTATTATTTTCCCCGCCGTATGTGTAATTCCGCAGGAACAAAGAATTATTATTACAATTATTATTATTTTGACTATTATTATCATTCTTACTATCAATTTTATCATGATCATTATTATCACTAATAATTTTTGTTAAAAATAATTTATTTTCTGGTGTTTATTGGCTGTCTTAGATGAGCATGCGGGAGTCAGATGCGATGGGTGCAGTGGACCAATTCGTGGCGTTCGAAACAAGTGCATTTTCTGTCCCGATTATGATCTTTGCACCCAATGCAAACAAAACGGAATCCACAATCATCACATGATGCACGAAATCCTCCCACAACCACCACCACCAACTCAACATCCAAACACTCCTACCCAATATCCCGCATATCCACAAACTCCTACCCAGTATCCCGCATATCCACAAACTCCTACCCAATATCCCGCATATCCACAAACTCCTACTCAATATCCCGCATATCCACAAACTCCTACCCAATATCCCACTTATCCACAGAATCCTACCCAGTATCCAGCATATCCACAAACTCCTACCCAATATCCTGGATGTCCACATATCTCTACCCAATATCCTGGATATCCACAAACCCCTACCCAATATCCTGCGTATCCACATGCCCATACCCAATATCCAGGATATCCACATACAGCTCAAAGTTCTTCACAGCCAATTCAGAGCTCACAACCACCTCAGACTGGCTCACCGACAATTCAAACTGTTTCACAGCCAATTCAGAGTTCACAACTACCTCAAACTGGCCCACAGACTGTTCAATCTGTTTCACAGCCAATTCTGAGTTCACAACCACCTCAAACTGGCCCACAGACAGTTCAAACTGTTTCACAGCCAATTCTGAGTTCACAACCACCTCAAAGTGGCCCACAGACAGTTCAAACTGTTTCTCAGTCAATTCAGAGCTCACAAACGTCTCAAACGTGCTCACAGCCATTTCAAACTTTTTCACAATCGATTCAGATCTCTAATTCTCCAATTCCTCATCATCCACATCATCGCCCACCAGGACCTCCATTTCCTCCTGGTCACCATCCATTTGGACCTCCGCTCTTTCCAGGCCATCACCCACCTGGATCTCCATTTCACCATGGCCGCCGCCGACATGGACCTCCATTTCTTCCAGGCCACCAGAAACCTGCACCACCTTTTCAACCAGGTCACAACCCATCAGGATCATTATTTCCTTCAATGAATGTCAATCAAGGTAACATTTGAAAGCAGTTTTTATACCAATCTATTCGATTTAAATCAGCGTGTTATGTGTCTCTACAACCCTAAAGCTCCATCACATGTTTTGCATCCCATGTATTCACAACATTGGGAGGGGGATAGAGTGGTTGTAACACTCATGGCCAGGAGAGCATAAGGAACGCGGATCGACTCCCGTAACCCCCTCTAGGGCGGCGCCTTGCATGGCTGCCAAACCGAATGTTTAATTAAGATATTGATTGTACTTTTCATGTTTAAATGTAATCTTACTGCGTCTGTCGGTTTGAAATAATAAAGAATATTATTATTATTATTATTATTATTATTATTATTATTATTATTATTATTATTATTATTATTATTATTATTATTATTATTATTATTATTATTATCATTATCATTATCATTATCATTATCATTATCATTATCATTATTATTATTATTATTATTATTATTATTATTATTATTATTATTATTATTATTAAACTAGTAAAAGAATTTCAAATGATAGCACAAATACAGTAGATCCCACATGTATGTTAAGTGAATAGGTAATTTAGTTCCTGTGATTTGCCTTTTTTCGGCACTGTAGAAAGCTTGAGCTTACGATTTTTATATATCAATTTTTATAGAACTGTTTATTTTCTACATAATTATTCTACATACCGTGGGACACAATAGCCTATTGGTTGCAATGCTGTCCTTGCAAAGCTAAGAGCACGAGTTCAATCCTCCCGAGACGATTAGGGGGCCTACCGTGTAGGAACCGCGAGCAAGCACTTCACTCACATCTGCTCAGCACCATCGATTCACGCTTGGTCATTAAATAGTGGCGCTTTTTAATGGGCCTAAATAGATAATAATAATAATTATTATTATTATTATTACAATTATTATAATGTCCACAGAGTAGTTCAGCAACTATGATTCAATTATCCTGAAATTTATGAAAGCGAGTCTTAATGCTTCTGTGAATATTTTCAGTCCAATCACTTCTGCAACAGATGGTCTTGACCGGTGGAACGCACTCCCTTCCAGCTCAAACTAACACAACGTCATCTGGATCTTTTAGCAGCTGTACGTTACCGGCTTCAGTGTATTTTATCTAAACAGTTTAAAACGGTTTCACTTATTTAATCGAATCTAATGACTTCTATGGCGTCACAATCATAATGCATAGCTTTCTGTTCGTGCTCGAATGATTATCTCTGGCGAATCTAAAACTCAGTGGGGTGCAGGCCACCTCTTTGCTGACAGTGGGCTTCCTTCCTCTCAACTTCTTCTTGCTGAGCGCATTGTAGCTCTTCTCCTGGTCTCCGTTCCTAGATGTCTTCCAATCGTCTCTCTCTGTCTCTGTCTCTGTCTGTCTCTGTCTATGTCTGTCTCTCTCTGTCTCTCTCTGTCTCTCTGTCTCTGTCTCTGTCTCTGTCTGTCTCTGTCTCTGTGTCTGTCTCTGTGTCTGTCTGTCTGTCTGTCTGTCTCTGTCTCTGTCTCTGTCTCTCTCTTTCTCACTCGCTCTCTCAATTCGTCCAAAACCCAACTCGTTTTGTTTGGCACTCCTCAGCAACTTCAGAAACTTGACTTTGCTTTGCTTTCTCAATAGTTTCCGCTCTTCACTTCCTCGTCTAGTGTATGCGAACTAGGTGTGACTCTTGACAGCTTTCTCACCTTTACTGAACATATTTCCGAAATCACCCGCTCTTCCTACTTTCAACTTTAGACTATCCGTCGCTCTCTCTCTCTCTCTCATCTTCGATTTCACTTCAATTGTTCATGTATTTGTCTGCTCTCGACTTGGCAATTGCATTTCTCTCCTCATCGGTCTAGCCAAGCTAAATCTTGATCCTTTTGAAAGTCTTTTCTCAGTCCCGCTGCCAGATTGTTTTCCCCGTCTTCTTCGGTTCTCTCATATTACCACCTTTTTTTAATGACAGAAACACTTCATTGTCTCCCGCTTTCTGCTCGCATCCAATTTAAAACCCTCATTCTCGATTTAAGGCTCGACTTGGTCTTGCTCCGAAATATTTATGTAAATTAATTCTTCGCCCTCACTCTGCTGCTTCTCTCCGTCCTCTTCGTCGCTCTGACAGTCTGGACCTTCTGGTTCCCCGTGTCAGGACTTCAATGGCTCAATCCAGGTCTTTTGCCTCCATTGGCCGTGGTCTTTGGAATGAGCTTGCTCCGTTTATTCGTTCCTCTATTCTCTCTAGTAGGGTCTCTGCCCCCCTAGGGGTTTAGAGTTACTGCTCAGAACATAGTCTTAATGAATATTTATAGTACAGTAACTTCTTATTTCAGTGTTTAGGTTGTAGTAACTTTTGTTATAATAAATTAATTTACAGTTCTGAGTGACTTCTGATCCTCTTATATATATAAGTCGGCCCGAGTGGAGTTGGGGTTTGTTGTTCCAATCTAGATGGGTGGGGGGCAGACTCTCGCACTGCGGTACAATGGCACACTTTAAAGTACAATAAAAATAATATTTGAATTTCAGGGCAAGATCTATCAACCGTGAAATGGGCTCCGGCGCAGTCAGGTGTTCCCTTCAGTCGAATGACTCTCCAGAGCTCAGATCCTGACTATCAGGCTGTCATCCAAAACATGAACAACTGCGGCGGCCAAGCCTGGACCAGCAAAGTCGTCATGGTAAGAGACAGTTCTCAGATCAGAGCTGGGTCATGTCATCTGGAGGTCGCGAGAGCTGCAATAAGCAGAATACAAGAAGACTGTGTTCAGCTGAGGTGTTTTAAAGTGTGGAACACGGTAGCCGATTGGTTAGAGCATTCGCCTTGTACTTGTATGTGTACTTATGTGTGTACTTGCATGTACTCATGTGGATAATTATGTGTGTATTTGTGCATATACTTATATGTGTACTTGCATGGATATTCATGTGTGCATTTGCGTATATACTTATGCTTGTGCTTGTGCGTATTTCTGTGTATAATTATGAGGGTACTTGTGTGTGTACTTATGTACTAATTAATCTCCACACAAACTTACAAACTTTAAGACTTTTCTACGAATTCATCTCCCAAAAAAATTGATGACTTTTTTTAGTCATCACCTTCTTTTTCTTCTTTTTACCACTTTTCTCGGGTCTCCCAACCAATGATAAGGTGATTCAACAATAACGTCATTACCCTTTTTAGGAATTCCTCTACAAAATTTACCTTTTTTACAAATTTTTTTACAAATTGATGACCTTTTTTGGGGAATTTCATGACAATGCCTTTTACTAATTCTGATTTTACTACTACTACTGGGGCAAATCTTTAAACTCTTGCAACATTTGTCCCACTAGTAATACTTTATACATACATCGCCTGGGACAAATCACCCTAACTACTGGGACAAATCCTGAGACTACTGGGATATTTGTCCCACTAGTTATACAGTTAAAATATGCCCTGACTCGTGTGGATACTTATGTGTGTATTTGTGTGTATACTTTCACTGGCGTAAACTTGTCCAAAATATTGGGGGGGCATGAGGTCTGGACCAGAGGTGGAAAGAAAAGAAGTTTTTCAAGATGAAAAGTTGTGTTTTTCGTTGTTTTTTTTGTTTTTGTTTTGTTTTTATGGCTTTTTTGTTTTGGTTGTTTTTAAGATTTTCGGATTTCGGATCATAAAAGCATGAAAAATGGCATGAACTCAGTTTAGTTCAGTTGCGATTTCCGAAAATTAAAAATCTTTAAATCAAAATCAATGTTATTAAAATAACTTCTACAAAAATAAGAACTTTATTTTTTTAAACAAAAAAAAACAAATTTTGTGGTTTTCTTTTTCTTATGTTTTTGTTTAAAACCAAAAAACCGAAAGAAACTTTTTTTTTACCTCTGGTTTGGACAGTCAGCAGAGGCTTCCGGTGTTACTTTAATGCGTATGAAATAGGGCGTTTTGTTTACATATAAATTTGTTCCATGTTGCAGATATTGAAAATAAAAATAAATCTTTGTTTTCATTATGAATTTCTGATAGTATTTCAGTTCTGTGTCTCTGTTTTTCTGTTTCTGAAGAAATTTGTCAACATTGAAACATAATATTTTAATATTTGAAGAAATTCTCCTCTCGATTTTGGGGGGGGGCATTGCCCCGGCTCCTCAATTATTGGTGGGGCACGTGCCCCGGCTGACCCCCCAGAGTCTACGCCTATGTATACTTTTATGTGTACTTGTTTGTGTACTTATGTGTGCATTTGTGCATATACTTACGTGTGTGTTTCCGTGTATGCCTAATGTGCACTTATGTGCGTACTTCCATGTACTCGTGTATATACTTATGTATATTGTGTGTATACACATGGGTGTACTTGTGTGTGTACTTATCTGTGCATGTGTGTATACTTATGCGTGTATTTCTGTGTATGTTTGTGTGTGTACAAATGTGTGTCCTTGTGTGCATACTTATGTGTGTACCTGTGCTTATACCTATGCGTGTACACGTATGTGTACTTGCGTGTGTACTTGTGCGTGACTAGGGTTTCAGCCGAAGCGACCATCGACTGATGCCAGGTGCATCATGGTTACTGCGCTATAGAAGTCATTAGATTTTAGACTGAAACTGGGTTAGTATTTGTTGTCTGCAGATAGCAGTACTAACTCCAAGCCATGCATGAATACTAAGTCCGAGCCATACACGTGTACTTACTCCGCGCCATGCATGAGTACTAACTCCAAGCCATTCATGTGTACTAGCTACGAGCCATATATGTGTACTAACCCCGAACCATGCATGAGCAGTCTTCTGAATTTAACAAAAGGCGTCTATTTTTCTCAGAGTAACTAAACTACATTTTCTAACCTGTTCAAAGCGTGCAGCTGACACTACATTAGAGTGCATGTATCACACTTTAACACATTTCGCTCTATTTGCAATGTATTGCATGGATGTCTCTTGCTTTGGCAGATAAGTCGAATTGAAAACTACCGACTATTCAGCATTTACAAGTCGTGTAAGGAAGATATGGAGAGAGAACATGGACCAGGCTTCAGAAACGAACGCACCTTGTGGCATGGAACCAGCGTCGACGTTCTGGGCAACATCTACAGAGGAGGGTTTAACAGAAGCTACTGTGGAAAGAACGGTAGATCGTCTACTTTGAAAATTGTTGATTCAACTGTAATCATTCGCCTCGAAACCATATGGTATGAAGACTACAATTTATTTAGTGCCTGGTATTTCTAGGATGCTTTACAATGTCAACTGCCAGCGCAAGACCTGTGTTATCTGAGAGTTAGGTAATAGACAGTTTCATTTTTTATTTTAATATGGAAAATGTCAACACCCTCGACCTGAATAGACGATGATGATGATAGTAGTAGTAGTAGCAGTAGTGATGGTGGTAGTAGTAGTAGTAACAGAAGAAGTGAGAGTAGTAGCAGTGGTAGTACATGGTAGTAGCAGCATTAATATATACCGGAAGGCTGTTACATGCACGCGGGGAGTGACCCCGAATGCTGTTAGCCACCCGATGAAGGACCTATGTTGTAGTCTATTAGCGGACATTTATTGCTGTAAAATCCGATTCTGTGGATGTCCTAAAAGCGATTGAAAACTCTGGACGGCGCTTCTGTTGGGGTCATTATACAGAACCTTGTGAATAAATATGCTATCCTTTCCTTGTTCATAATATGCTATCCTTTCCTTGTTGATAAGTATGCTAGTCAATTTGGTGAATAAGCATGCTGTCCTTTCCTTGTGAATATGTATGCTATGCTTTCATGAGAATAAATATTTATATCCTTTCCTTTTCAGTTTGATCATGAGGTCAATTTCCGTATTGGCATATCGCCTTAATATATTCCAAAGGACTTTTTTAAATTTCAGCGACCGCTTACGGTGATGGCGTCTACTTCGCGACGTCTTTCTCATACTCCGCTTCGTCGACCTATTCTCCTCCAAACTCCAGTGGACAGAAGTACATCTTCCAATGTCGCGTCCTCACCGGTCACTTTACTCCAGGACAACCAGGGCTCAAGGAACCCCCGATGAGAACGCAGGAGCTGAGATACGACTCCGTGGTGGACAATACAGGAAATCCCAACATGTTTGTCATTTTCAAGGACATGCAGGTCTATCCAGAATATGTAATCACCCTCAAGGCGTAAGGTCCAAACCAAACCAAACTATACGCAATAATATTAGTGTAGGACGATACGGTAGCTCATTGGTCGGAGCTCTCGCCTTCTAACACGGGAAGTACGGGTTCGAGCCTTCTCCCCTGAAACAGTAAGTGTGTAGGGACGTTGAACAAGTCCTTTGCTCACAATTTCTTAGCGCCATCGATTGATTCTTGGTCATTAAATAGTGGCGCTCAATAAGTGTGTAATGAGAATATTAATGGCTCGTATTTAAGCATAACATACATGTATACTGCTGAAACATTGCTACCATGTTGCATACATTAGCATAATAACTAATTAGCATTATACGTGAATTTATTACAGAAGCTGTCGTATAATCTAAATGCTACGCATATGTACATCGACTGTATAGAGCACAAACGTAATAAGTCCATGGTGTTAAGCATTGGACATAATTATTACGTTTGTCCTCTATGCAGTCGACATATTCGTTTACCTGCATGTAAATCTTCTATGTGCTGTCAATAGCAAAGTCAATTGGTGATTTAGTTTCTGATCTGCTTTTCTCTATAATTTTATATACTCTGTTTCATATTTTATACACCGGAAGTAGGTCTAATTGTTCTTTATGAATACATTGTGATATTGTTTTTTGTCAGAAGTATTGTTGTTCATGTAGAAATGAGTATGGTCTTTATTTATTTCTTAACGAATCTCTTTTGCGAAGCTGCAATAAACGGTTTTATTCCATCGTTCGTGTTTCATTTACCTCGCGTATCAGTGTGTAATCTAGACGTCTTTGGGGGGGGGGGTGGGGTAAATTTCTCCCAGGATTGATGTCCCCCCCCCAGAGGCCAGAAATATTGTAATGTAGACACGTGTTGGGGTGGAAAATCCCCCCAGGAAACTTGTTTCCCCCCCCCCCACAAGAGGGGGACTAGATTACAGCCTGCTCGCGTATAGATGCAACGCAGCGCTCGTAAATAAGCTGGTGCCCTGCGCAATGCGCAGAGTCTTGGAGTAGCGCTTTAGAAATTTATAGTTTACTATTACGAATACGACAATCTTGATGTAGGCCTTACATATACGATATAAATAAATGAACGAACGAACGAATGACTGAATGAATGAATAAATACAGATGTTGGTTGCCGGGGTGACCGATCATTTCCAGGCTTGAAGTGGCTCTCGCTACTTATCGGAGCCCTTCAACATCACATCCTAAAATATTCAACCACACCCGACGGCGGGCGACCATATTGTCAACAACGGTGAACAAAGATAGGCCTACTGAATGTTGCGAAATTAGTTTTCCGACAACATTTCTATGGGCATTAGAAGGGACCAATATGGGATCACTAAAAGTACGCTACCATGTTGGAATATGCTTCCCAAATGCATAAGGTAACCAAATGTACCATCTTAGAATATGCATCTTGTGAGCCTAAAAGGGGGTTGAGACGCGCAGCAATATTAAAAACGGTCAGCTTCGCCTGTGAACGTTAATCTCACGCCGACAACTTGCAACATCGCCACGAACCGTAGTAGCCGGATTTAGTAGTCTTCCGCTCATAGGCCCACACCGAATGCCGCACTTTACCCAAACTCAACATATAGGCCTACATGAAATTACAATTATCGATATGCTACCGCTATAATGCCTCAAAGAAAATATCATTACTCATTTTTAAAATGGCGGTATATTCTTATTATTATTAAATTGAAGGGCGGCGTATATGCTGCCCTCAAGATATTGCCGCCCTAGGCCCAGACCTATAGGTAAATCCGACCCTGCCTATAAGCTCAAATACCTGAGCGCATCCACTTCAAAGTCCTATCGATAACCTACAACGCACTACAATATTTTCAGCCAAAATACCTTTGCGATCGCCTCACCATCCAGCCGCCACGTTCCACTCGTTCGCACTCCTATCTCACTCCCCTCCCCCCGAGTCACTACTCGCCTCAAGTTCTCCAGTCGATCCATATCCCACACTGCACCTCAACTTTGGAACGAACTTCCCTCTGAATTCTGCATTTTCTCAGTTCCTCCACCAATACCACCACTCACTCACCGCCATCTGCCGCAGGCTCCTCTACTCATCACCCCACAGGATTTTCACTCCAAACTGGTCTCACCCTTCAAGAATTCCTACCCTAATCCATCCCAACTTCCGTCTTCCAAACTTTTTCGTCCTCAATGAAACCCGCCGTTACAGCTGATCTGCCTCTCCGGTCTCTCTGGCAATCGGACTCTGGCCTCCAACGGATATCGATCTCCGAACAACCCCTCGGATTCGACGCAGCGCTAGTGAATAAGCTTTTGCTTTGCGCTTAGCTTTGGAGAGGCGCTTTAGAAGATTGGAGATTACGACTACGATTACGAATAGCAATGACACTAGAGGTAGCTTCGTACAGATTGTACTGTGACGGTGATGCCCAGTCACCACCAGTTTCAAGAGTGGTTGTGACAGTCACGCCATTTTTGGCCCCGTGCTTAAATATTTTTGCGACCTGACAGCGTTAATTTGGTTTGAAGCGAGTTCAAGCAACGACTGAACGACTGTGCAGTCTTGAATACTTAAATATCACAATGTTGACACATAGGCCTTCACATTGGCTTACTTACTTACTTTTTGTGATGCATGAATTCGTGATGTCATTCATCTTGTTTATAGTTGAGAGTATGATTGTGAATGTGGAGTAGAGGAAGGGGAGGAACGGAGGAATGGGAAGGAAGGGATTAAGGTAGGGGAGGGAGGGATTGGTCACACTTTGTGGGGTAAAGTTGCATCCTTGCAGCTATATAACCTCCTTATAATATTAACCATCTGTGTAACGGTAACATTAAATGCGAAACGAATTCATTTTAGACGAAGCTGACCGTTTTAATCGAAGTGTTGGCCGGCATAGAAACTTTCCATGTGCATTGTTTGAAGCCAACAGATGGCCGTTTGTCTGTTTTGCCGGTGGTCTTGGGAATATTAAGCCAACTCACAAGAAATACATTGTTATTTTCGGTGTCGGCTTCTTTCCTAAGAAATCGTGTCAGCTGACGTGCCTGAGTGCGTCAGTAAAATTGCCATGAATGAGGAAGTTGAATGGTTATGTTTGTGAAATTTCCCTGCTTAAGACTGTCTGATGTAAGTCCCGTGTCTAGTCACCGACTGAGTTCAGAGATGAATAGGTAAACCCTGCAGTCTCATTTCCGCTTGGGATTCACTCGTTTTAACTTAGACAAGGCAACACTGTCAATCGGAGAATTGAGACCTCTTGATCGTAGACCTCGCATCTGACGCACCCAAGATTGCAATTGTAATGGGTCTATAAACTGTGCCTCCCTCACGACACCTGAAGATATCGATGATATGCTTAACATGCTATCCACAGTGATTGTTTCGGTAGGCAGTATACTGTGGGGCGCGGTAGCCGATTGGTTAGAGGCTAGAGCGATCGCGGAGAGTAAAGATTCGATGTTCCACCCAGGCGGTCATTTTGTAGGACCTGTGGAAAGTTCTTCACGCACAATAATTGCTCAGCGCCATCTGAGATTCTGAACTTTGGATGGAGGGCAATATCAAACGCAGTTGCATTGTATTGTGTTGTATTGTATACTTGAATCGTTGACAATCTAATGGCCCAGTAACACATGTTGGTTAGAACGTAGGCTGTGTCCCATGCGCCTCTGCGTTAGAGAGCGTGCGGATTGCGGATCGCCTTCTGATGCTGGCTTATTTAAGAGATTTAAATCTCGGGCTAGCACGGTCCGCATGCAGGGACCTTAAATGGCGTGGCGCCCATTGAAACGCGCAGCGGTGGTGAAGGATCTTACCCATCAATTCATTGAATAATGAGCAGGGTAGAGGCCGCTATATATAATAACATATACATTTACATTTACTTTCTGAAAAAGGCTCTGTGACCTCTGTCTCCATTGCAATCTC
>OY744607.1:50147845-50175345 GCA_963556255.1 Allolobophora icterica | reverse complement strand
AGATGCAATTTCTCGACAACCAATAGAGATTTTTTAACCAAAATTTCCGGATTTACATGGAAAGGATTTTCTAACAATTCTTGAAAATTTAACTGGAAAAGTTCAATTGCTTCAAAAATTACAGTTGTTCAAATATTCTTTTCTGTGTTTTTAAAATTACGCAGAAAAATGGACAGTAACTTGTAAATTGCAATATCAAAAACAAAATCACCTTTTCATTGCGAATTCAAAAATCTGTTAAGCAGCTTATCTCAAAGTGTGTTCGAAGTGTCCACCCCCAGCTTTCACGCAAGCGCAGGCTTTCTGAAGCTCAGTATGGCCTTGTTGATTGAGTCCTGCGACAGCTGGTCCCATATTAACTACATGACTTTCTGAAGCTCATCGATGTTCTTCGGCTTGGGATAAAATGTCTTGTAGCGCTGAAGCATTGCTCCCCAGGCGCGATAATTGAGGGTTGAGGTCTAGCGAGTTTGGTGGCCATTCATCTTGCCAATGAATCCACTGCAGTTGGTAGCAATACAGTCATGAGCCAACTTTGCCGAGTGAGCAGGAGTACTGCTGGAAAATGAAACCAGACAGCAGAAGAAACTTGCAGTTTTCAATGAGTCTGGGTAACAGAGCTTCAACGTAAAGTTTACCTTTTACTTTAGCCTTGCCTGGGTTAAAGCGTAGTCTTCCCTAACCACCGTAATACTCGCCAGCACAAAACATGACGTGCATTGAAAGATGATGCTATTTGACATTGAAAATTACTGGTGACTGTTCATTTTTCTGCGTATTTTTTAATATTTAAACAGCTGCAATTTTTGAAGCAATGAACATTATCCAGTTAAAGTAAAAAGATTGTCGGAAAATGTTTCCCCTTTTAAATTCTGAAATTTTGGTTAATACAGTTCTATTGGTTGCAGAGAAAAATTGGATCTTTTTCCGGTAGGACATTTTGTATTGAGCAACCCTGTACATATTCTGTTCGAGAACTTCGACTTCGACTGTGCTTAGCTCAACCGCTCCTAGTTTCATTATGAATTTCTGATTGTATTTCAGTTCTTTGTCTCTATTTATCTGTTTTTGAATGAGTTTGTCTATTATTGAAACATAACATTTTAAGATTTAAAGAAATTCTCCTTAAATAGATTAATTTTGGGGCATTGCCTCTCATCTCAATTACTGGGGGCACGTGCCCCGGCTCCCCCAAAGTCTACGCTTATGATCCTGCGACTTGCCTCTCTTCGGCACTGTAGAAAACTTAAGCTTAGGACGTTTATATAACAATTATTATAGAACTGTTAAAGTTCTACATCAGAACTTATGGATGTAGAATCACGTGGGACACAGTAGCCATTGGTTGGCGTGCTCGCCTTGTAATGCGAAGAACATGGGTTCAAACCTCCCGAGACGATTACTGTGCAGAGGCCTCGAGCAAGTACTTCACTCACAGCTGCTCAACACCATCGATTTACGCTTGGTCATCAGACAGTGGCGCTTAATAGATATACAATAATAATAATAATAATAATAATAATAATAATAATAATAATAATAATAATAATAATAATAATAATAATAATAATAATAATAATAATAATAATAATAATAATAATAATAATAATAATAATAATAATAATAATAATAATAATAATAATAATAATAATAATAATAATGCGCTTTTGGTAGCACCTTGTGCACTGATAAAACCATCTATGAAGACTAGCCAGTAGCCATTCCAGAACTATGCCCCCAAATTTTTGAACTCCCGAGAGATCATAATTATGTACCTCGGGGAAAATAATAAGGATAATAATGTGCACAGAGTAGCTCAGCACTATAATTCAATTATCCTGAAATTTAAAAAAAGCGAGTCTTAATGTTTCTGTGAACATTTTTCAGTCCAATCACTTCTGCAACAGTTGGTCTTGACCGGTGGAATGAACATGCTTCCAGCTCAAACTAACACAACGACGACATCTGGATCTTTAGGCAGCTGTGCGTTTCCGGTTTCAGACTATTTTATCTAAACCGTTTAAAACGGTTTTATTCATTTAATCTAATCTAATGATTTCTATAGCGCCACTATTATGATGCATACCTGTCTGATCGTGCTCAAATGATAATCTCTGGCGAATCCAGAACTCAGTGGGGATGCAGGCCACCTCTTTGCTGACGATGGGCTTCCTTCCTCTCAACTTCTTCTTGCTGAGCGTATTGAAGCTCTTCTCGTGGCCTTAGTGGCGTGCATAGGGGGGGGGGGGTGCCGAGGGTGCGACGGCCCCGGGCATCCAGCCGGAGGGGGGCATCCAACGGTTGGCGTTGGCCCAGTCACATCTCTTGCGCTTGTATTGACGGACTAATTTCGTATCATACGAATCGTATGCCGTAGTTTAAGTACTAATAATAGTGTCTAATGCATTGCGAACCCTTTTAGCGTGTTATGATATCAGCGGTTGACAACGGCAGTGTTATGATTGTATTATCGTTCATAGGTTTTAGGTTTAATTAGGTTAGCGTCGTCTGTTAGAACTTTTTCGGCAAGACGCAACAGTAAGTAATTTTATTGTCTATTTTGTAAGGATTTAATCAAACATTTGCAGACAACCATTGATATCAGCCGACGTTGGCTTGGCGGGCATACGCGTACCATTCGTCTTTACTTTAGATAAATCTTGTGTGCTTGCAACTATTTCGTTGCAAGTTACTATTAACCAATTTAGGGAATCGAACTTAATAAATGTGGGTATGTGGCTGACCGCTGAGACTGAGTGCTGACACATTACATATATATTTAATTTGAATAAAGTTTTTATGTCATGTTTTCCATACAGGCTATACTATGATTAGTAATAGTAGCCTAACTTCCTAAGCATAAAATACAAAGTCTACAATTCGGTTTCCGATCGTCAAAATAGGCTAAAAGTACCATACGGCAATGTGCAATTCTCAAAAATTTCCTGGGGGAAAGGGACAGGGGGCAGCACAGTGCAGTGGGAGGGGAGGGGGAATGAATTAGGGAAAGAACAATTTAGGGGCATCCAATGAAGGGTTGGCCCCGGGCATCAAAGAACCTCTGCACGCCACTGCGTGGCCTCCATTCCTAGATGTCTTCCAATTTTTTGTTTCTCTCTCCCTGTCTCTGTCTGTCTGTCTGTCTGTCTGTCTGTCTGTCTGTCTGTCTGTCTGTCTGTCTGTCTGTCTCTCTCTCTCTCTCTCTCTCTCTCTCTCTCTCTCTCTCTCTCTCTCAATTCTTCCAAAACCCAATTCATTTTGTTTGGCACTCCTCAGCAACTTCAGAAACTTGACTTTACTTTGTTTTCTCGAAGGTCTCCGCTCTTCACTTTCTCGTCTAGCGTTCGCGATCTAGGTGTGACTCTTCACATCTCCCTCACCTTTACTGAATACATTTCCAAGCTCTCCCACTCTTCCTACATCCTCCTAAGGCGCTTTAAGGCTATCCGTCGCTCTCTTTCATCTTCGATCTCACTTCAATTGTTCATGCATTTCACTCCGTCCTCTTCGTTCAGTCTGGACCACCTGGTTCCCCGTGTCAGGCCATCAATGACCCAATCCAGGTCTTTTGCCTCCATTGTCCCTGCTCTGTGGAATGCACTTCCTCCGTCTATACGTGTTTACATGTCCCTGTAATTAGTGTAATAGGGTCATCCGAAGTGTGTTCCCAAAAATTAGAAAAGTCTGTGTCTCGTATTGATGAGGTTTTCTTGAAGTGGCGCTTTATAAATGTCAGATTGCAATCACAATGGTAATAATAAAAAAAATAATCCGATAACTTCTGTAGCGCCACAGTCATGATGCTTAAGGCATCTATTCAGTCATCGGTCGCTACAAAGCAAAGTCGATGTCCACAGCAAAGCCCAGGTTGAGTCCGGTTGAAAGCTGAGAAGGGAATCCGAGAAGACACGGAAACAACCAATGGAGGAAATGAGTCCAATGCATAAAGATCATAATTTGCTTTTGAAAGCGTCTTGTTATGCTACAACAGTTGACGACTGAAATGGTTTCAGTGCAAGATCTAACAACTGCGAAATGGAGTCCACCACAGGCAGGAATTCCGTTCAAGAGACACCAACTTCAGATCTCAGACCCGGAATATCAGGCAGTCATTCAGAACATGGCTCAAAATGGCGGATCACCCTGGACGAGCAAAGTCTTAGAGGTAATTATATTTTACTATTATTAAATTAAATTAATTAAAATCTTAAAGGTAATTAAATGTTACTTTTAAAACATCGTATGTGTCCGCATACAACAATGCCAACATACCTCAACGCAGAACTAGACGTTAATCAAGAAAAATGATTGAAAAATAGTTTTATTTAAATTCTGTGCAGATGCACACGTGTAAACACATTACACATCGAATCAGTAATGCGCCATCGACTGATGCGTTGAGCATTATTATAGTGGGCTATAAAAGTTCTAAGATCATCATTGGTATTATTTGTTCTTTATGTACACTTCGATTTCACAAATTTCAACAAACTAGAAGTTTCCAAAAACAAACATGACTCCCCATCCCCTTTTTAGCATTTCAGATCTTCATTCTTAAGAATTACTCAATATCTCCAATTTCTCCATGTAAAATTTGTCATCAGAATCATGGGCGCATCCGCAGGAATGTTTTAAGGGGGAAAAATTTCTATGGGGGACAAAATTTTTTTGTGGGCCGGGGACAAAATGACGTGTTTTGCATAGCTGTCTCGCCTAAATAATTAAGTGTTTTTAGCATGGAAAATTGTGTTGGGACTTTTCGAATAATCATAATAATCAAAAGATTTTATTTTTGTAAAATATTTTCAAAATCCAGGGGTTGGGGCAAATGCCCCCTTCCCCTCCGCATGCTCATGATCAGGATACATAACTTCATGAAGCCACGTCTAAAATTGTTCTCCAGTTGGGGAGTCATACCACTTTGAAGCTGAAGAAGAATTTTATTTCTCTGGCG
The DNA here is from genome assembly GCA_963556255.1 of Allolobophora icterica. NCBI lineage: Eukaryota > Metazoa > Annelida > Clitellata > Crassiclitellata > Lumbricidae > Allolobophora > Allolobophora icterica. The sequence goes on along the minus strand of OY744607.1, from coordinate 50,170,391 downwards.
ATTTACTGTTGCAGATAAATCGCATAGAGAATTACCCACTCTATAACATCTACAAGTCGTGCAAAGCGGAAATGGACCGAGAATACGGACAAGGCTTTCAGAGCGAGCTGATTCTCTGGCACGGAACAGACGCCTCTGTCCTTGGGAACATCTATCGCGGTGGATTCAACAGAAGCTACTGTGGAAAGCATGGTCCGTCTCTTCACTTTGTTTTGGATAATTTTATTCTGCACAACTTAACTCGGCTCACTTTAATTTCTAATCAGACTAGAGCAGCGTAAAAATTCGAAAGTGATCTGTCGACATAATGTTGTATAATTAATCTCATATCCAACTTGTTTGCCATAACCTACTTGTTAGCTAACTGAAAGAACATTTTCCTTTTTCAGGGACCTCTTTTGGTAATGGCGTATACTTTGCAACATCCTTCAACTACTCCGCTTCACCAGGCTACTCTCCACCTGATTCGAAAGCACAGAAGTACATCTTCCAATGTCGCGTCCTTACAGGTCATTTCATCCAAGGTCAAAAGGGGCTCAAAGAACCCCCGATGAGAACCCACGAGCTGAGATACGACTCCGTGGCCGACAATGTAGTAAAGCCCAGCCAGTTTGTCATTTTCAAGGATACGCAGGTCTACCCAGAATATGTGATAACGTTTAAAGCGTAAATTCTGGAAAACTACTTGATTCAACATCAGATTTATTTGCGATTAGAAAGCTGACTTAAGTAGCCACTTCTAGGTAATGAAAAACTAGATTCAGCATCTAAAATTTGTTGTTTTTGAATTACTTGCTGCTTAAAGTAAAAAGGGTTAAAAAAACACTTCACAAACTATTCTAAACTGATCAGAAAATGTTGTAAAACACAAGTAACCAACTCGCTGTGATGTACCATGTTGCTCGGTGAAGTGAAAACCATTAACATCACTGGTGTTCTATCTTAGCTAAACCAAAGTTCTGCGTCACAACAGATTCGTCTTTATGGTACGACCACGGGTACAACCATCTCATAAATCAATTCCCGTTAAAATTTATCCTGCCTTTAACATTCTTCTGTCAACTTATCACACACTCCTGTGGTTGTAAATTTTGTGGCACCTACAAAAGGGTCAAAACTTTTTCTTGCTTAAATGTCAAACTCAATGTGTGTGTATATATAGTCACAGTGAAGAACAGCAACACAAAAATTTACATTTACCGAATGATAGAAAAGTTTGCTTGATGGTGTCATCGATGTAACAAAATTACCCTGACCATGACCTTTCAAGGTGAAGATGACCCCGAATGGCGAAAACAATATCAGAAATGAATTCTACATACCGAAATCAGTAACATTAGAGGCATTACACCGGCATATACTCGAAGAAAAAAAACGAAAAAGGTGAATTTTCAAGATGTAACACAATGACCTTGACCATGACCTTTCAAGGTGAAGATGACCCGATTGGCGAAAACAATATCAGAAATGAATTCTACATACCGAAATCAGTAACATTAGAGGTATTACACGTGCATATACTCTAAAAAAACAAAAAAGGTGAATTTTCCAATATGGTCGATGGCGGCCATATTGGATTTCGCCATTTTGAGGATGTTCCTGTGGTCCGATTTTGTCGAATTTTGGATATGTTATTCAGCAGTGTTTTCAAGACAGGGAAACGTTTAAAAAGCTTCTGGGTCGTTATGCCCAGCTCAAATTGCAAATTATTTGTATTATTATAGGTATTTCTTTGAAAACTCCCAATCCGCCGTTTTGATATTCATTTTTGGGGGTGTTCCCGTGGTCCGATTTTGTGGAGTTTTGGACGAATTTTTGGATATGTTTTCAGGAATGTTTTCTGGACAGGAAACCGTTTAAAAAGCTTCTGAGTCAGTTTGCCCAGCTCTAATTGCAAATTATTTGTATTATTATTGGTATTTCTTAGAAAACGCTCAATCCGCCATTTTGAAATTCATTTTTGGGGTGTTCCCCGATTCCTATTTTGTTGAATTTTGGATATGTTATTCAGCAATGTTTTCTAGACAGGGAACTGTTTTAAAAGCTTCTGTGGCATTTTGCCCAGCTGTAATTGCAAATTATTTGTATTATTATTGGTATTTCTTTTTAAAAAAACCAAATCCGCCATTTGATATTCATTCTTGGGAGTGTTCCCGCGGTCCGATTTGACGAATTTTTGGATATGTTTTCAGGAATGTTTTCTGGACAGGAAACCGTTTAAAAAGCTTCTGAGTCAGTTTGCCCAGCTCTAATTGCAAATTATTTGTATTATTATTGGTATTTCTTAGAAAACGCTCAATCCGCCATTTTGAAATTCATTTTTGGGGTGTTCCCCGATTCCTATTTTGTTGAATTTTGGATATGTTATTCAGCAATGTTTTCTAGACAGGGAACTGTTTTAAAAGCTTCTGTGGCATTTTGCCCAGCTGTAATTGCAAATTATTTGTATTATTATTGGTATTTCTTTTTAAAAAAACCAAATCCGCCATTTGATATTCATTCTTGGGAGTGTTCCCGCGGTCCGATTTGACGAATTTTTGGATATGTTTTCAGGAATGTTTTCTGGACAGGAAACCGTTTAAAAAGCTTCTGAGTCAGTTTGCCCAGCTCTAATTGCAAATTATTTGTATTATTATTGGTATTTCTTAGAAAACGCTCAATCCGCCATTTTGAAATTCATTTTTGGGGTGTTCCCCGATTCCTATTTTGTTGAATTTTGGATATGTTATTCAGCAATGTTTTCTGGACAGGAAACCTTTAAAAAAGCTTGAGAAGCAATTTTGCCTATGTTCAATGGATATTTGAGCTAGATTGCCTGGACTATAATCCAACAGCCCCTGTAAGAACATATCAATACATTCACATAGCGATTTTTAAAACTTCCAACATTCCTAAAGCAGACGTTAGGCTATATCACTAGTTTGGCTGGCGTCCTGAGTGATACTGTTTTATCGGCTGTAAACGATCAACTGAGCTTTTCTTTGTCAGCAAATCTAAATTGTCGATATAAGGTCGCAACTTTGGTGGAATTGTGACAGAAGCGTCCTGCAAAAACCAAAGATCTGCAGTCTTTATCACATGAGGCATCAATCTCTTTAAATAGAAATTCAAAGATGTTATTTAAGAAAATGCGTCGTCTAGCATAGGATGTCCTGTTTCCACGGTAGCCTGATTAGATCAAATTAGATTAGATGATTAGACTAGATGATTAGATTAGATTATTAGGTTAGATTATATGATTAAATTAGAATCGATTATTAAAATTGGTTAAAATGCAAGTCATACTTCTTCCATCGGTTTTGGCCAGGCTTTCAAAAGTCAACGTATTAACAGCTAGAAACTTTGGCCCACATTTACACCAAAAGACTTTACAAGAATACCCCTACATTTCACTGATTATACTCTGTGAGCGGCTCAAAACATCCATTCTTCGTGGCATGAATTTTTCTCCATATAATGCACCAAAACACTAAATAACATTTTTGTTTATATAGCGCCCTTATAATGCACTACTGGCTTCATTTCTTAATTGTGGTAATTATATAAATTTTAAAGTAATTTTATAAATCCACTGAAATCTTTCAACTACAGGAAATGAAATGAGGTTTCTAGATGCATAAAATTAGCCATCTGACATCTTATAGAGAAATCCTTCACGCGCTGAACACAATTAGAAAAACTGTCCCTAACTTTTATATACCAAACTCTGACACTGAAAAACAACAACCAGACACTTTTAAATTGTCAATCGGACAATCCCAGATGGGTCGGTCTGTCAAACAACTCATTCTAGCAATCCTACACCTGGAAATGTTCATGGGAGAGTCCGTGTGACAGTATTTTCTTGTTCCGCTGGTGTTGCCGTAAAGACTCTTATCGGACTCCAGGTCTTCGGCTCTGATGATCCGTACAATTTGAAGAGATCTACGAAATTCAAAGTCCGCTGCAAAGGTCAATAAAAGTACATAGTAGGCCTAATTTTAGACCTCAGTACTCATCACTGGAGATTTTGACTGAATCACAAACACAATTAACACAGAAGCAACCTTACCTTACAAGTTACTTAATGTTGCCCCTATGACAGTATTCATTTTTCCCTAACGATAAAATCCAGAGGGAGTGGAATAAACTATTTCACGTTAGGCATGAGTGCATCTCTGGAAAGGCTAGTTTTTGCAGATGTTCGACTCTGAGAATGTATTCCAAAAATTGTGTTGAACCTTTGGAACGTTTCCGGGACACGGTAGCCGATTCGTTAGAGCGCTCGCCCTGTAACACAGAGAGTACGGGCTCGAACCTCTTCCCTAGGGACTGTTACTGTCCGAGAGACCTTGAGCAAGTCCTTCATTCACAATTATTGCTCGCGTCATTTAGTTGATGCTTGGTCATTAGATAGTGGCGCATAATAAAAGCGTAAAAATAATAATAGTTGTTTCAAGAGTAGACTTTCCTTTCGTAATTATTATCATTATTATTAATATTATTATTATCTCAGTCTATTAGGCTACTAATCATTATTATAATGTTTTCCCAAAGGATGAAATCCAGAGAATGTGGAAACTACTCCAAAAAAGAGAGAATATATTTCTGGGATGGCTAGTCTTTGTAGATGTCTAGCTCCTCAAATGCTTTATTATTATTATTATTATTATTATTATTATTATTATTATTATTATTATTATTATTATTATTATTATTATTATTATTATTATTATTATTATTATTACTTTAGAACTTTGTACAGCACAAAATTACTATAACAAAATATATGGCCTACCGCAAACAGGCTAATAGTAACCCAACCTTGTCAGGTGATACAAACAAGTAAGACGTTAAAACGTGCCTCTATCAATTGCATTTCTCGCAGCTACATTCCCCGACATAAAAGAACCTTTCAGCTCCACCACTGATACACAATGACCGAGCATCCATTGCTTCTACGTTACACGGTTTGATAAAGAACTAATCAAAACACATGGGGCACTGAGGTGCCATTCAATTCACATGGGACACTGGGGTTGCCATTCAATCCACATGGGGCACTGAGGTGCCATTCAATTCACATGGGGCAATGAGGTGCCATTCAATTCACATGGGGCACTGGGGATGCCATTCAATTCACATGGTGCAATGTATAATTGCAGTGCTTTTCTGAGCAATTCTTTAAAAGGCGCTATATCAAGTGTCCTGAAACATACGATGGAAACAAGATCCTGAACTGAGATGAGCAACAATCCCTAAACAGGCAGACAAATCGTAATCACGTAATGTAAAAACTAAATTTATATAGCACCAGTTTACATGGCAGATGAATATTACAATCCAACCAAAACAGGTTCGTTTACAATACATATAGTTATATAAAATGTAACTAAGTGTTATGTTCAGTGCTTTTTTTCTAGAAAAAAAGGTTCCGGAACGGAACAATAGGTTCCGGAACGCAACATTTATGGGCGGGCTAAAATCACGAGAAAAACGGGATTGGGTGTTGGTAGGGGTCTGAATAAACACTGAAAACAGTTCAAGAACACTGAAATTAAATTAAAATAACAAAATTATTGTTTTTATTATTAAAATAAAAAAAATATTTTTAGTAGCTGAAAAAAGGTGCCGGAACGCCGTTCCGGCTCGTTCCGGCTGAAAAAAAGCCCTGGTTATGTTACATGCAATGTAGTTTATATATCAGTAATGTTACACAAAATGTAAATGAATTCTCAGAACATTACTGTATTTGGAACATTCATAAATGCTACTCGATTGTCATTTAAAATTATTGAAAACCTGTCCGAAGCCCTGACCTTTTGCAAAAGAATGTCAAGCGCGTAGGAAACAAGAGCTTCCTCTAACCGACCTAGATCTTTCTTCAGGTAGTAAGTTCGAGGCCCAGTCGCCAAACCAACATTTCAACATTTCAAATATTCATATTATACGTTACCTGTTAATTAACTAGGCCTATCATACCTGTCATAGCCACTGCACCAGTGACATTATTACTATCACGCATTTATTAAGCGCCACCAACTATTGAACTAGCTTTAATCGATGGTGCTGAGCAACTGTGAGTGAAGCACTTGCTCAATGTCTCCACATTATACCCCTAAGCCATAATTTGTCTGGTTAACGGCTGGCTTGAGCAAATTTACGGCTGGTTTTTCGGCTAGCCGTAAAAGAGCGCAAACTACCTTTTTCGACTATAATTGCATCAATCATTAACACAGTAATACAATATACACTAGGGACTACTTTAAATCGAAAGGTTGGCAATATTCACTCAGTCTGAAAATAATTTTAGAAATAAATTCAAATAATTATGTTAAGAAACAAACCGACATGTACATTGAATCGAGTTCACATTCAATTTACGATTTACGATTATGTAATACTGATTGGACGTTAGAACCACAAAATAATAGGGCTACCAGACATGCAATAATCGATGTAGGCCTTACCGCATAGCGAAAGAAAAAAGCAACAGATACACAGAAACAAAAAAGTGAAAATTCTGGTAATAGACTTCAACAGCTTTTGAAGCAGAAGAGTGTGCACTCTGCACTAACCCGCATGAGAGATAATTAGAAATAATTAACTTTTATATAAAACCGGAAATAGAACTCGGAATATATATGCAACATAAGACAGCCAAACTTTTTCCGGCGGCTAGCCGTGAAATAACTCTCGGCGGTTTTTCGGCTAAGCCGCAAAGTATCCGGCGGTTTATCGGCTTGCACAATTTTTTTGGATCGGCGGCTAACGGCGGCGGCTTAGGGGTATGCTCTATATACAGTAACCATCTCAGGAGAAGAGGCCTGAACTCGTACTCTCCGTGTTACACAGCGAGTGCTCTAACCGTATCCCACAAACTTGTAATATGACCGTGCAAATCATCGACCCATGCAAACTAAAAGTATTAAGCTTCCTACTCAAACTATCTTTACAATGACATTGTCATGTCTTTTTCAACATACAACTCATAAGCTTGCAAACTTTCGATACATATCCGTTTAATAGTCGTTAATTTTACGGCTTCAGTTATGCAGGAGTATGAAAACCGAATTTTGACTGATGAAGCATTGGCTGTGCTAGATTCACGCGCATTCATTAAAAATTCCCTGCGCTAGGGTTCCCATTTCGATAATTACAACGTTGTGGCTCTTGGTAAACTCGAATTCTCTTCACTTATTCAAGCATCTCCCTTCCATTTCAGTCAGTAGTTTTCATATTTTCTAGTAAATACAAGTAGACGCTAATAAATGGCACCACGTGTGTACCTTACCAACGGCAGAACATGTCGATTTCATCATAGGCGTAGACAATGGGTGGTGGTGCCGGGGCACCTCCTCCCCCAATAATTAAGATGGACTGTACATCCAATGAAACAATTGTAGAATGAATAACCAAATACCTTCCGAATATTTTGGACAGTTTACGCCAGTGGATTTCATCGTCTTCGTATCAAACAATATAATTACCGTTGTTACGTCGGTCTGTCTGTCTGTTTGTCGGACTGATTGTGATTTGGTGTAATCCTGCGAAGCCGACGCCTCCATTTGCCTGGCTTGGCCGCAGGCCTGCGGCGAAGTCAGGCCTACACGGTTGACACGTCTCTCTCTCTCTCTCTCTCTCTCTCTCTCTCTCTCTCTCTCTCTCTCTCTCTCTCTCTCTCTCTCTCTCTCTCTCTCTCTCTCTCTCTCTCTCTCTCGATCTCGATCTCGATCTCGATCTCGATCTCGATCTCGATCGATCTCTCTGTCTCTCTCGCGGGCTGTCTGGCTGGCTGCACGGGTTATCCTTCTTCATCCTCCTTCAGGCCGGCTCGAAGCCAAGTGATAAAGTGATGGAAATTGATTTGCCTGCAACGGTTACCAGTTCAAATTTAACCCGTGACAGATCACAGAACGTAAATTAACTTTATAAGCTGTAATGTTGAAAAGTAAAATGTGCTTCTAACCATAGATTTTAAAAAAGTAAGCTTAACTGTTATCACTACCATAATTGATTTATATATCGTGATTTTTCACTAGTTACAGCTACAGTGTAATAATACTATAACAGTGTATTCGGTATACACACACACACACACACACACACGCACGCACGCACGCACGCACGCACGCACGCACACACACACACACACACACACCTACACACACACACACACACCTACACACACACACACACACACACATATATATATATTCCGGATATATATATATATACAACATAGCGGTGTAACTTATTTAACGTTATCAACTACTAGAATAAGAGACACTCAGAACCCCATTTACTTATTATATCGCAATCTACGAGAGTCGATGAACCACTTGTGTTCGCTCAGAGTGAATTATGATAGGCCTACCCTCCAACATTAGCTCTCCAAGCTCAAGTTTCTTGGACGTGAATATTCATACTTACACGGTCTGCATGCCCTGGCCTACTCGTAAATATAGGCCTGTTACTCTTCTAGACGCGGACAGACGACAGAGGCCTGCGTGTATGCCTCTGTATACACGCAGGGTAACTTGCGCACCGAACAGGGTCTTCGCGCCTTTTATGTTAGCTTACAGACCCTACACGATGCACGTTTAACATAACTCGCCAATTGGACAGTTTTCCGGAACAGTCTGCAAGACTTCAGTACGAATATTTTGGAAGTTACCAGGGTTGTTCCACTGAGTAGTCATCTTACTCCAGGCACTTTTCCATCTTTCCAGGCCAACATGATTGTACAGTCGAGTTTTTCTGGAACACTGGCTCCAGGTAAAAAACAGATTCAGAAAAGTACTTGAGAAAAGAGACATAATTATTATCTCATTGCCATGGTTTGTTCTCACGTTCGCGCCATTTAATGCATTACTATATGATAGCCACACAGTCCAGCAGTGTTACTTATAATAATAATAATAATAATAATAATAATAATAATAATAATAATAATAATAATAATAATAATAATAATAATAATAATAATAATAATAATAATAATAATAATAATAATAATAATAATAATAATAATAATAATAATAATAATAATAATAATAATAATCTTCACACCAGTTGCAATAGAAACTCTAGGCCCAATGAACCACGAAGGCCTGTCGCTGATAGCTGATGTGGGCCGGTGTCGCGTGACAGACTATCCGTCCTAAAACTATCCGGGGGATGAATAAATTTATCCCCCTGGATGGAATCTACCGGTACAGAGTATCCGGGGGATAAACCATTTCTATCCCCCATCGTGTAAAGTCATCCCCCGGGGGATAAAAATTTACAGGTATAAGGTATTATTGAAAATGCGTATAATTGATAATCTATTATTATTATTATTATAATTATTATTATTACTATTGTTGTTATTATTGTTATTATTGTTATTATTGTTGTTATTGTTATTATTATTATTATTATTATTATTATTATTATTATTATTATTATTGTTTTTATTATTATTATTATTACTATCATCATCATCATCATCATCATCATCATCATCATCATCATCATCATCATCATCATCATCATCATCATCATCATCATCATCATCATCATCATCATCATCATCATCATCATCATCATCATCATCATCATCATTATTAGGGAGCGTTTAAATAGCGTCCCTTCAAAGTGATCTACTCAGGAGCGCTCCTAGTCCAACCACAGCTAAAGAGAGTATACGTCTTTAAGTTGGTAAGGAACAAGGTTAAGTGAGTCATAGGAACCGGGTGGAGTACAACAGGGAGACAAATCTAGCTATGCTGTAGGGCCTAATCAAAATCCAAAACGAGAAACAGGTAAAGCAAGTGACTCTAAGTGTTCTAAGTCTTCTAAGCAATATTTAGAGCAAATCAAACCGAAGTTACAGTTACAGCATTTCCTTGTCGTTGAAACATTTATCAAGAAATTTTCGCATTTCTGAAGGCTCACCGAAGTCAACATCCAGCGTGGGTAAAAGGGGAAGCACTCTCAAATGGATAGGCAGCTGCATACAGCCCACACGAAGAGAAGTCCAGTTGCTGCTGGCAGGGAGAACTTAAACATGTAGGTTTCCGATGTGGTTATGTGCCTTGTGTAGAGCTGACGCAATTGTCGACCGAGATTTCCGAGATACCAATCGACCGATATCAAGCGCGAGCTATACCAATAATTATTCACCCAATTAGCACCTTAGTCCCTTTTCGTGACACTGCCGTTTGTGATTGGCAACTGATTGCTGATATTTGTCATCCTTGTCTTAGACACACCCATCGCAACAAGCCCTTCACGCAACTAATAATGCGAATAGACATTGTTTAATTTGCGTCAGATTACAACACCACACAAAACACGAGTCATTGAAGTTGCATGGTTCATTGCCTCAAATGGCTTCACTGGTTTTGCTGGTGTACCTATTGATATGAATCGACCGATATCAAGCGCGAGCTACCAATTCACCTAATTAGCACCTTAGTTCCTTTTCATAACACTGTCGTTTGTGACTGCTGATAGTTTGTCTTCCTCGTTTTGCTGGTGTACCGATTGATACGAATCGACCGATGTCAAGCGCGAGCTACCAATTCACCTATAATTAGCGCCTTAGTCCCTTTTCATGACACTGTCGTTTGTGACTGCAAACATTGTTTTCCTCGTTTTGCTGGTGTATACCGACTGATACGAATCGACCGATATCAAGGTCACTACTTGCCAGAGGACAGAGTAGAGAAAGAGAGTAATTCGAGGATCATTGACTTCACTGGATTCTTTTCCCACGCATGCCAACAATAAGTAGCATGTGGCTTTGCCTTTGACCACGACTGATGTACGGTAGTTGTAAACTGACTTAAATCGCACAATTTGTAATTATGTTGCAGGGGGATACTTTTTGACGGGGGGATAATTTCGTACGACTCATGGGGGATACGTTTGCATGAGGGGGGATAGTCCCTCCCGTTCACATTCATCCGGCCGGATACTCCATTCTGCTAAGGGGATATACTTGTATGGGGGATACTCTATTTCGTGACACCGGCACCTGACCAACATCTCCGGAGACAAGAGGGAAACAAGCTTCCTGTTTCAAGCTCTGTCTGTTATAATTCAACGATTTAATGCAGTCGCTCACCTAGGCTCACTAACAACATCGCAGCAAAAACTCGCTCGGCCGTTCCAGGAATAATCTTTTTCTTTTTATATATGTCTCCGGACAATTTTTTTACCTACCTGGGGATCCTTGATACCCCGGGGCAAAAAAAAATAATAATAATAATAATAACAATAATAACAACAACAACAGCGACGACGACGACGACGACGACGACGATGAAAACACAGAAGCGCTGCTTTTGTAAGCTGCACCGCAGATATCTGCAAGGTACGCTAGCTCTAATTCTCCAATATTCCTCTCCTTATTTATGCTCCCATTCTTACAACTGTTACCCACTTTCTTATAGCCGACTATCTGATCATTTCGTTGTGAGTTTTATGACCCGGAACCGAAGCTAAGCTCATCTCTCTCACTGATTTTGTCAAATTGAACAATAAACTGGTTCAATCGAAATAATAATAATGATGATAATAATCATAATAATAATAATAATAATAATAATAAATAATAATAATAATAATGATAATAATAATAATAATAATAATAATAATAATAATAATAATAATAATAACAATAATAATAATGATAATAATAATAACAATAATAATAATGATATTGTTAGCAACTATAATGTGGAATGAGTGGGTCCACATTTGCCACATTTGCCTATCTGACTGACTTAACTCAATGCAGCTCTCATGGTTTTTGGCCATGAATTCTTTTGTGTTTTGTTTCAGTTGAAATAAACGAAAATACGCTGAACAACGTAGCGGTACCAGAAATTAAGAAAGTGCTTGTGGAGAGAATGAATCCAGACTTTGGTATTCTGGACAAACTGTTGGCCTTTAGAGCTTTATCAAGAGCTGAGGTTGAAGAAGTTAAAATGCTAAACACGTCTCATGAGAAGAATTCACGATTGCTGGAACTTGTAACTATAAATGAGAAACTTACAGAGCTTTTTAATGCACTTAAAGACACCCGTCAGGAACATTTAGTCAACTACGTGACCGCAAAAGGAGGTTGGTTCTGTAAATTGTTATTGTGGATGTCTGCAAACTTTTTATTAAGATAAAGGGCGATTCACTCGTTTTAGAAACCGTTGTTTGAGTAAGGACGCTCGGATCAGTTTTTAAACTTTACAAAAGAGAAAAGAGTGGTAGTTTTCCAATGATTCGGTTAATTCAATTTAATTTAAGTTTGCCTACGTTTTGCTTTACATTTTGTCAGAATTGGCTAAGGATTAGATGCCAATAAAAAGCAGTATTTTCAAGATCTCCTTAAACCTACAATAGCCAATGTCATCTTGCAACCTATAGTGATCAATGTCATCTCACAACACAGAGACCAATGTTATCTTACATCATAGAGTGATCAATGTTATTTTATATCTGTAATAACCAATGTCTTCTTGCACCTATAGCGACCAGTATCACAACCTACAGTGACCAATGTCATTTTACAACCTATTCTAACGTACCAATGTCATCTTACGATCGTTAGTGACTAAATAAATGTCACTGTAATCAATAGTGATCAGTGTCATCATTCATCAAGTGCTAGTGTAAATAAGTGCATTTTAACTGGCACTTGAATCACTATAGGTCGCTAGACACTATTTATTGAATGAATAAAATACATCTCTCGTGGGACAGCAGAATGCTGACGGCTATAAGCTGAAAGATGTACGGAAAAATAGCATCAGAATATTGAATTAAGCTAGTAAATATTATGTATATTTTATACAGTAAATTATGAATGTTTTGTAATTGTAGAATACAGTCAGGACTATGGTGCAGCATGGCCTTTGACAGAGCGAGAGACCAGCATTCTGGATGTTAATCAGGAATCGCTGATTGACATTCTAGATTTTACTGGTAACGAAATTGTAAACATGCTGTACAGGTTCAAAGTTCTTAACGGGAGACAAAAAGAGTTCATTTGCAAGCAGCCTTATGACTACGATAAAGCAGAGGCTCTGCTGGGCTTTTTGTACAGATCCAGTTTGAGCGATTACTGGAAGATGATTAATTGTCTTCGTGCCACTAACCAGCAACCTGCTGCAAAAATTCTGTTTGAAGGTGGAGGTAGGTGGATGTGCAACTACATCATATTATCTTGAAGTAAGGAAGCCAATTCTTTATTGCACGTCGCTATTAATCGCCCTTTCGGGTCAGTCTCCCAGATACCTTTTTGTCACCCCGTTCGTCCTGCTTTGGCTACCTGTTGCTGTTCCCTCACTCATCTGAGCTAGGTTATCTATTGTTACCTTCAATAGGACTTGTGTCGCACAGCATAGGGTTTGTCAGTTTGGAAAAGTCTTCCCACTGGAGTGATGCTACAAAAATTTCCTTAATAAATTAGCAAATAAATACTATTCCAGCTCGGTTGGCCTCAGAGGTTTGAAGTTGCAAGTGATTGCCTTAAAATTTACCTATTGCTAGGAATTCTCATGCTGGAAGCACTACTGATTTTTTATGGCAGAGGCAAAATTGATAAACGCAATACAATTGTTTTGAAGGGCGTGTGCTAATACACCATCTTTATTTCTTTTATGGCTTCAATTCGTTGTCTTTCTTTGCAAATCTCTTCCCATCAGTGCTGGGCAGGTTGTGCAAAGAAAGTGCTATTTTCATTTTCCCAATACTTCATATTAACTGTATATATTTATCTATTTTGTAAACATAATTACAAAACTTTAGACGGACATGCATGCTTACACACATACATACGTACCGTTACGTACGTACATACATACATACATACATATATCCATACATGCATAGAAACGTACATCAAAAGTCAAAAGTGCTGAATAGTCACGAAAGTCTGTTAATTACTGATAATATTATGGATGTAGTTTTATTTTATATTAAAATTTGCAATTTCTAGCTCTTGTTCGGGTTCACAATGCTGTGGATGGAGAAACAGAGACAGCCACGGCAGCTGAGAACAAAATTGTTGCAAGAATCAAGAGCATTCTGAGCAACATGGACATCGAAGAGTCAGATCATGTACTGGAAAGACTCCATTTAGAACTCCATTTAGAACTCTTTGCTGCACGCGTTGGCCACAGCGTCAATCTCTACATTTTATGTGAAACTGTGGACGAGCTGATGCACCTCAGCAATCTCCTGACCTCCGGAGAACTTCACCGAAGCATCGAAATAATGTTTAATAAGTTGGTATCCCGTTCAGAAAAGGTTCACGTGTACACTACAGTGTCTGAGGAAACTCTGGCCAAATGCAAGATGTTTCTGGAAGGTCAGCTTTCACCATTTATTATGAGAAGACTGTTATTTTTTTATCAAAATCTTAACTGATCTAATCAAATGATTATCTTTAACACCATTATCGCCCAAAGGATCAATCGCTAGTCACTTCAAGTGTTATCGTTTGTCAATATAACAATCTGTTGGAGAAGCCTGGTATAAATTAGGTCAAAGAAACTGACCAGCTATGGTGGGTAGGCACACTGAACTGGTATTTGACCTACACTTGTGATAATACTGGAAATTTCTGCTGTGCAAATTTATACAGGCACATTGATAATCTAATCTAATGACTTCTGGAGCACCATTATCATAAGAACACAATAATTATCATTATACATTATCATGTATGAGTCATAAATTGATGGTCACTTCAAGTGAAATAATCATCAAAGTAATAAATTGTCACAATATGACCGTCTGTATATGGTTACATTGTGGCTTCTATTGGAGTGGCACTAAGTGTATTCTTATTATGTTGCAAAAAAGTTAGGATTTTGTGCGAGTTAAAATCTGATGATTATTAGTGATTTCTTTGTGTTTTACTTTTAGTCGACCATAGTGGGGAAGAAGTTTCTGGCAAAGATATTCTTAGACTGTGTGAACAGATGAAAGGTGACTATATTGTTAGTGATTTCTTTGTGGTTTACTTTTAGTCGACCATAGTGGGGAAGAAGTTTCTGGCAAAGATATTCTTAGACTGTGTGAACAGATGAAAGGTGACTATATTGCTCCGAGAAAATCTCAAATATAAATATAATTACAATAAATACTAAAAGCTATAAATGTGTACGTAAAATATAAATATGATAAATTGCAAACCATCTTCACTTGTTATATAATATTTAAGCTGAGTTTGTTTTTGCGTTGCAGTGGAAGAGGAGCGTAGAACTGAAGAAACAGAGGAAAAGAAGACAAAGGAAGGTTAGAATCTGTTCCTCGTTCATTTGACCTTTTCACAGTGTATGAACTGTGTCTCGTATCACCTAATTAGCTGGCTCCTCTGGTTGGTATCTGGAGAGTCAGTCACTCTATAGATGAAATGCTACTCGACATAACATTACATTAAATTTACGCTACTTGTCTCATTTGGCAGTTGAATATATGCAGTACATCTATGACTTGTCTTTCTGCCAACTCATTTATCTTCACAGGTTCGTAAGAGAAGGACTTCCTGACTATTTTTATGTGCTTGCGATATGGTGCTTGTAATGTTTTTATGTAATTATACGCCATTTTCTAATTATGTACTATGTTTACGTGCAGTTTACAGCTATTGATGTATTTCTCGCTCAGTTATTTTTGTAATGTAATGCGTTTTGATGTTGATTAATTTTGAGTTACAGTTCAGGTTGTTCAGCAGAGAATCGGAGAAGTTAAAGCTGAAAAAGTAGAGACGGTGGATGGTTAGAATATTTTTACTAGACTTTAACCATTGTGAATAACTTAAAGCCAATATAATGTAATCTGATCAAGTATTTAGCATCTTATTTAGAAATTCTTCCATCTTGTTACAGTATTACAAAGTATAGCTTTAACTGCAAACAGCACAAAGTAAAAAACAGTTGTGCATTTAATTGAAGTGTTTACTTTAAATCAAGAAAATTAAATAGGAATCATAATTTGAATAATCTGAAAAAATCCAGCAAAAGAAGAAAACAGTTGTGGCCAATCCCCATCTGAACTAGTCCGCCGCTAAGCCCTCAAGTCGAAACCAGTTGCTAAGTTAACGACTGCTAGCGACTTCGTTCACTTAATATTTTGCTTGTTGTTAATCGCGGTTTCCAAGTTTCGATTTGACGAAGACACCAGCAGCAGGACAGAACACTTACAATACAATACAATACAATACACTACAATATAAGCTTAATATTCGTTTATTAAGGAAAACAAGCTGACATGCCGCAGATTAATATGTAGGCCCTACATCATAAGATAAAGAGTTTGCTCTATTAGTTGTAAGAGTTCTTATAGAGAATACGGGGGAATATAGTTGTTGTTATTTTTCTGGTAAAGTTAATTTACGCATTCTATTACGAGGATGGTGTTGATGATTGCGAAG
This sequence comes from Allolobophora icterica, assembly GCA_963556255.1. Classification (NCBI taxonomy): domain Eukaryota; kingdom Metazoa; phylum Annelida; class Clitellata; order Crassiclitellata; family Lumbricidae; genus Allolobophora; species Allolobophora icterica. Next base: position 50,153,983 of record OY744607.1, on the reverse strand, counting down.
AGGAATGATTGCCGGAGTACAAGATTCTCGTTCTCTGCTAATGCCTGAAAGAGGCACGCATGAGCAGTTTCGGCCAACTGGTTGGCCGTGAGATCGGGTGCTGCTATAAATCCATTATCCACCTCGCTTCGTTCGATTTATCAAGCGCTCAATTTCACGAATTCACATTAACATTAATTTTCGGTCATCTGTCTGTTCTCTCTCTATCAGCATGCTCACATGGAACGGAAACAATATTCCCATATTGGACGCGTATAGAGCCCATATGGGTTCCATATAATGCCCACGGAAACAGTATGTGGTAAAATGCGTTATATTGTTAGGTAATCAGGTATGTCCAGACCCTCTATAGACATACCTGATTTCCTGAGAAGTCGATAGCAAGTCGCTAAGTCAGTCGATAAGTCTAAGCGACTTATTCAGTCGAAAAGCATGCGACTGAGTCGACTGAGTCTCTAAATCAGTCGCTAACTCATCAAGTCAGTCGATAACTCCTTAGCGACTGACTCCGGGTACTAATCTGAACTCCCCACAATCCTCGATTTTCAGAATTCCTGGATAGTATTCAAGTGAAGGTTTAGAACAAGTTTTTATCGCTCTCCTGTTATAGAACAAGATTCTGTAGCTCTCCCTGTTATAGAACAAGTTTCTATAGCTCTCCTGTTACAGAACAAGTTTCTATAGCTCTCCTGTTATACAACACGTTTCTGTAGCTCTCCTGTTATAGAACAAGTTTCTATAGCTCTCCTGTTATAGAACACGTTTCTACAGCTTTCCGGTTATACAACTAGTTTTTGTAGCTCTCCTGTTATAGAACAAGTTTTTATAGCTCTCCAGTTATAGAACAAGTTTCTGTAGCTCTCCTGTTATACAAAACGTTTCTGTAGCTCTCCTGTTATAGAACAAGATTCTGTAGCTCTCCTGTTATAGAACAAGTTTCTATAGCTCACCTGTTACAGAACAAGTTTCTATAGCTCTCCTGTTATACAACACGTTTCTGTAGCTCTCCTGTCATAGAACAAGTTTCTATAGCTCTCGTGTTATAGAACAAGTTTCTGTAACTCCTCTGTTATACAACACGTTTCTGTAGCTCTCCTGTTATGGAACAAGTTTCTATAGCTCTCCTGTTATAGAACACGTTTCTACAGCTTTCCGGTTATAGCCTACAACAAGTTTTTGTAGCTCCCCTGTTATAGAACAAGTTTTTATAGCTCTCCAGTTATAGAACAAGTTTTTACAGCTCTCCTGTTACAGAACAAGTTTTTTAGCTGTCCTGATATAGAAAAAGTTTCTATAGCTGTCGTGTTATAGAACAAGTTTTGTATCTCTCCAGTTATACAAGTTTCTGTAGCTCTCCTGTTATAGAACAAGTTTCTATAGCTCTCCTTTCATAGAACAAGTTTCTGTAAATGTCCTGTTACAGAACAAGTTTGTGTAGCTGTCCTGTCGTAGAACAAGTTTCTGTAGCTTTCCTGTTATTGAACAAGTTTCTATTTTCCCCCCTGTTATAGAACAGGAGTAAATATGTGTTTGGCCCCATGGGGTTTTATATCAACCGTCAACAAAAATACCAGGGTTTTACGTCTCGCCCTGCTCCTGTCCCATTATATATTTTTGAGCGAACCTCCTGGTATTTGAGATCATTCCTATATATTTTTAACACACCCACTGGGTGCCATTGGTTCCATTACGGTTTGTAGAGCCATCCACTGGCGCACAATGTCGTGACATGAGCGGATAAAATTGTAAGAACATCACATAAACTTCACGCCTCCCGTTTGCTCCCGGCTGAGTCGCCTCCAACGAGTCCTGGCCAAACTACTGGAGTGTAATAGTAAAAAATTATGACGCTATGTCTCGGTAACTCTTCTTTTTATCTTGCTACACGATAAGCTATTTTGTTGAATCTCACCTTGCATAACCCTATATTTCTTCAACTGTCCCAGAATAAGCTTATTGTCAACACTCTCTTCTACTGACAGTGTCACTATCTTCTTCCTCTACTTCGCCTACTTAATTCCTCTATATCTACCGTATAATCTACGTACAGGTAGGGTGGTGTCACTTTGGAGAACACAGTCCAAACACTTTTTCACAATATTATCTAGCAATTCACACACAATCAGTTTTCTCTTCCAATGTACAGTCAGTATTCTTCATAAACTTAAAACAAACTCGCACAGCAAGCCTTTCGCGCGCTCTAGCACGTGAGCCTCCTAACACCTGAGCAAGCAACTCATTATATCTGCACAGCCGCCCGACGTGCTGTCGCCAGCCCAGCGCTTTGCCAAGAAAACATTTAAGCGTTACATTTATATACTAGAGTATATGCCCGTCATATATGCCGGGTAGAAAAAGAAATTGATTAGATTGATAGGAATAGAAAAGATTTTGTTGATTGCAATACTTGATAATAAGTCGCATTGCGAGTCAGACAGACGGATTGATAGGCAGACAAACAGCCGTTAATAAGTCTGTCTCTGCCTCCCACCCTACCTCCCGCCCTGGATCAAGGAATAGAGTATTCGACCTACATTGCACGTGACCAATCGATGTTTAGGCTAATCAGTCTTCGCCTCGTCAGTATTTGCTCCTCCTCCCCCTCAACCTCCCGTGAGATCTTGTGCCATAATGAGGGAGTGCTGCCGGGAGGGATGGAAAGGGGGAGGCAAATAAGACGACTTGTATAGCGCCATAGCACAACCGATGCCGAAGGGAAAGGAGTGTACAGGATTTCAAAAAGTCATTGGCTATGATTGTTTAACTTAGACCTATCTGCCGGTGTTCAAAAAGTCTCCAATCTACAAGTCTCCACCCGGGAGAATTTATTCCGGAACAGATTCCACCCCGGCGAAAGTTTTAGAATAAATTCGTCCCGGAGACTATATTCTAAAACAATAGGTTCAGGATCTGCACAATTATAGAAGGGCTAAAATCCTGAAAAACAAGGAATTGGGGGTTGGGGGGTCTAAATAAACACTGAAAACAGTTCACAACATTGAAATTAAATTTAAGCAGGCTAATTAAATTATTGTTTTTATTATTAAAATAAATAAATTATTTTTTCGTAGCTGAAAAAAGTACCGGAACGCCGTTCCGGCTGAAAAAAGCACTGATAAAAATAATAATAATAATAATAATAATATATAATAATAATAATAATAATAATAATAATAATAATAATAATAATAATAATAATAATAATAATAATAATAATAATAATAATGTGCATTGAGTAGCTCAGCATTTTTCATTCAGTGATGCTGATATTTATAAAAGCTAGTCTTGATGTTTCTGTGAACATTTTTCAGTCGAATCACTTCTGCAACCGCTGGTCTTAAGCGGCGCAATGCATTCCCTTCCGGTTCAATCTAACACAACTACGACAAGCGCTCAAACCTTTTCCAGCTCTTCTTCCATTCCAACTACCGTCAACAGTTCCTCGTCATCCGGATCTTTGAGCAGCTGTACGTTTCCGGTTTCAGTGTATTTTATGTAAACAGTTTAAAAAGGTTTGATTTATTTAATCTATCTAATAACTTTTATAGCACCACTATACAATACACCAGTCACCAGTCGGCGATCGCTTGCAACTTGGGTATATGTTACATACTTGTTTACATCTCTCTGCAATAGAATATTCTGAATTGTGATCCATATCAGTAGAAAATCGAAGCAGATCGCTTTCTTATGCTAGGTTTCTCAACGTCCGCTTCGAAAGATTTCCGATCAAGAGTCAAAGGTAGCTATAAAAATTAGAAATAATGATAACAATTACAATGAATAGCAGCTTCAGATAGTAACAATTATGCCAAAAGTACTTATAATGCAGCCCGCAAGACCCCCTCCAAGGTGGTCTTGCGGGCTGCTGCTCGTCTGGTGGGTGGTGTCCCCAAGTATGGTCACATCTCTGCGTACATGCGGGATGCCCTCCACTGGCTTCCGATCCAGCAGCGTATTCACTATACAGTCTACTGCATAGTCTGGCATTGTCTTCTCGGCATAGCGCCAGCTTACCTTCGAGAGCTTGTTACCCTGACCTCGGCCTGCTCTGGTCGCCGATCTCTGCGCTCGGCTACCAGAGGTGACTTTGTGGTCCCACGAGCACGCACTACCACTAGACAGCATAGGGCTTTCTCGGTCGTAGGTCCCTCTCTGTGGTATGGCTTACCCTCTGACCTGCGTTCTCTCCCTCGGGTCATGTCTAGTACCTTTTATAAGAACCTTACGACTTTCCTTTTTGACCGGGCTTGGGTCGGGAGTGCCTCTGAGTAGTTGCCTTGAAGGGGCGCTATACAAATTCCGTTGATTGATTGAATGCATAATACGCCTTTCGCGAGAGCTGTGGCTCGAGCTCCTCAGTTTCGCAAGCCCCTTAAGTCTGCATTCTTTGACCGTGATTTCACTGGTTCGGGTCGGGAGCGTCACTGGTTACATAGTTTTTTCTTGAAGTGGCGCATCATAAATGTCAGAGGGGATAGACGAATGATAACGCTCTTGCTCGAAGAACACAAGATCTTGAAAGACGCGGTTCGATGCCAGTAAAGTTCCTACAGGACTCTTGGGGGAGAAAATAAAAGTATACGTTGAAATAATGTTTTCACGGGGAGACTTCATCTTTGAGAAATGCAGCCAGATTTGTTTCAAAATAAATGATAATTGTAAGCAAGTGGATATTCTATATTTATTGTTAAACTACTTAGTATTTGTGAACTACCTGTTGCAATAATTACATGAAATTTGTGAGATCTGAAAAGAAATGAGGGGACATTATTTCAGTCAGGGAAGACTTTGTCTTGGGGGAGACTTTATGTAGTCAACTCAGCTATGATGACTACATTAACTCCACACTGTCGGTGGGAAGATGAGACGGCGACGGAGAGGACTAGCAACCCGTCTTCATATGTCGAGGCTAAGAAAATGAAGTCGCATACACATCATACCCATGACTGCCTCAGAGCTAGTTTGAGGGACTGCTCTTCTTGTATCGTGACACCGTCTCTTCAAAGAAGGGACACTGTAGCAAGTAATAGCCAACGCGCCAACCCACTTGTCTTGGTATTCGTCACACGTGTATACTCTATATATAACCACAAGACAGATCTAAACAGGTGTGTGTTAAGACAGCGTGAAAAAGTCCGTTAAATTTTTACTATAATTGCTCTTACTGCTGTCATTGTTATAATTATTGTCGTTAATAGTGACATTCGATTTCCAAAAATGACACTATTAACGGCGTTTATTATTATATATTATTGCTGTTGTTGTTGTTCTTGTTGTTGTTGTTATTATTTGGGTACTGGTATTATTACTAGGTATTATCATTAATTTCCCCCGAGGTATGTGAAATCCTTATGAACAAAAAGTTATTCTACGAACTGGTATCATTATTATTACAATAATAATTATTTTGACTATTATTATTAGTAGTAGTACCATTTGTTATGATGATCAATATTATCACTACTAATTTTTTTAAATAATATTTCTGGTGTTTATTGAATGTTTTAGATGAGCATGCGGGAGTCAGATGCGATGGGTGCAATGGACCAATTCGTGGCGTTCGAAACAAGTGCATTTTCTGTCCTGATTATGACCTTTGCACCCAGTGCAAACAAAACGGAATCCACAATTATCACATGATGTACAAAATCCATCCACAACCACCACCACCAACGCAACATCCAAACACTCCTACCCAATATCCCGCATATCCACAAACTCCTACCCAATATCCCGCATATCCACAAACTCCTACCCAAAATCCTGCATATCCACACACTCCTACTCAGTATGCAACATATCCACAAACTCCAACCCAGTATCCTGCATATCCACAAACTCCTAACCAATATCCTGTTTCACAGAAAATTCAGAGCTCACAACCACCTTCTGGTAACCACCCACCTGGACCTCCATTTCACCATAGCCATCACCGACAAGAACCTCCATTTCGTCGAGGCCACCACCCACGTGAAACTCCTTTTCATCCAGGTCTTAATCCACTTGCACCACCGTTTCAACCAGGTCACAATCCATCAGGATCACCATTTCCCTCAATGGATGTCAATCAAGGTAACATTTTAAGTCAGTTTTCCGGGCAAACTAATCGATTTAAACCAACGTATTATGTATATG
>OY744607.1:50085345-50145345 GCA_963556255.1 Allolobophora icterica | reverse complement strand
ATTCAATGTCTGAACACTATGTATACATCTAGGCTACGAATTGGTACTCATTCGTCTTCAAAGTAAATCCTACTGCCAAATTAATAACACACGAACTATCCTGCAAGACAGTGCACTAAAATCAGATAATAGGTCTATCGCTTAAAACGATGCTGTTCTTTCTCGCAACTCGGGCGTTCGTGACTTAGTTAAACCTGTTGTCATTGATAAATAGCTGTAAACAAACTAGGTTTGCATTATTTTTAATACTTGATTATCCAAAAAACTATCTAGAACCAAAGAGTTGCTCACCTTCACTGGTCAAGATCTTTCGCAAAACTGAGATTCTCATAACATTAGCTGGGCACTTTGCGCAATTAACAAAAAATGATCCAATGCCTCACTGCCGTGTTTCGCTCACTCATGGACTTTTTACCCAGCGCCTGTTCACCAAACATCAAAGTCCCTTTGAAGCTAAGATCAGAGTAGGCCTACGGAACCCCGATAAACATCGAAATATAAGTACATGGATGGAATATTGGAATTCACACCCAATCCTTAGAAGTTGTTCATAACGAACCTCTAAATAAACACAACCCACAAACTGTTCAAAGAAACTCTCTCCTGCATATAGAACAAACTCACTTAATTCCTTGATAAAAAAAACGTGAATAGTCGGTAATTTCTGGCTACGAATACACATGTTGTATATTCCCCAACAAATAAACTACGATATTATCCAATTTGTCGCTCTTTCGTTATGTCGCCCTTTCAAATCGGCAATATTTCTGTCGCTCTTATAAAGCTGCTCTCTGATCTGTCGCTCTTTTGTTATGTCGCACTTTCGATACTAACCCATAGGCCTACTTTGTTTTTGAAAGCGTCTTGTTAGAATTGTGCATTTGACGGCTAAAATGATTTCAGCACAAGATCTAAGAACTGCGAAATGGAATCCACCACAGGCAAGGATTCCGTTCAAGAGACACCAACTGCAAAGCTCAGACCCGGAATATCAGGCAGTCATTCAGAACATGGCTCAAAATGGTGGAGCAGCCTGGACGAGCAAAGTCTTAGAGGTAATTAAATGTTACTTTTATTAGGTGAAATTAATTAAAGTCTTAGAGGTAATGAAATTTACTTTTAAAACATTGTATATGTTCGCATGTAACAATGTCAGCATACTTTGCCGCAGAACAAGACGTTAACCAAGAGACATGTTTGAAAAACTAGTTTTATTTAAATACTGTGCAGATGCACACAAGTATCCCTGTGAACATATTACTGTCGCCCGATGCGTTGAGCTATAGCCTATAGAAGTTCTTAGATTATCATTGGTATTACTTGTGCTTTAATAAATTCTAACAAACCAGAAGCTTCCTAAAACAAACATGAGCACATACCTTTCAACTATTTCAGATCTTCATTCGTAAGAATTTAATCAATATCTCCATGTGAAAAGTGTGATCTGAATACATTTCTTCACGAAAGATGTCTAGATGTGCAACTGTTCTACTTTTTGCCATTGTATGCATTGTTGTAAAGTTTGAGCGTTTGTCTCGTCCTAATAAAAGACTACTTACGTACTTGCTTATTTAAAATTGTTCTCAAATGTCCCTCCTACTGAAAGGGTTAATAATTAGCTACATGCGTGACGAATCCCTGTGGTCCGAATGGGGCCACGTAACAGTAAGCCGTAACCACGTCGGTGACGTATTCAAGGTTCGTTGCGGGGCGGTAACCGACGGTTTACCTTTATTTACCTCACTGACTGATCTCTCTAAATAGTTTAATTATCTACCACCATCTCTTTGGTGTTACTTTGAAATTCTACAACTTTTTCGTGTCTTTTGAATGACATGATAATAGGCTCTACCTCTTGCATCCAGTCTTCCCATGTGTTCTACAGTAGTCTTTGTTCTTGGCCTGATGCTCTTTAAATGCTCAGTGTTCATGAGCTTGACGCTCTTTAGAGATTGACTTTCTTGGGCCAGGCGTTGTATAAGATTCCTGTGTTTTTGAGCTTGGCGCTCCATAAAGAGTTCAAACTCTTTTGACTTCAGATCCATGTCCTAATTAGATCCAGACAGTTGAGAGGGTGGTATGTCTCTGACCTGACCTTCCAGAAAGCGCTGCGAAAATTCCACAGTCTCTTCTACATGAGTTTCAGACATCTTAGATAACGAAGTTTCAAGTGACCTGCATGTCCGGCCACTTGTCCGTGTAAAAATCCTTGTCGGTATCGCTAGAAGTACCTCTGGGTTTCATACTTCCCGTCCGGCGATCATCGATTCAGCCCGAGCCCCGAGAACCAAGTCACCAGTTCTCGATAATAACCTCTCCTTTCCTTGGGCGAAAGACCTCTATAATTATACTTAAGGGCGGTAATACTTTAAGCGAGCGCAAGGCGGCGCTTGTCTACAGAAATCACCGGTGGCCAACAGATGTCGCCTCAAGACGAGATTCAGTCAAAAATTATAGGAGCACCATAAATTCAAGGAACACACTTGTAATAAGCTCTACGTCGTTATACATTTTTAAGCTGAAGTAGAAATTTTGTTTTCTCTAGCGATTTACTTTTGCAGATAAGTCGCATAGAGAACTACCCACTCTACAGCGTTTATAAGTCGTGCAAAGCGGAAATGGACCGAGAATACGGACAAGGTTTCCAGAGCGAGCGGATTCTCTGGCACGGAACCGATGCCGCTGTCCTTGGGAACATCTATCGCGGTGGATTCAACAGAAGCTACTGTGGAAAGCATGGTCCGTCTCTTGACTTTGCTTTTTAAAATCTTATTCTGCACAACTTAACTCGGTTCACTTCAATTTCTAATCAGACCGCAGCAGCGTAAAAAATCAGACCGCAGCAGCGTAAAAAATCAGACCGCAGCAGCGTAAAAAATCAGACCGCAGCAGCGTAAAAAATCAGACCGCAGCAGCGTAAACTTGTGTGCGATAGCCTGCTGGTTAGCATGCTGGACTATCAACTGCGCGAGAGGGTGGGATTCAACTCCTCACCATGCTAGAAATTTATTTAGAGATTTCTTCTCCGACTGTGCCCTCTAGCCAACTCACCTGTAATGGTACACTGACCGCACACTGTCAATGGGAAGACGAGACAGCGAGGGAGAGGATAGGCCACCCGCCGTCATATGCCGAGGTGGTTCCAGAGTTTAGCGACATCTTATGCCAACAAAGGCCGTTGACGTCTAGAGAAATTATTTTGGCATAATACTCATATGCCGAGACTAAGTATAATGAAGTCGCGACTGGCTAGCACTTCATACCCATGGCTGCCTCTCAGGGACTGCTCTTCTTCCATGATCGATCCTAATGTCCAAGGCAACGATTCGTGGTTGCGTAGTCATGTATAGCAACGTTTTGGAGATGTCTGGTTCAAAGAATTGCCTCATCCTGAGATCTAATCTAATCTAATGACTTCTATAGCGCCGTTGTCATAATGCCACTCAGAGCCACTACAAAGCTTAAATGCAGAAGTAGAGTTCTGAGAGATATCAACTCGCTTGTAGGACTGCAAAGATATCTATCTGAAAGAACATTTTCATTTTTCAGCGACCGCTTTTGGTGATGGCGTATACTTTGCAACATCCTTCAGCTACTCAGCCTCAGCAACCTACTCTCCACCCGATTCAAAAGCACAGAAGTACATCTTCCAATGTCGAGTCCTTACAGGTCACTTCATCCAAGGTAAAAAGGGGCTCAAGGAAGCCCCGATGAGAACCATCGAACTGAGATACGATTCCGTGGTGGACAATACAAGGAAGCCGAGAATGTTTGTCATATTCAAGGAAATGCAGGTCTACCCAGAATATATGATAACGTTGAAAGAGTAAACTCTGGGAAACTGCTTGATTCAATATCAAAGACATATTTGCGATTACAAAGCTGATTTAATTCATTCTCAAGTAGTCACTTCTAGTCTTCTAAGTAATCCAAACACTAAATGCAGCGTCTAAATTTATTGCTTTTGAATTACTTGCTGCTTACAGTAAAAAAAGTTAAACAACACTTCAAAAAACTGTATTCTAAACAGATCAGGAAGTGTCCTAAAATACAACCTCCTAACTTGCTGTGATGTACATGTCACTCAGTGCATGATAATCATTCATGTCAACGTTGTGTTCTAGCTTAGTTAAACCAACGTTCTGTGTCACAACAGATTCATCTTGATGGTAAGTCCACGGGTGCACCAGCTCATTAAAATATTTAGGTTCCATTAAAATACAAAAGTGAAATCCCCATTAAACTCTGTCCTCCTTTGAGCATCCTTCAGTCAACTCAACATACAAACCTGCATCATGCGTTTGTAAATTTTGTGGCACCTACTGAAGGGCCAACATTTTTCTGGCTTAATCCAACAACCTCTGTAAGTACATGTCAATACATCACACACCAATTTTTAAAACCTCCGACGTTCCTAAAGCAGACGTTATATATCACTAGTTTGACGGTCATCCGGGGTGATACTGTCTTAGGGGCCATCCACATATTACGTACGCACTGAGGGGGTCGGGGTCGGATTTAGGCGACTTTGCGTACGGGTGCGAACGGGGGGGAGGGGGGACAAAATGTGTACGTACGCAAAATAAATTTCTAATTATGACGTCCACATTAGCCTATTTATAACTCTGTATTGTCCTATAGCCGTCTGATGGCATTTTATTACATTATATAAAAGCCATGTGCAGTTATTCTGTGCTGTGAACGAGACACCTATAATTTGTCTAATGTCTATATTGGCCCTCACTCACCTTTCAATCTGGCCTAAAGTTCAGACAGCCTATAGCTGTCCAGACACTTTCTGCAGCTGGTCTTCCGGGGGGGGTGCGTCAAGCGTACGTACGCAGGGGGGGTGTGGAAGAAAGTACGCTTGCGAACAGGGGGGAGGAGGGGGTCCAATTTTCCGGGATTTTTGCGTACGTAATGTATGGATGACCCCTTATCGGTTGTAAACGATCAACTGAGCTTTTTTTGTCAGCAAATCTAAATTGTCCAAATAAGGTCGCAACTTTGGTGGAATTGTGACAGAACCGTCCTGCAAAAACCAAAGACAGTTTGTTCTGATCTCGTGACTCTATCACACCAGGCATCAATCTCTTTAAATAGAAATACAAAGATGTTATTTAAGAAAATACGTCGTCTAGCATAGGATGTCCTGTTCTCACTGTAGCCTGATTAGATTAGATGGTTAGATTAGATGATAAGACTAGATTAAGATGAAAGTCAAAATTCTTCCCTCGGTTCTGGCCAAGTCAACATATACGTAAACATATAGAAACATTGCACCACATTTACACCAAATTACTTTACTAGGATACTAGTACTACATTATTTCACTAATATATTCTGTCAGCGGCTCAAAACCGTTCTGCATTATTGTAAAAAAAATTGTCGTTTAGTGTCATCGTAGACAAGAAATCGGCATAAACTGGGTCCACACAATCAGTCTTGTTGTCCTCGAGACCAAGGTCTTGGCCTCGAATGCACTGGAGTTCGTTTTTAAAAGTCTTGGTCTTGGAATTCAAGGTTTTGGCCTTGTTCTCACAAGACCAAGACCAAGACTCGGCTGTCAATATGAACGGTCATTTAACAAACCTCAATAATTTAAAAATGTATCAAGTTTGTTTGCATCTACGGACGGATACAAGTCTTGTTGCTCACGAAAACTCATCGGCAGCAGCAACAGTTATGCTGTATTTGGAAGCTCTGCCTAGACTTGTTTCTGCAGCCAGACGGTCTGATAAACCATGGGAGAATTTTAAAAAAAACTCACGATTTGTACTTTTACATCCAGTGCTTGGAAAGTTACTGTGTGTGCCAGCGACTACAGCACCTGTAGAACGTATTCTTTCACATGGCGGAATTTTACGAGGCCCCACAAGACCGTCTTAGTCAGAAAATTCTGAGCGAATTGGTTTTTATAAAATACAAAAGGCATTTGGAATAACACTTTGTAGGAAGAACGTTTGTAAATACGAATTCGGAATTATCTTCCGACTTGAAAATTTTGTTAGTAAGGAATAGAAGTCGCTTGACCTGATTGTAATTTTTTGAGTCTTGGTCTCGGCCGTGGTCTTGAGGTTCAAAGTCGTGGTCTTAAGGTTTATAGTCTTGGCCTTGATCTCGGTCTTGCGGTTTAAGGTCTTGACAACAAGACTGCACCAATATATTAAATAACATTTCAACATGAGTGTGCAATGAAATTTCACCTCTAGAAGATCAAGCACTCACCTGATTCTGGTTGTTTTCCAAGATGAATATGAGCCCTACTTTAAAATTGCTAAAAAAATTATCTAATTACTTTAAAGTTACATAAAAATTTATATAATTACCATGATTCAGAAATGAAGGCAATTGTGCAATTTAAGGGTGCTATATAAAAAAATACATTTAATGTTTTGGTGCATTATATGGAGCCAGTTCATGCCACGATGAAGCGATGGATACCTACAACTGATATTTGTTCTCATAGGTGAATGGAATAGCAATTTTAAAGTAGGGCCTAATTAGATAAATTTAAAGTAAGTTTCAAGTAATTATGTAAATCCTCTGAAATCTCTAGACCATTCCGAGGTAGATTGTTCTCCAAGTAGTAGGTTCCAGGCCCAGTCGCCAAACAAGCCTATACCTTTCAAATATTCATATTACACGTTACCAGTTGATTAACTATCCCGTTATGGACCAAATCTTTATTAAGGAAATTTTTTATGAACTGTGCTAATTATTTGGGCTTTGATGGCTCGGTTTGAACATATGTATTATGTTTTTTAACTATTGTCTAATAAGGTATGCAAATTTGCATATGTTCGTTTTACGAACATTGGGCCAATATGCTACTGACAACATGTGAAATATTGAACATGTACGAAATTAGATTGCCACACAAAACCGTAATAAAAATCGATAATTCCTTATACAAAATCGTCTGAAATGTAATGTTTTCATCCGCAACTTCTCGGTATATCAGAGAAAACTTACTAAAATGTCTATCCAGTGGCATCGAAATTGTAAAAATCCTAACTGTTCACGTGTTCGTCATTATAATAGGGCCTATGTTACGCTGGAATAAGAAAAACTGTGAAACACTTCTAGTGAAGGCATTTGTTGCACACGCACATGTACAATGTGTTTTGCCACAGCCTTCCAATTTGCCACGGCCTCGGTCTTGCCTTTCTCCAGATTGAGGCCCTCACAGTTATAGCGTATGTCGGATAGACCTGCTCTCGGTACAACAACGCGGCGATGGCTGAAACTTCCCTGGACCAGGGTTCGGACGATGTATCGCACAAACTCCAGCTGATCCATTTTGCCACCAACCTCCACGTGCACTCTCTAGGCAGCCACTACACATATGCTGAGAGCATGGGTGTAGAAGCAGAACAACCACTTTTACCGCGCATGCCCCACGTGTATTCACTGGGAAACCTGTCAAGTAGGTCGACACCAACCATTGTCTTGGTGTACGAGTCAATCACCATAAGGCAGATTTCTTGGATGTGCTTCTTGTCAACACTGGAGTAGCGTCTCTTGGACACAGTTGGACTTACACCGACATGGTTTGAAGCTACGAAGACTGGCTTGTTGTTTTTCCACAATGCCACCGCAACACGCCCATTGCCCTGATATTCCATTGCTCCTCGCTGCTCAATTCTTTCACAAGAAGGCAGTCATGCAAGCAGTACTCTCGTATTGTCCCAGTTGTATTGTATTGTATTGTATTGTATATGGACATTTATAAAGCGCCTCTCGCGGTATAGACCATTCAGAGGCGCTCCCAGTGCGCGAGACCCCGAGAGAAAAAGCAGGATTTAAGGTGAGAAAAGGAAGAAGCAACGCTACCAGAGAGAATGGTGGTGCGGACAGAAGGAGGAAGTCGGTTCCAAACGACGCAAAGTGAGGGACCTATGCAGGCAAAGGATCTGGAAAGGATCTGTTGCAGCAAGACCTGTATCCTTCAGTGTTGTGAGGAGTCCCAATGAGGTAAGTTGTCGAAGGTAAGAGTGTGCCACTCGGGATGTTCAACTCTCGTCAGAAGCTGCCGGACAACTTGACTACCGAGGCTGTCACACTCACCACTTCCCTCCTCATCCTTCTCTTCATCTGCAATGTTTCCTTCAGGCTCCGGTTGGATAATTACTACATTGTCTACGTCATTTCCATCGTCTCCCAGAATCTGCTCCATTTACCTTCTCTCACTTTCGGAGGCATCTGAATAAAAGTTATATTGTCTGACCTCAACACCTTCAATGTGGCTAAGTATTGAGTGCTACTCCACACCCATCAATTTTGGGTCCATTATTGTCTGTGACATATATTACAGTGCTTTTTTTCTATAAAAAAAGGTTCCGGAACGGAACAATAGGTTCCGGAACGCAACATTTATGGGCGGGCTAAAATCATGAGAAAAACGGGATTGGGTGTTGGTAGGGGTCTGAATAAACACTGAAAACAGATCAAAAACACTGAAATTAAATTAAAATAACAAAATTATTGTTTTTATTATTAAAATTAAAAAAATATTTTTAGTAGCTGAAAAAAGGTGCCGAACGCCGTTCCGGCTCGTTCCGGCTGAAAAAAAGCCCTGCATATATATATATTATATATATGTTTATGTATATATATATATATGTGTATGTATTTTTGTATGTATATATGTAGGCTATATATAAGTGATTTGGTTGATACATGTAGCTCCTTCACTGTTGCATATATAATATATATATATATATATACAACACTGAAAAAAATATAAACAAATACATATATATGTATATTATATACATATATGTATATTATATACATATATATACATATATATATATATGTATTTTTGTATGTATATATGTATACATAAGTGATTTGGTTTATACATGTAGCTCAGGATCAGAAATAGGCCTATGCATCTGTAAATCAACGTTGACTTGACTTGACGTCATCAGAACCATATTATTGGACCAATGTTCGTTTTACGAACATGACCCAGATATCGAAATTTTACGACTCCATTTTATTACAGTAAATTATGCAAATGACGTGTGCTTTGTGCTAAGTATGTGCACTTGTCAAATACCCATCAGCTCGTGCGATATCACACATCGAACCAAAATTACAAATTTGCAAACAAAAGAAAGTGAACATACCTGGTATTGCCGTGTTTACCATCAGACAAAATCAGTTCAACACTTTAAAACAAGCAATTTTTGGCGATTTATACGATAAATCAAACTCTTCGCTGATATAGGAGCGCAAGTAAAGAAAAGTAAAGTGATGACGTCACCCAATGTGACGTCATAAAAATAATATGTTCGTAAAACGAACATTGGTCCAAAACGGGGTCGCCAAACAAGCCTAGCTATAGGGCCTACCTTTCAAATATTCATATTACACGTTACCAGTTGATTAACTATCATACCTGTCATAGCCACTGCACCAATGACATTATTACTAATATGCATTTATTAAGCGCCACTATCTATTGACCTAGCGTCAATCGATGGTGCTAAGCAACTGTGAGTTAAGAACTTGCTCAAGGTCCCTACACAGTAACCATCTCAGAGGAGGAAGCTTGAACCAGTACTCCGTACTCTCCGTGTTACAAGGCGAGTGACCTACACGTAACCAAATCCCACAAACTTGTAATATGACCATGCAAATCATCGGCCCATGCAAACTAAAAGTAGGCCTATTAAGCTTCCTACTCAAACTATCTTTCCATTTCTTTTTCAACATACAACTCATAAGCTTGCAAACTTTCAAAACGTTTGCGTTTAAAAGTCGTCGATTTTACGGCTTCAGCTATGCAAGAGTATAAAACCCAATTTTCAAAAAAAGCATTCACGCGCATTCATTAAAAATTCCCTGCACTAGGCCTAGGGGTTCCCATTTCGATGATTTAAACGTTGTCGCTCTTGGTAAATTCGAATAGGCCTACTCTTCACTTCTTCAAGCATCTCTCTTCCATTTCAGTCATTAGGTTTCAAATTTCCTAGTAAATATGGTCTATTGTGGCGAATTTAACTAGTCGCTAACAGATGGCACCACGTGTGTACCTTCCCAACAACAAAACATGTCTATTTCATCGTCTTCGTATAACGGTGTGTGAATGTGTATATATATATATATTATATATATATATATATATATATATATATATATATATATATATATATCGCAATCGCAATCTAAGAGTCGATGAACCGCTTGTGTTCGCTGAGGCTGACCCATGATAGGCCTACACTTCAACATTAGCTCTCCAAGCTTGTACATGAATATTCATACTCTGCTCTGGTCTACTCGTAGATACAGGCCTGCTAATCTTCTAGTCAATACGCGGACAGACGACAGAGGCCTGCTTGTAGATGGCCATCTGCATACAGCTGTGCGCACCGACCATGCAGGGTCTTCGTGGAACATGTCTCTAGTGCTAGCCTACAGGCCCTACACGTTGCACGTTAAACATAACTCGCCAGTTGGACAGTTTTCCGGAAAAGTCTACGAATATTTAGGAACTTACCAGGGTTGTTTCACTGAGCAGTCCTCCTACTCCTGCAGGCGCTTTTCCATCTTTCCAGGTCATCATGGTTGTACACTCGCAGTATAACGCGAGTTTTTCTGGAACACTGGCTCCAGGTAAGAAACACTTTCCGAAAAGTACTTCAGATAAGAGACATAATCAATACCTCGTTGCCATGGTTTGTTCTCACGTCCGCTCCAACTGATTTATTACTTTATGACGGTCAAACAGCTCAGCAGAGTGACTTATAATAATGAAAATAAGAATACTACTTATAATAAAAACAACAACAGCATCAACAACAACGACGACAACAACAGCAGCAATAATAATAATATCTTCCGGTTATATTGTTTTATTAATGCTGAGTGAACGGTCATCCCACTCCTTTCTTAATTAGGGCAGCTCTAATTCTGTTTAATAAAAATAACCATAACAACAATAACAACAATAATAATAATAATCACACGATTTGTATAGCGCCGTACCACAGCCGAGGCCGAAGAAAAGGGCGCTGTACAGGATTCAAAAGTCAATGATTGTTTAACTTAGACCTATCCGCCGGTGTTCAAAAAGTCTTCCCCCCCCACACATGTCTCCGCCCGGGAGAATTTATTCCGGAACAGATTCCTCCCCGCAGATCTTTTAGAATAAATTCGTCCCCGGAGACTATATTCTAAAACAGTCTCTGGGGAGGAAATATTTCATCATATATACGTTGAAATAATGTCTCCACGGTGGACACTTCATTCTTTGAGAAATAGTCAGGTTTGTGTGAAGTTAGTGATAATCTTAAGCAAGTGGATTTCCTAAATTTATTCTAAAACTATTTAGTATTTGTGAACGACATCTTACAATAATGACATGAAATTTGCGAGGAAATCTGAAAGGAAATGGGGGACGTTATTTCAGTTCGGGAAGACTTTCTTTTGGAGGCGGGGGAGACTTTATATAGTCAACTCAGCTATTAAGACTACACTGACCGGAGACTGTCGATGGGAAGATGAGACGGCGAGGGAGAGTACTGGCCACCCGTCTTCATATGTCGAGGTTAAGAAAATGAAGTCGCTAACACATCATGACTGCTTCAGGGCTAATTAAAGGAACTGCTCTTCTTCCTATAACGTGACATCGGCTCTTCAAAGCAGGGACACTACGCTTGTCAACGCGTTAACTCACTTATCATGACATTGGTCACTCCTTCACCCATGTATACACTCCACATACAACCATGAGACTGATCTACACAGGTGTGTGTCAAGACAGCGTGAAATATCCCATAAGTTCTAACTATTGTTGCTCCTACTGCTGTCATTAATAATGACACTCTAGATTTTTTAAAACAACACTATAGTAATGGTGCTTGTCATCATCATCATCATCGTCATCGTCATTATTGTTTGGTGTCGCGGTCGACTCCTTCGATCGCAACGACGAACCAACGAAGGAACTATTAAAAGATCTTTATTTAAAAATAAAGTCGATTAAGTGTAAAGTAAGTCAACTCGTCTATCAAATATCACAATCGTAGACAGCACACAGGTTGGCTGGTCTCGATTGAACGTTATACGATCAATGTTTCAACGTTTACAAATCTTCGTCAAAAAGGCCCTTAATGTACATCAGGTCTATCTTATATAGAGTTCTCCCGGATTCCAGAACGTTCTGTGACGTCACTGTACTTTTCCCTGGAAAGTCCTACTGAACACGTATATCCTTGTTGCATGCACCGAATTAATGTTGACAGCTTGCTGCAGAATTTTCCGTGCGTTGTAAACAAGCTTGTTGACGCGTCGGTTTTCTTCCCTTGATGCATGCACCCGCGTAGACCACGACATTCCCTCCGCCCTCAGATGATGACACGTCTTCAGCACCATCCCGAACGGGTCATCACGATCAAGCCGGGTCTCCAGACTCCATCTCGATACAGCATATACAACCAAAACAAAACACATCAGTTAGTCAACCCATCCACACAATTCGCGGGCTCGATCCTTGTGTGTCGGGCCATTTCCCCCCTTCACCATCCGAGTCACAACCGAGAGAGGAAATCAGCCACCGTGTTCTGACGTCCAGGACGATATCGAAAGTCCACGTTAAACTCTTGTAATGCTAACGCCCAACGAGTCAGTTTCGCACTCTTAGGGCTTGCATCTGTGAGATAAGACAAAGGATTATGATCTGAATAAATGATTATCTTTGATAAGAATATCCATGACTTGAATCGTTTAAGTGCCCAAATTACTGCGAAAGCCTCTCTCTCAATTGTAGACCAATGCATCTGTGTATCTGTAAGTTTAAGGCTAGCAAAAGCAATTGGTTTTTCTTGACCTTCTTCGGTCCACTGAAACAAGCAACACCCGACCGCGGTGGCACTTGCGTCAACACTTAAACCAAATTCCTTAGTGAAATCAATGGTATGCAACTGTGTAGCTTTACTGAGATCATCCTTTAACTTATCTAGTGCTTCTTGATGCTTTTGCTCCCAAGGCACCTTCGTAGGTATGTTATCTCGTGTCAAATCAGTTATTACCCGTGCTTTTTCAGCTAAAGCAGGTATAAAATTTCGAAAATAACTGAAAAAACCCATAACCTTTCTAACTTCTTTCTTTGTTGTTGGAGGATGGATATCATTGATCGTAGCGATCTTACCTGGATCAGGTTCAATACAACCTGACCCTACTATATGGCCAACAAACTTTATTTTGTTTTGTGCAAAATTACATTTTCTTAAATTCAAAGTGAGTCCTGCTTCCTCAATAGTTTGCAAGAATTTCTCTAGATGTTCTAAATGGTCATTCCAATTCATTGAAACCACTGCCATATCATCGACGAATGGTTCGGTAAAACTTCGCACTGGATGTAAAACTTGGGTCATAGCACGAATAAAGGTATTGCTAGCGGACTTGAGTCCAAACGGCATCCTGGTGAACTCAAAAAGTCCTGCATCACATACGAATGCCGTAAGCCATCGATGTTCTTTCCGAACTGGAATTTGCCAATACCCCGATTTCGCGTCGAAAACACTAATAAACTTTGCCCGTCCCACCTTTTGTAAGATGTCAGCAATGTCTGGGGTCGGGTAACAATCACCTAGAGAATATTTGTTAACATGGCGATAATCAATTGCCAGTCGAACGCCATTTTGACCTTTGGGTCCCTTTAAAACGCAAACTACCGGACTGGCCATTTCACTTTTCGATGGTCGAATGATGTCTAATGCCAACATTTCTTCTATCTGGCGTTGTACTTCAGGTTTAAGTAGCTCAGGTACTTTATATGCCCTTAAACGCTTAGGAGTGAAATCATGAGTTATCTTAATCTCATGTTCTAATACTGGACAATACCCAGGTTTATCCACAAATACTGCCGTGTGCCGATCCAAAATTTCAAAAAGTTGCTTCTGTTCCTCTTGCGAAAGATGCGCTATAATCAGAGGATCAATTCGCTTACTCGGGCTTATTTGTTCACGTTCTTCCTGATCTACAACCTCTACTATACCAAATTCTTCATCTTGATCAACAATTACTGAACAGCTATTGATCATCGCTTGTTCGAGTCGTTCATGGTATCGCTTGATCTTATTTGCGCGTGTAAATGTCTTTGTTTTCCCTCTATTTCTACTATATAAGAATATGGGGATTTAACCTTGACTACGGTAGCAGGTCCTTGCCATCGACTATAAAATTTAGAACTACCAAAATCTGGTGCTAATACTGCTACTTTATCTCCAACTTCGTATTTTCTGTCAGTACTACGCAAGTTATAATAATCTGCATACCGCTTTGTTTCTATATCACTATAGTAATCTGCATAAACTTTCGCGAATTCGAGGTTTTCCTTCAGTGATTGAAGATACTCTTCGGGTGATTTACCTAAGTTAAGAGGTACTTTTCGTTCGCCAGCCCACGATTCCTTCAACACACTAAGTGGACCCCGAGGAAGAGTTCCATAAACCATAGTGAATGGCGAAATATGAGTCGTGCCTGAAGGTTTTTCTCTAAGGCTCCACAGAACAAACGGTAACAATTGGTGCCATCCACGAGGATCAGATTGAGCAAGCTTAAAGATCATGGTTTTCAAGCTTTGGTTGCATCTTTCAACCAATCCAGCTGCCTCAGGATGTCCAGGGGTATTAAATCTGGGACTACAACCCATTCGCCGCAAGAATTCTTTCGTCAAACGACTGGTAAAGTTGGTACCACAATCAGAACTGATGATCCTTGGAATAGAAAAAGTTGTAAAAACTTGCAACAGAGCTTCACAAACTCCCTTTGCATTCAGCGATCTAAGAGGATACGCCAACGGCCAACGAGAAAATTTGTCCACCAGAACCAAAGCATAATTGTATTGGGGTTTCGATTTGTTGGATTCTCCAGTCACTACCATAGGGCCAATACAATCCATATTTAGATGGTTAAAACAGAGTTCATCCGCCCTCGGAATAGGAGTGATCGGGACTCGATCTGCCACTTTAACTGGAGTTCTTAGTTGACAAATTTGACAAGACGCACAATATTCGCGAATCCTCTCATCCATTCTTGGAAACCAAAAGTTTAATTTGATCCTGGCTCTCGTTGCCTTAAAAGCCATGTGCCCAGCACATGGGGCATCGTGTGCTACTCGCAAGACAACCTCGATTCTATCTTCCGGTAAACATAATTGATTAACCTTATGTCCCATAATTTCCCCTTTGTGGTACAGGAGGTTATTATCTATAAAGAAATTATTTTTATTCTGTCTCGCTTGTTGCCAGCAAGATATAAGATTGTGACAATTCTGTTGCTCACGCAATAAAGTATCATTATTCGCTACTCCCTCATCAGACTTGAACTCTGTTGACTCAACATCAAGAAAATTATCTGAATCATCAACTAGTTGCTCCTGAGAATATTCATTCACTTCTGACGGCAAGGATTCGTTGCTGTTACTTTTCTCGATATTAACTCCTAAGTTATCTTCTTCTGCCCCTTTATTTATTTGTACACATCGATCTACGCCAGCTACCATCACTACATATTGCGAACTATCCCTTAATAGGTCCACAACATGGGGTGTCAGAATAACCCGTTCATTTAATTCAGGGACTGCAGCGAACATGACGCACAAAGATGGCGCAATGTTTGTCGTTCCTTCCATTGAATTAGCTAATTTCATTTGTAGGTATACTACATCTGCCTTACATCCTTCTCCCTGAAAACCAATTATATTAATCCGTTTAATCACGGGTAAGTTTAGTGACTCAATTACTTTCTTATCAATACAACAAATTTCTGCTCCTGAATCAGATAATGCTGGCTGAGAAGGGAGATCTTCAATCTGTACATTGATATACGACCTCTCGTGTAATCCATCAGTACTATTCTCATATACCCTTACAGCAGTTTCCAACCCTATTGGTTTAGAATTATCCAATAAATTCCCTTGCTTTACCTGTTCAGGTATCTCATGCAACACGTTGACCTTCTCAACAAATAAGTCGATCACTTCTTCAGTTGGGTTCCCAAATATACAAGTACTCACCTTTTTAGAACTTGGTTTGGTCTGGCACTCCCTTGCCCTATGACCCTTCTGATGACATAGGAAACAGAGACCCTTTACCTTGGCCTCCTCCTGAGACACCCTCGCACCTATCTTGGCTTCACCCCTTATTTCCGGTTTGGGAGACTTGGGTTGAGCTGTCTGGTTATTGACTTGAACATGTGGTTGACCTCTCATCCAATTGTTATACTTCGGTGTCGGATGACTACGGCATACTAAGTCATTCCCACCATCATGCGACGCTACATAAATGTCAGCCGCATTAGCTATGTCTTCACAGCTCAACCACTCCTCTTTTTCTTGGGCCAAGATATAATCTAAACAAGCCTTCGACAAGGACTCCTTAAGCCGATCCGCAACCAATAAACTTACAAGTTTATCAAACTCATCAGTTATCTTTCTACTTTTCAAATAATACATAAGAGCCACACGCAATTTGGATGAATAGATCGTAAATGATTCGTCCGATGCTTTGTGCAACGACCAAAATCGGGCTCTAAGATTTGAAGGGCTTATCTTAAACTCCCGTAGCAAAAACTCCTTCAGGAATTTGTAGTCATGGAGCTGTGCCTCAGTAAGGCGCATGGTTAATGCCTTAGCTCTTTCACTTAAAATGGCTAGCAATAATTTTGCTCTAACATCTTCATCCACCTCATACACATTAAACAAACCATCCAAGTGATCAAAGAAACCTTGAATTTCTATAGGGTCGGAAGGAAATTTCCAAAGAATATTCTTGAGGGCATCACTATAACGCTTAGTACGACTTGCTAAAGAATCTCTAACATTTCGTTCTTCCTGCTTTTCCTTCCTCTCCCTTTCTTCTTTCTCTTTCCGTTCCTTCTTTTCTCTTTCTTCTTTCTCTTTCCGTTCCTTCTTTTCTTCCTCTCTCCTCTTTTCCTCCCTTTCTTCCTTCTCCTTCCGTTCCTCCCTCTCTCTTTCTTCCTTCTCCTTCCGTTCCTCCCTCTCTCTTTCTTCCTTCTCCTTCCGTTCCTCCCTTTCTCTTTCTTCCTTCTCCCTTTGTTCTTTCTTTTGTTCTTCATATTTACGGATTTCGAACTCCAGACGGCGCTTCTGCAGCTCGTAATCCACTCCTGTTGGAGATATTGGACTACCCTTAAATTCCTCTTCCTCTTTTCCAATCTCCATGGCCCATTCTTCCATTAATTGATTTCGATCCCATGACATAACATCATCTTCGTCCCTTCCTGCCTTCATAAGATACACCCTAAGGCGCTCAGACGACATTTTGCGAATATTCGCTTGCATCTCTGTTGTCAACGCTTCCATTTTTACAAACAGTCAGTCAACAACAATCAACAACAAAAAAACAGACACCACGCGGCAAACCCGCCACACAAAAGGAAAATTCCACAACCCAAAGTGCAACTATGCAGTATCCAAAGAAGTACACTCGCCAAGTACGCAAAAACTATACAAGCTCACGCAAGTCTGGCCTCGATCACAACAATGGATCAAATTTCAAAGAAATAATCAGCAGATATTGAAAGAGAAATAATGGCTGCCTCCCACTCGGCTGCAACTCCACTCTCTTTTCTCCTTCTCAGCCACGACAACACCTAGGATCTTACCCGTATGTTGACTGCTGTCTTCTGCTGTCTCAGCCGAACGACGCACTTCGTCCGTCCGACTGTCGTATGCCGATTCACCCGTCTCCCACGGTAGAAAGGCGTCTCGATCCGCTCGCTGTCTGGAACAGACCGTCTCTTGATCCTCCGGGTTGACTCCTTCCTCCGCCGGCTCGCGTCTTCTTCACCGGATCCAACACCGATGATCCCGCCTCTGCCACCAATAATGTCGCGGTCGACTCCTTCGATCGCAACGACGAACCAACGAAGGAACTATTAAAAGATCTTTATTTAAAAATAAAGTCGATTAAGTGTAAAGTAAGTCAACTCGTCTATCAAATATCACAATCGTAGACAGCACACAGGTTGGCTGGTCTCGATTGAACGTTATACGATCAATGTTTCAACGTTTACAAATCTTCGTCAAAAAGGCCCTTAATGTACATCAGGTCTATCTTATATAGAGTTCTCCCGGATTCCAGAACGTTCTGTGACGTCACTGTACTTTTCCCTGGAAAGTCCTACTGAACACGTATATCCTTGTTGCATGCACCGAATTAATGTTGACAGCTTGCTGCAGAATTTTCCGTGCGTTGTAAACAAGCTTGTTGACGCGTCGGTTTTCTTCCCTTGATGCATGCACCCGCGTAGACCACGACATTTGGGTACTAGTATTATTACTGGGTATTATTTCCCCGAGGTATGTGAACAGGCCCGGTTCGTCCGTTAGGCAACCTAGGCAGCCGCCTAGGGCCGCCGATTTTTAGGGGCCGCCAATTTTCCAATTTTTCGAAATAGACATAAAAAATTATTTCTGGAAATTCATAAATGAAACAACGTTGGATTATATTTTAATTATTATTTGCTAGAAGGAAGTATTATAGTGTTGGTGTAATAAATAATGTTCTATTAAGGTAGGTTCACCGTTAAGTTTTAATCATAAGTGTTTGCCTAGGGCCGCCAAATGTCTTGAGCCGGGCCTGTATGTGAAATCCCCACGAACAAAAAGTTATGCTGGGAGCTGGTATTACTATTATTACAATTACTATTATTTTGATTAGGCCTATTATTACCATTCTAACAAAAAAAATTTCATGATCATTATTGTCAGTATAAATGTTTGTTAATAATATTTCTGGTGTTTATTGGCTGTTTTAGATGAGCATGCGGGAGTCAGATGCGATGGGTGCAGTGGACCTATTCGTGGCGTTCGAAACAAGTGCAGTTTCTGTCCAGATTATGACCTTTGCACCCAGTGCAAACAAAAAGGAATCCACAACCATCACATGATGCACGAAATCCACCCACAACCACCACCACCAACTCAACATCCAAACACTCCTACCCAGTATCCCGTATATCCACAAACTCCTACCCAATATCCCATATATCCACAAACTCCTACCCAATATCCCACCTATCCACAAACTCCTACCCAATATCCAGCATATCCGCAAACTCCTAACCAATATCCTGGATATCCACATACCCCTACACAATATCCTGGATATCCAAATACCCCTACCCAAAATCCTGGATATCCACATAACCCTACCCAATATCCTGGATATCCACCTACCTCTACCCAATATCCTGGATATCCACATACCTCTACCCAGTATCCTGGATATCCACATACCCCTGCCCAATATCCTGGATATCCACATGCAGCTCAAAGTTCTTCACAGACAGTTCAAACTGTTTCACAGCCAGTTCAGAGCTCACAACCACCTCAGACTGACTCGCCGACAGTTCAAACTGTTTCACAGCCTATTCAGAGCTCACAACCACCTCAGACTGGCTCACAGACAGTTCAAACTGTTTCACAGCCAATTCAGAGCTCACAACCACCTCAAACTGGCTCACAGACATTTCAAACTGTTTCACAGCCAATTCAGAGCTCACAATCACCTCAAACTGGCTCACAGACAATTCCAACTGTTTCTCAGCCAATTCAGAGCTCACAACCACCTCAAACGGGCTCACAGACAGCTCAAACTGTTTCACAGCCAATTCAGAGCTCACAACCACCTCAAACTGGCCCACAGACAGTTCAAACAGTTTCACAGCCAATTCAGAGCTCACAACCTTCAATTCCCCATCATGCACATCACCACCTACCAGGACCTCCCTTCTTTCCAGGCCATCAACCACCTGGAGTACCTGGACCTCCATTTCACCTTGGCCACAATCCACTTGGACCTCCATTTCATCCAGGCCCCAATCCACTTGCGCCAACGTTTCAACCAGGTCACAACCCATCAGGATCACCATTTCCTTCAATGGATATCAATCAAAGTAACATTTGATTTCAGTTTTCCGGGCACACTAATCGATAAAAATCATTGCTTTGTATGTCTTTGTAGCACAAACTACAAAATTCAATTACAGGGTTTGAATCCATGTATCGTAAACTAGTAAAAAAATTGCAAATGATAGCACAAGAAAAAAAGTAGTCCTTTAGTAGATGTATAAGGGGGCTTTGAGCGCAGGGCCCTCTGAGGGCCCCGAGACCAATGGGCCCTTACAGCAGATCGACCTTCAAAGGGTCTCCAGAGGCCTACGAACCCATATAGCATATCCACTTTCTCCTGTGTATTTTAGAACAAAATATGCGGGCCCTTAGCGCAGGGCCTTCAGAGAGGGTCCTGAAACCCACGGACAATTATAGCAGATCGACTTCCAGGGCCTCCAGACAGTCCGTGGGATCCACGAAACGATTACAGCTTAGAAGTCCTGAAGTGTGACCATTTTCACAGTGTGACGATATTATCAGTCACAAGTGTCACAGTGTCACACTAAAAATACGGTTGTAATTCTGACTGTTATGATATGGTATGATAGATAGTAAAATAAGATCTACTACCACAACAGTACCATTTTTTTACTATAAAAAATAACAAACAAACAAAACTTTTTTGGACAAAACAAAAGAAAATCATTATTTGGTCTAATTCGTGCAGAAAACGCGAATTTACGATGTGTGGTTTTTTTTCACTCTTACAAAACATGAAAAGTGCCTTTTTCGCACTTTTCTGAAACCGCAGTTTCTGTCACGCTGGGTCGGCTGAAAAATCGCGGCGCCAGGGCCAATTATAGACAGTTCGTGGGACGCACGGACGCACGGACGCTTATAGCAGAACGGATTTAAACAGTGCCTTTGGCTATCGTGGTTTGTAAGTTCTTAAGTGTGACAAGTTTTACAATGTGACTGATAATATCGTCACAACTGTCACGCTAAGGTATTTTTTTACACACATTCAATCAATCAGCCAATGGAGTTCTATACACCGATCTACTCAGAAGCTCTGCGTATTTCCTCTGGCACCATGTCAGGTTTTTAAAACAGCCAGTCAATTGGTCAATCGAAATTTATATAGCACCCCACCCCAGGGACAAAAAATAGGATCGTGGATTGCCTTAACACATCAAACCGCAAGAGTGTCGTTTGCTGCCGGCCGAGACCCTCCCACGAGGCCGGCCCAAACCATTGGAGTGTGCCAGTAAAAATTATAGCCCACTAATCGTACGGCGGTGGTGCGCTAGGAATAACAGACTCACTACTCCAACCGCCTACGATGAAAATTTTTATATCGTGGTTCGTGGGCAAGACCCAGTGCTGGTTAGTTTCTTGATTAGTTCTGCCACCATCTGGTCTTTGCTTTGACTCGGCAACTCTTTTTGTGACCATTTTCACAGTGTGACGATGTTATCAGTCACAAGTGTCACAGTGTCACACTAAGCTAGGAGCCTCTTCCTGCAGAAGCATCTTAAGTCGTTCAGAATTTTTTCAATTTAAATAAATGAATAGGTTGTGGTATACATAAAACATAATGCTAGGGAAAAACTTTTGCATTTGGCTCGGTATAGGTAAAACATCCCTCTGCTGTCGCAGGTGCATTGGGGAGTACTGTTTCAAACATTTGGCACGACTGCGAAACGGTTGTGGGACGAGACCTTGCGCCAAATGTGGAAGGGGTATAAAAACACACGTGGGTGAGTGTATGAAATGTGGTTATTTCGCTAAATATTTGAGAGCTCGACGAGGTGGGTTAGTCCGCGAATTTAATAAAGAATGGAAGCGACTATCAAATATATCTGTAGAATAAAAAAATTATCATTTAAACAAATGATATAGTTATTGTATTGAGATAATACAGATGAGCAAGCGTCAATCGAATATCAATTAACAAAATTTCATTTTGAACAAATGATATAATTATTATATTAAAGAAAAGTTTGCCACAGTAATATAAAATAATTTTTAACTATGGCATTGTCTACGAATGAAAAAATTGAACAATTGCTGAATGAGTTTACCGGGCCACCAGCTCTTCGGGCTGTTCTACAGAATATCTTAGACGAACCTATCCCAGATGCAGTCAAACGGCGCTTGTTGAAGCCACTGCTACCAAGACCAATTCCTCCAGCACGCAAACACAGAGGGGCAAAACGTAAAGCCCTTCTGGCAGAATTCGACCCTCTCCTAAATAAGAAGGACAGAGGTGGACCACCACCCTTTCTAGTGCACAAAGAGCTCGCCAACCAGCTTCTGAGAGACTTTCGTGCAGAAGTACCTCTTAACCACAGGCTGGAAGGAGATGCGTTGTCTTTCTTGAGTGCAATGGAGCACAACATTGAGTCGCAGCTAAACGAAGAGCTCTTGAAATATGGCGGTTTGAAATACTCGCAAGTGTTAACTGTTGATTTGGAAAAGTTGGCACCAACCGTTGATAATGTGTATGGTGGCAACGCGCCCCCCGGCATCATTACTAATACCGCCTACTTTCGAAGCACAGCAGTCCCAATTACCAATGCGGGTAAAGTCCAAGGGGCTATACGGAAGGCCAAAGCCGAAGTACTAAAACTCCTCGAGGACTACACCAATGAAGGGTCGGGGTGGAGAGTGAAGCGGGTCGTGGCGCTAGACCTCAGTTTTGCAAGATATAAGCCTTTCCGAGGTAAGAGCTACTTTCCCACACCAAAGTACATACCCCCTCGTACGGTTATTAATGTCAAGAATGAAGACAACCGTTGCTTCGAGTGGGCCATTTTAAGTGCCATGTATCCAGTAGAAAAGGACCCTCAACGCCCAACTAAGTATCGAGCCCACCTCCACGAACTAAACTTCGACGGTATAGAATTTCCGGTGAAGGTCACAGATATCGGTAAGTTCGAACGTCAGAACCCGATGGTGTCCATATCGGTCTTTGGATGGAATGAAGGGCTGTATCCGATTTATGTCTCAACCGAGACTAGAGTTCACAATATTGATCTTCTACTGTTGGCCAGCGATGCAAACGCAAACGCAAATGAAATTCATTTGCAGGCTCATTTGCGGAATTATCACTATGTCTGGATCAAGGACTTGGCCCGAATGCTGTACAAAAACAACGATCATAAAGAGCGAAAACACCCATGTCGTCGCTGCCTACACATATTCTGTAGACAAGACTTGCTGGATGCTCATATCAAAGATTGTCAGGGCATCAGTAAGAAGCCTCAGCGGATTGAAATGCCAAAAGAGGATGAAAATATCCTCAAATTTCAGAACCATCGTAAACAGATGCGAGCCCCGTATATCATTTACGCAGACTTCGAGGCTCTAAACATACCAATCGAAGGTGCAGCCATGAACCCCAACGATAGCAACACCAGACAGATAGCTGAGCAGAAACCGTGTAGCTTCTGTTATATAGTGGTCCGTTACGATGGCCGCACGAAGAAACCAGTTTTATACCGCGGAGAGAACGCCGCGGAGGAGTTCCTACAACGACTACAAGGCGAGCTAGCCTCTATCAAACAAAGGCTGGCCACCCCAGCTAAGATGGTTATGTCAGCGGCCGATCGTCAATCATTCCGCGAGGCTATCGAATGTCACATCTGCGGAGATGCGCTCGAAGCGGACAGAGTTCGTGACCACTGCCACATTACCGGTAAGTACCGAGGTGCCGCTCACAGCGAGTGTAACTTAAAACTTAGAATATATCCCGATAAGTGTAAGGTACCAGTGGTCTTCCACAATCTGCGAGGTTACGACAGC
This sequence comes from Allolobophora icterica, assembly GCA_963556255.1. Lineage (NCBI taxonomy): Eukaryota > Metazoa > Annelida > Clitellata > Crassiclitellata > Lumbricidae > Allolobophora > Allolobophora icterica. The sequence continues at coordinate 50,121,662 of OY744607.1, read as the reverse complement.
CACCTCATAATGCAAGCGATAGGTAGCTGTGAGGCCGCACAGGATGAAAAAAATGAAATTAACTGTATTCCAAACAATATGGAGAAATACATGACATTTAACATTGGACAACTACAGTTCATTGATAGTCTCCAGTTTCTAAACAGCTCGTTGGATAAATTATCAGGAAATCTGTCGCTTGAGGATCTGAAAGTCACAACGGCATATATAAAGGAAAGTTTCGTTCACAATGATAGGACAAAACTAGATCTTTTGAGGCGAAAGGGCGTATATTGTTACGAGCACATTGACGATTACCACCGCTTCGAAGAAGACCGACTTCCACCTAAAGAAGCGTTCTACAGCAGGCTGTCCCGAGAGAATATTTCTGATGAGGATTATCAACACGCTCAAAGAGTATGGGATGAATTCGAATGTAAGACTCTGGGCGACTATCATGACTTGTATCTCCGTACGGATGTACTCCTACTAGCTGATGTATTCGAGACCTTCAGATCCACATCGATGAAACACTACAGTCTGGATCCAGCAAATTACTTCAGCCTGCCAGGAATGGCCTGGGACGCATTGTTGAAAAAGACGAAAATCGAGCTCGAACTTTTAACCGATATAGATATGCATTTGTTCGTAGAGAAAGGTCTCCGAGGTGGAATTTCGATGGTATCCAAGCGCTTCGCAAAGGCTAACAATCCACAATGCCCAGATCATGATACCACGAAGCCAGACAATTGGATCATGTATCTCGACGCTAATAACTTGTACGGCTGGGCGATGCAACAGCCACTACCAGTTGGAGGTTTTAGCTGGGAGAGTCCAACTCTCGACGAAGTGTTGGAAACTCCAGACGACGCGCCTGAAGGCTTCCTGCTCGAAGTAGATCTTGAGTACCCGGAGCACCTCCACGAATCACATAGCGACTATCCCTTAGCACCGGAGACCCTGACAGTCCAAGAGGATTGGTTGAGTGACTATCAGAATGTGCTTATGAACGAGTTGGGAGGCAAGTTCACAAAGCATGTGAAGTTAGTACCAAGCCTACGACCTAAGGAACGGTATGTGGTCCATTATAGAAATCTCAAACTCTACCACTCGTTAGGGCTACGAGTTTCTAAAATTCATCGTGTCATTAAGTTTAGACAGGAGGCATGGATGGCTCCATACATCGAGATGAACACGAAATTGAGAGCGAAGGCAACGTCGGAGTTTGAGAAGGATTTCTTCAAACTGGCTAATAATGCGGTCTTTGGAAAGACCATGGAAAATCTTAGAAAAAGAATCAGAGTTAACCTGGTACCGACCTCAAAAGTTGACAAACTTCGTAAACTAATTGCCGACCCGGCCTACATATCACACAAAATCTTCAACGACCAACTCGCCGCGATTCACAGTTTGAAGAGCACGCTCAAGTTAAACAGACCTGTATATGTCGGCCAGGCTGTCCTCGACCTCAGCAAGCATCTGATGTACGACTTCTGGTACAACGATGTGAAAAATGAGTACGGTGAAAAAGCCCAGTTGCTATATACAGACACAGATAGCCTCTTATTTCAGGTGGAGACTCCGAACGCCTATGCCGATATGTGGAATAAAAAACACCTATATGACCTCTCCGAGTTTCCTAGAGACAGCCCATACTACGACGTCGAGAACAAGAAAGTCGTGGGCAAGTTCAAGGATGAATGTAACGGAGTTGCCATAGCCCAATTCGTAGGATTGCGTCCGAAGATGTACTCGATCTTAAAATCGGGTGGTTCAGAGATCAGGAAAGCAAAAGGCGTTCAGAGAGCAGTTGTGAAGAAGGATCTGCACCACGAGCTATACAAGGAATCCCTGTTCGAACGAGAAGAGATGCGGCACACACAAGTCGTGATTCGAAGCCACGACCACCAGATCGGAGTGTACGAGCAGAATAAGATCAGCCTCTCTCCATTAGACACAAAAAAGTGGATTTCTCCGGACGGGATAACAACGCTGGCATACGGGCACTACAAAATCAACGACGGTTAATTATTCTTTCGGGTGGTAACTCAGTGCCCATAGGCACCAGAAGCAGCTCCTCACGTACAAACCCGCGGCCAGGCCCATCAACTAGATGGTATAAAGCTGGTTGGCCTGCCTGCCGAACAACATCTAAAATAGCGTGGATGGTGAGCGACCAGTTAGGATCGGTGGCACGTTTGCTTCCACCTTCGAGCTCGCCGGGAGCGTACAAATAGCGGACGAGAACGTCGTGTCCGAGAATAGGCTCATCCATTCCCCACAAACGAGTTTTAGTTTGTGAATGAGAGGGCTTCTGTGTCACTTTAGCAGCTTTCATCGCTTCAACCGGCTTCATGTCGAGCAAGCGCGTCGGCTCATCGTTTAGTGCAGCAACAACTTCGGGCAACCGTCGAACCCATTCCACTGACCGTTCGGATGACCCCCTTGCAGCCAGAAGCAATTCATGAGCGTACTGGGCACCGAAAAGTCGCTCAGCTAGAGTACGGTTAAAGCGTTCAACGATTCCTTGTTGGCGATGATTTCCGGCCTGTCCGCGTCTTACAAGAACGTCGTGCTTCGCCAGCAACGGTGTAAAATCACCCATAAATTCGCGTCCAGGATCGACCTGAAAGAGTCGAGGCCAAGTTAATGGGCCCCTCTTATAGATCCGGCTTAAAGCGGCGGCGACTTCGGTCGCACTTTTGTTGATCAACGGTTCAGCTTCTTTGTATCGTGAGGCAACATCGACAACAGTGAGAGCGTATTTATAAGTCTTTCGACCTACTTTATCGTGAGGTAAAAACAAGAGATCGGCTTGGTGTACCGCGTTTGGCCGATTTTCATCGAACTTTGGACGCGGTATGCGGCGTGAAACGGGAAGATAAATCTGCCACACAGCTTGTTTCTTCAACCAATCACGAGCCTCCGCCTCGGAAACTTTGGCGGCTACGGCTAGTTTATTCACCGCAGCCTTACCTCGCCAGTAACCTCTAGGGCTGTAATAGACGGCTGAAAGGTGCTTAGACATTTCAGTAAAAACTATATATTACAAACAGGTAAACACATACACAAATGAATTTCATTTGCGTTTTCGCTGGCTCGTTCTGACACCCATCCCCAGCCTCGACTTTGCTGACATAATGGCCGATACCAGCCGCGCATCCTTCTTCTCATAATCCGGAGTTTCATCGGTGAGTGCGATCTTCGACGCGGCTGCAGCGAGGATGTCATCTGCGTGATTACGCCCTGGGGTATCTCTATGAACTGCGTAAGCCACATCGTGGTGGAGGCACGCACGGTCGAGCTGATTAACACCGTGATAGCGCTGTGACAGCCGTTTATCGAGTTTTGTGAATGGTCCACAATAAGAGTACTTTCCCGTATTCTGAAAAGAACCCCCCGGATTATCTTCCGAAGACATACCGGATGGAAGACTCATATGCATCTCAGGCAGAGGAAGAGCGTTGAGGGCCCTATTCAGTAGCGAGCCTCCGCTAGACTCATGAGTCTTGCGCTTCCGCACTTTAGAAGGCAAAATTTGGCTCTTCTTTGCACCGCAGACGGCACAGGTTCCCTTCTTGGCTGGCCGACCGTTTCGTAACTCGACGATTGTTTCATTTGAAGTCTCAGTATGTTTCTTACATCGTAGGCAATACATTGTTTTCGTTGAATACAATCATAACTCGTTGTCTCTATATGGAAATAACAAATTTCGATCTCGAAGCCGACGATGGGAAAAAACACCACCATTGGTTGTTGCCATCCAGCATACGGTGTATAATCTGTGGGCCTAGCGGATGTGGAAAAACAAACTTACTGCTCAACCTCCTTCTGAAAAAGGGGTATCTACGTTTTGACCGGCTATACCTCTACTCAAAGTCTCTGGGACAGGAAAAATATCAGTTTCTTCGGGACTGGATAACAGAACTCGAAAAAGTTGCCGGGAAGGAAGTGGCTTCCTTTCACTCTTGCTCAGATGAAATAGTTCCAGTTGAATCATTAAATAAGAATGCCAGAAGTCTTCTAGTTTTCGATGACGTCATGCTTGAAAAACAGTCGCCCATCGAAAGGTATTTCACTATGGGTCGACACGGTGGCGCGGACTGCTTCTACTTAACTCAAAATTACTTCCGCATTCCCAAGCAAGCGATCCGTGACAATGCTAATCTTATCGTCCTCTTCAACCAAGACAGTAAAAATTTACGAGCCATTCACGATACGTTCGTGGGCGGCGACATGTCTTTCGATGAGTTCCGTACGTTCTTCAGCGAGTGTGCTGCTCAGCCATATGGATTCGCAGTCATAGATTTGACGTCTAAAGTGTACGACGGAAAATATCGTTGCGGGTTCGATCGCTTCTATAAGCCCAAGGCAAGTATTTAAAGACACAATATAGGCAACATATAGTCGACATACAAACGCGATGTGGACAAAAGTTATCGTTACTGATTGATTGAATGTGTATAAAAAAAAATACCTTAGCGTGACAGTTGTGACGATATTATCAGTCACATTGTAAAACTTGTCACACTTAAGAACTTACAAGATATAGTCGACATACAACCACGATGTGGACAAAAGTTTCGTCTAAACAGGAGCGAGACGCCTTGACTCAGGATTATTTAGCTCGCAGAAATCGATTGAGACAGCGTTTCGTGGATGAGAAGCTCGGTGAAGCCAACCTTCAGTACGATGCTGCAAAGCTTTTCAAACCAATCGCCACAGCCACGGCTGAATCCCAGGTGGCTACGTCTAAGGAGCTGCAGAAAGTTACCAGCGCTTTACAGGATTTGCCGGCGCAGATTTCAGAGTCTGCTAATTTTAACCCGATAGCAGCTTTGTTCGGTGAAACCGCAGGAACAGCAGCTCCTGCGCTTCCAGCATCCCGAATCCCCCCCGCACTGTTAGTTGATCCAAACAAATATCTCAACGTCGAGGCAATCATAAGGCACGGTTTCAGACCTCCGAGCGAGCTCGATTTAGCCGACAAGGCAGGTGCTGAAAAGATAATCGGTGAGGTCAATCACTATAATCGCCACACCCTGGGCAAAGAGAAAAAGCTGGCTAAAAAGCAAAAAGACGAAGAAAAGGTAGATGCGGTGACTGCAGATATCGAAGCCCTAAGGGAATATAAAAAGCGAATCGATACACTGATAGAGGGCCACACCCTCATCAAAAAGGGAAAGGGTTTCAGTGTTCCAACCGTTCCTCTGAAATTACAAGGTAACGCCTTGGGTGAGCTCTCCGTCGACCCCGTCGCCCTGTCTGCTGGTAGACTAAGAGTGTTTAAAGGTGGGAACCTCGTGCTCGAAGCTCCTGCCGATGAGTCATTGTTCAGCCTGTTAACGAAACGCTTCGTTAAGACTAAGCAATATTCGCCTCAGGCAATTGAAACTTTCAAAAAGCTCGTACAGATGTCTGGTCTGCCTATTCATGGCCGGAAAAGTAAAAAGTTCCAGCTGATTCGAGGCGGCGCGGTGCAATTTTACAACGATCCAAACGCCCTGGTAGAGAGGTTGCAGCTTTTGGTGGCCTCTAGGGCCGCGGGAAACACAGGTCTCGGCAACGAAATCTCCGCCATTCTTGATGAGTTACTGCGTTCCGGTGCGATCTCCAAAGAGCTGGCACTCGAATTGAATAGAAACATGCTCATAAAATAGAAATAGAAAACAAAATTCATGGCTCAGATGGAACGCTCGGAGAAACTACTCGAAGAAATTCGAGAACTTTTGCAGCCTAAGGAGAATTTTAGTATAGTTGTTTCCTCAGATACTACAGGGTGGACCACGGCTTTCTCACCACCGCTGTACCTGGATCCAAAAAGACGCTTTGAGCTTGCTTTGGTCAATCTTGAAACCTATAATTCGATTCCGAACATTGACAGTTCAAATAACAAGTTCGTCTACAGCTCCACCAATGGACAGACCTGGAAGACGATCATTTTACCCGACGGAAGCTACGAGATCGCACAGATTAATTATGAAATCAGCCGGCAGTTAGAAATGCAAAATCCGCCGCCGCCAGGTGTTGCTCAACTCAGCTTTGATTCTCCTATTACTATAGGAGCTAACGCATCTACCCTTCGCGCCTTCGTAAAGATAACGAAGGTCCGTTTTAAGGTAGATATGGCCGCATCTACCATCAGGCAAACGCTCGGTTTTAACCCTCAGACGCTTAGTCTTGGTTATAAAGAGGGAGAAAATCCAGTCGATATTCTCCGGGTGGACACAATCCTGGTAAATTGTGATATTATCTCTGGATCGTATCGAAATGGTAGCCAGCTGCCAGTAATCTACAGTTTTTTCCCGGATGTGTCGCCCGGCTATAAGGTAATCGAGTCTCCGAAAAATCTAGTGTACCTACCAGTAGCACCGGCTGGCAACGTACAGGGCATTCGTGTGTGGCTGACCGACCAGAATGGTGAACAATTAAACCTCCGCGGTGAGACAGTAACTATAAGGTTTCACATCCGCAGTGCGTAGATTTTCACACTTAAATATTCTCATGTTTGTTCTTGGAATTAAAAAGCGGCGTCGTGTCGTGGGTGGTGGACTTTTCGACTGGATACCCAAAATCGCGGGTTTCCTTGGCCGTGCAGGCTCCTTCATTTCGGCGAATAGAGGCACAATCACAAACGTTGCCAAGGCGGTTGGTAATGTCGCGAAAGCCGGCGCCACAACAGCATCTGCCGTCAGGCAAATTGTTGATGCCGTGAAAGCGAGACGCGCTGCGGCAGATGAAGCTCATTTACGAAATGAAAATTCATCTGCCGCGCCTGTTGTTCCCGCACCTTTGGAGAAGGCGCTCAGCGACAAGAGCATTGAATACTTAAAACAACTGGCTGTGAGTCCGCCACCCGTTGTTCCGACAATGGCCGACATAAACAGCCGCATTGCTGGATCCGGTTTCAAAACTATAAAGCCGAGTCGTTGTGGTAGGGGTCTGTTTCTTGCAAAATGAAAGAAAATTCCGACTAATTCACAAAACGGAAAAAAAAATGTTTAACCCACCACATATGAAATTAATTTGCAACATGATTAATAATTGAAGCTTGAACTTTTTTAGCTATAATAATGGCGGCATTTGACGTGCCGAGTGAAATGTTGGACATCGCTTCGGCGGTGCCCGATGACAATAGCATTGAATCGTTTGAATACCGCGAGTATGAATCACAAAATCCCGCAGCTATTAACAATGGCCAGGCCATACAGATCGACATCCAGAACCAAGACATTTTCACGCAACCTTCCAAGAGTTACCTTCTTGTGGAGGGCAGGCTTATAACAACAGGCGCCGTTTACATCGCAGACACGTTGGTGTCATTCATCAACAACGCCGTCCCGTACATGTTTTCTCAGATTCGATACTTGGCTAACAACACCGAGATAGAGAATGTGATGTCACCTGGGCAAGCCACGACGATGAAAGGCATGCTGGTTTACGGCGACGACTTCTCCAGAGCTGAAGGTTTAAACATGTGTTGGCAGAAGGACACGAGTGCGGCGGCGGCGACCGCGAATATCGGCTTCGAGGCCCGTCGACTGATGATCATTGGAAAACCCGTCCCTATTGGAACGTTTTCATTCATCGTTCCCTTAAGACATCTATTCGGCTTTTGCGATGATTATCACAAGGTCGTATACGGGATTAAACACTCCTTACTGCTGAGCCGGCAGGGGGATGCAGACGCGATCTTCAAGGAAGCCGCTGCGGTCAATGGCCAGATCACGCTGACTAAACTCTCCTGGTTCATGCCGCATATAATACCCGCTTTGGAGTATAAAAGCATGCTAATGAAGCAGATTGAAGCCAAGGTTAAGGTACCTGTAGCATTCCGCGCCATGCAATGCGACAACATTGCGGTGCCACGAGCGACGACTTTTTCCTGGCGTTTGAGTGTTAAGTCGGGCACGGAAAAGCCACGCTGGATTCTTGTTGCTTTTCAAACTGGAAAGAATGCACATCAAGGCCAGAATCCGGCACTGTTTGACCATGTGCAGGTTCGCAACATTTTCGCTATGCTCAACAGCGATCGCTACCCGGTTGTTGACATGAATCTCGACTTCACCAAGAGGACAACCTCTCGCGCTTACAAGGCCCTACGTGACTTCAAGGAAGAATATTGCGGCATAGACGCGCGTGAATCGTCATGCCAACTGACACCAATCGAATTTGTAGATTTGTTTCCGATCTTCGTTCTGGACGTGCGGAGGCAATCTGAACGACTTAAAACCTCTGTACAGGACATACAAATCAAGGTGGACTTTAACGAAGGGGTACCAAATAATACGACAGCATATGCCGTCTTGATCAGTGACCGACTCCTGAATTTTGAATCGGATGGCAGCAAATTCAACGTCGTTTACTAGAAATCGTTTTTCACATTTAGATACAAGGCCCTCTTTTGATATATTTTTTGCAAAAATGAAAACTGAATACGTTGCGTTCGGCCTTTCACTGACCGAAGGGCAAAAGCAAACATTGGCTAGAGCTGCGCGTGCCGGCACTGGCGCCACGATCCGGCTCACTCATGGCCAGCTTCGCGGAGACGACAAGCTCGCGCTGACAAAAGTTCAAGCCGCCCGAATCGTGAAGAAGATTTCGGAAGGCGTTGGCATGGAGCTGAGATTCACCAAAACGCAACTGAAAAAGATGACAAAATCGGGCGGATTTCTTCCACTACTGGCTCTCCTCCCAGCAATTTTGGGCGGGTTATCCGCCGTGGGTGGCATTGCCACTGGGGTGACAGAGGCCGTGCACAACAAACAGGCCAACGACGCCGCACAGGCGGAGGCGGAGCGTCACAATCGCGCACTCGAGGCGCGGGGGACCGGTTTATATCTCGGGCGTGAGACTCGTGGTGGTTGTTGCCCAATGTGTAAAGGATCGGGTCTCTACATCGGACAAAAAAACTAAAACCTCTTAGCAACTTCGATATAGAGAAAGTTGCCAGGGCGCTGCCGCATTTCCGCGGTGTTTTCATGCGAGATGGTCTGCATGCCGCGGCTCGTGAGAAGGAGTGTGGAGTTGTTAATTTAGATTCTGGTTCCGGCGGTGGTACTCACTGGGTTGCCTATTGGATAGATGGACCTACAGCAGTCTATTTTGACAGTTATGGGCTGGATCCGCCTCTCGAAATTTCTCGATATTTAAACCGTTCCATAAGAACTCAAACGTTCCAGCTACAGGGGCCCGATGATGTTGTATGTGGTCATCTCTGTCTACTCGTGCTAAGAGAGCTCGCTGCCGGAAAGAATTTTGAAGACATCGTGCTTGACCTATGTTAGACTTCCACCATCCTTTTTATATAAAAAAAATGCCGGTTGATAAATTTGGAAGAGACGGTGGAGGTGGGTTTGGAGGGGGGCAGATAAGCGCCGCTGGGCTCGTCCACAAGGCGGGTGATACCATGTTGGGAATTCTTTCGGCTGGGGGATTTCGGCTGACAAATGTGGGGACTCCTACGATGGACACAGACGCCGCGACAAAGGCTTATGCAGACATCGTAGATCAGGACAACCTACAAATCACCGGTGGAACGATGTCTGGTGTTCTAAAAATGGGTGGTCATAAATTGACTGGTTTGCCCACGGACACTCCGGGATCTGACAGTGAAGACGAAGGTTGGGACGAATTGGTGGGGGAGTCCGACGCTGCGAGTTGGAAACAAATAACGGAGTACGCGAAAGAGCGGGCGCAACAAGCTGAGTTGTATGCAGATGGCTTAAGCTCCGAGGTAACTGGTCTCGTTAAACGTTATGCAGACGATAAGGACGCTCTGCTGGACACTGCCGTCAGGCTGTATGCGGACCAGAAGGCGGCCGCGGCCGAGAGCCATGCAGACCAGAAGCTTATCGATGCCAAGCAGTACACGGACGAGAAGAACGAGGTGCTGAGAGATTCCGTTAGGCAGTATGCGGACGAAAAGGATGTTATTGTTAAAACTTACGTCAACGAGCAAGATGTTATCGTCAAGAACGCGTGTGTGCTAAAATCTGGAAGTGTAATGACTGGAAGTTTAGTCATGGGTGGCCACCGAGTAACTGGACTTCCAACAGAGATTCCAGGATCTGATAGCGACGCAGCGAGTTGGAAACAAGTGTCAACAGCGGTCGCCGGCGCTCTATTGAGCCTCGATAGAGTTCCCACGGAGTCGTTGCACGTGGTTAACAAACAATATGTTGATGTTCAACATATTGCTGCTAGACAGTACGCGGTCGATCAGGACACCGCGATTAATTCGGCCGTGAGGTTGTATACAGATCAAAAGACCGCCGCCGCAAGGGGGTACGCAGACCAGAAAGCCGAAGCTGCAAAAACTTACGCCGAAGAACAAGACGCTATGGTCAGGAGCGCTTGCGTGCTTAAAGTTGGCGACGCAATGACTGGAAATTTAGGTATGGGTGGCAAGAGGGTGACTGGGCTTTACACGGGGGCCTCAACAACTAATACCGACGCGGCGAGTATCGGGCAGGTGACGAGAATCGTAACCGGCAAAATGACAAAATTAAATAAAATACCGACGGAGCCTTTGAACGTGGCCAATAAACAATATGTCGACAATCAGGCTGTTGTGGTTAAAAGATATACAGACAGTAAAGAGGCCGCTGTAAGACAGTACGTGAACAGCATCAAGTTTCTCAACTACAGCGGACACATTCCACCCCTGTCCAAAAACATTTCCGAAACGGGTTTTGAGGCCTCGGCCAGCGCATCTCTTCCCGATTACTCGCCTTATATGGCATTCAACTCAGGAGTCATAGGTGAGTGGAGGACCACGGCTGCCGCACCTGAACCTGATGGTAGTACTAGAGGGACTTTTTTACAGATTGATTGCCCGACGCCTGTGCGAATATGGAAGGTTAGTCTGGCTGGGGGATCTAGTCCTACTGCACCACGTATCACGTCCTGGGTATTCTATGGGCTTTCATCCACTGATGGAATTGATCGTGCACCCCTCATCTCATCCGCTGTCACTTTGACTAATTCTGCACAAGAGTTCACCATCAACACAAGCGTCGCCAACGCCGGAGCTGCATACGAAGCATTCAGTCTGATGGTCATGGCCACCAGCCCAACACAAGGTACTTTTGGAATATCCCACTTCCAGATTTACACATATTTTAAAGTTGGAGACACGTAAGACTTAATAATGGCCGACTCACACTACAAGATTCGGGGTTATCTCCGGCAAAAGGGAGAAACAAATATGCATAAGTACAATCTCGATGATTTGGTTGGACTAACCAACTGGGGATATACTATCCCTAAGCCCACTGCAGATATGTTAGACGCGGTTCCCCAAATTCACATCGATTTCGTGTCGGACGATTACCATAGCCGCGATATTTACACAGCGACCAAAACTGTGACTCAAAGTTCGTGGCAAACGCTTCCATTGACCGCGGCACGTTATCCATGTATTACGTTGCAAACTAATAATGAGGTTATTTCATTAGACCGCGGATTTTGGAGGCTTACAATGTTTGGTGTTAGCACCGGTGATGCGTCAGTTCGCGTTATTACAGCCGCGGGTAGCATCGATCGTACAGTTGACATTCAAAGTGGACAATTTGATGCATCTAGGGCAATATTCATTCCAGGACAAACGAGTTTTCGAATTGAAGGAAAAAAGAGAGGCGTTTTAAGTACTTCAACTATTGAGTTAAACGTAACGTTACTGATAGAGCAACTATAAAAAAGTATGTCTTTGTACCCACCGCTGATGGAGTCAACAATTTCGTCAGACACGACGTCGCAAACATTTCGCTTGCAGAAGATCGGCGAAATAGAAGCATTCCTGAGGTCTGAGGCGATAAGTCGGGGACAACTGTGCAAAAAGTATAAGAGGGTTGTGGATGTTGCTAATGGGGCCTCGGCCGGCCTTGCTATAGTTAGTCTTGGAACTGGGGTGGGTGGGGCAGCTATGTTAGCCACTGGTATTGGTTTTATTCCTGGTATTGTTCTGGAGAGTTTGGCCATAGCGACGAGTTTTCTGGATATTATTGGAAATGTTATTAGTAGAAGTTTTGTTGCTAAAGCTTCAAAACACGACGAAATTTGTATTTTGGCGGAAAGTAAGCTAAACACTGTTCATGACCACATTTCTAAGGCGCTGGAGGACACGGCTATTAGCGATGAAGAGTATAAGCTTATTCTGGGAGAGGAGGAGAAATATAGAACGATGAAACGTGATATACAAAGCAAGAATGGAAAAAAAGAGTTGCCGAGTCAAAGCAAAGACCAGATGGTGGCAGAACTAATCAAGAAACTAACCAGCACTGGGTCTTCTCCGCGAACCACGATATAAAAATTTTCGTCGTAGGCGGTTGGAGTAGTGAGTCTGTAATTCCTAGCGCACCACCGCCGTACGATTAGTGGGCTATAATTTTTACTGGCACACTCCAATGGTTTGGGCCGGCCTCGTGGGAGGGTCTCGGCCGGCAGCAAACGACACTCTTGCGGTTTGATGTGTTAAGGCAATCCACGATCCTATTTTTTGTCCCTGGGGTGGGGTGCTATATAAATTTCGATTGACCAATTGACTGGCTGTTTTAAAAACCTGACATGGTGCCAGAGGAAATACGCAGAGCTTCTGAGTAGATCGGTGTATAGAACTCCATTGGCTGATTGATTGAATGTGTGTAAAAAAATACCTTAGCGTGACAGTTGTGACGATATTATCAGTCACATTGTAAAACTTGTCACACTTAAGAACTTACAAACCACGATAGCCAAAGGCACTGTTTAAATCCGTTCTGCTATAAGCGTCCGTGCGTCCGTGCGTCCCACGAACTGTCTATAATTGGCCCTGGCGCCGCGATTTTTCAGCCGACCCAGCGTGACAGAAACTGCGGTTTCAGAAAAGTGCGAAAAAGGCACTTTTCATGTTTTGTAAGAGTGAAAAAAAACCACACATCGTAAATTCGCGTTTTCTGCACGAATTAGACCAAATAATGATTTTCTTTTGTTTTGTCCAAAAAAGTTTTGTTTGTTTGTTATTTTTTATAGTAAAAAAATGGTACTGTTGTGGTAGTAGATCTTATTTTACTATCTATCATACCATATCATAACAGTCAGAATTACAACCGTATTTTTAGTGTGACACTGTGACACTTGTGACTGATAATATCGTCACACTGTGAAAATGGTCACACTTCAGGACTTCTAAGCTGTAATCGTTTCGTGGATCCCACGGACTGTCTGGAGGCCCTGGAAGTCGATCTGCTATAATTGTCCGTGGGTTTCAGGACCCTCTCTGAAGGCCCTGCGCTAAGGGCCCGCATATTTTGTTCTAAAATACACAGGAGAAAGTGGATATGCTATATGGGTTCGTAGGCCTCTGGAGACCCTTTGAAGGTCGATCTGCTGTAAGGGCCCATTGGTCTCGGGGCCCTCAGAGGGCCCTGCGCTCAAAGCCCCCTTATACATCTACTCCTTTTAAAATTGTCATACATATTTAAAACTAGAGTTTTATATGACGGGAAGGAGGGAGAGATGGAGGTAGTGATGGATTGAGGCAGTGATCAACCCCTCCCTCTTACTCCTTCCCTCTCCCTCTGTCACTGCCTCCACCCCTCATTGTCAGGCACCGTTTCCCGCCGGCCGTTCGTACATGCACAGCCAATTCAGAGCTCACAACCACCTCAAACTGGCCCACAGACAGTTCAAAAGTTTCACAGCCAATTCAGAGATGCATTAGCCTGGCTTGGCTGTAGTTTATCTGCCTAATGAGGGAGTTCGGCTTAGGGCCGCCGGCCGTTCGTACCTACCCCGCATCACTCTGGTTGTAGTCTATCTTCCTAGTGCCGGGCAAATACTGTAGTCCAATAATAAGACGGGCGAAGACAGACGGACAGAGAGAGAGACGGTCGGATTAACACAGACATTCCAGACTTCGTTTCATAGAACTAAGTGACCAAGTTCCTTCGACCTACTTTCATGACCTAGCTCCTCATTGGTCAGCCTTTGACTTAGTTCCATAGGTGGTTGTGGCCTAGTTCCTCATTGGTCGGCGGCCACATTTCTAAGCACGAGGCAGAGAGTTTGCCGACACACAGATCCAGGAAATTATTACATAGGATGAACAGGTAGTTTGGTTCCTGTGACTTACCTTTTTCAGCATCGTAGAAAACTTGAACTTAAGATTTTTAAATAACAATTTTTACAGAACTGTTAGAGTTCTACATCAGAATTTTACATACCGTGGGTCACAGAGCCGATTGGTTGGAGCGCTGGCCTTGTAATGTGAAGAACACGGGTTCAAACCTCTCGAGACGGTTAGGGGACCTACTGTGTAGTTACCTCGAGCAAGTACTTCACTGCCAGCTGCTCAGCGCCATCGATTCATGCTTGGTCATTAGATAGTGGCGCTTAATAAATGGATAGTAATAATAATAATAATAATAATAATAATAATAATAATAATAATAATAATAATAATAATAATAATAATAATAATAATAATAATAATGTCCACAGAGTAGCTCAGCAACAATGATTCAATTATCCTGAAATTCATAAAAGTGAGTCTAAATGTTTCTGTGAACATTTTTCAGTCCAATCACTTCTGCAACAGCTGGTCTTGAGCAGTGGAATGCACTCCCTTCCAGTTGACACTAACACAACGACGTCAAGCGCACAAACCTTTTCCAGCTCTTCTTCCATTCCAATTACCGTGAACAGTTCCTCGTCATCTGGATCTTTAAGCAGCTGTACGTTTCCTGTTTCAGTGTATTTTATCTAAACAGTTTTAAAAGGTTTGATTTATTTAATCTAATCTAATGACTTTTATAGCGCCACTATACCAATACACAGTGTTGGGTAAACTTACACAAGAAATGAGTTAAATCAAAACTCAACTCGCGCACCTCAAAATGAGTTTAAACTCAAACTCAACTCATTCTATGTGAAATGAGTTAACTCAAACTCACTTGTTAAATGAGTTAACTCATAAACTCACACGTTTCATACTAGCACGTTCTAATCGAGCAACAATTTTTCCATCACGCCTACTTGTAACAGAAAAATATTTTCCATCAAGAATACACGGTACTTCAGCCATGTTGTTCTTAACTGTTCACAATATACAAACTATGCAGTGCTTAAATACTGTCCGCTAGCAGTGTTTACGACCCTCCCTACTCACCAGTATGGAAAGCCGACGATATGAAAAAGGCTTGTTTCAACATAATATGTGCCGAGTGCCGAAGAGTGAGTTGAGTTTAAAATAATTGACAGTTACAACTCAAACTCACAGAAAATATGAGTTAACGCAAACTCATAACTCACACTCTTTAAGGTGAGTTAACTCAAACTCATAAATCACAGCAAGTGAGTTAACTCGTGAGTTTAAACTCATATGAGTTAACTCATACCCAACACTGCCAATACACGTGGCATCAGTTGGCGATCGCTTGTAACTTTGTTAAATATTACATACTTGTTTACATGTCTCTGTAGGCCCCTAAGAGAATATTCCGGTGTGTTGCAGAAAAGTAGAAAATTAAAGCAGATCGGTTTCTTATGCTACGTTTCTCAATGTCCGGTTCGAAGGACTTCCATTCAATTGTCATAAATATAACAATTACAAATAATGACGATAATAACAAAGAACAGCCTGGGATAATAATAATGATGTTAATAATAATAATAATAATAATAATAATAATAATAATAATAATAATAATAATAATAATAATAATAATAATAATAATAATAATAATAATGAATAATGAATGTTTTGTTTTTATTAGGATATCTATTTGCCTTAGTTATAGTAACATTATTATTAATAGACCTCTCTTTTGTTCGATTTTCTCTTCTTTCCTCTTGTGTTACTTCTATATTATATTAAATTATCTCATTTTTCATCTTTCATTTTTTTTCATTTTTCATATTCATTTTGCATAATTTGTCATGTTTTGTCATATTTTGTGATAATTTTCTTTTCATCATAAAATTGCCTTTGTTTGTATACTTCGGTTCTGATTACTCTGTTTCTTGACTTTGATAATTATTTGACTAAGGTATGCTGTCAAAACTGTGGTCGCAACTGCATCTCATCAGCATAACTTAGCTTAGATCTGTGTGACACTCTAAACGTTGACTGAAATGTGAATCAGGTACTAGGGGTCAGGGTGGTATAAGCTTTTAGCTTTTTCCTGGCTTCCTGTTGCGCAGTGATTGATATGTTTTTTGTCATGACTTGTACTTTGTTTTTCTGGACGCAATAAAGAACAATAAACAACAATAAACAATATAATAATAACCTGAAATTTGTAGCGCGCCTAAACAAATGAGATCTTGCACGAAAGGGCGTAACAGAAAGTACACTATAGAAGGCCTACACTACTAAGTTGCGCTGGTCTCTACGATGTTAAACGTCAATTTTAAGCAGAACATTTGTCTATTAGCGAAAATTTGCTCAGATCTCTAGAAAAGTCAACGGCGGCGGGTTGACGCAAAGACGCTAGCCCAACCAACAGCTTCCAAGCTAGGGTTTCCAGAAGCAAGTTCAGAGTTTCTGAAGCTCGTAGGATCTATAATGACGGATGACCATTGGCGATGTGATCTGCGGTCCCTCGAGGATGGAAGATGACGCAGCGGCCAGAACTCTCTCGATACACCTCCAGATCGTCATTACGCAGAACAGGTTTCTGTCGCCCGTTTAAGGTTGATAGTGTAAACCTTCGATTGTTGACGACTGATGCCGCTTCTGACTCGCACAGTCCTGGCTCATCCCTGTCGGAGGCTGCCCGACGTAGACGGCGTAGCAGTTGTTCTGACGCTTGACTGTCGGCCGAAGCCTGTCCCCCTTGAACTGTAGGTGGACCATTGACGTGGGAAAGTTACGAAAATGCGTCCAACAAAACCGTCCGAAGTGCAGTAAATCGACTGTGAAACGAGATATAATTCCGACAAGCATATTCGGCAACAGTTATTCTCCAAACTTGCAAAATTTATCGAGCAAATTCTGTATTTTTACAAAGTATTCCGCCAAAATGACAGAGACGACTGTCAACAGGCAACATGGCTGCTGACATACTAATACACAATAGGCCTCCACCTTTCTCGAGAGCTGCGGCTCGAGCTCCTCACTTTGCCCAATAGTTTCGCAAGCGTCTGAAGTCTGGTTCGGGTCGGGAACGCCACCGATGACAGGTTTTTCTTTAAGTGGTGCTTTACAAATTTCAGATTTCTAAAGCGAAATTACAATTGTGATAATATTAAAATGATAATACCGGTAATAAAAATAATACGAGATCTTCTCTAGCGCCACTGTGACAATGATCAAGTCAGTGGTCGCTTCTATGCAAAGTCGATGTGCGCACCAACTTCCAGGTTGAGTCCAGTTGAAAGCTAAGAAGGGGATCGGAGAAGACACGGAAACAGCCGATAGAGGAAATGAGTCCAATGCATAAAGATTATACTCTGAAAGCGTCTTGTAAAGCTTGTAGGCCAACAGTTGACGGCTAAACTGGTTTCAGCGCAAGATCTAACAACTGCGAAATGGAATCCACCAGAGGCAGGAATTCCGTCCAAGAGACACCAACTTCAGAGCACAGACCCAGAATATCAGGCGGTCATTCAGAACATGGCTCAAAATGGTGGATCAGCCTGGACGAGCAAGGTCCTAGAGGTAATTAAATTTTTCTGTTAATAATTATAAAATAATTTCAGTCTTAAAGGTAATTAAATTTTACTTTACTTTTTTAAAGTTTACTTTTGAAACATTGTATGTGTCGCATGCAACCATGGGCGTCCATTTGCCCCTGAATTTTGAAAATTGTTTCGTTTTCTATGTTCATGAATAATTGTAATTGAACATTTGTGTAATTGAACATTTATATAGCGACACTCAACTCAGCGGCGTTCTCGACCCGCATCGCTGCCAAAACCGGCAAAAAGAAAGGTTTTCAAGCGTCTACGGAACTGAAGAGGAGAGAGGACAAGAAGCTCTTGGCGGAGGGTCTGGGGAAGACTGTTCCAGGCTGAAGGAACCACATAGGCAAAGGTCCTGGATTGGGCCGTAGAAGAGTGCATACGCGGAACAACCATAAGGCCACGGGCACGGGCCGAGGATCGCAAGAAACCGGGGTGCAGAAATTCATTAGGTAAGTCGGAGCAGACCCAGTGAGGCAGTTGCCCACGAGGGTGATGGTTTTGAACTGAATTCTCTGTTGGGCAGGAAGCCAGTGGAGGAAGTCACGAATCAAGGCAGAGATGTGGGCAAACTTAGAAATATCACCTATAAGCCGAGCAAAAGCATTGAGGATAGACTGAAGTTTGTGCATATTGGAGGAGGAAAGGCCAGTGTACACAGCATTACCAAAGTCAACCCGAGTGCAGATCAAGGCGTGGACCAGTGTAGAGACAGCATGGACCGAAAGACACCTGCGGATGGATCGAAGCTGGCGTAGATGATAAAAGCAAGATCGCGATACAAGGTTAACTTGATCAGTGAAGGAGAGGGTAGAGTCAAGGACAATCCCCAAGTCACGAACAGAGGAGGAAAACTGAATGAGGGGAAATCTGAGATGAAGAGATTCAAAATCAATCTTGCTAAGTTGGAGGCGACCACCGAGCCAGATAAACTGAATAGCTATGCAAAAACGTCATTGTGCCGCCCCCTGGAAAAATTTTGCTTCCCCCAGAAATATTCCTGCGGACGCCCAGGCATGCGACAATGTCAACATATATCGACGCAGAACTAGACGTTTACTAAGACACTGTTGGACACAAAAGTTTCATTTAAATTCTGTGCAGATCATCGACATATGTTGGTCGATGGTCCACTGTTGAAAATATAAAAAAACAAGCTGGCACATTAACAACCCAAGAAAACCCAAGGTAGTTTTTCTGCAGACATTGGAATTTAATAAACGAATTTAATAAACGACGGGGATGAGGGATAGAGTAATGGTAGCACTCATGGCCAGGAGAGCATTAGATTCGCGGTTCGATACCCGTAATCCCCTCTAGGATGGCGCCTTGTATGGCTGCCAAACCGTGTGCTTAATTAAGATCTTTATAGTATACTGTCGTGTTTCAATTTAATCTTACTGCGTAGGCCTACTTGTCAGTTTGAATTAATAAAGAAGATTATTATTGTTATAAGATAATACATAATAATAATACAATGCAACTATGTTATTTATGTTACAAAAGTGTTGTTCTCTGACTTCTATCTTTTATTTCTATCTTTTATTTTTACAATTTTCTAGGCAATCGTTAATTATTAAAAAAAATATCAGTTAACATTCGAATCAAATGAAAAATGTTTATATAGGCCTACGTGTCAAGACTCAAATGTTTATATACATGTCAAAACTCAAAATACACAAATGTTCATTTCCATACGTCAATAACAAGATTTCTTAAGTTTTAAAAAAGAGCAACAGCTTACTCCCTAAAAACGTCAGAAAAAGTGCAGCCTCAGTGTGCAGTCTCCTTTAGTCTCTAAAGTTACATCGCTTATATAGTTTCCCAGATCTGTGTATCCTACGATAAACGCTGTGGAATGTATGGAATGTGACTGATCTGATAGCCTGCCCTCACTCCATCCTTCCCTCCCTCCCGGTATCAGTCCCTCATTATGGCACACGATCTGACCGGAGGTTGAGGGTAGGAGGAGCAAGTACTGACGAGGCGAAGACTGATTAACCTAAACATCGATTGGTCACGTACAATACAATGCAAGTACTCTATTGTTCGATTCAGGGCCGGCGGGAGGGAGGAAGGGAGGAGAGACAGACTTACTAACCGCTGTTTGTCTATCTGACTCGCAATGTGACTTATAATCAAGCAATCCAATAAACAAATTTTTTTCTCTTCCTATCAATCCATTCATTTTCTTTTCAACCCGTCATATATAACGGGCTTTCGAATGTACTGGCCGACCTCTAATGGCTTTAGGCGGAGCCGGCCGAACCAGCGGTCAGACAGACAGTGAGGGAGGGAGAGAGGGACGGAGGAACAGACAGACTTGGTAAATTCTTTTCCTATTAATCCATTCATTTTCTTTATTCAACCCGTCATATATATCGGGTTAATAAAAATTATTATCCAAAACAAAGCGAAGATTTAGCAATAGATATAGTATAGCACATGCTTGCACGCATATAGTGCCATTTATTTATTGACCTCGACTATATCCAGGCGGTTGCAAAAATTGATTGTATTACTGAAAAATAGGGTTTCAATAAACACACAAAAAACACCCAAGATCTCCAGGAAAAACCAATTGTACAAGTTCGGATAAAAAGCCAAGATCTTGGGGAAAATCCAAGGAGTGGTAACTCTGACAGGTATCCCTCTCTCATAACACACCACACATTGAATCTGTAATGTACTATCGACTGATGCGTTGAGCATTATATTGTGGTGCTATAAAATTTCTTAGATTATCATTGGTATTACTTGTGCTGTATATACACTTTGATTTTAATAAAATTTAATTCTAACAACCCAGAAGTTTCCAAAAACAAACATGACCCCATCCCATTTCAGATCTTCATTCTTATAAGTATTACTCAATAGGCCTATCTCCATTACAGTGTGATCTGAATACGTATCTTCATGAAACGATGTCTAAAATTGTTCTCCAGTTGGGGAGTCACACCATTTTTAAACTGAAGAAGAAATTGGTTTTCTCTAGCAATTTACTTTTGCAGATAAATCGCATAGAGAACTACTCACTCTACAACATTTATAAGTCGTGCAAAGCGGAAATGGAACGAGAATACGGACAAAGCTTCCAGAGTGAGCGGATTCTCTGGCACGGAACCCACGTCGATGTCCTTGGGAACATCTATCGCGGTGGATTCAACAGAAGCTACTGCGGAAGGAACGGTCCGTCTCTTTACTTTGTTTTGGATAATTTAATTCAGGAGAACTTGACACGGTTCACTTCAATTTCAAATCAGACTGGAGCAGCGTAAAACTTGTAAAGTAATCTGTTGCATTGCTAACCTAATGTCTAACTTGTGTGCGATAGTGTACTGGTTAGCATGCTGGACAATCAACCGAGAAAGCGGAGGTTCCAATCTCTACCACGGCAGAAATTTATTTAGAGATTTCTGTTCCAACTGCACCCTCTAGCGTCAGCCAACTCAGCTGCAATGAGTATACTGACCGCACATTGTCAGTGGGAAGATGAAACAGCGAAGTAGAGGATAGGCCACACGCCCTCATGCGCCGAGACAAAGTACAATGAAGTCGCTAACACTTCATACCCATGGCTGCTCTCAGGGACTGCTCATCTCCTATCCTGATGTTCAAGACATCGATTGATGGTTGCTTCAGTAGTCAAATATGGCAACCTTTGGAGACGTCCAGTTAAAAGGTTTGCCTCATTCTCATATCTAATCTAATCTGATGACTTCTATAGCGCCGTTATCATGCCATTCGGAGCTACTACAAAACTTCAATCCAGAAGCAGAGTTCTTAGAGATATCGTTGTGTTTTTGTCAGCTTGACTGAGGAATAAACGAAAATTGCAAAGATTTATATCTGAAAGAACATTTCCTTTTCAGCAACCGCTTATGGTGATGGCGTATACTTTGCAACATCCTTCAGCTACTCAGCCTCATCAGCCTACTCTCCACCCGATTCGAAAGCACAGAAGTACATCTTCCAATGTCGCGTCCTTACAGGCCACTTCATCCAAGGTCAAAAGGGGCTCAAGGAACCCCCGATGAGAACCCACGAACTGAGATATGACTCGGTCGTTGACAAAATGACAAATCCAAAGATGTTCATCGTTTTCAAAGACATGCAGGTCTATCCTGAATATGTTATAACGTTGAAAGCGTAAATTCTAGAAAACTATATTTTATCCAGCACCAAGGACTTATTTGTGATTAGAAAGCCGACATAATTTTCATGTAGCCACTTCTAAGTAATTGAAACACTTAGATGCAGTGTCTAAATTTATTGCTTTTGAATTACTTGCTGCTTACAGTAAGAAAGAGTTAAACAAGGGGTCGTCCATAAAGGACGTCCGTAAAAAATGACCTACTCTGGACCCCTCCCTCCCCCATATCCGCATTTGAACTTACCCCTCCCTCCCCTTGCGGACATCCGCACGCCTAACTTCGCAGCCTAAACCAATTTTTAATGTCATCATTTTTTTACAATTATACCACAGTTCGTTTAAGTGACAGTTCAGGTTTCATATCACAGAAAGTTCATTAATAAAAGCCTTCTTAAAGTCGCAGTAAAGGTTATAGGCCTACCATGCATGAGGTTTCAGGAAATCACTTCACTGACCTTTTCATCTTTCGGGAAGGTTGAAACAAGGTAGTGTTTAAAAACTATCAAATTTAGAAGTTTAGATGCGGACGTCCGCACTGGTCATAACTCCCCCTCCCCTTGTCCGCATTTCGATGACCCCTCCCTCCCCGTCATTGCGAACGTCCTTTATGGATGGCCCCAAGCACTTCGAAAACTGTATTCTGAACAGTCAGGAAATGTCCTAAAATACAAGCTGTGATGTACCAGGTTGCTAAGTGCAGTGACGACCACTTCACGTCACTGGTGTTCTAGCAATACAACCAGCTCATGAACCTATTTAGGTTCCATTAAACGACAAAAGTGAATTTCCTGTTAAACTTTGTGCTCACTTGAGCATCTTTCAGTCAACTAAACACACACAACTGCATCATATCGTTTGTAAATTTTGTGGCACTTACTGAAGGGCCAAAACTTTCTCTGGCTTAATCCAACAGCCTCCGTAAGTACATGTAAATACATTCACACATCGATTTTAAAAAACTCAAACATTCCTAAACGAGACGTTATATATCACTAGTTTGGCTGTCGTCCGGGGTGATACTGTCTTATCGGCTGTAAACGATCAACGGAGCTTTGCTTTATCAGCAAATCTAAATTGTCCAAATAAGGTCGCAAAATTGGTGGAATTGTGACAGAACCGTCCTGCAAAAACCAAAGACAGTGTTCTGATCTCATGACTAATTATCACACCAGGCATCAATCTCTTTAAGCTGAAAATTCAAATATGTTATTTAAGAAAATGTGGCATCTAGCATAGATGTCCTGTACCCAGGGGCGGATCCGGGGGGCCAATCCGGCCATGGCCCCCATTTGATATTCACACAGGACGTGGCCCCCCTCCGTCACGAAGTAGACGAGGAAAATGACGAAATAATGGCCCCCCATAAGAGATTTACACAGGACGTGGCCCCCGTGACGAAGTAGAGAAGGAAAGTGACGAAATAATGGTCCCCATATGATGTTTACACAGGACGTGCCCCCCTCGTAGTAGAAGACGTAGACGAGTAAAATGGCGAAATATGGTTAATGACTAAAAAAGGTCATCAATTTTTTTTCGGAGATGAATTCGTAAAAAGCTTCTCGGTCGTCCGTTGGTCACAAACTTTTATCCAGAAACTTTGATTCTCACAAACTTTGATTCCCATCCCAGAAGAGCGGGACTAGCTTAAACACTGTATGTATTATTTTGGGCCCCCCTGAAAGACCTTCGGGATCCGCCCCTGCCTGCACCCACTGTAGCCTGATTAGATTAGATTAGACGATTAGATAAGATAATTAGATTAGATTAAAATGCATGTCAAACTTCTTTCCTCAGTTTTGGCTTTCAAAAGTCAACGTATAAACATCTATGAACATTGCACCACATGTACACCAAATTACAAGAATACCGCAACATTTCACCAATTATATTCAAAACCATTCTGCATTAAAATGTTGTTTAGTGTTATCGTGGTCAAGAAATTGGCATGAACCGGCTCCAAAAATTGCAACAATAAATTAAATAGCATTTCAACATGCATGTGCAATGAAATTTTATTTTGGTATACCACCACACCTCTTGAAGATCAGGTACTTACCTGATTTTGGTTGTTTTCCAAGATAGCTATGAGCAGACGAGGAACTGCACACGCTGTTCCATTCACCTATGAGAAAAAACAGTGAGTTGTATGTATCCATCTTTTCATCTTGGCATATATTTGTCTCCATATATTTTTTTTAATATAAAGCCTTTAAAAATGCACTACTAACTTCATTTCTCAATCATGGCAATTATATAAAATTCTAAGTAATTTTAAAGTAATTATATAAATTTTAAAGTAATTATATAAATTTTAAAGTAATTTTAAAGTAATTATATAAATCTACTGAAACGTTTCAACCATAGCAACTGAATTGAGGTTTCTAGTTGTATAAAATTAGCCATCTGACATCTTACTTAAGGAGAAATTCTTCATGCACTGAGCACAATTAGAAAACTGTCCGTAACTTTTAAATACAAAACCCTGACACTATAAATCAACAACTGAACATGTTTAAGTTGTTGCCACACAATCCCAGATGAGTGGATTTGCAAGCAATCCATTCTAGCAATCCTACACCTGGAAATATTCATGGAACCGACCGTGTGACAGTATTTTCTTGTTCCGCTAGTGTTCTTGTAACGGACTCCAAGTCTTCGGCTCTGATAATCCGTGCAATTTGAAGCGCTTGAAATCTACAAAAGTCAAATCCGCTCCAAAGGTCATTAAAAGTACAAAGGAATTTTAAACCTCAGTGCTTATCTGTGAAGTTTTTGATCGAATTACAAATACAGTTAACATAGAAGCAACCTTACTTTACAAGTAATGTAGTTCCTATGATACTATTCCTTTTTACCCTAAGATAAAATCCAGAGGGAGTGGGAAACTATTTAACACTAGGCATGAGAGCATCTCTGGAATGGCTAGTCTTGGCAGATGTTAGACTCGAAGAATACATTCCCGAAATTGTGTTGAACCATTGGAACATTTGTGGGACAGAGTAGCCGATTGGTTAAAGCGCTCGCCCTGTAACAAGGAGAGTACGGGCTCGAACCTCCTCCCTGTAGACGGTTACTGTCCGAGGGACCTTGAGCAAGTCCTTTACTCACAAATGCTCAGCATCATTGAACTGATGCCTGGTCATTAGATAGTGGTGCCTAATAAATGATTAATAATAAAGATAACATTTGTTTCAAGTGTAGACTTTCTCTTAGGTATTGTCATTCAATTCACTTGGGCACTGGGGTTGTCATTCAATTCATATGGGGCACTGGGGTTGTCATTCAATTCATATGGGGCACATAGGTTGCCATTTCACATGGGGCATATAGGTTGCCATTTCACATGGGGCACTGGGGTTGCAATTCAGTTCACATTGGGCACTGGGGTTGCCATTCAATTCACATGGGGTACTGGGGTTGCCATTCAATTCACATGGGGCACCGGGGTTGCTATTCAATACATATGGGGCACTGGGGTTGCAGTGCTTTTGAGCTATTTAAAAATGTGCTATATGAAGTGTCCTGAAACATACATACAACCTCAAACACAGTGGTAAAAACTTGAACCCTGAACAAGATCCAATACAAAAACCGGGAACTGATCCACGTCAATTTTCCATTCGTACCTCTCCCCAAAACTTCCGAGCTGGTAACCACGTCTCCATGTCGAATTTCTGAACAGCGGGAGCGCCGAGTTCCTGACTCGGCATGTTCAGTATTCTAGACAAAAAAACAAACGATACCAAGTTATCTGAAACCACAACCATGGCCGAGCATTTATTATTAATTTACTTATTACTTAATATTTATTAGTACACAGCTGTCAAGTCAGATGGAAAGTGTCTGACTTTTGCACAGATTAGATTAGATTAGATTAGATTAGATTAGATTAGTAGGCAGTTAATGCCACTCCACCTTTCACAGTACAACTCTAACCAAACTCTCAAACAAAGACAAAATTCTGAATTTCTGATATGATCAAATACACCAGTAACTCATTAAAATGCAGTCCTACGGAGCCATAACATGAACCTCCTGAAAACGAGACCACCTTAAAACAACGTTATTTTCTACACCTCAAATAATTTGGGAACCATATATACTGACTGTGTTATACCAGAATTCGTGTAATAACAAAATGCGTTATATAATGGATCTCCCTTGTACCGCACATAAATCTGTCCGACATCAATTACTCGTTATGAAATGATTAAAACCTGAAGTGAAGGCCAAGGCCATCGAAGAGATTTCTCTGGATGTTGAGAATCTCACGCAGCAGATGATCGCTTTCTTCTCCGGTTTCGTTTTCCGTCACTCCAAACATCTCCACCTGGAAAAGAAACAACGCAAGACTCCACAACTAAAAGTGTAATGCAATAAGACATATACATGTACATAGCACTACCTCTGCATGATTCTATAAAAAACAGTCTCAAATAGGCAGATTATTGCTCTTTTGGATAATCATTATTTATTACTATTATTATTTTTATTTTAATCATCATAATTAATATCATAATTATTATTATAACTATTATTATTAAAATTATTATTATTATGACAAAGAAATTCAAAAATTGGTGCTGATGTAAAATAAGCATTATTATTCTTAGCAACTTTGTGGGTTTCTCCAAATGTGAAATATAAATAGCGAGATACATATATACATACATATATATACACATGCATAAAGACATGCATACAGACATACCGGAACATACATAATATACATGCATAGACACATTCAGATACTGACTCAAGCAACGATTAAAGGGTCAAAGAGTGTTTTTGTATTTGGTTGTTACTTTCAGTTGTGTTACCTTCAGTCATGCTATGTTCATTTGTGCTATGTTCAGTTGTGTTACCTTGGTGAACTGATGGACACGGTAGAGACCTCGTTCCCTTTCGACATCAGACGTTTCCGCACGATAGCATCGACTCACTGTGCACATCCTTACCAAAAAAACAAATATATATACATATGTGTGTGTGTGTGTCTATATATATATATGCTGATATTAGCTACATACATACATACACACAGACATATATACAAAGAAACATTCGTAGCTAATATCAGCATCTGTTTTGATCTGGAGATACAGTCGACTTGACACATCTAATCTACTGACTTCGTTATTATACATCAACAGCCGCTTCAAGTGAAACCGTTAGTGAAAACGGCGATCCTTTGGAGCAGTTCAGTTGAAATCTGAAAGGTCAGAGGTGAAAGTCACGAGATGTGTTACAAGCAAGAATCACGCCTCGCAAATCTAAGCAACAGAACTTTGGAGGTATTAACTTCTTTTGAGATATCTACCTCTTTTGAGATATTTACCTCTTTTGAGATATTTACCTCTCCTCTTTAAGATATTTACCTCTTTGGCAAGTCGTTCAACTTCAACGATGTATTTTTAAAGTAACCTAGGGAAGAGACAAAAAAGAATATCAGACAATAAAATAACACCACAATACAATACAATACAAACTTATTATTCATCAATAAGAGAGATGTCAAAACAAAGAAGCTACTCATTTTACATCTAAAAGTGCAAGCTTAGCCTAAAGTGAAAGACTACATACCCTAGTGGTTTTCAACCTATTTGTAGCGCTCGTTCCCTTTCGACATCGGACGTTTCCTTATGATAGCATCGACTCACTGTGCACATCCTTTCTGAAAGTTCTATGGAACCAAGTACATTTCACCAGTCCAATATCTCAAGAAATAAATGTAAATGCAACTTGTAATGTTGTGATAACCACGTAATAATATTAATTATTTTAACATAGAATCGTCTCTAGCATGAAAGACTGAAAGCTGTGATGAATTCTGCTCATTGCTAATCCTTTTGTAAATTTAACCTTATATTGAACTGCAGCAGAATGATGCCCCTGGATGATGCCCACAGAACCTAAAACCACTGATATAGGACAACGAAAATGGAAATACCGGCAATTGGAACTTCCCCAGTTCCGGCCAGGCAGATGTCCCCATGTCTTTCCTTCTTCAGTTTGTACACCTGCGTCCGAATTCCGGTAGTTTTAAAACCGCAGCCTTCCTGAAAGTATATAACATAAGATGCCTTTTCAGTCCGTGCAACTCTCTCGAATCTAACAGCCATAGTACAGTCAAGTTCAGGAGTGTCTATCCCCCCCTAAGTCATTGGAGCAACGTCCCTTTTCCCCCTCTTCTTCCCCCTCCCGTTCCTTCCCCCCTAAAATGGTGGCACACACACTGACAGACCTTCCCCCTATTTCTTGGATGGAGCATTTGCTCCAAGGTTTCTATGGTGTAGACGCCCCTGCTCAAGTTTCCCATACTGTGAACAAAACCAATATCATTTCCAAAACTATCGCCTTCTAAGAAACTCCCAAAATTGCACCCTGCACCTATCAGTACGATGTTGAATGCCTAATGGGACAAATATATAGAAGACATTCTTTACAGAATCATTAAAGGATGAATTGAAATAAAATATTACTATTGAAATACTAATAAAGACCCAGCAGTTAAAACAATACGAGAAAAGGTTAATTGTTTGAAATTTATCTTTTAAAGCCTCAAGCTTAAAGTCAAATTAGTCAAAAAATTGTGAATGGCTCTAGTTAAAACACAATGAGATACATGTGCACTTTTCTAAAGGCATGCTAGATTTTAAATCTATAAATTTTAAATAAATAGCATAAGATCAGTGCTAGGAAACTAACAACAACGTCAGTGGAAACAAGATCTGGAACTGAGATGAGCGAGAATCCCTAAACAGGAAGACAAATCGTAATCACATAATGTAGAAGCTAAATTTATATAGCACCAGTTTACATGGCAGAGGTCAATCACATAGTACACGTAATGAATATTAAGATGTAACCGAAACACATTCGTTTACAATACATATAGTTATATAAAATGTAAATATGTAACGTTACATAAAATGTTAATGTGTTGTTACATAAAATGTAAATATGTGTTACGCAACATAAAATGTATATATCTGTAATGTTAAATAAAAATGTAAATGTGTTCCCAGAACATTACTGTATTGGAACATTCTCAAACTCTACTCTTGTTATTTAAAATGATTGAAAACATGTCCGAAGCCCTGACCTTTTCGAGTAGAATGTCAAGCGTGTAGGAAACAAGAGCTTCCTCTAACCGAGCCAGATCGTTCTTCAGGTAGTAGGTTCGAGGCCCAGTCGCCAAACCAACATCCCTTTCAAATATTCATATTATGCGTTACCAGTTGATTAACTGTCATACCTGACAGCCAGTGACATTATTATTATTAGTATTATGCATTTATTAAGCACCACTATCTATTGACCTAGCATCAATCGATGGCACTGAACAACTGTGAGGGAAGGACTAGCTCCAGGTCCCTACAAGGTAACCATCTTGAGGAGAAGGTTTGAACCCCTACTCTCCGTGTTACAAGGCAAGCACTCAATTCATATCCCACAACTGTTATAATACTTAATCCTCCATATCACACTTGCCTTTTTAAATAAAAAAATAATAGGCTTCACTAGATACTCTCATACTATATAACTGAAAGATTTTACGTTTAATTCCCATTTGGTTGGATTTTGGTCAATGGAGAACATGAGGCTCATAGTTTATAAAACTTTGACCCCTGGCCAGTCACAATACTTAAAATCAGTCTTCATTCCCCAAACTTATCATTATTCAACGAGGTCAACGGATTATCTTTTTCTGGTCATATCTAAATCAAGAACTGTTCTTTGTGAATGAGCTTTTTCGTTTGCTGGACCTACTTTTAGGAACTCTCTTCTTGTGTCTGTCTGCTCTGCTCAATCGCTCGTGTCATTTTGTTCTCAGCTTAAAACATACCGTACCTCCTTCCAATTCATTGTCCACCATAGGCTGCTCCTCTGTCTTACGGACTGATCTTCTGGATATTGTCCTGTTTGGTTTTGGTGTACCATCGGTTGATGCCTTGGGCATTAGACACCGGTGCAATAAGTTAAAAATCACTAATTATTATGATTAATAAGGCAAGAATTTGAAAAATGTTCATCCAGTATATTGAATGTGTTAGAGAATGCAGCTAATAACTGGATGATCAGGATGGCAGTATATTAGCAACACAAATACCGGTAGATTCAAACAGAACGCCGAACAAGAGAAACTTACTGTGTTCGAAGAATTCCAAGTCTTTCAACCAAGTGCTCGGCTGGCTTTGGCTCAAAAGAAAAGTCTACAATAATTGTAAAACCTAGAGAGACAACAGACCATTGTCTCTGCCTTCATAATCACCACCACCACTACCTAAACCAACACCACCACTACTACTACATCACCATTAATTACCACCACTATCACATGCCACTACCACCACCATCACCACAATCCACCAACATACTACCACCATTACCTACACCAACACCACCATCCACCACTATCTACACCAATGCCACTGCTACTACTACATCACCACTATCACTATTCTCACATGCCACTACCACCATCATCACCAATCCACCACAAATGACACTACCACCACTAACTACACCAACACCACCACTACTACTACATCACCACTGCCACCACTATCACACTCCAATACCACCACCTACACCACACGCCAACACCAAGCCACTGCTACCACCTGAACCAACACCACTACCAATGCATTGTTTACCTGTTTTCTTGCCACAAAGCGCCACCTGGATTGCTTTTGATTCATCACCAATCGGCTACAAAACAAAACAGCGTACCGTTCACTTAGCTTAGAGAAACCGCAAGATTTCTTTCCAACAGACCATCGTAAACATGTTTCTCTGCATCAAGTAATATTTATCATTATTAAATTTCTAATAAGTAAGAATTACATTACTTTAAAAATCAGCCAGTTAAAACATACACATATGAATTATTAAACTAGATTACTATTCACTTTTACAACATTAATTGTTAGCTGCATCACTATTCGTTTATGATATAATCAATTTGGAAAACTACAGTAATAAGCAGATTGGTTTTTACAAGAGGCAAGATTTCAATCAGAAGAAAAAACACAATTCAAACAGCTTACAACATCTGGATGAGATCGATTTGGAAGATCAAAGGCGGCTTCAATCAAAGTTTTTCTAGTTGACTTATACTCCGGCGTCACCAACTAAGACATCACACACGAAGCATTTCAATTAAAAACTTACCCAAAGCAAACGGACAGAACCTATGTTAAAAATTTTTAATTAAATCAAAATTAAAAGAATTTAAATAAAAGAAAGTAAAGTCTTTAAATCGTTTGTATATTGCAAGTTAAAAACTGTATTGGCAGGGTAACAGAAAAACAAAGACCATGTTTTATACTCCCAATTTAAATAACTCATCGAGTCATCAGGGTTAGGGTTGAAACCCTAACCCTAACCCAAACCATAACCGAAACTCAATCCCAAACCCTAACCCAAACCATAATCAGGGCTGTAGTCGAGCGTATACGCGGGTATACAGCGCATACTCAACTCTAGAGACCGTATACTCACCTCACATAATATTTATATTTATTTATATTAAAATACTGTAGCACATACTCTCAAAATACTGTATACCGTATACTCACCTCTACTTTGTTTCAGAAATCTAACCGGTAGCGTGTACTCACTTCTAATTTTACCACTACAGCCCTGACCATAATCATAACCCTAAACCTGAAGAATTCTTATTAAATGTTCTTGTGTTGTAATTCAGATAAAGTTGAAGGGTTAAAACTTTCTCATGATCCAAGGAAGTTTAGAAACTCATGTCTAAACACATCCAACCAGACAGTAGCAGAATTTGATAAAACTCACTTCCAAATCCCGAGATTTTGTGGCTTCCAACTTCCTCCATAAGTCTACCTGGAAAAGAACAACACAGTAAGCCCAATGTCAACAATATGGCAGGTAGTCAAGAGAATAGTATGACTGACTGCATTTCAAAGGATTGCGATTTGACTTCTTAACTCCCAAGAGAGATTATTAAAAATTTCTGTCACACTGTGACCTTTAACGAGCTCAACTGTAAGCGCACAAGTTTCAAATGGACGCAAGAGACCAGCTAACGAGGCTAACACGGTTAGAGCAAAATTGTTTTGTTCAGTTGACACATCCACTGCACACCGCTTTTCATGTGTACTTCATAAACACTGTAGCAAGCATCATCATCATCAAAACAGAACTTTACTGATAGTAATCATTCTGACTTGCATGACGTTTTAAAAACGTGTTAATTGGCATATAATCAGTACCCAAGTGAACTGTACCCCATTGCGTTCTGTCAGTGGGAATTTGTATGAATAAACGAAGATATATGAGTTCCTGATGCCAGCCATTTGGCGGCGATGGGTACGAATAAATGATCTCAATTGTCCTTGATCATTTGTCAAGTAAGCACATTGATGCATAGATAAAAACTTACCTAAACAGAAATTCTCTTCCTAGTAAAGTTTGCCTGACAATCCATTAATGAGCAGGATTTAATAACTAATTAACTCTGTTCAAAGTAAACGCAAAATACTTGCCACGAGATCTATGTCACCGACGCCTTTTCGGTTGGCAATGTTCTCTCGTATCTCTTCAGTGTTTTTGGGATCACAAATATACCCCCAGTCAAACTCCACATCCTCATTTTCTGTGGCCTTATCTTCTTTCAACTCCCTAGTTGCTGGCGATTTGGCTGCAGAAGATAACCAACGGTAACCATAGAAACAAGCAGCTGATGCTTTGTATCGACTACTGAAACCGTTACACTGATGGCTAGCAAGTGACAAAGGTCGGGAGGCCGAGCAAAACAGTTCCGCTGTCAAATGGCATGGCAACCGTCGCCATAGAAACAGCCGATGTAATGTCCGACGAAGGAGCAACATCATCAGTTTCAGAAGTACTGCAAAGCAAGCAAATCTTTCATCACCGTAAATATACCAGCGCTTCTGTGAGATACTTAAAACGCTCTATATTAACTGTCTAGATATCTGAGTTACTAATACATAAAAATTATATCACTGCGTGGATTTAAAGTCGTCTGCCTCAGGCGCATCTACTTAGCTACCCGACAGACTCTCCATTCCAAATTGAAGTCTCAATTCCTACCCTAATCCATCCGATTTTCTCGTCCTTCCAAGCTATCTCGTACGAAACCACCGTAGCAGCTGTCTGTCTGTCTGTCTGTCTGTCTGTCTGTCTGCCTGTCTCTCTCTCTCTCTCTCTCTCTCTCTCTCTCTCTCTCTCTCTCTCTCTCTCTCTCTCTCTCTCTCTCTCTCTCTCTCTTTCTCTCTCTCTCTCTTTATCTCTCTCTCTCTCTCTCTGGCAACCGGGCTCGCACCTCCACTGGACATCGATCTCTGGACAACCCTCTTATATGACGCAGCGCTCGTGAATAAGCTGGGGCCCTGCGTTCGGTTTTAGAGCAGCGCTGTAGAAAAATTAGAGCTTACGATTACGATTACGAGATTGAATTCGAGACAGGGAGTATTCGGGCGATCTACATGAAGTCGGCTGGCCGGTAATTTAAATAACGAGTAATGTAATTAAAAGTTAACTAATTTCAACGGATAATATCAGACTGGTGTTAACGCAATGCCACTTATTTAAAAAAACATTTTAAAACGTGTTAAGCATTAACCAGTTTAACTCACGCCGAACTCAACCGGATGTTATGGTCGAATCCTTAGCTAAAACGGGATTCATAATCGAAACTAAAGTAAGCTCATTCATTTCTTCAATTTCAACATCACTGTTTCAGAAGATAACATAATCACAGCATACATAAAGGGGAAATGTTTTCTCCTTTGATTTAGTCTTACATTTTAAGGTATACTCGCAGATTTGTGGAAGAAAACAATGTTTTCAGTTTTGAGCACAATGAGCACATTTTTCATTTTGAGTGAAAGACCTGTGAAGAGATAGGATAGCAAGAGGTGAGATTGAACAAGCTTGAGAAGAAGAATTAATCCACGGCTCACCTGATTCACTCCAATATATGAAAAATAAAGAGCAAATTAGTTAGTTTCCTTTATTTTAGCTAATCGTTAAAAAACAAATATGTGGCGGCTTGTGGCCTAATTATAAAACACAATTTTCTAAACTTCTAAGACTAGGTTAGCAACAACACCAACTAAATATATTCCGTCATCATTTCCTCGGTCCCTCGTTCTGAAATCAAGCATTTCATGGCATCTGTTTAGTATTAATTTTAGTCATGAAGTTGTCCAAAAGCAAAACTGTCGCTGCGCCACCTAGTGAATACTGTCACAAACGCTTTACTCCAGGTATACGCAGTGTTCCATCTTTATTTAGCGGCTGCTAGATAAGTTCAACTTCGCAGACACTTTTGATGCTACCAATGCTGTTGAGATCACAGGGAGCGTCGTCCCACTTCAGAAACCTAGCAATAAAAATCACATGATTATCATCTCTGTTTAATTAATTGATAATGCGATAGACCCTAAACTTAGATTGAGAATGTGTCTAAATTATAATGCGTCAGTGTGTGCGCTTGGGTAGGCTACACAGGTATTCAGTATTAAGTCTTGCATAATATGCCTTTTTGTACAGATGTTTGTATGAGTCGCACGTGTGGCACGAAACAGAATTAACTGATGTGAGTGATTTGAAATTTGTACAGTGTAGAGTTGACTTGAGTTGAGCTATACTGTCAAAGGACAGTTGATGTCAACTTCCACTGGTCATAGGCCTATATCATATGTATAGTTGTCCAGAGAGACATGACAAGACAAGAGTCGCAAGACAACAGAAAAGACATGACAATACAATAACAGGTAAGTCACGCCAAGTCAAGCGAAGCAAAGCCAAATCAAGCAAAGCCAAGTCAAGTCAAGATAAGCAAAGCCAAGCCAAGTCAAGACAAGTGGCTTTTGAACTCGCCTGGCGTCGTCGTTGCCCTCTTTGTAGGTCATATAAAGACATTCCTCCGGACCATAGTAACTAAAAACAAATCAGTAGCAATAAACAATTAAATATAAAGAAATGGAAAAGAATAGTGCCTAGAAATTATGTTGAAAACTGGATTTCGTAATTAACAAAGTGTAATATGTGCGTAATATATGTAAACGTAGCCTAATGTATGCGTAAGGTGTGCGTATACTATAAGGCGTAAATCGATGTTATCGTTACTTGTCGGGTTTTCCAGGGATGAAGGCCGTGAACCCAGCGATGGATCCGTGTGACCTTCCGTAGGCGTCGACCCACTTCCACTGGTCATACATACACGTGCCCCCGTGACCTCCGCGTGGCCTCCGCGCCCCGATCCAAAACCCAATACCATCCGAAGGAAACTCTACAAACAAATGCACCGTCTATGTCTCTCTCTCTCTCTGTCTGTCTGTCTGTCTGTCTTTCTCTCTCTCTCTCTCTCTCGATCTCTGTCTCTGTCTATCTCGCACTCTCTGTCGGTCTCATAGTAGAATAATCTAGCGCTATATAAGTCACCTAAAGTTTACTCTTAGTCAGGGCTTAAAGTGTGAATGGACGGTCATGGACGGCGTCCAGGCACTTATTTTCAAGGCTGGACGCCGTCCTGCCACTTATTAGGCCAGCACGGCCTGGACGCCGTCCATGCAGCGTCCATGCAGTGGCGTCACAATCATGTAACGAGGGTTTACAAAGTTTAACAAAATTTCATGTTTTTCCCGCCTAGATCTCAGCTGCTTTGCATGATATGCAGGGCCACTGCAGACGTATACATGTAAGTGTGGCGTCTGGTCTATACTAGGTCACCCTGATATTTTGTCGGAAGTATTTGACCCTGGTCGACCTAGTTGTGCATGAGCCAGATCTAGGCTCCAGCGCTAAGAAATGCCGGTAATATAATCTGCCTTGTTCGTCGTTCTCTCTCTGTCTCTGTCTGTCTGTCTGTCTGTCTTGTTTTCTGTCGCTATGTCTCTGTAGCAGTCTCTCTGTCAAAGTCTCTCTAAACCGCCTGTACACACTACATTATCTCCACACGACTGCAATGTTCATTCTTCATGTGAATTTAAAGTATAGTCCTATTCGTTTACTTTTAAACAAAGAAACGACTTTAAATTAAATTTTTAATCGCCGGCTAAAAAATCCTCCTGAACCAGAGAAACTACTATAAAAGTGCAACTGATGGTAAGGAACTTCTAAATTTAAAATAGTAGTTTGTTGCGGGACGCGGTGGTATAGTGTTATGTTCTGTGCCTTGCAACTGGAGGGTCGCAGGTTCGAATCTACCTCCAGCCACCGCGTAGCAACCTTGGACAAGTTACTCACCTACAATTGTCTGTGAGGAAGGCAACGGGAAACCACCTCACTCACCTCATCCCCTCATTGGCATAAAGTCAATGGACCTGCCTTCGGACAGAGAACTCATCATCATTATCATCATCAGTTTGTCGCACTTGCTTTGCTGTTTAAGTAGTACATAAGTAACCTACTTCACTTCGTGAAACATTACTAATGCATTTTACTTAAACCTTAAACGTTACGCTGTGAATCTGTTAAAATAAAAAAGTAGTCTTGAGAAAGTTGATTACGTGAT
>OY744607.1:50030345-50080345 GCA_963556255.1 Allolobophora icterica | reverse complement strand
GTAAACATGCATAGGGCCTATAGCCTATAGCCCTATGCATGTTTACTTCGATGTGTGTTAGTTAAATGACACAGAAATTTATTTAATTAAAAAAATTTTCTTTGTTGGGTCTGTCTGTTTCTAGTCTACGTTGGCTGCTAGGACTTTGCAGTTGAGCCAATTTTTAAAATCACATTATGAAATTATATAATTTGCCAAAGAAATTATGTAAAATGTTTTTACTTTTAACCAAAAAGATGGTCTCCAAAATGCACCATTACAAACCTTTCAATAAAAAATTTTCTTACCCTGGGCCAAAGAAACTATGTCAAATGTTATTACTTTTAACCAAAAAGATGGTCTTCAAAATGCACCATTACAAACCTTTTAATAAAAAATTTTCTTACCCTGGGCCAAAGAACTTATGTAAAATGTTATTACTTTTAACCAAAAAGATGGTCTCCAAAATGCACCATTACAGACCTCTAAATAACAATTTTTCTTACTCTGGGCCAAAGAACTCAGAGGCGCCGGCAGCGTGACGCACTGGACGCACGAGCGTCCACCCACCAAATCAAATCCACACAAGGATTGGGCATCGCATCGATATTTACCATACAGAATGTAGCATAGGCGCCGACTTTTGCTTTTGTCTCTGGGTGCCAGTCAGGGGCGGATCCAGAAGGTTTTCCGAAAAAACTTATGACCTTTTTTTAGTCATCCGGAAAAATTCCACATTATTTGGCCATTTTCCATCGTCTACACATAAAATGGGGGCCATGTCTCCTAAAATTTGACTTTTTTAGGAATTCATCCCCAGAAAAAATTTGACGACCTTTTTTTTAGGATAACCTAAAATTGAATTTAAGGTCCGAATTCTTCTGGGGGCCAGGCCCCCACTGAACGTTTTCTCTGGGTGCATTGGCCCCCAAGGCCCCCAAGAAGTCGGCGCCTATGGAATGTAGGCTATAAATATAATATCATATGATATCATATGCATGTGTTATAGGGTCTACTGTACTTTTATGATTCACCCTGAGTGAGGCTGAGTCATTGACTACGAGTGGCAGAGAGTGAACGGGTGTAGATGGGAAGAGTCGGGAGGGATGTGCGTCCAGATTTTTAAG
Organism: Allolobophora icterica; assembly: GCA_963556255.1. Taxonomy (NCBI): domain Eukaryota; kingdom Metazoa; phylum Annelida; class Clitellata; order Crassiclitellata; family Lumbricidae; genus Allolobophora; species Allolobophora icterica. The sequence goes on along the minus strand of OY744607.1, from coordinate 50,079,239 downwards.
CCCTGGCGGCGCCCCTGAAAGAACTTATGTAAGATGCTATTACTTTTAACCAAAAAGATGGTCTCCAAAATGCACCATTACAACCTTTAAATAATGAGCCAATTTTTAAAATCACATTATGAAATTATATAATTTGCCAAAGAAATTATGTAAAATGTTATTACTTTTTACCAAAAGATGGTCTTCAAAATGCACCATTACAAACCTTTAAATAAAAATTTTCTTACCCTGGTGAAGGGGCACAGCCCCCTCCCCAGACCCCTCCCCTCAGTGTTACAAGCTGCGCAATTATTTTGAAGCCCTGGTTACGCCGCTGATCATCATTGTCGTCGTCGGCATAATCATCTAGACTAGACTACTTGGACTGGAAACCACCCTCCTACGTCTGCGAGAGACCCGGCTGATGCTAGTCTGACTTTTCTAAGATTACGTGTCTACCGACGTGGCTGACCCCGTAATTTGTGTTTTAGCCCCCTCCCCAACTTTAAGATTTCCATGCGCCTGTGCACAAACACTCACGCACGCACGCACACACACACACACACACACACACACACACACACACACACACACACACTTATAATATAACCACTTCTTATACCATTTCTTACTTACTTACTGATTCCAATGTGTTGGAATGCATATTGCGTTGCACTATGCATTGTATTGTATTGTATTGTATTGTATTGTATTGTATTGTATTGCATAGTATTGACTTGCCTCTGACTGGCTTCTCTTGTTCTGATGTGACGGTTATGTAATCCTCCTGACTGGTTTCTCTTTCCAACTCTTCCCAAATCTCATTCGCCAACTTCGACTCCGACTCTTAACAGCAAACAGAAGCATTAGAAAAATCAAATTCCTTAGTTCCTCGTTAATCTAATCTAATGATTTATATAGCGCCGTTATCATAACTTCCAACGTCCTTAGCAGCTACTCTACCTCCTCCTACGCAACCGAACTCTGACCTCCTTTTAATTAGCCCTTGGACCAGAGGCGTCTGCACCATAGAAACCTTGGAGCAAATGCTCCATCCAAGAAATAGGGGGGAGATCTGTCAGTGTGTGTGTGTGCCACCATTTTAGGGGGGAAGGAACGGAAAGGGGGAAGAAGAGGGGGAAAGGGACGTTGCTCCAATGACTTAGGGGGAAAGACGCCCCTGCTTTGGACAACACCTCTGACTCGACGCAGCGCTCTTGAATAAGCTGGTGGAAATGCAACGGATCATTGCCTTTTCTTTCTAGACGTCGTTTGTTATACGGAATCGTCACAGCAGATTCAAAACCACAACCGTATGTCACAGACAAGGCGCGCTATCGGTTAGGTCACACTGTCGCACTCTGAAAGTGAGAGCTTGTAATACAATGCAATAAAACAATATACAATACAAAGGAAATACAATGCGATAAAATATACAATACAAACATTCAATACAATGCAATACTGCAATACAAATAATATGCAATACAATAGAATACAGTGCAGTACTATGCAATATATACAATACAAAAATGCGATACAAAATATGCAACGTAAAGTTTAATAAAAAAAATACGAAAAAAACTCACGGTTGTTAGGACAGTCAAGTTGGTCAAGTACATCCGGGCATTGCCACTGAAGTCCAGCGCAAACGAATCGGATGTGTACGCAGCCGACTTCACCACAGCGCACGTGATCGCTGGCGCATGCGCTCTCTGGGAAAGCAAACACAAGGAATGTAAAGAGTTAACTCTGAGTTTCTTAGAATTCATCAACCGTTTGAATTTTCGTTTTCAATACGTGGTGGTTCCAGCTGATCAATTCTCCATACCTCTATCACTGCTCAGATTCTTAACACCATGCATCCAATGCCATGTACCCATATGCAATACAATACAATACAATGCAAGACGAACTAATTCAAAACCATACCATACAATACAATGCAAAAAGCACCGCATAGCCGTCTGAATGTCTGCCTGTCTGCTCCTTGGATCTTGATCTGAAAGCGATTCTGACCTCGCCTGTCTATCGATCTTGTTTTGAGTGAGCGCCATTCCCCAACCACTGCCCTTTTACTTCGCCTCCCCCGAGTTCGAAACCTGAATGCTTTCTTGGTAATCGTTCGAGGGATCCCAAATGTAACATAATTTTGAAGCTCTACTGCAAAGCTATGCGCAGAGCACCAGCTTATTCACGGGTTCTGTCTCCTGTCTTTCGTCTCTGGTAACCGGATTCTGAACTGAACTGGACATCGATCTCTGCGTCGTATCAAAGGGGTTCTTTGGGGTGATACATGAGACGTCTGAGAGAGAAAGGGTTAGTTGAGTTTGAGGATGTTGGCGGTTGTGAACTTGTAACCCCTACCCTGACCACATCCCTACCTTGGCTTCCACGCGAGTTGGCTTGTTCCAGAAGCGTCAGTCCAACAAGCAGCCCAGCCAACGCTCCAAGGAGTGCCACAACAAACGTGACAATCACCAGGATCTTTCGACTGCTCAGCACATCCTCCAACCTCCAGACCTCGTATCCACCCCTTCGACTTCTTCCAACTCGTACCACCTCGTAGGGACTCAGAGGCTGAAGTTCACCACTCCAGGTGTCAACCAGCTTACTTGAACTTTGACCCGGGGTCACGCAAGTGCAGCTTTCGTCAGTCGATTTTCTTCTGTAGCAACACGAGAGGACGAGGTTTCTCGAAGGATGACGTTGTCTCAGTCTTTCGAATTCCGACTTCGAACGTGGTAGAACCGAGGTACTCGGCTGCGGGATGTACTTCGGCAGACGCTCAAAGTCGACGCACTCATTGGTGTCGTTGTCAACGTGTTGTTTGTCGTTGTCGTCATCATCATCACGTGATGATGACGTTCCTCCTCTGACGTTAAGGAAGTCGGAGTAGGAATGCTGTCGAGTCAGCTGACAACGACAACTTCTACAAGTAGTCACTATCATCGTACAACGACAACAACCGTCATTATCATCATAATCATAATCATCATCGTCATCATCTCAGATATACCTAGACAGACAAAGACAGACAAGGGAAGATAGAAACACGGACCAAGAAGGACCAGACATAGGCAGAACAAGGTAGACAAAGAGACAGACACAGAGACAGACAACAGAAGACAGATTTACATACACACAAGCAAACATACATAAATCCAGGCAGATAAACAGGTAGATACCAAGACGGACAGACCTAGACAGACAGATAAACAGTCTAAGACAGGCAGACAGACAGAGAAATAGACCAAGACCGACAAACAGAGACATAAATAAGTAGACCAAGACAAACAGACAAACAAACTAGTGCAGACAGACAGACAAGCAGACAGGCAGATTAATGCAGACATACAGAGAGGTAGGCAGACAGACCAAGTCACATAAACAGCTAGACAAATAGATGAAGACAGACAAACAGACAGACAGGCAATTAAACATACCAAGAGAGAGAGATAGACAAACAGACTAATGCAGACATACCTCAAAGGAGCTTGCTGGTGGATATATTGGACGTCCTTCTTTTCATCTGTCCTCGGAAGAGATGCCAAGTGTCGCAGGCAGACGCCTCGACCGCCATCCTCTTCACATCCTAAGGGATGTGGCGATCTGGACGATCCAGCTGGACCATCGGGGAAGGAGGCTCTGACGAGGGCGTGGCCACCACAGCAGGCGTCTCGTATGGCAACGGTCGTCGTATTGAGAAGGTCGACTGAATCGGAGGACATCTTGGAGTGGTCTCGAAACGAAGATGGTCCTGAGTCTGAACGAAGCATCATCTCAATCACATCACCATCGAAAGATTTACAAAGGCTCTACATAAATGCTCAGATATACACATGCATATATACATACATACATACATACATACATACATACATACATACATACATACATACATACATACATACATACATACATACATACATACATACATACATACATACATACATACATACATACATACATACATACATACATACATACATACATACATACATACATACATTATTCACGCCGCACACCTACATCCGTACATACATATTTTAACACATACAGACAGATACATATAAACTTACATGCATTCTTACTTACGCAAAAGCACATACACTTTTTCTTACAGCTTTTGTCATTAAATAAATTAAAATAGACTTCATGAAATAAAAGAAAATAAATTATATTTTTAGCACCAGAGGATTTGGCTCATGCCCTTTCCCACCCGAAGACGCCAATAGCCGTTCTTTTTGCGGAAAGAATAATTAATCCGTTAGAAATATTAATCCGCTAAACTTAAAACTCGATCACAAAGCACAGGCAAAAATTCATTAAAACGACGTAAAGGAAAACTCGTTCAACCTTGAACCTTGCGAAGGTAGTAATTCAAAGTTGAATAGTCTTTTCCAAGAGCACTGCCCGTCTGTCTGTCTGTCTGTCTGTCTGCCTGTCTGTCTGTCTGTCTGTCTGTCTGTCTGTCTGTCTGCCTGTCTGTCGCTACGATCTGATTTCGCGATCGTGTGAATTCGACTGAACTTGTTTCGAGTAGAAACAGTCGCAAACAAGAGGAACGCGTCTTTCTTACGCTTGATATATCAATGCACGCCACTCGCATTTATAGCATCATATGCATCCATCTGAACATGGGTGGGTGGGTGGGTGGATGGGTGGATGGATGGATGGATGGACGGATGGATGGATGGGTGTGTTGGTAGATGGTAAGATGGATGGGTGGGTGTATGGGTGGGTGTATGGATGGATGGATGGATGGATGGATGGATGGATGGATGGATGGATGGATGGATGGATGGATGGATGGATGGATGGATGGATGGATGGATGGATGGATGGATGGATGGATGGATGGATGGATGGATGGATCGATCGATCGATCGATCGATCGATCGATCGATCGATCGATCGATCGATCGATCGATTGGTGGATGGATCGATTGGTGGGTTTGACTGTCTTACGAATTAGTGTTTGAACGAAATGTTCACATAATAAAAATTCCTAAAGTCATCGTTTGTCATCTTGTCATCTGTGGGTTGGAATCGTCGCCACGGTGATGGTCACCCGAGGCAACGTACACACTCAACGATCTACCGGAAGCAACACTGCATGGATTTCCGGTAGAATAATGTTTCCGTTGACGTCGTTAATTCATTCGCCAGAGGGCTTTGTTGTTACGCATATTCAGCAGATGGCGCTATCGCCGTCATTCAAAATATACTTGACAGCAACGCCTCTTTTGAGATTAGAGTCGATCGCACTGAGCGGGCATAGAAATTCAGAGAGAAAGTTTAACATCGATTGTACTGGATAGAAAATCTATAATCTGTTCTTTTTCCCAGTGTAGAAATGATTCATACGGATTGAATAATGCCTGGGGAAAATGAAAACAACTTGTGGGATGGCTATGTCAAGTACTGGCGGAGCAAAAGTGTCCCTGCGGGCAACGCCATGGAGGTAACTGCCTTTTTAAAAATCATCACCATAGGTTTCAGTTTGGCAGGGCACAAGATCGTGTTGGTGCGAGTCTCGGCGCAATTGCATTGTAGCCTATTAAATAATTATATTGTATTGTATTGGCAAACAAGAGGTAGGCCTACCCCTAAACACTGGATTATAACCACTTATAGGCAGGGCTGTAGTGGTAAAATTTGAGGTGAGTATACGCTACCGGTGACCAGCGGCGTAAAAAAATTTGAAGACCTTTTTTTAGGAATTCGTCTAAGAAAAATTTCAGACTTTTAACAAATTCCCTTAAAATTTCCTGACTTTTTACGATTTCGCCTCTGAAAAAGTTTATGACCTTTTTTTTAGTCATTCGCCCTAAAAACCTCAAAAAACCTGTCAAAACCTCTCTTTTTCCTCAAAATTTCATTACTCAGGTCTCTACAGAGGTAAGTATTAGTCCCCGGCGCCGCCGCCATCCGCCGCCGCCGTTAAGCCCTCAAGTCGAAACCAGTCGCTAAGCTATCGACTGCTATCGACTTCGTTTACTTAATATTTTGCTTGTTGTTTTAATCACGGTTTTCAAGTAAACAATGACGGAACAGTGCTTCTACTGGTTAACAGTTGATAACATATAATAATCAATTGTACGTCCATGTTGTTGTCTATCAATGCAAATAATGTAGAAACTGAAACTGAAATGTTCCAGTAACTAAAACGAACACGGAAATTATTTCAGTATTGAAACTGTAATAAAAAAACTGAAATTATTTCACACCTGATACTTGCGCTGAAATAAAAATTATGAACCAAAACTGAATTAGGGCCTATAGCTGAAACTGTTATTATTTTCAAAAATGAAATATCACTGGCTTTGACTTAGTGGTATGCTTTATTCGTTTTATAAACACTCAGATGCGTCAAAAATTCACATTACCATTAATTTTCACAGTCATCGGGCATGCGCACATGCATGAAGCGGAGCCCATGTAGGACCCATATTCCCATACTGAACCCGTATAGAGTTCATATGGGTCCCATCTAATGTCCACGGAAATGATGTCACGCTCAGTACAGTATGCGGTAAAAATGCATTTTATTGTTAGATAATCTGGTATGTCCAATGGACATATCAAATTACATGAGAAGTCGATAGCAAGTCGCTAAGTCAGTCGATAAGTCTAAGCGACTTAGTCAGTCGATAAGCATGCGACTTAGTCGACTGAGTCGCTAAATCAGTCGCTAACTCATCAAGTCAGTCGCTAACTCCTTAGCGACTGACTCCGGGTACTAGTAAGTATACGCTGTATACCCGCGTATACCCTCGTCTAGAGCGCTGAGTATACGCTCTCAAATTTCGCTAGAGGTAAGTATACGCTGTATACCCGCGTATACGCTCGTCTACACTGTCACTACAGCCCTCCTTATAGGCCTATAGTTGCCTGCGCAACGGTTATTAATTGTTACCGATGCTAACCAATTGGTATAAAACACCTGCGTGCCCTTATACACCTTTTAAAGTTATGTAACGTATGCTATATAAACTTCACACGCAACCCAAAAGGTGCATTCTGTTGTGAGGCCTTGAACACCTTTAAATCGTTTGTAACGAACGCTATATATAAAGTCAATTTGTCACGCGTTTGGTAGCTGTAATTATGTTCAGGGAATTTGGAAATGTTCTGTGGAGGACTGTTCAATTGTTATTCCTATTGAAGTCAACGACCTCGTTAAGCTGTTTGTGACGATCGGGCTTAACTCCACCACTTCCAAAAAATTAAGCCTTGATAAGGGACAAAGGTGACGGCATAATCATCTTTGTTATTACACAGCAGCGTCAAACAGTAACTAACCAATTGGCAGCGTAAAGATATGTCCTTACTAAAGTAATGCGGACGAACAGCGCTCGTCAATAAGCTGGTGGCTTACGCTTAGCTTTAGCCTTTAGAGTAGCGCTATAGAAATCTGAAGTTTAGGCTTACGCTCTATAGCTAAAGTACATCGTTGAAGACCGTGGATGACAACTGATAAGCGTGCATAATGCATAGCTTTATATATAATTATATATATATAGGCCTAATTATATATTGAGATATATAGGCCTAATAATATATAATTATATATAAGCTTATTATATAATTATGTATTGGTTTATTCAAACTTTTCAAAGGCCTTATACAATGGCGGCGATCTTGTTTGACAGGTGGGGGGACATTTTTGAAGTGATATGGTCAAAAAAGAGTTTTGAACTGATCTGGTCAAAAAATAGGTCAAAAAATTTTTATACTCTGAACACGAAAAAGTTGATGACCTTTTTGGGGGGTTTCTTCAAAATTTGGGGGGTCCGATGTATGGCGTGTCCCCCACTCTTAAAGGTGGGGGGTCTTGTCCCCCTCGACCCCCCCGGGATCGCCGCCCATGGCCTTATATCGAGCTTAGTCAATTAATTTGAATCTGAGACGCACAATAGTTTCCAGTGTTTAACGACATCTAACGGCTGCCAGGGCCGTTAACATCGCCCTCCTCCTTTATGCAGGCTTGGGACTGGTAGGCCTACTGCCAGAGTACGGCCAGTGGCGGAGTTGAATTTGAGCTGTGGATGTAAGTTCGCTACATATGAGGACCAAGATGGACTTGTGTGTGTGTGTGTGTGTGTGTGTGTGTGTGTGTGTGTGTGTGTGTGTGTGTGTGTGTGTGTATGTTTGTGTTTGTATGTGTCTGTATGTTTGTGTGTGTGCGCGTGTGCGTGCGTGGGTCCGTGCTTGCTTCCTGAGGACAAAGAGACTCGAGCGCATTTAATGCTGAGCGTTGTCATTAAATTACCACCGAGTCAGAATAAAGATTTTAAAAATCAATTTACTTCCATTTCCTTTCTTCTCCTTAAGTGACTCCGGTTTCCTGTGTAGAATGGAAATATTTAATGAGTAGTTTGTGGCATGGGTGAGTTTAGATCGTGGATTTTAAATGTATGGGGAATTAATAAATCGTTTTAAAAAAAGACTAATATATCGTGGTGAGATGGACTTGTGTGTAAATAAAAACTCAATTAAATCTCCGAAAATTTGCAGCGCCAAACAAAAGCCACGTCAGCAGGGGCGTAACTTTAGTCTTAAAAGTGGGGGTACCAATTTCTTACAAACGCGAAGCAAGCTGAGACTGCGATCTCTGGGAAGGCACAATAATAAAATATTGATTGAAATTGTTCAAAATGTGGGGGGGGGTACGGTGCCCCCAGTCCAAAAAGTGGGGATACGGGTACCCATCGTTCCCCCCACCCCAAATTACGCCTATGAACTTGAGGCATTAAACGCCCGTGTAGATCTGTGCATGATTGAAGTGACCGAAATACACAACACAAAACACCAAAAAAGTATTGGCTTACGCGGTTTAACGCCACGCCAGAGGCTCAGCAGGGAAAAGTATAACAATTAAACTACTGACAATTAAAGTATTGGCTTACGGGGTTTTACGCCACGCCAGAGGCCCTCCTGACAAACAAATGAGCTTACGGGGTTTTACGCCATGCCAGAGGCTCAGCAGGGAATTGTATAACAAACTACTGACAAAGTATTGGCTTACGGGGTTTTACGCCACGCCAGAGGCCCTCCTGCCAAACAAATGAGCTTACGGGGTTTTACGCCACGCCAGAGGCTCAGTAGGGAAAAGTATAACTACTGACAAAGTATTGGCTTACGGGGTTTTACGCCACGCCAGAGGCCCTCCTGCCAAACAATTAGCTTACGGGGTTTTACGCCACGCCAGAGGCTCAGCAGGGAAAGTTTAACAAACTATACTGACACAGGCGAAAGCTCCGTCGTCGAAACGAGAAAGCGCCTCGTCCACCGCAGACCTTCCCCGAGCAAAGTAACAATATTGCAACAAAGCCGCCGAAACTATAGAGACGATGACGTCATCGGAATATATGAACAAACATTGAAATGACGTCATTTATATTTAAAACTCTAAAACCCTGAGTCAACTCATTTATAAATACCGATAACACCGCTTATTAAAATAATAAAATAAGGTAGCGCCATAGCGGTAATATTATTAGAAATGAAATATCCAATATTATTAGGTCTAATTAAATTATGTTTGCGAGAGCTATTTCTGCGCGACCGTTTGCTAATTTGTATAGGCTTTTATAGCACCACAATATATTGACAAAGCAACATTCATGATAGTTTTAGATATATAGGCCTACAACGATGTAGGCCTACCATTATGTACGTTGTATATAATGTAGGTCCTATATGTAAATCTTGTCCTCTCTCCTCTTCAGTTCCGTAGACGCTTGATAACCTTTCTTTTTGCCGGTTTTGGCAGTGATGCGGGTCGAGAGCGCCTCTGATTTGAGTGGCGCTATATAAATGTTCAATTACAATTACAATTACAAATCATCTAAATTTCTCTGCGCCACACAAAAGCCACGTCAGAGAGACCAGATTTTACATCACGCAGCTTTTGTGTGGGACAGTGGGACTGAGAAATTTAATAATGATAATAATAATAATCAGGGGCGTAACTTTGGTCTAAAAAGTGGGGGTACCAATTTCTTACATACACGAAGCAAGGCTGAGACTGCGATGTCTGGGAAGGCACCATTATAAAATATTCATTGGCATTGTTCAAAATATGGGGGGTACGGTACCCCCAGTCCAAAAAGTGGGGGGTACGGGTACCCCTCGTACCCCCACAAATTACGCCTGTGCCCCCGTTCATTCGCAGTTGCAGGTCCCTCCTTCTGGAACTCTACCTCATGTTCGCAACTCTCTTAACGAAACTGTCTTTTGCTCTAAACTGAAAACTTAGGCCTACATCTTCTAGTCTACCTATGGCTATTAATGGTTTTCGGGCTTCAATGTGCACTTCTGAACTTCGTAAGGAGGGCATTATCAATTACAGTTGTAATGTATCGCGTGCCGAAGCACTATTAGAGGATAATTTGTAATAGTTAGCGAGACATCGAGTTTTTCCTTCGCAACAGAGTACCGCCTATTTATAGCCATCTCACCTGCCTGCCCGCCCACCTGGGCAAGCGTTGAAAGATTGCCAAAGTTTTGAGTGTCGTTTAATCGCTTGAGTTTATTTGATTGGAGAATCGTGTTCGACTGACTCATTCTTTGCTTGTTTTCCTCGTTTGCGGTTGTAGAAACAGCGGGAGAGAGAGTTGTCGTTTAACGGTCACGACTTCCCACTTGATGGTGGCCTTGTGTTTGAGCCTGACCGTTGCTACAGGGTGAATCTGGAAAATGTGAGGAACGCAGTGGTTCTGCATGACGTGTCGATACGGTTGTTAACGAATACATTACGATGTTTTGAAGTGTAGGAAATGGATCGGTTTATCTTCGTCACGCATGGCTGCTTTATCCCGGGATTAACAGTCCGTTTTAAGCTCCTCGCTGGATGCAATATGGTCTAGAACTTTTTGCGCAGCGTTGTTAGTCCTTGGTCCAGAGATTTAGGTTAATTTTAAGCCGTCAGTCAAACATGACTCGGTCCATCATGAATATAAGCGACAGTTGACCTGGTTCCATTTTAATGAGATACTGGACTTGCTCGTAATAATTAGGGACCATGGGTTTCCGTTTTGGTTGCACCTGTGATTATTAAAATCTGACCTGATTATCGAGTGTGGCAAGTCAATATAATTACTTCTGACCTACATTGTATGTTACACAAAAGTTGTTTCATGTGGTAGGCATGATAAAAAGTCATGGGTGGCTGTTTTATATGAACTGGCAAGGAGTATTGTGATGGCTGAGTTTCAGAATGCCACTCTTCTGACACGACGTCCACCATTCAATTCAGTAGTTGATGTGTCTTACGATGCTTTCAAATATATATCCTTGTACCAGAGATCAATAGGTACCTTTCCTCAATGGATACCATACCTCTTTAGATACCACACCTCATCCAGTAGGTCCCATACCTCACTGGGTACCTTACTAACTCATTATTTAGCATACCTCATCACAGGTAAGTGCTGTGTCTCATTCAGCACCTTACCTCATTTGATACCATACCTCATGAGATGTACCTCATTATATACATACTTCATTAGCCTAAGCGTCGTTGTATAGAAACCACATCTCATGAAGTACATACTTAAATGGTTCCTGGCCCATTAGTTGTTATTGTTTAACAGCCATACCTCGTTAAGTAAATACATCATTACATACTGCATTAAGTGTTCTTTTCTATGTACAATACCTCTTTAATTACCTTACAGATTACCTTGCCTTTACAAGGAACAGCTGATGAGTGAGCACCATTAATGAGAGGAGTACGAGTTAGATCCTCCTCTCCTGAAACGGGTACCGTGTAATGGCCTTGAGCAATTGCTCAGTATCATCGATTGATTTTTGTTCGTGGGATGGTGGTGCTTAGTAAATGTGTAATGATAAAATGATAATTATAATAATAATAATAATAGTGTAATAAAAATAATGATAGTAATAATAATATAAAATGATAATGATGAAAATAATAATAAATATAGTAGATGCAGATTTCCCCATGTTTTCTATAAATACCCAAGTTTACGATTACACCACAACCAGGTGAATTTAAATGAAGAGTATAATCCGATGTTTCCAGATGAATTCCGAGGAAAATCCGGGTCCGCCTTTGCTGTCCAGCTTCTGGGAAGTGGATGGTTACAAGCGAACAGTTAAGAGGACTGAGGATGGACTGGTTCTCTGCAACGAACTTATGAAGCTGATGCAGGAGAGAGCGGAGATCGAGAAGAAATACGCCGACAAGATTAAGGGCTGGGGAAGGAAGTGGAGCGAGATCATCGACAAAAGTCAGTGGAATTTATGTAGAACAATTTCTGTAGAGGAAGTTCTGTAGAGCAACTTGTGTAGGGGAATATCCTTACTGCTTAATCAAATTTGTGTAGTGGTCGTGGCATATCCATGATGTTCTACTACAATTTCCTTGCTACATATTTCCGTTTAGCCTGGAAGACGTGTCATGAGGGACAACCCCTCTGACTTGGTGCAGCGCTTGTGAATAAGCTGGTCCCCTGGTGCTTTAGAATTGTGTAGTTTACGATTACGATTACAGTTTTGGTCAAGCTTGTATTGTAACAAAATGATTCTTCTGTAGAGCCAGGTTTCTTGTTTACCCTTAAACAAATAGGTTGACCTTTTTCTGACCTTTGTGAGTCTGTCTTCTAGTGGGGTTCGCGCCCCAGCTGATGAAATTTTAGTTCACATATTTGTTTGTTAACTAAAATATTTTTCTTAATGATTTTAAAATTGGTTAGGTAAACTCAGACTGTGCCTTTGTGAGGTATTTGCAGTAAGTACCTAGATACATACAGGCATACTTGCATACATAAATACTTGCATACATACATACATGTATCCATACTTGTATACATAAATATTTGCATGCATGCTTACCTACATACATATGCACATACATACAAACATACTTGCATACATAAATACGTGCATACATACTTACTTGTTTACGTACATACTTATGTACACATGTAATCCTCGAACTGGTGCTGTATAAATGCTCAATTATATCACAGGCCCTGCTTATGGTTCAACGCGAGACGTTCTGAAAGGTTCGTTGAAAGAGGCGGAGAAACTGTCGGAGTCGCACGTCATCATGAAGGATCGTCTGCTCAACATCGTCAGCGCGAACGTCATGGACTGGAAGGCGGAAAACTACAAGAAGCAACTGATCGGATGCAAACCGGCCAAGACGTTCGACGAAGAGTTCCAGAGGGTAAGAAAGGGCGTCGCTTTGTCTTGGTTAGGTAATTAAGAGAGCGTGATGGAGTCCGTATGTGAAATTCATTCATCTCCTGGATTACTGTAACTTGCTACTTGAGCACTGTTTTCTCCTAGTCCAATCCACAGTAGTTCGAAAGGGTTCAAAACAAAGATGTGAACGTATAACCTGTGTACTTGAATCACTACATTGGCTTCCTGTTCAGCAGAGGATCTCTTTCAGAAACTGTGGCCAGTCACAGTACTAGAAGCGGTTCTTATTATTCCTCGGTCACATTGCTATTCAAGGTGGTCATCTGATTGCTTATCTTTGATACTGTTCTTCTTCTTTCTTCTCTTCCGTCAGTGATCTGACGATGAGGCCTTTACGAAACTTCTCCAAAGTTCTCTATTCTTGATTGTCTCGCCGATTCCGGCTAAGTCGGTGCCTTTCTCCCCTAAGTCCTCCTTGATGTTGTCCATCCAGGTCTTCCTCTGCCCTCCTCTACTTCTCTTCCCCTCCACATGTCCATGTAATGCAGCATTTGGTAGTCTCTTTTCTCCCATCCTGCTTACATGGCCAAACCACCTGAGTCTCCTCTTCCCGATCTTTTCCACTATTGTTTCTTCTACTCCCAGCTTTTCTCTTGTTTTCTCATTTCTGATTTTCTCTTTTCTGCTTCTGCCTATGATTCTTCTTAGCCAGCCCATCTCCGCCACCAGCAGTCTTCGTTCGTCCTCCTTCCTCAAGCACCAGCATTCCGACCCGTACAGTAGCACCGGTTCTACCAAAGCATGATATAGCTTCATTTTGACTCTGGTGGTGATATTTTTTGCCTTCCACATTTTTCCTAGTCCTCCAAATGCCGCACACGCCGCCCATTTCTTCGTTTGATGTCCGCCTCACATCTGCCATCTTCCGGTATCAGTCCTCCGAGATAGACGAATCCAGTAACCTGTTCCAGTTCCCTGTTTTGATACTACCTGCAGCTGGAGCCGTCATTTCGTGCTCAATTTAAAACTTTTCTGTTTCGAATTGCATGTGAATCCACCATAGGTTGTCTCTGTGTTGCCCTGGACTTGTCTTCTGGATGTTGACCTGATTTCTGCTTGGTTTTGTTGTGCCATCGATTGATACCTTGTGCGTTAAACGCCAGCACTATAGAAGTTACTAATCAATCATAATCTATACCTGAGATCTGCATAAAATTCTTGGCTTATGGAAAAATTCCTAAGGAGTTATCAATCATTAAGTTATTACAGTGCTCTGCTTGATCTTGGAACATGTTTTGCTGAGTCGAAAAGACTACCACACCTCAAGAAAAGCAGCTATATAAATTATTCGAAACTTTCATTACACCATGATGAGAAAGAAGGGTGAAGGAATGATGATTGTCTCTTAAAGAGGCGCTATATAAATCTGTGACTGCAACTGCAAATACAAAGCATTCGTGGCCTATTGGTTAGAGCGATCGCCTTGTAACGCGGAGAGTATGGGTTTGATCCTTTTCCCCTTAGACGGTTACTGTGTAAGGTCCTTGACAAGTCCTTCACACACAATTGCTCAGCGCCATCGATTGATAATCGGTCATTAGATAGTGGCGCTTCATAAATGCGTAATTACAATCAGAACAGAAGCTGACCCTTGAACTTTGTTTAGGCTCAGAAGCCTTGGGCGAAGAAGCTGGAGAAGCTGAACAAGGCAAAGAAGGATTACCAGAACGCTTGTCGCCAACACCGCCTGGTGGTCAATCAAGAAGCGGACGCGCGACAAAGGACTGACCACACGCCAGATCAGGTGAGGTGGGCAGCGCGGGTTTTTCTGGATTTTCAGTTTTGACAATGTTTCAGAAATTGGTCTTGTGGGTTCTGCAAGGAATATAGTCTTAAGGTCTGCTGTTAAACATCGTTGTAGGGTAAACTATTAAAGATTTGTTTTGGTTATGACTTTGCAAGTCTCGAGGTGTGTGTTATAGTCTAGTGGCTAGCATGCTGGACTGTCAACCACGAGGTCAAGGTTCAAATCCTTGCCAGGGCAGCATTGGTTTCAAGATTTCTGTATTTTCGTTTGTTCATTTCAGCATTTTTGTCACTTTAGTAAATTAAATTAAGCCCAATTTTAGCCATTTTTAAAAAGTGACGTCATTGGTCATTAATATTCATTATTTGGAAGCGGCCAATGAGAGGAGCTTTACATGCAGTGTTCACTTCATGTCATTTCTGTTCGTTTATATTATTAATTACTTTGATTATTATTATTGTTGTTGTTATAATTATCAGTATCAATATTATTATTAAAATTTGTGCCACTTGCAGAGTCACACAGAAATGCATATCTGATTTCGCTTCAATTTCACTCAAAACGACAATCGATGCTTTGTGCATTTCTGTAACGGTGCTATAGAAGTCATTCGAGAAGATTAGATTAGATTATTGTTGAATTAGATTAGATTAGTGTTGAAGTGATATTCGCATCTCTTGTTGTGGGCAGGTTAAAAAGCTGCAGGATAAAGTGGAAAAGAGTCACAAGGAGGCGGATGTGTCGCGGGAGAAGTACGCTCGTCTCGTGGAAGAGCTGAACAACCTCAACGGAAAGTACATGGAAGAGATGACGATCGTCTTTGCCAAAACACAGGATTTCGATCGGAAGCGGATCGAGTTCTTCAAAGACATTCTCCACAAATTCGTCGAAACGCTTGATCTGTCGAAAAGCCAAATGTAGGTCGATTGATTGATTGGTTGACTGGTTGATTAGTTGGTTGGTTGATTGAATGGTTGATTAGTTGGTTGGTTGAATGGTTGGTTGATTGCATGGTTGGTTGGTTGATTGAATGGTTAATTAGTTGGTTGGTTGATTGAATGGTTGGTTAGTTGGTTGATTGAATGGTTGGTTGGTTGATTGAATGGTTGATTAGTTGGTTGGTTGATTGAATTGTTGGTTAGTTGGTTGATTGAATGGTTGGTTAGTTGGCTGTTCAAATGGTTGATTAGTTGGTTGGTTTGATTGAATGGTTGGGTAGTTGATTGACTGAATGGTTGTTCAGTTGGTTGATTGATTGGTTGATTGAATGGTTGATTAGTTGGTTGATTGATTGAATGATTGGTGAGTTGGTTGATTGAATGGTTGGTTGATTGATTGAATGGTTGATTAGTTGGTTGGTTGATTGAATGGTTGGTGAGTTGGTTGATTGAATGGTTGGTTGGTTGATTGAATGGTTGATTAGTTGGTTGGTTGATTGAATGGTTGGTTAGTTGGTTGATTGAATGGTTGGTTGGTTGATTGAATGGTTGATTAGTTGGTTGGTTGATTGAATGGTTGATTAGTTGGTTGGTTGATTGAATGGTTGGTTGATTGAATGGTTGGTTGATTGAATGGTTGATTAGTTGGTTGATTGAATTGTTGGTTAGTTGGTTGATTGAATGGTTGGTTAGTTGGCTGTTCGAATGGTTGATTAGTTGGTTGGTTGATTGAATGGTTGGGTAGTTGATTGATTGAATGGTTGTTCAGATGGTTGATTGAATGGTTGATTGGTTGATTAAATGGTTGATTAGTTGGTTGGTTGATTGAATGGTTGATTAGTTGGTTGGTTGATTGAATGGCTAATTAGTTGGTTGGTTGATTGAATGGTTGGTTGATTGAATGGTTGATTAGTTGGTTGGTTGATTGAATGGTTGGTTAGTTGGTTGGTTGATTGAATGGTTGGTTAGTTGGTTGGTTGGTTGATTGATCGAATGGTTGGTTCATTGGTTCATTGATTGATTTTGTTGAATTGGTTGTCTTGAATTAATTGATCAATTGATTGTCTTGATTTGATTTGATTTATTGAAGAATTAATTGATTCCGCAGTTGATTGATTCAATAATTGATTGAACTGTAGATCTTATGCTTTCAGAATTAATTTCAGGATTACTGGAATATATGAGAGAGTATGATCTTAAAGTTAGGACTGAGCTCAAACTGGGTCTGGTGATTGAAGGAGATTAAGGGGTGCAATGCTTTGATTGTAGGATTGATTTGACTGATTAACAGGGATTCAAAGATGAAATGGTGGATTAAGTAAAGGAGTGTTGGATGTCTGACTAACAGATTCAATCAATGAAGGATTGTAGGAACCAAGTGATTGAGTTATGTTAAAACAGGATCAAGTGATAGACTACTGGATGATTTAATGGGCTCTGTTTGATTGATTGATTGATTGATTGATTAAGTGAGTGATTGATTGATTGTTGTGCTAATTGAACCGTTTATTCACTTACCAAACCACTAACACATCAGCTGATACTTTTTAAAATAAATAGCTGCTTATCAACTTGTAATCAATACTGTTGTTGTTATGGCTGTCCTTGCATGATAGGATGTGGCCGACTGGTTAGAACGCTCGCCTTGTAACGTGGAGAGCACGGGTTTGAACCTACTCCTCTGATATGGTTCGCTGTGTAGGGACCTCGAGCAAGTCCTTCACTCTCAGTTGATGCTTGATCATTAGATAGTGGCACGGCACTTAATGAATGATTAATAATAATAATAAAGATAATGACAATAATAATAATAATTGTAATAATAGTAATAATGATAATAATTGTAATGGTTGCCACTGCATTTATCTTTCTTTTGGCTTGTAGAGTGTCGGAAACTTACCAGCAGTTCCATAAGACGGTAGATGAGTTGGATGCAGCGTCTGACCTGAGGTGGTGGTCGCAGAACCATGGGGTCGACATGGCGATGGTCTGGCCGCAGTTCGAGGTGAGTCAACAACATAATTCTCTGCTTACTTACCAAAGCTTTGATTCCATCTGTTGTCTGGTTTTGGTAAGATAAGGTTAAATAGGGCAAGGTAAATTGTTAATGATAGGTAAGGTCAAGTTTGTTAAAGCAATGACCTTAGGTAAGGTAAGGTATTCATTGATTCATTCGACGATTTATATATCGCCCCTTCAAGGGAACTACTCTGAGGTGCGTATGTATGTATGCAGGGGCGTAGCTTTGGTCTAAAAAGTGGGGGGTACCAATATCTTACATACACAAAGCAAAGCAGAGGCTGCGATCTCTGGGAAGGCACAATAATAAAATATTGATTAACATTGTTCAAAAAGTGGAGGGTACGGTACCCCCAGTCCAAAAACTGGGGGTACAGGTACCCCTCGTACCCCCACAAATTACGCCTATGTATGTATGTATGTATGAATGTCAACATGTTTGCATGTATAATGTACGAGTATGTATGTATGTATGCATGCATGTATGTGTATATATGTACGTATGGATGTATCATGTGGGTACGTGTGTGTGTCAGCATGTAGGTATGAATGTATGTATGTATGTGTGTATCAGAACACTTAATATGGAGCCTTCTAAGTACCTCACAAAAACACTGCTTAAAGTGGTAACTTAAAATGGTAACATCAGGTACCTTGAGTCCTACTGGATGGGAAGACATTTAAAGTGTCTGCATCAGTTGGACCCCCCCCAGTGAACTGGGGTATCAATTAAAACAATGAGTGTACTGACTGTACACTGTTGGTGAGAAGAAAAAATGTCAAGGGGAGCATCGGCCGCCCGGCCTCATATGCCGAGGCTAAGAAAAACGAAATCGCTTTTACTTCTTACCTATACCTGCTTTTCAGGGACTTCCAAAATATTAATAGGTAACTTAAAGTGGTAACATATGGTAGGATAATTACCTCTTTTTTGACTGAAAGGACTTCCAAAATATTAATAGGTAACTTCAGTGCTTTTTTTCTAGAGAAAAAGGTTCCGGAACTGAACAATAGGTTCCGGAACTGAACAATTATGGAAGGGCTAACATCCCAAGCAAAACGGGGTTGGGGGTTTGGGGGGTCTCCATGAACACTGAAAACAGTTCACAACACTGAAATTAAATTAAAATAACTAAATTATTGTTTTTATTATTAAAATAAATAATTTTTTTAGTAGCTGAAAAAGGTGCCGGAACGCCATTCCAGCGCATTCCGGCTGTAAAAGCACTGGGTAACTTAAAGTGGTAACATAATGGTAGAATAATTACCTCTTTATTTAAAGTAATCATTTAGCAAGCTGAAGTCCTATCCTGTGATGGGTTGCAGTGAAAACGCTGAGGGGGTCCGTAGAGTAATGGATAACACACTGGCGTGAAGAGCTGAAGGTACCAAGATCGAACCCGGTAGACCCTGTAAGGTTTTTTCAGCCTTCCACTCGCTAGGTGGCAGTGGTTAAATGAATGTAGACCATGATTGGCGCCGTGTGGCTGCCGCTTAAAACAGTTATCTTGGACTCCTGTAAAACTGTTATCGTGTGCTTCTACTATATACATGTATGTAAGGCACTCTGCGTGGCTGCTGTTTCTACTATATGTATGTTCATTGTACAGCGCAGTGCGTTTGCAGGCACTTAATTAAAGAACAAATTATTATTATTATTATTATTATTATTACCTATGGGGAGTCAGTTTTGAAGTGGTGCTATATAAATATGGGATTGCAATTACAGTGTTGTAGTTTTGAACCAAAAATCAATAAAATATTCTCAATATTTATGAAATTCCTGTCATTTTAGGAGTGTTCGGGTGAATCTCTTCCAGACAGAGGGAGTAAGTATTTTGGAGATAATGGTGCTGTTCCCGTCGTCATAGCAGCGGCAGCTGGAGATCTCCACCCCTCGCAGGATTCCAAGAGACAATCGACATGGGATAATGAACCATCTGAGCCACGTGCACAGCCACCGCCGGCTTATGGCTTTGTGGCGACTCAGGGTTGGAACAACGCGGAACCAGTCCACAGGTAATGGTACCACATTGAATTTCTTGTTATGGCTAAGAGTTTACTTCTTGCCTTCCTGGAGTTAAAGAAATTTAAAAGTTGACAGGAAATTAATTGATTAACTGATTGAATGATTTATTAAATTATTGCAATTAATGTTTGATTGGTTGAATG
The DNA here is from genome assembly GCA_963556255.1 of Allolobophora icterica. NCBI lineage: Eukaryota > Metazoa > Annelida > Clitellata > Crassiclitellata > Lumbricidae > Allolobophora > Allolobophora icterica. The sequence goes on along the minus strand of OY744607.1, from coordinate 50,059,142 downwards.
AAGAAGTGATTGAATGAATGTTTCTTAGATAGATAGATTAAAGATGGAGGGAGGGATGGATGGTTGGGTTGATTGATTGATTGAGTGACAGATGATTGCTTAGTGGTCAAGTGTAGTTCGTTGACTGACCAATTGATTGATTGAATGAATGAATGCATTATTGAATAAATGCACTGTTTGATTGATCTAATGAATGAATGATTGATTGACAGATTCATTGATTGATTGATTGATCTTTACTAAGTTGTGCTGTTTATATCGTTGTCTTTGTTGTCTGAATGCAGTGAACCGAATCCTTTTGATGATGCAGCTGTTGAAGATATGGACAACGCAAATAACATTGTCCACCATGCGCCACCTACCACTTCGACCACCACATACAACGGAGTCAAAGTAAAGGCCTTGTATGATTACGAAGGCCAGGAGGAGGATGAACTGTCCTTTAAAATTGGTACGGAATCAGTGTTGATTGACTGTTGCATACTCTTGATTGAAAGGTGATTGATGGATGATGGTTGGCAGATGATTGAGAAATGATGATTGACAGATGGTGACTGACAAATGACAGTGGATAGGTGATGATTGAATGATTGACGGAAGATGGGTAAAAAGACTGACAAATGGTGATGGATAGGTGACAATTGACAGAAGGTGGTTGACAAATTGACAAGTGATGATTGACAGAGGAGGCATAAATGTGTAGGAGGCAAAATGTATCCACAGCAATCCAAGGACAGTTTTTGGTAATGATGGCAGTGGTGCATATATATATATATATATTATGAATAATCATATATATTATATATATAATATATAGATATTTATAATATATATAATATATGTATGATATATATGTATATATAATTATATATATATATCTGTTTGCTTTGTGCAAAATAATGTATATAGATATATAATGTGAATGACTGGGATCATCATGATAAAGGCAGATGATGAAACTGAGCACAAGTTCTTTCTTGCTCTTTTCAGGGGACGTATTTACCAAAGTTCGAGATGCAGACGATCAGGGTTGGTGTACTGGGGTTAAAGACGGAAAGGCCGGGCTCTACCCGGACAGTTACGCCCAGCCCTGTTGAATTCACCTGTCGCAGCTTTTGACGTGGTACCAGCGTCAGACCTCCCACAGCTTCAGCGTAATCAAATAAAAAACAATACTAATCCGGAAACTCAAAGATCGAGCTGGATCGTAACGTTGAATTCGTTCATCTGTGATCTTGTGATTCGATCCAATCCGATCGTAGATTTTTAGATGCAATTTGTTTGTTGTGTGAATTTCTTGCTTTTCTTTTGTTTTCTCATGTTACGATTGTGTTGTTTTAGTTACGAGACTGTGAATTGTTATCGCTTGTAACATGTAGTTACATGGCAACTTTAACGTAATAATGGATTTAACTGTGTATTTGTTTTCATTAGGGCTGTACCGAATAGGTGATTATCACTATTCGGCCGAATACGAATAATTGGACCAACTATTCGGCCGAATACGAATATGATTACGAATAGTGTACAAAATAGGTCTACCGACAACAGTTCCTGTCAAAATTTAAAATGTAAGCAAAAGTTTCAATTCGGTAAATTTAATACATAAACTAAAAGTAAACAGTTAACTACATGTCATTTTTCCATCCTTCTGCCAGTCTGTGCAAACTATGAATGGAACTGGTTTAACTAAACTTAGAAATTGTCACTTGCAGCTAAGTTAACGCATGAATGCTGCGTTAGATTTCAAGAACGCCAATTCGTATTCGGTCCAACCGCTACTATTCGGCCAAATACCGAATGGCTATTTGGCCCACTATTCGGCCCCGAAGCGAATACAAAGCGAATATTCGGTACAGCCCTAATTTTCATACACCGTTAAACTGTGAACAGAGGGAGCTGAGCAAACTTTATATACAGCTACTGGTGTTGAACCTCGTAATGTAAATGAATAGCGTGGAAGTATGAGGGCTGATAACTTATTATTATTATTATTATTATTATTATTATTATTATTCTGCATCTATTAAGCACCACGATCTAATGACTAAGCACCAGTCAGTGTCACTGAGCAAATGTGAATGAAGGACTTGCTCAAAGTCCCTACACATTAACTGTCTCAGATGAGGCTCAAACCCATACTCTCTGTGTTACAAGGTGAGCGCAATAACCAATCGGCTAAGTTTGAGTTGCAATAAGGTGATGATGATGGATATGGTCTCTTAGCCGTTGGATGTCTTGGTCAGAATTCTGTTCTGTTGGCCGCTGACATATCAGACAAATCAGATCTGTGCTTAGGTGCAGGCATAATTTATTTAGGTTTAGGTTTACAAGTAATCTGTTAATGTCATTAAAATATTTAAAAATTATTATTACTGTATTTACCAGAGGAGTGAAGCTGCGGATGGTTGGAAAAGGAAGCATGTACCTTCAAATGACTCTTCTGGCACTGTTACTTCGAAAGTACTAATTATTATATTTAATCAATTAATTAAATAAGTGCTGATTATTATATTATTTTCAGTGTCATTTTTGTTCGTTATTATTACCGATTATTTATTTACTTATTTATTTTCCAACAGTGCCACTTTATCTGACCTATTCAGTATCACATCTCACAGTTTCCTCACTAAAAAAATATCATCTGATTTGCATGAATCTCGCATCATTTTAACGGGAAATCTCAGTTGATAACCTAGTAAAAGGTTAAAGATCAGTGTTCATGCGCAACTGGAGCAGAAAGGAGGCATTATCATGCATTTGAGATTTTCTTGTTGCACTTTATTTGGAAATCAAGACTTCAGGGGTGTTATATTGTCTTTCCGTCATGTGCAAGAATATCGTGTTTACGAGCTTTGTAGAAATGGGCTGCTTTTATTTGACTGTAATTGTGATCGTAAATTGAAAATTGATGTAGCACCAGTATGCAACTGGTGCTACATCAATTGTGCTGATGTAGCACCTATATATGCAACAAAAGATGAACTTCTGGAGTGTGGATTGCATTTCTTGTTACCTTTGTTAAGTCTTCCATGAATATCATGGTCTGTGTTTTATGTTTGTTTGCTGTAAAATGGAGTGCCTCACGACTTGTTTTTGTCCTGAACGATTTGCTGTGTCTCTGTAAATGCAACGTATCAGAGATTTGATTTGATTAAATACATGTGAATTGTGATGTTACCTTTTACTGTATGTAAATACAACGTGATTACAGTATGTTACCGGAAATGGTGCAATCCTTGTGCCTTTGAAATGGCCAATTGTTGTAATGCTTCTGAGATTATACTTAGGATATTCTTGTAACATATGATTTATGTTTATTTAGTTACCTAGTTAGTCAAATAGTTATTTACTATTTGGATCAACCTATTCAGAACCGCAGTCCCATATCATTTGTATGAATAATTGGCAGGGCGTAGTTTCTAGGGGTTGATTGGAGAAACTCTGCCCACTGGAAGACATTTTTGTCTATGTTTAATTGCCCTTTTGCTTGGGGTCTTTGTCCAATATTTTGAACCCCAGACGACACCACAGTAATTTAAATATTAATGGTAGGAAATTGCGGTCGTGGTTTGTTGAACTGAAAGGTAACGGGCGTATTTCTCATACCAAGTGCCTGGATTTGAGTCCTCTGAAATTGGCACTTGTTTTTGATTGTCGGAAGTAATGGTTATGTAAGTGCTTCTAATCAGTAAAAATATCGGCCTGCTTCAGCCTGAACGCCAAACATTTTACCTCTGTTATCTTTAACGTACTTCTGTCATTTTTGTACATGATTAAAATTAAGTAATTAAACATTTGTTATATGTGTAATCGCTTTGGAGATAAAACAAATTGTCTGGATCATTTAAAAATCTATACTCGTGTTTAAATCAAATTCTTATGAAGTTTTAATGGTAACTACGTCACGTGTGAAGTATTAAGAGGAAATGATATGTAGGGCCTACTCCAATATCGATGTAAGTAATTCAATCAATATCCATTTAAGCCCTAGTCCTTTTGGGTTTTCACTTTGTAGATGCATAACTAGATTAACAAACCCATATACTTTGTCTTGGCATGTATGAAAATCTTAACATGAACGTTTTCGCAATTTTTATATTTGAGAATGGGTTACGTTGTGCATAAAATTCATGTTGATCCAGCCGTGGTTGGTGTTTTTGTTTCAAGTTCATAATCACTAATTCTATAATAGTAAGTGACTGTAATTAAGTCCCTACTAAGCATTTATTCGTTTTTGTGAGTTACTATAATTATGGTTACAGACTCATAAACTAATGGAAATTGTAAACAAGGCCGCTGTAATATTCTTAACATAGATTCCTTGAGTTAATAAATTGTCTTTACAAATGCAGTGTAGGCCTGTTTAAAAATAAAAGGCCTGTGTTTGATTGTTCGTCAGAGAAAAAAGCAATATGGTGTGTTTAAATGTTTGTCATTGCCTCGTAGTTTAATCTTAAACTCCAAATTTCTGAAGCGCCTCGAAAGCTAAGCGCAGGGCACCAGCTTATTCACGAGCGCTGCTTGGAGTCAGAGGGGTTGTCCAGAGGGTAGTCAAAAGGAGGTCAGAGTCCTGCTGCCAGGAGGTGAGAGGAGGCAGTCGAGTATAGCTGCTAAGGCGAGTGTCGTTTAGCGGACTTGGCCTACTTTAGGTCGAGAGTTGGAGGCAAAGAATCAGATTCGGATGAGTCGGGGTATGAATTCTTGAGGAGGTGAGACTTCAGTTTTGAGTGGAAAGTTCGAGGAGTGATAGATAGAGGGGCCTAAGGCAGATACGATGGTGGGTGATTGGCAGTGAAGATGAAGGAACCGAAAATTTGCTGAACTCGGAGGGAATATCATTACAGAGACGTGGTGCAGTGTGGGATATGGCTTGGCTGGAGAACATCAGTAGATGAGTAGTGACTGGGAGTCGAGACAGACTGAGATAGGAGGAGAATATCGGGTAGAAGGGGTTAATCAATTGACTGGATGGTGAAGAGTTCGCGAAGATATATTGGGGGGGGGGGATATTGCAGGGAGTTGTAGGTTAGTAATGCTTTGAAGTGGATTCGCTGTTAGCCAATGAAGTAATTTGAGGATAGGCCTACTTAATTGCGCGTTCTGGTTCGTGACAGCTCGGGCTTCAATTATTTGGTTTCGTTAAAGTGTGTGATAGTCTATATATTGGTTATAAACGCACTGGAAATCAACCTAGAGGGCAGGACTTCGAAGAAATCTACGCCAGTAGAGATCACGTTTTAAGATATCTGCTTCAGCAAAATGAATAGGCCTACATCCTGTGGAATAATCAGACGGTGAGGGAAAGGCGAATCCACTCTAAACTTCAAAGTACTATCGCTAAGCTATATACCACTCCCTATACAATATTCCCACCTTGTAGATATAAGTATAGCCTACCTCCATGATCGTTTCACCATCCATGCAAGCAACCCGCTCGGCTCCACCCGATAATCCTCATAGATCTGAATCTTTCTGGACCATCGGTCACTCATCTCAAGTTCTTCAACCGATCGAGCCATAATCCAGCACAGCACCATGCACGTCTCTGGAACGATCTCCTCTCGAGTAACTTACCACAGATCCTCGGTTCCTTCATCATCGTTGCAATCTGTCTTCCATCTTCCTATGCTTCTCTATGCTTCTCTATGCTTCTGTATCTATCACCCTCGGGCTTTCAAAACTGAAGTCAAGAACTCCTACTCTGACTCATCTGATCCTCCGCGTTCCAATTCTTCTAGCCCTAAACGACACCCGTTAGCCTAATTTGCTGAGCAGCTCTGCCACTACTCTCTTGGTCTTGACCCCTGGTAACCGGACTCGGACCCAGGCCCGCATTAAGGTGGGTGCTATAAGGGTGCTGCAGCCAGTCTTGTTGTCCTCGAGACCAAGGTCTTGGTCTCGAGTGCACTCGAGTTCGTTTTTAAAAGTCTTGGTCTTGGTCTTGGTCTCGAGGTTCAAGGTCTTGGTCTTGGTCTTGGTCTTGAGGTTCAAGGTCTTGGTCTTGGTCTTGGTCTTGAGGTTCAAAGTCTTGGTCTTGGTTTTGCAAGACCAAGACCAAGACTTTTGTCAATATGAACAGTCATTAAGTTTAACAAACGGCAAGAATTTTAAAAATTTATCCAACAATTACTCATACAGTTATTGCTTTAGTATTTACACGGTGTGAATGAGGCTTCACTGTTGTTTTGGACAATTATTTTGACTTCCGGTTATTTACCATGGAATGATTTCAAAACAGACTCATGATTAATTTGTACATTTACATCCGGTTCTTGAAAAACTGCTTTGTGTGCTAGCGATTTTCAGCACTTGTAGACCGCGTTTTTCCCCACAGGTGACCTTCTTGGTCAGAAAATTCTGAGCAAATTGGTTTTTATAAAATTCAACAGGCATTTGGAATAACATTTCGCATGAAGGACTTTTGTAAATACGAATTCGGAATTCTCTGCAGTCTCCATTTAGAGTTGTTTTGCTTGAATAAAAGAAAAAACTCATGTTTTTATTAAAATAACGAGTTGTCCGACAGGACAATTTTTAGTAAGGAATAGAAGTCTGGATACGACTGTGATTTTTTTGGGTCTTGGTCTCGGTCTTGGTCTTGAGGTTCAAGGTCTTGGTCTTGGTCTTGGTCTTGAGGTTTAAGGTCTTGACAACAAGACTGGCTGCAGCACCCGGGCCCGCAGTTTTGAGGGGCCCGCATTTTCGGAAGTACATAAATTTTTTAAATTTTACTTGTAGGCCTACGCCTAATTGAACCCCGCGCGGGCCGCGCTTATGGCTATATATACAGGTAGCCTAATCATGTGCACAGCACCCGGGCCCGCACTAGCCTTAATGCGGCCCTGCTCGGACCTGCTTTGGACTACTCTTTGGGAAACCCTCTTATTTGATGCAGCGCTCGTGATTAGGCTGGTTGTCTGCGTTTGGTCTTCGAGTGCGCTTTAGAAGTTTGGAGATTCCGACTACGATTGTCGCCATAATTATGTAAGGCTACTGGTATTAATTAAGTCTGGCGTAGAGACGTAGGTCTACGCTCGCCAATGTGAAATCAAAGCGAGAACAGAAGTTTCAAGAAGTTGTCCTCGTTGCCTACTGCATTTGATTCAAGAGTTCTGAACTAATTAACACCGAGAATCTGTTCACTGAACTAGCGCAGGTCTACTGTCTGTGTATTTCGAAACTGGTTTCAAGGACGGCGAGAAACGAGTAGTGCGTTGCGTAAACCATAACTTGAGCGTGGCGTCACGCAAGTTGCATATGGTGTGGCATCCGGAAACTTAACTTAAATATTTATGAATCGCACGACCTGCATTCCATTTTTGTTTACCGAATGAATAAAATTATGCAGTTTTTCATGTGACAATTTTTAATTTATTCGAATTTCTTTGGAAAATGTCGACGCCTGTTATTGAGGAAAAGGCGTTAACGAAGCGCCCAAAGGGTTGGAAATAATTTAGAGTTACTTGTTCTGCGATGGTCGAATATTGTAGCGCCATATATGATTTATATACGGTTTTGATATTACATATTGTTTATTTAATGGAGGTCATCAGCTTACGAATTCCTGGCGATTATATTACCAGGTCAACTGATGCCAATATATTGCATTCTTTGTAGTTGACCTTAGCATCAGAAGTGAATTTGTGTAGACCAGAGCAAGTCCTTAATGCGTACCTAGTTTGTACGGGGTCGTCCCGAATCCCCGAAAACGCTGAAAATGAACCTCAGCACGAGTTCCCGAAAACAGTTTTATAGAAAGCGGTCGAAATCCCTCCCGAAAACTATTCAAATATTCCCAAAATTACATGTGTGAAATATTGCACCCTGTTTAAACATAAATTGTTGAAGTTTGAAGTCTTGAAGTTATACATGGCATAGACCTAGAAAATCAATTTCAGGGATCCGGCCGAAATTCGTTTCGGGGATTCGCTACGCACCCTTTTGTACTAATCGACAACTTGTAAACTAGTTAGTAATAATTGTAGCAAGACATTTTTATGGCGCCCTTCAAGAGAAGCTAATCACTGGCACTGTATACACTAAATGATGTTAAATAGAATGCTAACTAGGTGTTAGATTATGAACGAATAGGTATAATATCATTTGTTGTTGGTAAACTTTAAACTTTCGTCTTTCAGATACGAAGTTTAAGCAGCAGAAGTTGCCCGCATGGCAGCCTATAATGACGGCTGGTACGGTCCTACCGTTCCTCTTTGCCATAGGAGTGGCCTTCATTCCACTAGGAGTGGCACTCCTGCTGACATCAAACAATGTGAGAACACTTTTATCAATCCAATTACTTTAATAGTGCTGTTACCATGGTCACTATGAAACCAAGCCATAAGCAGGTCAATATCAAACAAGCCATATTCAGGTCAATTTCAAACCAAGCCAATATCAATCATGTCAATATCAAACTAAACAATAATCAAGTCAATATTAAGCCAAGCCACAATCAGGTCAACGTCAAACCAACCCAGAATTTGGTCAGTATCAACCAAGCTGTTATCTCAAAAATATCGAGCAAAGCCATAAACATGAGAATATCAAACCAAGCCATAATCACGAGAATATCAAACCAAGCCATAATATCAAACCAAGTCATAATCACGAGGATATCAAACGAAGCCATGATCATGAGAATATCAAACCAAGTCGTAACCACAAGAATATCAAACGGCCAATATCACATGAATATCAAACAAAGCCATAATCAGGTCAATATCGGCTGTTGTCATAGCAACTGTTTTATTATTTGAAACAATTTCAGGTGCAAGAAATCATGATCGACTACACAAACTGTCGTCCGGCAAATGCACACTTTGAGACGTGCGCTGACTTTCTGAAGAACAACTCTGGCAAAACGTGCTTGTGCAGCATAAACTTCCAACTGAAGGAAAACTTCTCCGTTCGTTTCTGTCATTGCATCCGTTTTTTTAAATATATCAGTTGAAAAAATAATACTGAGTGATTTTCATGATTTCTATAATTTTATATAAAGTGTATCATTTTGTATAATTTGTACAATTTTTTAAAGTTTTTAAATAATAATGAAATAATAAATAATGGATTCCATAATTAAATAGTAATAATAAATTTTTTCCATAAATCACTTATATTTGAGTTCTTATTTTCTTGAGACTTTTACATATATATTTTCTATATTATTACAGTGTACACATATATTAAATTTGTTATTTTATTTATATTTTTTTCTATTACATAATATTTTTTAAATGTTCTATTTCAACATTTTACATTAATATTTATTATATATATATATATATATTTTATGATTATATTTTTTATATCATCATTGTTCTGATTCGTTGTGTAGGGCGACGCATTCGTATACTACAGTCTGACGAACTACTACCAGAATCACCGTCGCTACGTTAAGTCACGTGACGACAACCAGCTGCTTGGAACCAGTGTACCATATGGATCTTTGTCGGTTGACTGCGAACCATATCGAGGAATTGCCAACAGTTCTCTTACAGGAGGTGGAATGCCGTACGCGCCATGTGGTGCAATTGCCAACAGTCTCTTCAATGGTAAAACCATCAGTTCTTTAGTGATCTCTTCAGTGGTGAAACTATCAGTTATTTACTGGTCTCTTCAGTGGTGAAACCATCTTTTTTTAGCAGTCTCTGCAATGGTAAAACCATCATTTCTTTAACTATTTCTCCAGTGGTGTAACTATCCGTTCTTTAACAGTCTCTTTGATGGTGATACCAGCAGTTCTTTAACAGTTGGAGCTTTAGCAATTGTTTGTACACTTTGCATACTCCACATACTTTACTTTTACTTCCTATGTCTACTCATTACTAGTACTTACCTACCTTTATTTTGTGTTACATTACTTTGCTGAACTTACTGTACATGTACTTTGAATTCTGCTTTTACTTACCTACTTTTACTTTGCATACATTATGTTATTTACCGGTAATTTGCTGAATTTACTTGAATTTACTTTTAACTGTTTACTTGTAATGCCTACTTTTACTTTGCTTACTTTACTTTTTATATACTTGGCACTCTTTACTTTCACTTTGCTTACATTATATACATGATCTGTTCAGTGTCCTTTACATGTTCTTTAGTTTGAGAGGTCCTTTGAATATACCAAGATGAATAGCCAGCTATTTGACCCTGAATAGCCAGCTATTTGACCCCTCTAACAGAGGTCATGGGTATTTCTCTTGTTAGATACCTTGACGATCGACTACAAGTTGTCGAATGGTACTCTTCAGGCGGTTGCTTTGCTCAAGACAGGAATCGCATGGACAACGGATCGCCGATCGAAGTTCAGAAATCCGGACGGATTCGAGAAGAATCCAAAGGCCGGTGAGTCGCTTAGTGAGCGCCTGCTGGAAGTACGATGAAGGTGCTATATAAATGATTTGTTGAAGGTGCTATATAAATGCTTTCCTAAAGGTGCTATATAAATGTTTTGTTGAAGGTGATATGTAAATGATTTGTTAAAGGTGCTACATAAATGCTTTGTTGAAGGTGCTATATAGATGATTTGTTGAAGGTGATATAAACGATTTGTTGAAGGTGCTATCTAAATGATTTGCTGAAGGTGCTATATAAATACGTTGTTGAAGGTGCTATATAGATGATTTTTTAAAGGTGCTATATAAATACGTTGTTGAAGGTGCTATCTAAATGATTTGCTGAAGGTGCTATATATAAATACGTTGTTGAAGGTGCTATGTAAATGATTTGTTGAAGGTGCTATATAAATGCTTCGCTGAATTACATTGCGTCATCTTCTGTTGGTTGTTTTCCGTGTTGTCTTTCTGTACGTAGTTTTGAGAGTCTCTAAAAAAGCTGCTATGGTGTCGTCTGTGTTTGTACGGCATTGTACGCATATAATTATGCATATATACATGCATGCGTGTTTTTGTAAGCAGCGTTTAAAGTGTGTGGGAACAAGTGGGAATGGCTTTCCCACTGATCTCGAAATTCATTGCTTGCGTTCCCACTGCTCACAATACAATAGAACCCTGGTAATGCAAGCATTCAAATAAAACTCTTCTTTCGAGTTCGCACTGCTCACCCAAACCACTTAACCACTGTATGTATGTACATCGTAAATCATAGCACTTTCGAGGGTTTCCTAAATTGCGCTTTATTAAAGTATGTATGTGTGTGTGTGCAGATGCGTACATACATCTGTATGCATGTTTGTGTGTATGTATGTTTGTGTGTGTGTGGATGTACCGGTATGTGTACCTGTATGTATATGTATTTATGTGTGTATATGTATGCATACATGTATATATATATGTGAGTATGTATGTATGTGTGAATGTATGTGTATCTGTGCCTCTTCCTATTTCTCTGCTGTAGCATTCAACGGAACTCTTCCTCCTCCTAACTGGAACCAGGCTGTGTACGACCTTGACCCAACCGATCCTTCCAACAATGGATACGAAAATGAGGATTTGATGGTCTGGATGAGGACTGCCGCGCTGCCCTCGTTTCGTAAGCTCTACCGCCGCGTCAACCATACTGGACCATTCCAGCACGGACTTCCAGCCGGAAACTACACGCTGGTCGTCAGCTACAGTCAGTTTCTTTCTTCTAATTGAAGCTAATCTCATGACTGCCAGAGTTCTTAAGTTATTGATTGATCGGTTGATTGATTGATTGATTGAATAGTTAGTTGATTGATTGAATGTCACTTCAAGTGAGCCTGTGATTGGTTGGTTGATTGGTGTATTGATTGGTTGAGTGATTGATTGTTGTTTGATTGGTTGATCGTTGGAGTGATGGATTGATTGATTGATCAGTTGGTTGATTGTCGCTTCAAGTGATCGACATATTGATTGATTGGTTGTCGCTTAAGTGAACCTTTGGTAGAAAATCATAAACCATTTTATAAAGTCCTGTAAACATCTGATTAATATTTCTATTGTTATTTTTCTCCATGATGTACATATGATCACTCAAGATTACAGAAATTACGGGAGCGTTTTTTTGGAATGACTAGTCTACTGATGGTTTTATCCATCGAAAAGGTACAGCTGCAAAAGGCGATTCATTGAAGTGCTGGATAGCCTTAGACAAGCGCTGGTAGAGGAAAGTAGTCTCTCTGTTGTTATTATTATTATTATTACTATTTTACCCAAGGTAGAAATTGTAATCATGAACTCAAAATTTCTAAATCAAGAGCTGCTCGAATGTGAACCCCGCCACAGAGGAGTATTTAATTTGAAAATGAATTAAGATTAAGGTTTTGATTGGAAATAAGGTTATAGTGTAATTTAATAAGTTACTGTGTAATGTAAGACCAAGGTTACAGCGTACTGTAGGACAGCTAAAGTAATTTAGTGTAACAAGGTTACTGTGCATTGTAAGGTGACGGTGTGGCTTCTTTTGCTTTAGCCGCTGAAGAGCTCAAGACTAAATGGCTGTTGACTGGATTTTGTTTAGATTATCCAACGGCTTCGTTTAATGGAGCCAAGCGGATGATACTGACAACCACGTCGTGGCTCGGAGGAAAGAATCCATTCCTTGGTATCGCTTATCTGGTTGTCGGTTCCATCTGCATTCTGCTCGGTTTTCTCTTTCTCATCATTCACCTGAAGATTGGCAGAAGGTGAGTGGACAGTGGCTGAGTCGTGGGTTCAACTCTCTGCAGCACATTTGTTGCATGATAGTCAGATCCTGGCTTATTGAAGTTACTGTCTGGTTCCCTGTCTTATAGAAATCATGATCTGGTTCCATGTTTGGTGAAAGTTAGATTATCTGACTCCCTGTGTTATGGAAATCATGATCTGGTTCTCTGGCTGGTTAAAGTTAGATCATCTGGTTCCCTGTCTTATGGAAATCCTGATCTCGTTCACTGACTGATTTATGTAATACATATGGTTCACTGTATTGTGGACCTGTTGTTCAGCGCTCGTGAATAAGCTGGTGCCCCGCGTTTAACTGCCAAGTGTCGCTTTAGAAATTCGGAGTATACAATTGCAATATTCTATATGAACTCGTGTGTGTGTGCGTGCTTGTAAAGACCCGACAGCATTGAGAACCTCCCAGATTGCAAGGAGTGCCTTATGTTCAGTTGATATTACATTCACCTTGTCACCTTGTGCTGTCAGCTCGTGGAGCTCTAGCGATCGTCCTGGTGAACACACTCCAATGTTTCCTATTCGATGACAAGTCTCTTAATTCCGCCAAATTCATGCCAGTTACATCTTGTATCTCATCCATCCATCTCCTCCTTGGGCGACCCCGTCTTCTCCTCCCCTCACCGAACGCCAGCATCATTTCCTTCTCCAGACCATCAGATCGCATAACATGTCCAAAGAACCTTAGCTTCATTCTTGTTGCAGTTTGTTTTAACGACTCTTCATTCTCAACTCCAATCTCCTCTCGTATTGATTCGTTCGTTCTTTTCTCAGTCCAAGATATTCTCAGCATCTTCCTCCATATCCACATTTCACAAGCGTTAACCTTATTTTCCATGTTCTTTGTCATTGTCCACGTCTCGCAACCATACAGTACCGTAGGAAAGATTAGTGCTCTCACGAGCCTTTTTTTTGTTTCTATGCTCACATGTTTGTCTTTCCATATCTTTTCCAGTCCGGTCATTGCAGCTTTCCCTATAGCAATCCTTCGTTTTATTTCTGGATCACACTTTCCCTCCTTTCCAACCAGTGATCCTAGGAATGTGAAGCTTTCTACCACCTCTATTTCCTCTCCGTCTATCTCAAAACTATCCCAATCTGCTGTTGTCATGACCTTTGTCTTCTTTATATTACATTACAGTGTTTTTATTTTCAGTGAGGTCACTGCCATTGACAGTCACACTTCTTACTGACTAGCCGACTTGACGCCCGGATCTGAGGTCGTTCCTTGCCCTTCGTAGATCGTCAGCCGCAAAGCACCTGCACTGAGAGGCGTCGGGATTTGCTTCGCATGACCTGCACTTCAAACGCGCTACTTCTCACAGCGTCTAACTACAGTGTGTACTCGTTCACGCACCGTTCTGCTTAGCGCAGTGACATTATGTCCCCAAAACTATTAACTTCACACACCATACTGGTTACCACGTCATTCAAGAACTGCACTGTTGCGCTAAATTTTGAATTTTTCACCATTGTCTCTTTTTACGTGAGGTCCGGTTAACACAAGGCATGACAACTACACGTTAACGAGTTTACACTGTAGCCGTCTTGCATTATGAAATCACACTTGCTGTAAACTTAGCACAAGATATCGTGGTAATTGTAAATGTCTCATAAAAAATCATGTCTGCTGTAAATGTCTTGCAACAATCGTGTCTGCTGTTGACATATTACGAACTTGTTGGCCCGTAAGATTACTTGCTAGTCAAGCGTAACGGTCGTATTCATTGGTTGTATTATTTCTTGCTTATTTTTCCCACTGTTGTATTTACTCCATGATCGAGGTTTCATTTCCGTTATAAGCATTTAATTTATGTTGATATTTTATATTAGTCACTATAACTTTTTACGGCTTTTCACATGTCATATTTCTAGAAAAGGAATCGTGGATTTTGGACTCGAGGGTTTTATGTCGAGTTCTTGCATGGCTGTGAGACTGGAGCACTCTTTCTTGATACCTTGTGTACCAAAGAATATCTTTTATGCCGTGTGTTGTTATAACAGAGATCTGATCTTAATGTATGGGATTGTTCCTCAGAATGTTCTTTTATTGTATCATAACAGTAGTCCGTTCATTGTCAACTGCGGAGGAGTATCGTGTCTGCGAGTGCTTGCTAGTGGAGGCTGACTCTGAGTATACAATAGTTTCACTGGAGGTGATCATCAATTGATGGCTGGTGCATTGTGATAATGGCGCTACAGAAGTCATTTGAGTTAGATAAGGATTTAAAGTGGAATTTTTTTCATTGAGCTGCTTTGACATAGTAGTATGTAGAGCTATAAGAAGTGGCCCTCGAAAGATGTGTTACGTAGGGCTTGTTACTTTACCTTGCAGTATGTCACACTGCAGTATGTCACACTCTAGTATGCTACAGTACATTGCAGTATGTTACGTTACAGTATGTTAGGTACCTTACAGTATGTTAAGGTACATTACAGTTGTTATGGTACATTACAACGCATTGCAGTACATTGATGTACATTAAATTACATTACCGTGCATTGGTGTACAGTACATTAGTACGTTACATGATACATTCAGTATTTGCTAACCTAATCATTACTGTGTAAAATTTGTGAAAAAAATTCGCTTTTAAGTACTGTAGATACTCCAACTTGTGAACTGCATTTTGTTTAAACCGGATGTGGAGGTTTTGAGCAACTGTTATTTGATTGGTCTCCTCAAAGGAGGGCACCACATGGACCGGAAAATGGTTGGCAAACATTCTGAAATGCATATAATTTTGTGTTTGTATTTTTTCTACATTTTTCTCAATCGTGATCTGATCAAACGTCTGTATTTTCTGCAAATTTTTTTGAGTTTTTCTCGGCTTCTTATGTCATTCCAAGCATCTCTCAACTGAAACGTATTATTTGGCCAGTTGTTCTTTGAGATGTGTTTACCTGTGTATTGTAATTAGAAATTTACATAGCACCACTCCAGGGATACTGATCAGAGGCGCTTTCCGCGCTAGCCTAAACGATGTTAAACGTCATTAAGAGAGATCTGTATCTACCTAAAAATGCTTTCTATTCAAACAGAATCCGTCTAAGGATGCTGCAGCCTCTGTCATAAGCCTCACCAGTTTTATTTAGAACATTTTGAACATTTTAAGAGATGCTTAAAAGAGGCTCCGGATACCCTTCAGTTGCTTTGTTATCTAACAGATGTTAAGTAAGTTATCTAACAGTCATTAAAATTGTGTTATCTTACACTCGTTTTGTCTACAAGTAGTTATCACTGTGTTGTCAGCACGAGGATCTTTGGGAGTTTAGTCGATATGTCGCTCTCTAATGCTTGCATTAGAGGTTTGTGCGACTGTACGTGAATGATTACCATTTTGCAACTTATGGTTTTTCATGGCTCCATATAAATGATAACACTACCATTTTTGTGGTTCTTGCTATTGTAGAAGAGTAATTGAACTGTAATTTATTACAACCGGAGTGTGTAGACTGTAGATAAGGCAGGTTTTCTGCTTGACCTTCAGATTTAGGTTTTGTGATATTTAATGGTTTCCAATTTATGACAATAGCTACAGATTGCCGTTGTGGTCTTCTGGAACCCTGTTAGCCATGCACCATTGCCTCTGGAGTTGGAAACCCATTTTTTGTTAAACGATAATTTTTTTTAAAAACTTGTGCAACCCTTAAGTAGTAGTTGTCTGAGTTTTGGTTGTAGTTTGTGATTCAACCACATTGTTAAATCCTCCATCTATGAGCCGATTGCTCAGGGTTTTAGCAAATTTCTGGTTGTAAAGATCCGGGTTTTGGCATTGAGTAAAGTCCGAGTATCTGGCTGACATTTGTATTTAGTCGGGTTTTCACTTTAGAGTTAATTCCTCCGACTGTTAGTAGTTGATGGACTCAGAAGAGCAGTGTTTAATCTAGACACCTTTTGGGGGGAATTCCCCCCAGGATTTATGTTTCCCCCAGAGGCCCGCAATATTTTTATATAGACAGCTTTTTTGGGGGGGAATTCCCGCCCCAGGATACATGTTGCGCTCCCCCCAGAACGAGTAAACGAGTAATAATAAGATATATAAATTCCTAAAAAGGTCGTCAACCGAAAAAAGTCAGGAAGTGGGATGAATGACGTTTGGACGTTGGAACACGGATCAAATTTCCCCAAAAAGGTCGCCCTTGTTGGGCCCCGACAAACCTTGTTTCCCCCACAGAAGAGGGGAACTAGATTAAACACTGTCAGAAGAGGAAACCTAATTCCCAAAGCCATAGTTTCGTAAATGGCTAGCGAAGGTGTAACCAGTCTTGTTGTCAAGACCTTAAACCTCAAGACCAAGACCAAGACCTTGAACCTCAAGACCAAGACCAAGACCTTGAACCTCGAGACCAAGACCAAGACCTTGAACCTCAAGACCAAGACCTTGAACCTCAAGACCGAGACCAAGACCCAAAAAATCACAGTCGTATCCAGACTTCTAGTCCTTACTAAAAATTGTCCAGTCGGACTACTCGTTTATTTTAATGAAAACATGAGTTTTTTCTTTTATTCAAGCAAAACAACTCTAAATGGAGACTGCAGAGAATTCCGAATTCGTATTTACAAAAGTCCTTCATGCGAAATGTTATTCCAAATGCCTGTTGAATTTTATAAAAGCCAATTTGCTCAGAATTTTCTGACCAAGACGTGACCTGTGGGGCCTCATAAAAATTCTGCCATGTGAAAAACACGGTCTACAAGTGCTGAAATCGCTAGCACACAAAGCAGCTTTTCAAGAACCGGATGTAAATGTACAAATTAATCATGAGTCTGTCTTGAAATCATTCCATGTTAAATAACCGGAAGTCAAAATAATTGTCCAAAACAACAGTGAAGCCTCATTCACACCGTGTAAATACTAAAGCAATAACTGTATGAGTAATTATTGGATAAATTTTTTAATTCTTGCTGTTTGTTAAAATTAATGACTGTTCATATTAACAGCCGGTCTTGGTCTTGAAAAACCAAGACCAAGACTTTGAACCTCAAGACCAAGACCAAGACCTTGAACCTCAAGACCAAGACCAAGACCTTTGGTCTCAAGACCAAGACCAAGACCAAGACTTTTAAAAACGAACTCGAGTGCACTCGAGACCAAGACCTTGGTCTCGAGGACAACAAGACTGGGTTTAACCTGGGACCAAATTATAATGTAGCCTACGAAGCACAACAATTCGGCAGAATTTGTCTTTGTGAAAAACGAGTGTGTGAGCCATGTTTGTTTAAAACAGAATTACTTTTTATTTACATGTACGTATAATAATATTCGTTGGATATTCTTTATTGCATCCTTTGTCTGTGTAGTAGTAAGATTAAAACGCGAATATAATAAGCTAATTTTGTGCCGTCCAGAGCCCTGTAATATACGGCTCTGGTGCAGTCTATAGTTACCGTATTCGTTGTGATAATCGCCGACGCGACAAACTACCGTAGTCGATCAAAGTGCTGCCGGAGTATTGTTTTGCGATGGACATTAGTCTCTTTGGCGCATTTCATTCTATCAGACACTCATAATTCACGAACTAGACCAAGTATTTATTAGGATATACGACACACAACCTATGTAACAATAGCAATAACGACCCACACCTTGGCCTTAATTGCAGTGGTCTGTCTATACGCCTAGACTGAGGTCTGATTGCTCTTGTCAATAGGCCTAAAGTCAAATTAACTTCCGTATTTACATAAAAGCCTGCACTGCAGTTGGAGGCAGACCAGGTACGCTTTTTAGTACTCTGATATTTTCTGAAGAGCTATCTATTGATAATAATCGCGTGCACGAATTCAGAAGTGTCGATTTCATTACTCATGTTCACCAAATTACACTTTGCTCAACTTTAGAGCTCACTCTACTCGCACAAACGTAAGCGCGCGAGCACACTATATATACAGTCTTGTTGTCAAGACCTTAAACCTCAAGACCAAGACCTTAAACCTCGACACCAAGACCAAGACTTTGAACCTCGAGACCAAGACCAAGACCTTGAACCTCAAGACCAAGACCAAGACCCAAAAAATCGAAATCAGGTCAAGACTTCTAAAAATTGTAAAGTCGGAATATTCGCTATTTTAATGAAAACATGAGTCTTTTATTTTATTCAAGCAAATTTACTATAAATGCAAACTGCAGAGAAATCCGAATTTGTATTTAAAAGTCCTTCATGCAAACTCTTATACCAAATGCCTTTTGTATTTTATAAAAACCAATTCGCTCAGAATTTTCTGACCAATACGTGCCTGGTGGGCCTCATAAAAATTCCGCCATGTGAAAAAATACGTTCTACAGGTGCTGAAATCGCTGACACACACAGAGTAGCTTTTCAAGCACTGGATGTAAATGTACAGATAGTGAGTCCTTTTGAAATCTTCCCATGGTTAATCATACCGTCTGATACAGAATAACTGTTGCTGCTGCCAATGGGTTTTCCTGACCAACATGACTTGTATCCATCCATAGATATTGGTCGCATGATGCAAACAGGCTTGATACAGAATTCTTGAGTTCTGTTAAATGACTGTTCATATTAACAGCCGGTCTTGGTCTTGGTCTTGCGAGACCAAGACCAAGACCTTGAACCTCAAGACCAAGACCAAGACCTTGAACCTCAAGACCAAGACCAAGACCTTGAACCTCAAGACCAAGACCAAGACTTTTAAAAACGAACTCGAGTGCACTCGAGACCAAGACCTTGGTCTCGAGGACAACAAGACTGTATATATATAGCCTATATATATATAATAGAAGAGAAGAGAAATGTCGCCAAGTTTGTCGTTACGCTCCTGTCATTGACCGTGTCAAATTAGTGAATATTAATGACCAAAATAATGACGTCACTGTTTACAAATCGCCACATTCTTAACGGACGTTCGATTCAAACTTAATTCAACGTAAATTTCAATGTACCGTAAACGGCTGCTCTTTTAAACTAACTGATTCAAAATGGATTAAATTAAACTAATTTACTTAGGGTGCGAAAGACCGAACTTAAACGAACGAATGAAAATACATTTTAAAATTGTTTAGGCCTAATAGCGTACGTGCAAAAGACGTCCGTAAAATATGACCTAATTTGGACCCATCCTTCCCCTTGTCCGCATTTGACCTTAACCTCCCTCCCTCGCCCTTGCGGACGTCTGCACACCTAAGCCAATTTTTAATGTCATCGTCATTATTTTTACAATTATTCCACAGTTCCTGTGCATGTTTAAGTGACAGTTTGGGTTTCATTATCGCAGGATGTGCAGTAATAAAAGCCTCTTTAAAGTCGCAGTAAATGTTATACCATGCATGAGGTTTTAGGCAATCACTTCACTGACATTTTCGTCTCTCGGGGAAGGTTGGAACAAGGTGGTGTTTAAAAAACTATGAAATTTAAAAGTTTTGATGCGGACGTCCGCACTGATCATAACCCCCTCCCTCCCTTGTCCGCATTTGTCCGCATTTCCATGACCCCTCCTCTCCCTCATTGCGGACGTCCTTTATGGATGACCCCAAAGATCTTCCTTGCCTTTGGCCTGCTGGCGCTACGTTCATTATTATTATTATTATTATTATTATTATTATTATTATTATTATTATTTTTTATTTTTTTATTTTTTATTTTTTATTTTTATTTTATTATTATTATTATTTTTTTTTCTCTGCAAACATTATTATTATTGTTATTATTATTATTATAATTATTATTATTATTATTATTATTATTATTATTTGTACATTTGTTTATCAAACAAACAAAACATCACTCGACAAGTTCTGGCCGCATGAAAGTTCCTATGAAGGCAACAGCATTGAAGCGTTGTATGGTGATTGACAACCGCTGGAGTAGATAACAAGTCTCCCTAGGGTCTCCGGTGGTTACAGCTAAGTATCTCCCCAAGTCTTTTATAAGGGCCATTCCGTCGTCATTGATAGGGCCTAAGGTCTCGAAAGCCAGAGGGACAAAAAAGTGGTCTGCGCGGATCTGGCTGTACTTGTTGTTCTTTCTCGTGGCCGCTAGTTCCGCTGCTGCTCCTGATGTCGCGGACGTTGCATGAAGGTAAGAGGGCGCCACAGTGTCAGTTACGGTGACGTCCCATACAAGACTTCGGCCTCTACGCCATGGTATCAGCGTAAGTCCGTCCGGTCGTCTCCCGTCCGTCCTCGACAGTCCAGGTGGTTCCTTGATATTAGGGACGCCCGCTCGTGATAGGCCTCGGCTTATCAAATCATTCAAAGCCGCATATCTGGCGATTCTGCCAGGTCCTAGGTTGCACGACATCCCGTGCGACCCGTCCGCCGTCACCATTGCTCCACAGGGACATGCGTGCGGTTCGCATATATTCGTCCCCAGTCTGAGGCCTACTGCAATTCTTACCGCCTCGTCATCCAATCGCAGCCCGCATGATGACATCGGTAGTGCGAACAGCCAGTATATTATTATTATTATTATTATTATTATTATTATTATTATTATTATTATTATTATTATTATTATTATTATTAGCAAATATTAATGTAATGTTTGAACTATAGATGGTAATGAGGTGCCCGCAGCTTATTATTATTATTATTATTATTATTATTATTATTATTATTATTATTTCACAGTTGAACATTATTATTATTATTATTTTTTTTTTATTACTATTATTATTATTATTATTATTATTAATATTATTTTAAAAAAAAAAGCTGAGGAAGAGCAAATTCAAATTTTTGAGAATAAATGCATTCGAAAGCTTTTGCACATCTCTTGGACGCTCAAGCTTACTACAGAGCAAGTTTATCGGCTTGCTAGAACTTCCTCCCAACTCTTGGGTTCCGTCAAGGCTCGCAAACTCTCCTATTTCGGTCATATCATCAGGCTCCCTCAGGATTCATTAGAAAATGCCATCATGCTGGGTCACGTTGAAGGATATCGACGCCGTGGAAGACCACGAATTAACTGGATAGACAACATTCTTTCCTGGTCCCATCTTTCTGGATCTTATCTTCTCGCTGCTGCACGCAACAGGCGCCAGTGGAGAACCCTAGTCCATGCATGTGACCAACCGTCGCGCAGCGACGTCGGTGTTTGACATGACATGACATTATTATTATTATTATTATTATTATTATTATTATTATTATTATTATTATTATTATTATTATTATTATTATTATTATTATTATTATTATTATTATTATTATAATTATTATTATTATTATTATTATTATTATTATTATTATTATTATTATTATTATTATTATTATTATTATTATTATTATTATTATTATTATTATTATTATTTAGGTAGGCCTATGTTACGTTACGTTTTTCTTTGAATGACTCACATTGGAAATACATTTTTAAATTATTGTTTTATACCGTCTTAGGACGGGCAAACATCTAATATATATATATATATATATATATATATATATATATATATCAAAGTGTAACTGTGTAGGATTGCATGCGATGGTGCCATTGGTGCGGCACGTTTAATTGTGATTAGGTGTGTGAGCTCTAACCAGCAAGCATGCTCTATCGTAAGTTCAGATCTAGTTCCTCTCGCAGTCTGGCTTTCTCTCCTCGCACAACACTGACTTATATGCATTCGTTCCAGACCTCGCTTGGTATCGCTGGACAACCCCTCTAATACGATGCAGCGCTCGTGACTAAGCTTTGGTGCCCTGCGCTTAGCATAAGTAGCGCTTTATAAATTGCGAGATAGGATAATTACGATTTGCTAATTAAATGCAAATTCCTTAGTTGCCTTTGTCTGCAACCTCAGTCACTTGTCATTCATCCATTCAAAGGATTTATATAGCGCCTGTTTGAGATATCTGTTCAGAGGCCTAACATCGCCGGAAAATAACAGTTTGTCGAGTGTTTGTAGTAATAAGTGCACGCAGGCTCTGTACCTACTGTAGGCCTATAATTTCTCTCCGCAGCTTGTGCTCTTTAGGTTCGTGACCTCTGGCCCCGTCACGCTGTAGGCTAGCTTTCGTGCTTTCTACTCGCAACCCCTCCCCAAAGCAATATTATCAACTAGGCCTACCTACCATTCTCCGAAACTCTAAATTTTTTCCTCTTCCACGAAACTCCTTATGTACAGCTCACAAGGGCTGTGCTCTCGTGAAATTTATCAGAAGAGCCCTTAAGAGACTTCTACCTATATACATGTAAGAGCGTTCCGACTTCCCGTTAGCAGATTAGACTGCGTGTCCAGGCGCAATCAACATTTGGATATCTAGTGGATATCTAACGAAAGATACGGATATCCAATAGTACTCCCACCAGTTGACCCAGGTGTATATGGGCCTACTATCAGCTGACCTGAAACCTTACCTCAGCGAGGCTCAGCCTTACGTAGACCTATCGATGTTTATTTGACTAAACTCGTTTCCGCAACTTCTAGTTTTGTTGGGCGCTGTAGAAATCTCGATACTACGATTACGTTGCTGATGTGGGCATTACAAATTTTCGTGGCAATAATAAATAGAAGACTTGGTAAGTCCAGCTCTTTGGACGAGTAATATCATCCATTAAGCTGCAGACGCAATTTATGGACGTTCCTTAAATCGCAGTTGACCCAATTACGGAATCATATCGCATGCAAAAGCAACCGGCTTATCGTTTTGTTTTCCGGTAGGTAAACGAAAATGCTTTCCCGGAGAGATAGTATCTGTACAAGAGTCTCGGCGGGTGCGGCTGCAGTTACATCTGACGGATTATGCTGTCATTTGGTCTAGGCTCTCGTGTAGTTTATCAGAAGAATCCATCAAATACTTGTTGCGAAATTCGCTTCGGTTAGCGGATCAGATTGGATGGCCAGCGACAATCGAGTGATTCGCCAAAAGCCGACAAAGTTCCAGAAATTTCTGTCGTTTAATAATTCTCTTCCCCTTTTCGTAACCGACAGGTAGACCTGGTAATAATTATTCCGGGTTAGCCTGTTGAACAAACCTCAGCTGACACTCGATGTTACGCTTGGGTCTCAGCGTCACAGTTTAGTCAGCGACCTTCAGTCGTGGTAAATGTAAAATATAAATTTAACATTTTTTCTATAGCGACCGTATGGGCCCTCAACCCTGATAATTTTTGAATTAATTGATCAGGTGAAACCCTTAACCACCGTTGTCTCTGTGAATGGGCGCCACGCCGTTTAAGGTTCCTATGTAGGCCTGCCGATCATGTTAGCCCGAAATTTAACTCTTTGAAATAAGCCCGCCTGGAGGCGAACCAGGAAACGCACGGTAATGTGATTTTTGGACGTGCGCTCTCTTACCGCTGTAGCTAACCGAGGCCAACGGTACCTTGCGTTCAACGAAGTTGCTTCATAGATATCGTACACGAGAAAGTGCGTAGTAAATCTGAAGTTGTAAGTCCTGATTAGGCTGAGATTAGCTTAGCGCGTCACGATGTACTGCAACATTATCCGATGAAACATAATTGATTTCACCATAAAAGAATCATTTGTGCGCTGAAGAGATCCTCCCAGTACGACCAACAACCGTTCGTCTGGTTATAGGCTTAAGGCCTGTTTCGGACATCCTCAATACCAGGCAAATATACCTAGCTTTTACGAGCCACTAAGTTTTTTCTTGCATTGCGAAATTTTTTATTTCGATTTAATTTTTGTTTTATGTCCATATCTCCCGTCTGGAAACCCTACATAGGCCTAGTCCATTTCATTCAATTACAAAGCAGCTAGATAGATAGCGCTTGGCAATTTTGGTTAATTATTAGCGGCTAATTATTATTGCATCGCGTAGCCTATCCTTATTATTATTATTAGTTTTGGTTAAGGATATACATCGTTGAAAAATCAAAGTCCAAACTTAATAAATCGTCTGCTTAATAGAAAGCCATGCATTTTGCAGGTGCTCCGTGTTATAAATATAACACCACCTGTAAGAGCTGCGCGTAATTGGAATCTGTCATATACGCACTCAATGCGAGTTAATAATTAATTTACTGCGTACACATTTTACGGTCTGAGATGTCAAAACGGAAAGTGTGGGGGGTGGATGCGTGATTTAGACCGCAATGAATATTTACAAACCCCGCAAGTGATGCCTTAATTGACTGAAAACAAAGGATCTATAGATAGAACAATCGCTGTCAGCGGTCAACCTATCCGCTTCTTAGAAACTCATTGAAAAGCCTGTGGACCGCTTAAACGATCGTGTCGGCTATCAGCTGAATGAAAATTTAGAAGCATCGCGTATCCTTCAATTGCATACAATGAAATCGATAGGTTTTATGCATCGACTGTAATCCTAACTCTTTGATCATCACTGCACCCTTCTGCTGTGATCAATGGGCGCATTTACGATCCATCTATAGGCCAGAACAGCGGATGAATTAGGAAACTCTATCCCGTCGACATACAAACGGATTACCACAATGGTTGGACTGCGGAGGTGTTTCCGCATCGTGTATCTACTTCCTGTCCCCCCCCCCCAACTCACGTTTGCACCAACGCCCACATCTGTTAAGTACACAGCACAATGCAACTATAGCTGCCTGCAATAAACTATAAAAACAAAAACTCCTAGATATAGAATATTTACAAATATTAGGGCCTATATTGACAGATCTAAACTGCATCTAAACTAAACTAAACTGCATGGCATGAACTTATTGAAACTCGTTAATATCGGCCGGCACATACATAAATAGCAAACGCGAATATCTCGAATACAGGCGTGGCTATCAATAGTTCAATTGTAGCGAATTGGTCTTTTGTTTGGCATTGGTACGTATTAGTCATAGTGTTATCGTATAAATCG
The DNA here is from genome assembly GCA_963556255.1 of Allolobophora icterica. Lineage (NCBI taxonomy): Eukaryota > Metazoa > Annelida > Clitellata > Crassiclitellata > Lumbricidae > Allolobophora > Allolobophora icterica. The sequence goes on along the minus strand of OY744607.1, from coordinate 50,033,734 downwards.
CATTATCGTTCTGCTAATGCACTCAAACCATGAACTACAGTTAGCGATGTTGTCAGAACAGATTGAAAATTATAATCCGCTACGTAGAACAGAGGCCAGGAAACTATTTGACCCACATTTATGTCCGTCTGCTTATCTCTCTCTGTTTGTTTATTGTTTGTTCTTCTGTTCCTGTTTTCCTCCTTTTATATAATAGACCATGCTATCCTTATTGTATTTAGAATTTCTGGTACTGCCCTATCATGGATCGAGTCGTTTCTTTCCCAGTATGAGAATTGTAGAAAAAAGACGGGGGGGGGGTAGACCTTGATTCATGTGGTGTTTGGGTGTGCAATAAAGACTTTGCAATGGGGCCCTAAGAAAGACTAGGGGGGTTGAACCCCCCAACCCCCCGACAATTCTCACTCTGATCTTTCCTCATGTTCTTTCACCGTTAATGCCTATGTGCACTCCTCTAGCCCGCACACCCTCACCTGCGATGTTCCTCATGGTTCTGTCCTCGGTCCTCTGCTGTTCATCCTTTACTCCTCAACACTCAGCAAACTCATTTCCTCATCCTCTATCGGTCCTCTATCGGTCATCACCTCTATGCTGATGATACCCAACTATTCATATCTTTCTCTCCTCGCTCCCTTCCAGATGCACTAAATCATTTACGAAACATCATCACCCAGATATCAGCCTTGATGACTACCAACCTCATGCCTAAACCCTTCAAAATATGAATTTCTCATTATTGGCCTTCGCGAGCAATTAAGCAAAGTAACCTATCCTTCCGACCTATCGCCAACAGATCTCACTCCCTGTACCGCAATCTTGGAATCATCTTCGATAGAAGCCTCACCTTTGCCGACCACATCACTCAGCTATCCTGCACGTGCCACCTGCTATAATCATTCGCGACCTTCGTCGACTGCGCCCAATACTTGATTACAAGACCGCCTGCACAACATCACCTCAATTGTTCATTCCAAACTCGATTACTGCAATTCACTTTTCTACAACATCGACTCTTCTCAAATAAAACGCCTGCAGACAGTCCTGAATGCCCTCGCCCGCGCAGTCACCAACACTCCCAAACATCACCACATAACCTCTGTTCTGAAATCACTTCATTGGCTAAAGGTCCCTCAGCGCATCCATTACAAAATTGTATCACTTACCCACAGTCCACAACGCCCTCCAAACCTCTGAACCTTCTTACATTCGCCAGCTATTCACAACCGAACAGCAGTCCGGGTCTACTAGCTCATCATCATATCTTTCTCTATCTCGGCCTCCAGTCTCCTCCTCTCTGAAATTCTGCAACCGCTCCTTAATCTATGCCGCACCGGCTCTGGAATGATCTTCCAAAAAGATTTCTGCCAATTTGCTCATCCTCCTATCTCGCGGCTCTCGCCTGTTAAATCACCTCTCCTCCGTTGGCACTCTCCTCCGCTGCTGTCCGCTCGCGACTGACCGAACTCTTCAAGCTATCGTATACCCTGATTCCTTTCCGCCACCATACAACCACCATAATCACAGATTACCACCGTAGCACCATGCTGTCTCCTCGGCTTGACCTTCCCGGACTCTGAACTGGCACCGGAACGGACAAGACAGCCTGGCTATTGCGGACTTGATTTGATATAGCGCCGGTGAATATGCTGGTCCCCCTGACGTGACTTTTGTGTGGCGATAAGAAATTTCGGAGATTTGCATTACATTACACTCCTTTGTTTGCGAGCTTGGCTTATGTACAATGTTGTACATGTGTTTAGGTCTTGGCTTTTGTTTGCAATTGCTTACGCGACACAGAAATTCATAGAGATGGGCTGAGATAGGAAGAGACAGTGGCGTAGACAGACAAGCAGACAGGCAGACAGACGTGTATAGCAATAGTCCAAATTAAATCTATTTGTGTGTACGCATTTTCACACGTGAGCAGGCATGCGAACTTATCATTAAGCAATGTAGAAAGAGCCTACTCATGCAAACGTGTAACCCTTTTAGACGATAATGAAACAACATGTTCATATAAATCCTATATGTCATAACATCAACATAATGTTTCAGATTCTTAAATATATTCGGAAGATGACGGTGATGACTCGCAGGCGGTTGAGGCGATCCTTAATCTTCGCCGTTATTTTCTCTCAATCAGCACATCAAGGGAATTGGCGGACTTACCATCAGTCGACGAATTGATTACAAACATATATGTATCTATAGGTCTTTATCATGTCATTTACACACATGCATCATGTAAATATATACAGAGAAAGAGGGTATAAATGTATATATAATATATACAGAGAGTATAATATTTTGAGACCTGTATAGCTCGGCCAACACCTGTGACTTAACTTCAAAATCTCGGGGCTCTCCGGAGATAACTGAACTGGGTCCTCTGTATTTCTTAAACCTTTTCGTGCTTTATCAGGCTCTGAGCGGGCCCCTATTCGTCCGAATGGGCCAGGACCCTCTACAGCTGCGGGCCCATATATAGTTGCTGCTTACTATAAGCAGAAACAGACGGACGTAAATGGATAAACATATATGATATATATATGATATATATATATAATTATATATATATATATATATATATATACACATACGCGTCAAGCCAAAGACGTTTGGCGTTTCACTTTGCATTTATCACAATGTATTACACTGAATTTTATTCTTATTCTGTTGTAGCCTACTGTCTTGCAATGTATTGTCTTGTTTTTATTCTCTTTCATCGTATCGTGTTGTATTGAATTGCATTGTATTGTATTGCATGTAATGCTTTCCACTGTTATTGCATAATATTATCTTGAATCGTATTATGACTGAAACGAACCGTAAATTTTTTTTTTATCTCTCTTTACCTGATGACTTGGACAGCGAGAGACAATTACACAAGCAAAGAGAGAGACAGATACAGAGACAGCGACAGGAGAGAGGGGGCGTGTGTGCGAAGAAGGAGGCGTAGAAGGACTCGTTAGGATCTACATCTGAGATCCGTCATCCGTTAGCGCATTTCCTGTCGCTTTCCCGGCAGGTGGAGCCACTAGCAACGACTCAGCAGATATTCCGGTCCGTCCATCCGTCCGTCTGTATGTCTGTATATCCGTCCGTCCGTCTGTCTGTCTTTCTGCGTGTATGCGTAGGAGCCTGTGTGTGTGTTTGCTCAGTCTGTTTCCGTTTTGCAGGTTTATATGACTATGCATATACATAAAATAATTCATATATGCAATTTGGTATAGATAGTAAGAGGACAGCCAACCGTACGCATATGACATGCCGAGGCTAAGAAAACCAAGTCGCGGACATCTCAAATCATCGCTGTCTCTAGGGTTAGACCTATAGGGACTGCTCATCTCTTTCCACTGTCTGTCTGTCTGTCTGTCTGTCTGTCTGTC
>OY744607.1:49955345-50025345 GCA_963556255.1 Allolobophora icterica | reverse complement strand
TGTTATAATCTAAGGTATATTAAAAGTTGTACTCTTTCACAAACAGAAAAACAGAGAAACAGTCAAACAGAGAAACAGAGAAACAGACAAACAGACAGACAGACAGACAGAGAAACAGTCAAACAGCCAAACAGACAAACAGACAGACAGACAGACAGACAGACAGACAGACAGATAGACAGACAGACAGACAGACAAACAGACAAACAGAGAAACATAGAAACAGTCAAACATTCAAACAGACAAACATACAGTCAACATATTTTGACATCTTAATAATAATATGGAAGCGTTTTAAGCAAGAAGAGAGAGAGAGGACCCATGAGCTACCGCAATTTTTAAATTTTTTAAATATTTTAACATGTTCAATAGCCTAGTGGTTAGCGTGTTGGACTATCAACCCAGATGTCGGCGGTTCAAATCCCACCAAGGCAGAAAATTTGAATCCAATCTTCTTTTCAACTCCAATGAACTGAGATATGTCGAATATGATTTTGAGATAGACCAACCCTCATATGCCGAGGCTAAGAAAATGAAGTCGCTATCACTTCATGAACTGCTCTGACAACCGAAATGCTGACGTGTGCACTAAAATTTTAAATGCAGATTACAAAAGACGTATGCTATAAACCTAAGATGTGCATGTGCAAATTGAATGAGCATCAAAATTTTGGTTTTCTATATTGCAAAGACATGCTGGGTGGACGTGGGACGAAATTTCTACAGTAAAATTATAATTTAGGTTGCTAAAATGGAAGATATAATGATTTGCATGGTAAAATGTCATATGGCTTTGGACGCTCTGATGCTAAAACTACAACTTTCACACTCCTACGGAGTATGAAACATTGACTTGTATGATTAAGTTACAACAATTAATTGTGAAACACCGATTCTTTTGAAGTTTTCTCTATCAACCTTCTGAAGTGTATATTCATAAGATGTTTGAAATACTGAACTATGCAGTAGAATTACAAATCTTATGGTGAAACATTGCATAGTTTGAACCCTTGGACACTAATTTCTAAATTTTCGATTCCTAAGTATTACAAATCTTATGGTGAAACATTGCATAGTTTGAAACCTTGTACACTAATTTCTAAATTTTTCGATTCCTAAGTTGTACGAAATACTGACATGCATTGTAAAATTTCAACAAGTAAGTTGAAAAATAAGCCAGCGCGGAAGACTTGTACACTAATTTGATTTGCATGGGACGATGAATTGCATGATTCAACTGCAACGCTTAGGATGAAACGTCGCACAGTTTTACATCTGACACACTAAATTCCGAATTCTCGACTCTGAACATGTATGAAATACCAACCTGTGCAGTAAAAATTTAAACATTTAGATTACTGAGACGTGCACCATGAAGATTTGAACGATAAACTTAAGACATTTACAGTTTCAAAGACATAATGAATGAGAGTTTTAGTAGGACGCATACGAATTTTAGTTTGTAAGACTGTTGAGAGAGATAGAGAGAGAGCGAGGAAGAGCGAGAGAGAGAGAGAGAAGAGGTTTTAGAAGAGGGAGAGAGAGAGAGAGAGAGAGAGAAGAGGTTTTAGAAGAGGGAGAGAGAGAGAATAGGTTTTAGAAGAGGGAGAGAGAGCGAGAGAGCGAGAGAGAGAGAGAGAGGTCGAGGAAGAGCGCGAGAGAGAGAGAGGAAGAGGGAGAGAGAAGAGATTTTATGGTAAAAATCTTACTTTCTATGATAGTTTGTTCACTAAAATGACAAATTTTAAGGTTGGCAGACACATGCAACGATAGCTTGAATGCTAAACATACAATTGATACATTGCAAAGATTGTGATTGCAGTGGTTTTTACACCAGTTGACAACTTTAAGACTGTAAGGTTGTTGAAACGAAGATTTTTTAGTTTGAGAAGTTCATTAACATGATAAAATTTTCTTTCGATAGATGTGTGAGACGAATGTTAGCTTATGAATTTTAGTTTGTAAGACTGTTGAGAGCGTGTGTAAGAGAGAGGAAGAGCACGAGAGATAGAGGAAGAGGGAGAGAGCGAGAGAGCGAGAGAGAGAGAGAAGTGGTTTAAGAAGAGGGCGAGAAGAAGGGCGAGAGAGAGAGAGAGAGAGAGAGAGAGAGAGAGAGAGAGAGAGAGAGAGGAAGAGCGCGAGAGCGAGAGAGAGAGAGCGAGAGAGGAAGAGGGAAAGAGAGAGCGAGAGCGAGAGGTTTTACAAGAGGGAGAGAAGAAGGGCGAGAGAGAGAGAGAGAGAGAGATAGAGAGAGAGGATGAGCGCGAGAGAGATAGAGAGAGGATGAGCGCGAGAGAGAGGAAGAGCGCGAGAGATCGAGAGAGAGAGAGAGAGAGAGAGAGAGCGCGAGAGAGAAGAGGTTTTAGAAGAGGGATAGAAGAAGGTCGAGAGAGAGAGAGAGAGAGAGAGAGAAAGAGTGCGAGAGAAGAGGTTTTAGGGGAAAAGGCATAATTTCCATGATAGTTTGTTCACTAAAACGTCAAATTGTAAGTTCGACAGACACATGCAACGATAGTTTGAATGCTAAACTTGCAATTTATACTAGGCAAAGACTGAGATTGCGATGGGTTTTACAGTGGGTTTTACAGTGGGTTTTACCTCCAGTTGACAACTTTAAGGTTGTAAGGTGGGTGAAACGAAGGTTTTTTAGTTTGAGAAGTTCATTAACATGGTAAAATTTTCTTTCGATAGATGAGTGAGACGAATGTTCTCATTATAAAGTTGTTGCACGGTCTGGTGAGGTAGTTAGAGTGGAGGGTCATATTGTAAAAATTACACATTTTAGGTGCTGCTAAGCTTAAGTCTTTCCACACTGTACAGCCAAATGTGCTAATTTCCACAACAACATATCAAACTTTTAGTCTGCGAAGACGCAGGACTTGTGAGCATACAGGCTAAATGACAAGTTTTGCCACAAAGATACCGATGTCGAAGGTTTGCTAACGTCTTTCACGTTTGCATATTCAGCTGGATTGAGAGTTTACTTATAAAACTTAGAACTTGCAAGCTGCATGAAGGATTTCTACAGTAAAATGTCGACTTTTATCATGTGAAGTCGCAAGGTGTAGAGCTAAAATGAGACCGTTTATGTTACAAAGATGTGCAAGACATTGCAAAGTGACATCTCTTACGAGGTAAAGTCTGATGAGAAGAGTGCAAACACACAATTTTGGAATGCAGAGACGCGTACGAGGTGAGAAACTTAGGTCTTTTAGGAGAGTTGCCCTGAAGGTTTGCAGAGTAAAATGTGAGCTTTTGAGTTCCACGAGCGCTGGTCAGGACGGAAAATTTACAACTTTGTTCGTTTCAACGAAAGATTTGCATGCTGATTTGCGTGTTTTAGACGATCAACTTGGTGAAATATTAGCATGGAAAGGTTTACGTATCGAGACATATGGTAGGAACGGGTGCATTGTCCAACATTTTACATACACATGTCCAGTTAGCGAACTCTTTCACAAATTTTGAGCTAAAATATCAAAGTTATGAAAAAGAATGTGCGACGTTTTAAAGGTTTGAACGCTTGAAAGTAAAGGTAATTGGCAAGCCGAGCTCGAATTCGCACGGTTTTGGCTATGTCGTGGAATAAGCGAATTTGTGGAAACTTTAAGTTTTTGGCTGAAATGTATTTGAAACTGTACATCTTTTGATGATGGAACTGAAGTATATGTGAGTTCTAACGGATAAAGTATGAGACATGTGCGTGCAATTTGTGTGAACAGAGTGATTTCCATTGTGAAGCATGTTGCATTTTCAGAGGTTGTCACATTATTCCTAGAGATGATTTGTAGGAAGCAGCAGTCGAAGTACACTTGTAAAATTTTATCATGTCTTGGGCAGTTTGGATGATAGTTCTAGCAAAGCGTTGGAGCTGCAATTTGATAGAAAACGAGAGGTTTCGTCTGAGAGGAGAGATCTTCTATAGACCTGAAACTTTGCATATTTTCATTCTCAGATGTTTTTCAATTGCATGTAAAATAACTAAATACTCAAAGACACGAGTTGTAGGTTAAAAGCTGATTTATTTCAATAATACAACTTCTCGCACAACATATGGAAATCTGTACTCGACGCATTATCATTATAGTTCCACACACGCTCAGTTTGTTAAAGTCAGCGTTTTCACATAAACGGCATTATCAAAGATTTCAATGTTACAAGACCATTTTAAAATAATTAAACTTGACAACATTCGAAATTCGAGCGAAAGCGGCTACAACATTTGCAAAAAGTTGTAGAAATGTACACTCAAAGGTAAAAGTCAAAGTTTTCAGTCACCAGCAAAGTTGTGCTATAACGAATTCAAACTCTTCCTAACTGTTCATCCATTGGTCAGATAAAATATTGAAATTTCTTATTGACATCTACCGATTATAATTATTATTGTTGTTGATGTACAAAAATTTTGAAACTAAAATTTTTGAAACTAAAATTGATGAAAGTAAAATTTTTAAAACTTTGAACCTAAAAATTTGTTAAACTCACAAACTAAAATTTGTGAAACTAAAAATTTTTAAAACTTTGAAACTAAAAATTTTTCAAACTATGAACCTAAAATTTCTCAAACTAAAACTTTGTAAAACTTTGAAACTAAAAATTTTTTAAAACTTTGAAACTAAAAATTTTTCAAACTATGAACCTAAAATTTCTCAAACTAAAACTTTGAAACTAAAAATTTTTAAAACTAAAACTTTTTTAAACTAAAAATTTTTAAAACTAAAAATAGTAGATGTGTACTAGCGCTTACAAGCCGCCACCACGTCTAAAAATAAGGGGACACCACTTTTAAGGCGCCTCAGAAGCCGTGGTGGCTTATAATGACATAATTCATATTACGCTGCAAAATCTAGACATATCTACGAGACGTTTTTTCGATTTACTAGAGCGCATTTTCTGCGGCGGGAAGCCAGTGCATCCAAGCCTTCTCGTGACCAACTAGCCCTTATAAACAGATTGGCTTTAAAGCTGTGCCTTTGGATATCATTGCTTAGAACTCTCCCAGCCACAAGTCTGCCAAAGAAGCTTTTTAAAATGTAAAGTACCGTTTGCTGCCGGCCGAGACCCTCCCACGAGGCCGGCCCAAACCATTTGGGTCATTTTTCAATTTAAATAAATGAATAGGTTGTGGTATACATCAAAAAACATAATGTTGGGGCAAAACTTTTGCAAATGGCTTATGATAGGCAAAACAACTCTCTGCTGTCACAGATGCATTGGGGAGTACTGTTTCAAGCATTTAGCACGACTGCGAAACGGTTGTGGGACAAGACCGTGCGCTAAATGTGGAAGGGGTATCAAAAACCACTTAGGTGAGTGTATGAAGTGTGGTTATTTCGCTAAATATTTCAGAGCTCGACGAGGTGGGCTAGTCCGTGAATTTAATAAAGAATGGAAGCGACTATCAAATATATCAGTAGAATAAAAAAATTATCATTTGAACAAATGATATAGTTATTGTATTGAGGTAATACAGATGAGCAAGCGTCAATCGAATATCAGTAAACAAAATTTCATTTTGAACAAATGATATAAATATTATATTAAAGAAAAGTTTGCCATAGTAATATAAAATAATTTATAACTATGGCATTGTCAACGAATGAAAAAATTGAACAATTGTTGGGTGAGTTTACCGGTCCCCCAGCTCTTCGAGCCGTTCTACAAAATATCTTAGACGAACCAATCCCAGATGCAGTCAAAAGGCGCTTACTACAGCCACTGCTTCCAAGGCCAATTCCTCCAGCGCGTAAGCACAGAGGGGCAAAACGTAAGGCCCTCCTGACAGAATTCGACCCACTCCTAAATAAGAAGGATAGAGGTGGGCCACCACCCTTTCTAGCGCACAGAGAGCTCGCCAATCAGCATCTGAGAGACTTCCGTGCTGAAGTGCCGCTTAATCACAGGCTGGAAGGAGATGCGTTGGCTTTCTTGAGTGCAATGGAGCACAACATTGAGTCGCAGTTAAACGAAGAGCTCTTTAAAAATGGCGGTTTGAAATACTCTCAAGTGTTGACTGTTGATTTGGAAAAGTTGGCACCGACCGTTGATAATGTGTATGGTGGCAACGCGCCCCCAGGCATCATTACCAATACCGCCTACTTTCGAAGCACAGCAGTGCCAATTACCAATGCAGGTAAAATCCAAGGGGCTATACGGAAGGCCAAGGCCGAAATACTAAAACTCCTCGAGGATTACACCAATGAGGGGTCGGGGTGGAGGGTGAGGCGCGTCATGGCGCTAGACCTAAGTTTTGCAAGATATAAGCCTTTCCGAGGGAAGAGCTACTTTCCCACACCAAAGTACATCCCCCCTCGCACGGTTATTAATGTTAAGAATGAAGATAACCGATGCTTCGAGTGGGCCATATTAAGCGCAATGTATCCAGTAGATTTTAGGCAACACCCCTATCGTCCCAGTAAGTATCGTGCCCACCTCCTCGAGCTAAACTTTGACGGTATAGAATTTCCAGTGAAGGTCACAGATATCGACAAGTTTGAGCGTCAAAACCCAAATATAAGCGTCTCAGTCTTCGGGTGGGATAAAGCTTTATATCCAATTCACATTTCGAACCGGACCAGTGTCCACAATCTTGACCTTCTACTACTGGCCGACGACGCAAATGAAAATTTTCATTATGTCTGGATCAAGGATCTAGCCCGCATGCTTTATAAAAACAGCAAATTTCAAGGACGAAAACATCCATGTCGTCGTTGCCTACACGTATTCTGTAGACAAGACTTGCTGGATGTCCATATCAAGGATTGTAAGGGCATTAGTCAGAAGCCTCAGCGGATTGAGATGCCAAAAGAGGATGAAAATATCCTCAAATTCCAGAACCACCACAAACAGATGCAAACCCCATATATCATATACGCAGACTTTGAGGCGTTGAACGTGCCAGTCCTAAATGCGGCCATGAATCCCAACGAGAGCAACACCAGACAGATAGCTGAGCAGAAACCGTGTAGCTTCTGTTACATAGTGGTTCGATACGATGGCCGCACCAAGAAACCAGTTTTATATCGTGGAGAGGACGCCGTGCAACAATTCCTACAACGAATACAAGGCGAGCTGGACTCTATCAAACAAAGGCTGGCCACCCCGGCTAAGATGGTTATGTCAGCAGTTGATCGCCAATCATTCCGCGAAGCTATCGATTGTCACATCTGCGGAAATGCGCTCGAAGAGGATAGAGTTCGCGACCACTGTCACATTACCGGTAAGTATCGAGGTGCCGCTCATAACGCCTGCAACCTCAAACTTCGAATATATCCAGATAAGTGTAAGGTACCGGTGGTCTTCCACAATCTGCGAGGTTACGACAGCCACCTCATAATGCAAGCGATCGGAGGCTGTGAGGCCGCACAGGATGAGGCAACTGAAATTAACTGTATTCCAAACAATATGGAGAAATACATGACATTTAACATTGGACAACTACAGTTCATTGATAGTCTCCAGTTTCTAAACAGCTCGTTAGATAAACTATCAGGAAATCTGTCGCTAGAGGATCTCAAAGTCACAACGGCATATATAAAGGAAAATTTCGTTCATAACGAACGGTTAAAATTAGATCTGTTGAGGCGAAAGGGCGTTTATTGTTACGAATACATCCATGATTACCACCGCTTCGAAGAAGATCGACTTCCACCCAAAGAAGCGTTCTACAGCAGGCTCTCCCGAGAGAACATTTCTGATGCGGATTATGAACACGCCCAACGAGTATGGAATGAATTCGATTGTAAAACTCTGGGCGACTATCATGACTTGTATCTCCGTACGGATGTACTCCTACTAGCCGATGTATTCGAGACCTTCAGATCCACATCGATGAAGCACTACAGTCTGGACCCGGCTAACTACTTTAGCCTACCAGGAATGGCTTGGGACGCTTTGTTGAAAAAGACGAAGATCGAACTCGAACTTTTAACTGATATAGACATGCATTTGTTTGTAGAGAAAGGCCTCAGAGGCGGAATTTCGATGGTATCCAAGAGATTCGCAAAGGCCAACAACCCACTATGTCCAGATCATGATACCACGAAGCCAGAAAACTGGATCATGTATCTCGATGCTAATAACCTGTACGGCTGGGCGATGCAACAGTCACTACCAGTTGGAGGATTTAGCTGGGAAAGTCCAACTCTCGATGAAGTGTTGGAAACTCCAGACGACGCGCCTGAAGGCTTCCTACTTGAAGTAGATCTCGGGTACCCGGAGCACCTTCACGATGCACATAGCGACTATCCCTTAGCACCGGAGACCCTGACCGTCGAAGAGGAGTGGTTGAGTGACTATCAGAATGTGCTTATGAACGAGTTGGGAGGCAAGTTCACAAAGCATGTGAAGTTAGTACCCAGCCTACGACCCAAGGAGCGTTATGTAGTTCATTATAGAAATCTCAAGCTCTACCACTCGTTGGGCCTACGAGTTTCTAAAATTCATCGTGCCATTAAATTCAGACAGGAGGCATGGATGGCTCCATACATCGAGATGAATACGAAATTGAGGGCGAAGGCAACGTCAGAATTTGAAAAAGACTTCTTCAAACTGGCTAATAATGCAGTTTTCGGAAAAACCATGGAAAATCTTAGAAAAAGAATCAGGGTCAACCTGGTACCGACCTCAAAAGTTGATAAACTTCGAAAACTAATTGCCGACCCTGCTTACATATCCCACAAAATCTTCAACGACCAACTCGCCGCGATTCATAGTTTGAAGAACAAGCTCAAGTTAAACAGACCTGTTTATGTCGGCCAGGCTGTCCTCGACCTCAGCAAGCATCTGATGTACGACTTCTGGTACAACGATGTGAAAAACGAGTACGGCAACAATGCTCAACTCCTATACACAGACACTGACAGCCTGTTATTTCAGGTGGAAACTCCGAACGCCTATGCCGATATGTGGAATAAAAAACACCTATACGACCTCTCCGAGTTTCCTAGAGACAGCCCATACTACGACGTCGAGAACAAGAAAGTCGTGGGCAAGTTCAAGGATGAATGTAACGGAGTCGCCATCGCGGAATTCGTAGGATTACGCCCGAAGATGTACTCGATCTTAAAATCGGGTGGTTCAGAGATCAGGAAAGCAAAAGGCGTTCAGAGAGCAGTTGTGAAGAAGGATCTGCACCACGAGCTATACAAGGAATGCCTGTTCGAACGAGAAGAGATGCGACACACACAAGTCGTGATTCGAAGCCACGACCACCAAATCGGAGTATACGAGCAGAATAAGATCAGCCTCTCTCCATTAGACACAAAAAAGTGGATATCTCCGGACGGAATAAGAACGCTGGCATACGGGCACTACAAAATCAACGACGGTTGAGTATTCTATCGGGGGGTAACTCAGTGCCCATAGGAACCAGAAGTAGCTCTTCACGCACAAAACCGCGGCCAGGCCCATCAACTAGATGGTACAAAGCCGGTTGACCAGCCCGCCGAACAACATCCAAAATAGCGTGGATGGTGAGCGACCAGTTAGGGTCGGTGGCTCGTTTGCTTCCACCTTCGAGCTCGCCGGGAGCGTACAAATATCGGACGAGAACGTCGTGTCCGAGAATAGGCTCATCCATTCCCCACAAACGAGTTTTCATTTGTGAATGAGAGGGCTTCTGTGTCACTTTAGCAGCTTTCATCGCTTCAACCGGCTTCATCTCGAGCAAGCGCGTCGGCTCATCGTTTAGTGCAGCAACAACTTCGGGCATCCGGCGAACCCATTCCACCGACCGTTCGGATGAACCCCTTGCAGCCAGGAGCAATTCCTGAGCGTACTGGGCACCGAAAAGTCGCTCAGCTAGAGTACGGTTAAAGCGTTCAACGATGCCCTGTTGGCGATGATTTCCGGCCTGTCCGCGTCTTACAAGAACGTCGTGCTTCGTCAGCAACGGTGTAAAATCACCCATAAATTCGCGTCCAGGATCGACCTGAAAGAGTCGAGGCCAAGTCAATGGACCCCTCTTATAGATCCGGCTTAAATCGGCGGCGACTTCGGTCGCACTTTTGTTGATCAATGGTTCAGCTTCTTTGTATCGTGAGGCAACATCAACAACAGTGAGAGCGTATTTATAAGTCTTTCGACCTACTTTATCGTGAGGCAAAAACAAGAGATCGGCTTGGTGTACGGCGTTTGGTCGATTTTCCTCGAACTTTGGATGCGGTATGCGATGTGGAACGGGTAGATAAATCTGCCACACAGCTTGTTTCTTCAGCCAATCACGAGCATCCGCCTCGGAAACTTTGGCGGCTGAGGCTAGTTTCTTCACCGCAGCCTTACCTCGCCAGTAACCTCTAGGGCTGTAATAGACAGTTGAAAGGTGCTTAGACATTTCAGTTAAACTATATATAACAAACAGGTAAACACATACACAAATGATTTTCATTTGCGTTTTCGCTGGCCCTTCGTTCTGACACCCATCCCCAGCCTGGACTTTGCTGACATAATGGCCGATACGAGCCGGGCATCCTTCTTCTCATAATCTGGAGTTTCATCGGTGAGTGCGATCTTCGACGCGGCTGCAGCGAGGATGTCATCTGCGTGGTTACGCCCTGGGGTATCTTTATGAACTGCGTAAGCCACATCATGGTGGAGGCACGCACGGTCGAGCTGATTAACACCGTGATAGCGCTGTGACAGCCGTTTATCGAGTTTTGTGAATGGTCCACAGTAAGAGTACTTTCCTGTATTCTGAAAAGAACCTCCCGGATTATCTTCCGAAGACATACCGGATGGAAGGCTCATATGCATCTCAGGCAGAGGTAGAGCGTTCAGGGCTCTATTCAGTAGAGAACCTCCAGTCTTTCGCACTTTAGAAGGCAAAATTTGGCTCTTCTTTGCACCGCAGACGGCACAGGTTCCCTTCTTGGCTGGCCGACCGTTTCGTAACTCGACGATTGTTTCATTTGAAGTCTCAGTATGTTTCTTACATCGTAGGCAATACATTGTTTTCGTTGAATACAATCATAACTCGTTGTCTCTATATGGAAATAACAAATTTCGATCTCGAAGCCGACGATGGAAAAAAACACCACCATTGGTTGTTGCCATCCAGCATACGGTGTATAATCTGTGGGCCTAGCGGATGTGGGAAAACAAACCTACTGCTTAACCTTCTGTTGAAGAAGGGGTACCTGCGTTTTGATCGGCTATACCTCTACTCAAAGTCTCTGGGGCAGGAAAAATATCAGTTCCTTCGGGACTGGATAACAGAACTCGAAAAAGTTGCCGGTAAGGAAGTGGCTTCCTTTCACTCTTGCTCAGATGAAATAGTTCCAGTTGAATCATTAAATAAGAATGCCAGAAGCCTTCTAGTTTTCGATGACGTCATGCTTGAAAAACAGTCGCCCATCGAAAGGTATTTCACTATGGGTCGACACGGTGGCGCGGACTGCTTCTACTTAACACAGAATTATTTTCGAATTCCGAAGCAAGCGATCCGTGACAATGCTAATCTTATAGTCCTCTTCAACCAAGACAGTAAAAATTTGCGAGCCATTCACGATACGTTCGTGGGGGGTGACATGTCTTTCGATGAGTTCCGTACGTTCTTCAGCGAGTGTGCTGCCCAGCCATATGGATTCGCAGTCATAGATTTGACGTCCAAAGTGTACGATGGAAAATATCGTTGCGGGTTCGATCGCTTCTATAAGCCCAAGGCAAGTATTTAAAGACATGATATAGGCAACATATAGTCGACATAGAAACACGATGTGGACAAAAGTTATCGTTACGGGCAACATATAGTCGACATATAAACGCGATGTGGACAAAAGTTTTGTCTAAACAGGAGCGAGACGCGTTGACTCAGGACTATTTAGCTCGCAGAAATCGATTGAGACAGCGTTTCGTGGATGAGAAACTCGGTGAAGCCAACCTTCAGTACGATGCGGCAAAGCTTTTCAAACCAATCGCCACAGCCACGGCTGAATCCCAGGCGGCTACGTCTAAGGAGCTGCAGAAAGTTACCAGCGCCTTACAGGATTTGCCGGCGCAGATTTCAGAGTCTGCTAATTTTAACCCGATAGCGGCGTTGTTCGGTGATTCAGCAGGAACAGCTGCTCCAGCGCTTCCAGCGCTTCCAGCATCCCGAATCCCCCACGCATTGTTAGTCGATCCAAACAAATATCTCAACGTCGAGGCAATCATAAGGCACGGTTTCAGACCTCCGAGCGAGCTCGATTTAGCCGACAAGGCAGGTGCTGAAAAGATAATCGGTGAGGTCAATCACTATAATCGCCACACCCTGGGCAAAGAGAAAAAGATGGCTAAAAAGCAAAAAGACGAAGAAAAGGTAGATGCGGTGACTGCAGATATCGAAGCCCTAAGGGAATATAAAAAGCGAATCGATACACTGATAGAGGGCCACACCCTCATCAAAAAGGGAAAGGGTTTCAGTGTTCCAACCGTTCCTCTGAAATTACAAGGTAACGCCTTGGGTGAGCTCTCCGTTGACCCCGTCGCGTTGTCTGCCGGTAGACTGAGAGTGTTTAAAGGTGGTAACCTCGTTCTCGAATCTCCGGCCGATGAGTCGTTGTTCAATCTACTAACGAAACGATTCGTTAAGACTAAACAATATTCGCCTCAAGCAATTGAAACTTTTAAAAAGCTCGTACAGATGTCTGGTCTGCCTATTCATGGCCGGAAAAGTAAAAAGTTCCAGCTGATTCGAGGTGGCGCGGTGCAATTTTATAACGATCCAAACGCCCTGGTAGAGAGGTTGCAGCTTTTGGTGGCCTCTAGGGCCGCGGGAAACACTGGTCTCGGCAACGAAATCTCCGCCATTCTTGATGAGTTACTGCGTTCCGGTGCGATCTCCAAAGAGCTGGCACTCGAATTGAATAGAAACATGCTCATAAAATAAAATACACAAGATGGAACGCTCGGAGAAACTACTCGAAGAAATTCGAGAACTTTTGCAGCCTAAGGAAAATTTTAGTATAGTTGTTTCCTCAGATACTACAGGGTGGACCACGGCTTTCTCACCACCGCTGTACCTGGATCCAAAAAGACGCTTTGAGCTTGCTTTGGTCAATCTTGAAACTTATAATTCTATTCCGAACATTGACAGCTCAAATAACAAGTTCGTCTACAGCTCCACCAATGGACAGGCGTGGAAGACGATCATTTTGCCCGACGGAAGCTACGAGATCGCACAGATTAATGATGAAATCAGCCGGCAGTTAGAAAAGCAAAATCCGCCGCCGACAGGTGTTGTTCAACTCGGCTTTAATTCTCCTATTACTATAGGAGCCAACGCATCTACCCTACGCGCCTTCGTAAAGATAACGAATGCCCAATATATAGTAAATATGGCGCAATCTACTATCAGGCAAATGCTCGGTTTTAACCCTCAGAGGCTTGGTATTGGTTATAAAGAGGGAGAAAATCCAGTCGATATTCTCCGCGTGGACACAATCCTGGTAAATTGTGACATTATCTCTGGATCGTATCGAAATGGTAGCCAGCTGCCAGTAATCTACAGTTTTTTCCCGGATGTATCGCCCGGCTACAAGGTAATCGAGTCTCCGAAAAATCTGGTGTACCTACCAGTTGCACCTGCTGGCAACGTACAGGGCATTCGTGTGTGGCTGACAGACCAGAATGGTGAACAATTAAACCTCCGCGGTGAGACAGTAACTATAAGGTTTCACATCCGCAGTGCGTAGATTTTCACACTTAAATATTCTCATGTTTGTTCTTGGAATTAAAAAGCGGCGTCGTGTCGTGGGTGGTGGACTTTTCGACTGGATACCCAAAATCGCGGGTTTCCTTGGCCGTGCAGGCTCCTTCATTTCGGCGAATAGAGGCACAATCACAAACGTTGCCAAGGCGGTTGGTAATGTCGCGAAAGCCGGCGCCACAACAGCATCTGCCGTCAGGCAAATTGTTGATGCCGTGAAAGCGAGACGCGCTGCGGCGGTGGAAACGCAAATGAAAAACTCATCTGCCGCGCCTGTTGATCCCGCACCTTTGGAGAAGGCGCTCAGCGACAAGAGCATCGAATACTTAAAACAACTGGCTGTGAGTCCGCCACCCGTTGTTCCGACAATGGCCGACATAAACAGCCGCATTGCTGGATCCGGTTTCAAAACTATAAAGCCGAGTCGTTGTGGTAGGGGTCTGTTTCTTGCAAAATGAAAAAAAAATTTCCGACTAATTCACAAAACGGAAAAAAAATGTTTAACCCACCACATATGAAATTCATTTGCAACATGATTAATAATTGAAGCTTGAACTTTTTTAGCTATAATAATGGCGGCATTTGACGTGCCGAGTGAAATGTTGGACATCGCTTCGGCGGTACCCGATGATAATAGCATCGAATCGTTTGAATACCGCGAGTATGAATCACAAAACCCTGCGGCTATTAACAACGGTCAGGCCATACAGATAGACATCCAGAACCAAGACATTTTCACACAGCCTTCCAAGAGCTACCTTCTTGTGGAGGGCAGGATTACATCAACTGGCGCGGCTTACATCGCAGACTCGTTGGTGTCATTCATCAACAATGCTATCCCGTACATGTTTTCTCAAATTCGATACCTGGCTAACAATACCGAGATAGAGAATGTCATGTCACCTGGGCAAGCCACGACGATGAAAGGCATGCTGGTATACGGCGATGATTTTTCCAAAGGCGAAGGTTTAAACATGTGTTGGCAGAAGGACACGAGTGCGGCGGCGGCGGCTGCGAATATCGGCTTCGAGGCCCGTCGACTGATGATCATTGGAAAACCCGTCCCTATTGGAACGTTTTCATTCATCGTTCCCTTAAGACATCTATTCGGTATTTGCGATGATTATCACAAGGTCGTATACGGGATCAAACACTCTTTACTGCTGAGCCGGCAGGGGGATGCAGACGCGATCTTCAAGGAAGCCGCAGCGGCCAATGGCCAGATCATGCTGACTAAACTCTCCTGGTTCATGCCGCATATAATACCCGCTTTGGAGTATAAAAGCATGCTTATGAAGCAGATTGAAGCCAAGGTTAAGGTACCTGTGGCATTCCGCGCCATGCAATGCGACAACATTGCGGTGCCACGAGCGACGACTTTTTCCTGGCGTTTGAGCGTTAAGTCGGGCACGGAAAAGCCACGCTGGATTCTTGTTGCTTTTCAGACTGGAAAGAATGCACATCAAGGCCAGAATCCGGCACTGTTTGACCATGCACAGGTTCGCAACATATTCGCTTTGCTCAACACCGATCGTTACCCGGTGGTTGACATGAATCTCGACTTCACCAAGAGGACAACTTCTCGCGCTTACAAGGCCCTACGTGACTTCAAGGAAGAATATTGCGGTATAGACGCGCGTGAATCGTCATGCCAACTGACACCAATGGAATTTGTAGATTTGTTTCCGATCTTCGTCCTGGACGTGCGCAGGCAATCCGAACGACTTAAAACCTCTGTACAGGACATACAAATCAAGGTGGACTTTAACGAAGGGGTACCAAATAATACGACGGCATATGCCGTCCTGATCAGCGACCGACTCCTGAATTTTGAATCGGATGGCAGCAAATTCAACGTCGTCTACTAGAAATCGGTTTTTCACATTTAGATACAAGGCCCTCTTTTAGATATATTTTTTCCAAAAATGAAAACTGAATACGTTGCGTTCGGCCTTTCACTGACCGAAGGGCAAAAGCAAACATTGGCTAAAGCTGCGCGCGCCGGCACTGGTGCCACGATCCGACTCGCTCATGGCCAGCTTCGTGGAGACGATAAGCTCGCGCTGACAAAAGTTCAAGCCGCCCGAATCGTGAAGAAGATTTCGGAAGGCGTTGGCATGGAGCTGAGATTCACCAAAACGCAATTGAAAAAGATGACTAAAATGGGTGGATTTCTTCCACTACTGGCTCTCCTCCCGCTGCTTTTTGGTGGGTTATCCGCGGCGGGTGCCGTGGCTGGTGGGACCGCTGGGGTAGTAAAGGCTGTGCAGAGCAAACAGGCCAGCGACGCTGCACTGGCGGAGGCGGCGCGTCACAATCGCGAACTCGAGGCCCAGGTCCGCGGGACTGGTTTATATCTCGGGCGTGAGACTCGTGGTGGTTGTTGCCCAATGTGTAAAGGATCGGGTCTCTACATCGGACAAAAAAACTAAAACCTCTTAGCAACTTCGATATAGAGAAAGTTGCCAGGGCGCTGCCGCATTTCCGCGGTGTTTTCATGCGAGATGGTCTGCATGCCGCGGCTCGTGAGAAGGAGTGTGGAGTTGTTAATTTAGATTCTGGTTCCGGCGATGGTACTCACTGGGTTGCCTATTGGATAGATGGGCCTACAGCCATCTATTTTGACAGTTATGGGCTGGATCCGCCTCTCGAAATTTCTCGATATTTAAAAAATCCTATAAGAACTCAAACATTTCAGCTGCAGGGGCCCGATGATGTGGTATGTGGTCATCTCTGCCTGACCGTGCTAAGAGAGCTCGCTGCCGGAAAGAATTTTGAAGACATCGTGCTTGACCTATGTTAGACTTCCGTCACCTTTTTGTATATAAAAAATGCCGGTTGATAAATTTGGAAGAGACGGTGGAGGTGGGGTGGGAGGGGGGCAGATAAGCGCCGCTGGGCTCGTCCACAAAGCGGGTGATACCATGATGGGAATTCTGTCGGCTGGAGGTTTTCGACTGACAAACGTGGGAACGCCCACGATGGAAACAGACGCCGCGACAAAGGCTTATGCAGACATCATAGATCAGGACAACTTACAAATCACCGGTGGAACGATGTCTGGTGTTCTAAAAATAGGTGGCCACAAAGTTACTGGGCTGCCCACAGACGCTGGTGCGTCTGAAAGCGACGCTGCGAGCTGGGCACAAGTGGTACGATACGCGGACCAGAAGGCGACCGCAGCCGAAAATCATGCAGACCAAAAGCTTATCGATGCCAGGCAGTACACGGACGAGAAGAATGCGGGGCTGAGAGATTCCGTTAGGCGGTATGCAGATGACAAGGACCTTATTGTTAAAAGTTATGTTAACGAGCAAGATGTTATCGTCAGGAATGCGTGCGTGCTCAAATCCGGCGGTGTAATGACTGGAAGTTTAGTTATGGGTGGCCACCGAGTTACTGGGCTCCCAACAGAAATTTCAGGATCCGATAGCGACGCAGCGAGTTGGAAACAAGTGTCAACAGCGGTCGCTGGCGCTCTAGTAAAACTCGATAGAGTACCCACGGAGTCGTTGCATGTGGTGAATAAGCGGTATGTAGATTCCCGCGACGCTTCTTACAGACAGTACGTGGATGAGAAGGTCACCACCGCTAGAAGATATGTGGACGAGAAGCATGCTATCGTAAGAGGCGGGCATGTGCTCAAAAGCGGCGATTCTATGACTGGTGATTTGACCATGGGTGGCAAAAGAGTGACTGGGCTCCCAACAGAAATTCCAGGATCCGATAGCGACGCCGCGAGTTTGAAACAGGTGACGCAGCTGATCAGCAACGCCACTAAGAATAATGATACGGCGCCGGCTGGACCAAAGTACTTGACTAACAAACGGTATGTGGACGCGAAAAACGCTGAGATTGGAGCTTCAGTTAGACTCTATGCGGACCAGAAAGCTGAAGCTGCTAAGACGTACGCCAACGAGCAAGATGTTATCGTTAGGAGCGCATGCGTGCTTAAAGCTGGTGATGCAATGACTGGTGATTTAATCATGGGCGGTAAAAGAGTTACTGGGCTCCCTACGGGCGCAGCAACGTCCGAAAGCGACGCGACGAGTATGGCACAAGTATCGAAGCTGATCGCCGACAACATGACAAAGAGTGATAGAGTACCAACAGAACCGTTGCATGTGACAAATAAACGATACGTTGACGTGAAAAACGCTGAGATTGGAGCTTCCGTTAGACTCTATGCGGACCAGAAAGTTGAAGCTGCTAAGAGGTACGCCAACGAGCAAGATGTTATCGTTAGGAGCGCATGCGTGCTCAAATCCGGCAGTACCATGACCGGTGATCTGGCTATGGGTGGTAAAAGAGTGACTGGACTCCCAACAGAAATTTCAGGATCCGATAGCGACGCTGTGAGTTTTAAACAAGTGACGCGGCTGATCACCATCGCCACTACGAATAATGATACGCCGCCCTCGGGACCATGGTACCTGACCAACAAGCGGTATGTAGACAGTGAGATAGCTAATGAAAGGCGATACGCGACGAGCATCAAGATTCTCAACTACAGCGGCCACATTCCGCCCCTATCCAGAAACGTTTCCGAAACGGGTTTTATTGCCTCAGCCAACGAATCTTTACCCACTAACCCGCCTCATATGGCATTCAACTCGGGTGTGAGGGGTGAGTGGAAGACGGCGTCCAGATCGAGAGCCGATATTGATGCTCAGGTTAGTGGGACTTGGTTACAGATTGAATGCCCGACGCCTATGCGAGTATGGAAGGTTAGTCTGACTGGGGGAATTAGTTCTACTGCTCCGCGTGTCACGTCCTGAAAGATTTATGGGACACCCGATAATGAAAATAGATTTGATGCGCTCATCACCTCCAATGTCACTTTGACTAATTCTGCGCAAGAGTTCACCTTCACAACTGAGAGTTTATACAAAAAATTCAGGCTGATGGTCTTGGCCACCAGCCCACCACAACCTACTTTTGGAATAACCCACTTCCAGATCTATACATATTTTAGACACGGGGGATAGTCAGTAGTATAGAAAAAATATGACTGACACGCACTACAAGATTCGGGGGTATCTCCGTCAACACGGAGAAATAGACATGTGCAAATACAGCATAGACAGTCTAGGTGATGTGGGCCACTGGGGGTACGACATCCCGAAGCCCACCGCAGAGCTATTGACCGCGGTGCCTCAACAACACATCGACTTCGTGTCTGACGATTACCACAGCCGCGATATCTATACGGCGGCCGGAACGGTAACCACCAGTGCGTGGCAAACTCTTCCATTGACCGCTGCGCGTTTTCCGTGTATAAGTTTGCAAACCGCCAATGAGGGGGTTTCGTTAGAGTGCGGGTTCTGGAAGCTAACAGTCTTTGGTGTTTGCGGTGGTGATGCAACAGTTCGCGTTATAGCACCGGCAGCTGCTGGTGGTAGCATCGATCGTACAGTCGATATTTCAAGTGGGCAATTTGATGTAGCCAGGGCAATATTCGTTCCAGGACAAACGAGTTTCCGAATTGAAGGCAAAAAGAGAGGCGTTGAAAGTACTTCATCTATCGACTTAAACGTAACTTTACTAATAGAGCAACTATAAAAATACAATGTCTTTGTATCCAACGCTTACGGAGCCGACAATTTCGTCAGACACGAAGTCGCAGACGTTTCGTCTGCAGAAGATTGGTGAAGTAGAAGCATTCCTGAGATCTGAGGCGATAAGTCGAGGACAACTGTGCAAAAAGTATAAGAGGGTTGTAGATGTGGCTAATGGGGCCTCGGCCGGCCTTGCTATGGTGAGTCTTGGAACTGGGGTGGGTGGGGCAGCTATGTTAGCCACTGGTATTGGTTTTATTCCTGGTATTGTTCTGGAGAGTTTAGCCATAGCGACGAGTTTTCTGGATATTATTGGAAATGTTATTAGTAGAAGTTTTGTTGCTAAAGCTTCAAAACACGACGAAATTTGTATTTTGGCGGAGAGTAAGCTAAACACTGTTCATGACCACATTTCTAAGGCGTTGGAAGACACGGCTATTAGCGATGAAGAGTATAAGCTTATTTTGGGAGAGGAGGAGAAATATAGAACGATGAAGCGTGATATACAAAGCAAGAATGTAAAAAAAGAGTTGCCGAGTCAAAGCAAAGACGAGATGGTGGCGGAACTGATCAAGAAACTAACCAGCGCTGGGTCTTGCCCGCGAACCTCAAAATAAAAGTTTTCATCGTAGGTGGTTGGAGTAGTGAGTCTGCTGTTGTTCCCAGTGCGCCACCAGCATATTATTAGGAGGGGGTCAACATTTTGCCGACGTTTCGTAGTAGTGTCACATCCATATTTAGCTTCTAATAATGCGGAAGGCTTATTTTTTCTAATTTACAACGAAATTTACAGGGGGTCCAAATTTGGCAAACGGTCCCGAAGTCATACCACACCCTCATTATACCGCAGAATGCTTAATTTTTCTAATTTACAACGAAATTTACAGGGGGTCCAAATTTGGCAACCGGTCCCGAAATGATACCACACCCGCATTATACTTCTAACACCGCAGAATGCTTGATTTTTCTAATTTATAATGAAATTTATGGGGGGTCAAAATTTGGCAAACGGTCCCGGAGTCATGCCACACCCTCATTATATCGCAGAATGCTTGATTTTTCTAATTTATAACGAAATTTATGGGGGGTCCAAATTTGGCAAACGGTCCCGAAATGATACCACACCCGCATTTTACCGCAGAATGCTTAATTTTTCTAATTTATAACGAAATATATGGGGGGTCCAAATTTGGCAACCGGTCCCGAAATGATACCGCACCCGCATTATACTTCTAATACAGCAGAATGCTTAATTTTTCTAAATTATAACGAAATTAGCAGGGGGGTCCAAATTTGGCAAACGGTCCCGAAATGATACCACGCCCGCATTATACTTCTAATACCGCAGAATGCTTAATTTTTCTAAATTATAACGAAATTTATAGCGGCCAAATTTCATAGACGGTCCTATATGATGCCACACCCGAATTATACTGCAAAAGGCCTATCGAATGTACTATGTTTAGCCTTTTATCTGTTATGTGCTTTAGTAAATACACACCACAGGATAAACATGCTGTTTAACCCATTTTCGCGCTTGAATGTAGGGGACTGGCCCCTTTTTGAAGTGAATATAGGTTTTCCAGGTCGCTTTAAAAATTTATGTTCGTTTGGCAATGACTATAGACAGTGTGCTAAACCACATGTTTTTATGATATATAGACAATGCAACAGCCACAAGGTTAACGAGCACAGCAAAAACCACGGTAATTCCATACCCGCATTTATCTGAACTGGACTGCTTAAAAAATAGCAGTGGGCTCAAAAAGCCCGACGACCTGGCAACATATTTTCAACCTTTCGATAAACAGACTCATTCAGTCTATTACTTTTTACATAGCAGTCCATATATTGTAGTGCTGCAGACTTTCAAGCAAACGTGGTTAAGCAACGTTTCAAGCTATACGATGATTACACTTGTTTTATTAGGCGGAGCCACCGCAACCAGAAACAAGAGAATAAATAACTTGAATACATAACTAGAATAAATAACTAGAACGGGGTGCAATTGAGAGGAAGCTCGAGAGAGAGGCTCTGACACAGATGATAGTCTTCTGAGCCACTTAAAACCTTGTAATGTTATGTTATGTTATGTTAAATAGAGGTTTATATGTTATTAAACAGAAAGCGGTGCACTGCTTCATTATAACGGTTATAAATATATTAATAACCTACTACATATATACAAACATAATACGAGCACTCTACATCTGATTAACGGCATGATCAATGGTTAATAGTTCTGTTGTGCGCGAGGCCTCATATAGGCTTATAAACACATTCCATGGCTAAAAGCAACGATGAATGGTTGTTACTGACCTAGATTGCGCGAACTAATGCGCGAGAGACTGTAAACAACAGGTGCGGGATCAGGCAGTGTATAGACTACATCAATTACTTGGCACGCACACTTCCCTTCCCTTTTAGTTGATGGTGTTATTGAGCCATTTATCAGCGCCGGCTGCTGGTTCGTGTGCCAGACAAGCCTACGAATCCTTGATTGACATGTCTGAATAGACAACAGGATGGGCTTAAATAATGAGGCACAGCTTTAAAGCCGATCTGTTTATAAAGGCTAGTTGGTCACGAGAAGGCTTGGATGCACTGGCTTCCCACCCCATAAAATACGCTCTAGTAAATCGAAAAAACGACTCGTAGATATGTCTAGATTTTTCAGCGTAATATGAATTATGTCATTATAAGCCACCACGGCTTCTGAGGCGCCTTAAAAGTGGTGTCCCCTTATTTTTAGACGTGGTGGCGGCTTGTAAGCGCTAGTACACATCTACTAAAATTGTGAAACTAAAAATTTGTAAAACTTTGAAACTAAAATTTTTTCAAACTATGAACCTAAAATTTCTCAAACTAAAACTTTGTAAAACTTTGAAACTAAAAATTTTTTAAAACTTTGAAACTAAAAATTTTTCAAACCTTGAACCTAAAATTTCTCAAACTAAAACTTTGAAACTAAAAATTTTTAAAACTAAAACTTTTTTAAACTAAAAATTTTTAAAAACTAAAAATTGTAAAACTAAAAATTTGTAAAACTTTGAAACCAAAATTTTTAAAAACTAAAACTTTTTAAAACTAAAAATTTGTAAAACTAAAAATTTTTGAAACTTGACATTTTGTTTTGGAAATTTCAAAATAATCGGTGACGCGGGCGGTGGCGGCGGTAGTACTCGTATGTTTAAAACTATGTTCAGAGACAAGAAGAGAGCCAGAAATGGTCTCGCAGTGCTAAGAATATTGCTCGTTTTTCATTAGTTATAGCACAACTTTGCTGGTGACTGAAAACTTTGACTTTTACCTTTGAGTGTACATTTCTACAACTTTTTGCAAATGTTGTAGCCGCTTTCGCTCGAATTTCGAATGTTGTCAAGTTTAATTATTTTAAAATGGTCTTGTAACATTGAAATCTTTGATAATGCCGTTTATGTGAAAACGCTGACTTTAACAAACTGAGCGTGTGTGGAACTATAATGATAATGCGTCGAGTACAGATTTCCATATGTTGTGCGAGAAGTTGTATTATTGAAATAAATCAGCTTTTAACCTACAACTCGTGTCTTTGAGTATTTAGTTATTTTACATGCAATTGAAAAACATCTGAGAATGAAAATATGCAAAGTTTCAGGTCTATAGAAGATCTCTCCTCTCAGACGAAACCTCTCGTTTTCTATCAAATTGCAGCTCCAACGCTTTGCTAGAACTATCATCCAAACTGCCCAAGACATGATAAAATTTTACAAGTGTACTTCGACTGCTGCTTCCTACAAATCATCTCTAGGAATAATGTGACAACCTCTGAAAATGCAACATGCTTCACAATGGAAATCACTCTGTTCACACAAATTGCACGCACATGTCTCATACTTTATCCGTTAGAACTCACATATACTTCAGTTCCATCATCAAAAGATGTACAGTTTCAAATACATTTCAGCCAAAAACTTAAAGTTTCCACAAATTCGCTTATTCCACGACATAGCCAAAACCGTGCGAATTCGAGCTCGGCTTGCCAATTACCTTTACTTTCAAGCGTTCAAACCTTTAAAACGTCGCACATTCTTTTTCATAACTTTGATATTTTAGCTCAAAATTTGTGAAAGAGTTCGCTAACTGGACATGTGTATGTAAAATGTTGGACAATGCACCCGTTCCTACCATATGTCTCGATACGTAAACCTTTCCATGCTAATATTTCACCAAGTTGATCGTCTAAAACACGCAAATCAGCATGCAAATCTTTCGTTGAAACGAACAAAGTTGTAAATTTTCCGTCCTGACCAGCGCTCGTGGAACTCAAAAGCTCACATTTTACTCTGCAAACCTTCAGGGCAACTCTCCTAAAAGACCTAAGTTTCTCACCTCGTACGCGTCTCTGCATTCCAAAATTGTGTGTTTGCACTCTTCTCATCAGACTTTACCTCGTAAGAGATGTCACTTTGCAATGTCTTGCACATCTTTGTAACATAAACGGTCTCATTTTAGCTCTACACCTTGCGACTTCACATGATAAAAGTCGACATTTTACTGTAGAAATCCTTCATGCAGCTTGCAAGTTCTAAGTTTTATAAGTAAACTCTCAATCCAGCTGAATATGCAAACGTGAAAGACGTTAGCAAACCTTCGACATCGGTATCTTTGTGGCAAAACTTGTCATTTAGCCTGTATGCTCACAAGTCCTGCGTCTTCGCAGACTAAAAGTTTGATATGTTGTTGTGGAAATTAGCACATTTGGCTGTACAGTGTGGAAAGACTTAAGCTTAGCAGCACCTAAAATGTGTAATTTTTACAATATGACCCTCCACTCTAACTACCTCACCAGACCGTGCAACAACTTTATAATGAGAACATTCGTCTCACTCATCTATCGAAAGAAAATTTTACCATGTTAATGAACTTCTCAAACTAAAAAACCTTCGTTTCACCCACCTTACAACCTTAAAGTTGTCAACTGGAGGTAAAACCCACTGTAAAACCCACTGTAAAACCCATCGCAATCTCAGTCTTTGCCTAGTATAAATTGCAAGTTTAGCATTCAAACTATCGTTGCATGTGTCTGTCGAACTTACAATTTGACGTTTTAGTGAACAAACTATCATGGAAATTATGCCTTTTCCCCTAAAACCTCTTCTCTCGCACTCTTTCTCTCTCTCTCTCTCTCTCGACCTTCTTCTATCCCTCTTCTAAAACCTCTTCTCTCTCGCGCTCTCTCTCTCTCTCTCGATCTCTCGCGCTCTTCCTCTCTCTCGCGCTCATCCTCTCTCTATCTCTCTCGCGCTCATCCTCTCTCTCTATCTCTCTCTCTCTCTCGCCCTTCTTCTCTCCCTCTTGTAAAACCTCTCGCTCTCGCTCTCTCTCTCCCTCTTCCTCTCTCGCTCTCTCTCTCTCGCTCTCGCGCTCTTCCTCTCTCTCTCTCTCTCTCTCTCTCTCTCTCTCTCTCTCTCTCTCTCTCTCTCTCTCTCTCTCTCTCTCTCTCTCTCTCTCTCGCCCTTCTTCTCGCCCTCTTCTAAAACCACTTCTCTCTCTCTCTCGCTCTCTCGCTCTCTCCCTCTTCCTCTATCTCTCGTGCTCTTCCTCTCTCTTACACACGCTCTCAACAGTCTTACAAACTAAAATTCATAAGCTAACATTCGTCTCACACATCTATCGAAAGAAAATTTTATCATGTTAATGAACTTCTCAAACTAAAAAATCTTCGTTTCAACAACCTTACAGTCTTAAAGTTGTCAACTGGTGTAAAAACCACTGCAATCACAATCTTTGCAATGTATCAATTGTATGTTTAGCATTCAAGCTATCGTTGCATGTGTCTGCCAACCTTAAAATTTGTCATTTTAGTGAACAAACTATCATAGAAAGTAAGATTTTTACCATAAAATCTCTTCTCTCTCCCTCTTCCTCTCTCTCTCTCGCGCTCTTCCTCGACCTCTCTCTCTCTCTCTCTCTCGCTCTCTCGCTCTCTCTCCCTCTTCTAAAACCTATTCTCTCTCTCTCCCTCTTCTAAAACCTCTTCTCTCTCTCTCTCTCTCTCTCTCTCTCTCTCTCTCTCTCTCTCTCTCCTCTTCTAAAACCTCTTCTCTCTCTCTCTCTCGCTCTTCCTCGCTCTCTCTCTATCTCTCTCAACAGTCTTACAAACTAAAATTCGTATGCGTCCTACTAAAACTCTCATTCATTATGTCTTTGAAACTGTAAATGTCTTAAGTTTATCGTTCAAATCTTGATGGTGCACGTCTCAGTAATCTAAATGTTTAAATTTTTACTGCACAGGTTGGTATTTCATACATGTTCAGAGTCGAGAATTCGGAATTTAGTGTGTCAGATGTAAAACTGTGCGACGTTTCATCCTAAGCGTTGCAGTTGAATCATGCAATTCATCGTCCCATGCAAATCAAATTAGTGTACAAGTCTTCCGCGCTGGCTTATTTTTCAACTTACTTGTTGAAATTTTACAATGCATGTCAGTATTTCGTACAACTTAGGAATCGAAAAATTTAGAAATTAGTGTACAAGGTTTCAAACTATGCAATGTTTCACCATAAGATTTGTAATACTTAGGAATCGAAAATTTAGAAATTAGTGTCCAAGGGTTCAAACTATGCAATGTTTCACCATAAGATTTGTAATTCTACTGCATAGTTCAGTATTTCAAACATCTTATGAATATACACTTCAGAAGGTTGATAGAGAAAACTTCAAAAGAATCGGTGTTTCACAATTAATTGTTGTAACTTAATCATACAAGTCAATGTTTCATACTCCGTAGGAGTGTGAAAGTTGTAGTTTTAGCATCAGAGCGTCCAAAGCCATATGACATTTTACCATGCAAATCATTATATCTTCCATTTTAGCAACCTAAATTATAATTTTACTGTAGAAATTTCGTCCCACGTCCACCCAGCATGTCTTTGCAATATAGAAAACCAAAATTTTGATGCTCATTCAATTTGCACATGCACATCTTAGGTTTATAGCATACGTCTTTTGTAATCTGCATTTAAAATTTTAGTGCACACGTCAGCATTTCGGTTGTCAGAGCAGTTCATGAAGTGATAGCGACTTCATTTTCTTAGCCTCGGCATATGAGGGTTGGTCTATCTCAAAATCATATTCGACATATCTCAGTTCATTGGAGTTGAAAAGAAGATTGGATTCAAATTTTCTGCCTTGGTGGGATTTGAACCGCCGACATCTGGGTTGATAGTCCAACACGCTAACCACTAGGCTATTGAACATGTTAAAATATTTAAAAAATTTAAAAATTGCGGTAGCTCATGGGTCCTCTCTCTCTCTTCTTGCTTAAAACGCTTCCATATTATTATTAAGATGTCAAAATATGTTGACTGTATGTTTGTCTGTTTGAATGTTTGACTGTTTCTATGTTTCTCTGTTTGTCTGTTTGTCTGTCTGTCTGTCTGTCTATCTGTCTGTCTGTCTGTCTGTCTGTCTGTCTGTCTGTTTGTCTGTTTGGCTGTTTGACTGTTTCTCTGTTTTTCTGTTTGTGAAAGAGTACAACTTTTAATATACCTTAGATTATAACATAATATATATTTTAAAATATCATATTCAAATGAGTCTGGCTGAGCTAGGGCGCTATA
This sequence comes from Allolobophora icterica, assembly GCA_963556255.1. Classification (NCBI taxonomy): domain Eukaryota; kingdom Metazoa; phylum Annelida; class Clitellata; order Crassiclitellata; family Lumbricidae; genus Allolobophora; species Allolobophora icterica. Next base: position 49,998,499 of record OY744607.1, on the reverse strand, counting down.
CAAATGGGTGAAGTTCAAAATAATTTAAATGTAGGCTCTACTTAAAATTGTTGCAAGAAATAAGTTTATGCAACATCTGAAATGTTTCAATAATTAAAATAAATCGTGTAAGAGTACAAATTACAAATATAATTAAATATAATTAAACTATATTAAATATAATATAGGATGCAATTTAAAAATTGATGCAAGAAATATATATGGCGCTATACAAATTGGTGAAGTTCAAAAATAATTTAAATATGTGCTCTACTTAAAATTGGTGCAAGAAATAAGTTTATTCAAAAGCTGCGTCAATAGAATAATTAAAATAACTCGTGTAAGAGTACAAATTAGGGTTCACATATAATTAAAATATAATTAAACTATATTAAATATAAAAGAAAGAATTAAACATATCATAGGGCTTAAGGATGCGTCAGAAGTCGGGGTCGAACGCTATTTGATGCACCAGAACAAGGAGTCGAACGCTAAAGGCTGCACCAGAACACGGGGTCTGACGCTAAAGACTGCACCAGAACACGGGGTCTGACGCTAAAGACTGCACCAAAACACGGGGTCTGACGCTAAAGACTGCACGAGAACACGGGGTTTGACGCTAAAGACTGCACCAGAACACGGGGTCTGACGCTAAAGACTGCACCAGAACACGGGGTCTGACGCTAAAGACTGCACCAGAACACGGGGTCTGACGCTAAAGACTGCACCAGAACACGGGGTCTGACGCTAAAGACTGCACCAGAACACGGGGTCTGACGCTAAAGACTGCACCAGAACACGGGGTCTGACGCTAAAGACTGCACCAGAACACGGTGTTCTCTTACTACTCACCATGTATGTGCAGTGAGAATGAGGAAAAGTCGAAATATGTCTGTCTGTCTGTCTGTCTGTCTGTCTGTCTGTCTGTCTGTCTGTCTGTCTGTCTGTCTGTCTGTCTGTCTGTCTGTCTGTCTGTCTGTCTGTCTGTCTGTCTATCTGCCTAAGAATATTTCGGCTGCAATTAAACATAAATTACTAACGGAGCATGATGTCTTTACAATGTTTGATCGGCTCTGCATCACAGCAGAGGGAATGGATGGTATGCGGTCGTGGTTTTTGCACATGTTGGCACCCAGAGGCGTAGCCAGTAGGGGAGCAGAGGGAGCGACCGCTCCCCCTGAGACCATTTTCTAAAATGTGGGGCCTTTTCAGTTTTCACAATTTATTTATTTCAATCGTTCGATATTTATTTATTCCAATCGTTCGAACACATAAGAAATATGTCATCTTGTCTTTAAAGAGTAAACTTATTTCAAACCTGCCGTACCAAGCAGTTGGCTGAAGCAAAAGTTAGGGCCTATTCTTGTGGCACTTAATACCTTCGAATTCTTAGTGTTTTAATATTCTCCAAAACAAGTGCTAGAAAAGGCTTTCAGTTTATCAGCATATTTACAGAGAAGTAGCATTGATTTGGTAACAGCTTCTCATTTGATTCAACTATTTGAAAACGATATGAAAAACATGCGAAATAAATTTGAATATGAGTTTGAACGGATTGAAAATGAAGCAACTGAGCGGGCTCAAAAAGTGATATGACTATGAGCAATATAGAGTTCGGAAAAGAAAGAAGAAATGTCAGTGGATGATTCGAATAATGCATGTGTCAAACTACACATATTGTCACTAGATAGTGTCATAAATGGCACAACTAAAAGATTTGAGCATTTTACCAAATTAATGTGGCTTCTAAATTTAGTTGTTCACTTGTTTATATCCAAAGCATCTTAGCAATGTGAATGCCAATAATGTGACCAAATTAGAATCTTTGGCAGACATGTAGGCCTAGGCTACATCAAAAGTCGAAGTGAAATTGTGCAAAAGTTCATTTCATTTAAAGCCATGTTCAAGGAAATAAGCATAATTGTCAATAAGTAAAATTACAGTGTCAAGTCGTAATCTTAATTTCTACAGCGCCTAAAAAGCGAAGTTTCGGGAACCAGCTTATTCACAGGCGCTCAGTCAAATCATAATCGGGATGAAATCGATTCCAGTCCAGAGATCCAAAGGGGTCAATCAGGCATACGGTTAAGGTGGTGGTGTTTAGGGTTGAAACGGTGAAAGAGGTAAGGAGAAGAGAAGGAAAATTACAGTGTCAAGTCGTAGTCTTAATATCTACAGCGCCTAAAAAGCGAAGTTGCGGGAACCAGCTTATTCAGAGGCGCTCAGTCAAATCATAATCGATAGGCGGGAGTGAAATAGATTCCAGTCCAGAGATCCAAAGGGGTCAATCAGGCAGACGGTTTAGGTGGTGGTGTTTAGGGTTGAAACGGTGAAAGAGGTAAGGAGAAGAGGAGGTATCGAGATAGGTTTTGTGAAAGAGCAGTGTTTTCAGTTTTCAGTGAAAGACCTGTGGAGAGATAGCAAGAGTTGAGGTTTTGGTGAATGCGTAGGATGGATCTGATGTTTCTAGTAGTGCCGGTGGGAGTTTGTTCCAAAGAGATGGAACAGCTGTGGCTATATAGCGATTCGCACATTTTACTGATGAGGTGATGGAAGGGTGGAGAAGTGTTAAGGCAGAAGAGGAGCGGGTTGAGCGGAGTGGTCGGACCATAAACAGCTGTCGGAGATAAGAGGGCTGGGAGGATTGGAGTGAGTGTTATGACTTTATATTCGAAGAAGTGACGACCATCAATAATATACTAAAATCCATGATCACCAATGTTCCATTTATCCTAGCCTGTCACATTGTACCGCATTTTTCTGGCCTTGCCAATAACAGCCGATTCAAACTCATAAAAATCCTACGTACGTTCTACAACGGGCAATGATAGGTTGTCTGCTTTGCCTTGATTACAACCGAAAGATAGTTCGCTAGTGAAGTGGACCAAAGTAAAAGATAATTTTGTTAAAATGAAGCCTAGACAAAACAGGCTGTCGTAATTGGTCTGTGCTTGTACTGCTATGTTATAGTATACTATCACGATTAAAACGACCTACTCTGTGATAATACTATACTATTACTAATTTACTATACATATTGCTTTTGCCACCTTTTGGGTGTTTCAGTGTTTCTATTTAAAATACAAAATAAGTACTATATTCATAATGAATGTAATTAATTGAAATTACCAATTTTGGTAATTGGGGCCTTTTTTATGTGCTCGCTTCCCCTGGTGTTAAAACCTGGCTACGCCACTGTTGGCACCATGTGGTCTTACCTAAAATAACTCACTTGTGTAATCTATCCACCAACAACCGGCATGTTCCTGCCCAAACGGAAAATTGCGAGAATTATAGACCTTTTCCAAAGGTCCCCAATCCTACTACTTCTGCTGAAGACACGCCGATATCGATAGTACCAATCCTCTCCAGAGTCGCTCACCGAGCGCTTTACATCGTGTGAAGCTATCTAGACCCGGCCTTCGAGACACCTGGATTCTCACACAAATTCGATGATCAGTATGCCTTCCGTCCTACAGGATCTACCACTGCTGCCAACATATCCATACTGCACCATAAAACGACGTTATTACAGAATAACGATTATGTGGTAGTCATCTCAATGGATTTTTCGAAGGCATTCGATACCATCCGCCATTCGTCGCTTGCCGATAAACTATTAGACTATATAATTTATATAGGACATACCAGATACAATCTACAACTGGCTAATTATTTACTTCTCCGATAGAAGCCATGTAGCCAGATTCGCAGGTGTTGACTCGGCTGTGGCTTACATAAATGCCAGCATAGTCCAGGGATCTGCTGTAGGTCCGCCGCCATATGTTGTTGGGTCATCGCACTTCCATCCTAGAAATAACTGCAACCGCATTGATAAATATGCTGATGATACCTATCTGTTGGTTGGTTCGATGCACCTATGCACGGTTGATGGTGAGCCTGCGGCAATAGCGGAGTGGGCTTTGAAAAACAACTTACGACTTAATGAGTCTAAGACGCGACAGATGATTGTCTATAAGGACCGCTGTCCACCGCTCAGACGCTCCACCGTTCCTTATCCCTAAAGCCGGTAGAGTCGAAGAACTTAAGGTTCTTGGAATCACCTTAAGATCAGACCTTCGTATGACTTCGCACATTGAGGCGATACTTGCTGTTGTTTCTTCCTCTATGTATGCACTGAATGTACTCCAATCACATGGTCTCTCGGCGGCTGCAACCCAAGTAGTGGCCAAAGCCACTATTATCGCTAACATTAGGTATGCCTCGCCGGCCTGGTGGGGATATAGGAGCCTACCAGAGCAGCCGAACGTGACAGGATCGAGCAGCTCATCGGAAGAATGAAGCGTCGCGGCCTTTTACATCCTTCGTCTCCTACCGCTGCAGAAATGGCTTCTGAGGCTGACGGTTGCCTTTTTCGGATAATTCTTACTAATGAAAGACATGTAATACCCCACCTGTTCCCCCTAGCCGACCCAGTGGCCGTGTCCTCCTACCGCGTGCTCATGACTTTTCACTCCCTTGCAAGGACGACTGCAACTTTATACCGATATATATATATATATATATATATATATATATATATATATATATATATATATGTATGTAGCCTATATTGATTTCTTATATCAACTAGCTTTATGCAACTCATCTAATCCTTTATAACTCGTGCTGTAACCATTATATGATTTTAGTGTATTCAAGTTGCGTTCTGACAGCTTGTATTAGTAAAAAACGAAAATTGATTGATTGATTTTGAGCGGATGTGGATTCGTTAACTGTTAAAAATTTCAATCATTTGCGTCACTGAAACCATGAAAACTAAGGACAAAGTATGACGGATGCGTCTTTAACATGACGTCATCCGAGTTAATCTCGCTAATGGAGCGCCATCTACTTGCAGCGCCCTCGGACGACGGAGTTTCATTCGGGATCTCGTTAGCCTGTGTGCCATGTGACCGACGAATTTCCGGAATGGTCGGAACAGAGAACCTGACGATGTATATTGCGCTCATTTCACGAACGCACTGGACTGAACTGTACGAATTAAGGAATTTTTATGGCCACTAGAGATCGCTTCTGGACCGTGTCTAGCATCGTCTGCCTTTCATTGCTAAGTGTAGTGTGGCCAGAACAGAGGTGTCTGCTGTCTGAACACGCTTGACACGTAATTGTTTGTGAATTTAATCTCATATGGCTTCCGAGGCTTCCGCCGACTTCTAAAGCGCCGTAATACAATGCACACGACATCAATCGACTGAATCCGCGAGGCAGCCATGGGTATGACCTATGAAACGTTAGCGACAGCATTTACTTAGCCTCGGCATGCAATAGCGGGTGGCCAGTCCTCTGCCTCGCAGCCTGATCTGCCCACAGACAGTAAACCGTCAGTGTACTAATTTTTTAGCCCAGTTCGCCAGGGTGCGTGGGAGTGTAAGAAATGTCGATGCAGCTTTCTGCAGTGGACGGGATTTTAACAGAGGACCATCGGCTTACAATCCATCACGCTAATCACTTGACTATCTCGCACCTCTAAATAAAAAAATCTGACAAAAGTATTTAATAAATAATTAAGAAATTAATTATAAAGTGAATTAAATATCCTTTCGTCATGCAACCAGTCGATGTTTCTATAGGAACCTCGAAATTCATCTGGGAACAAATATTTATCGTGTCTACTGTGAAAGAGATGAGCTGCTTAAGCGCTGACCTGTAAAAGGGATGATCTGCTTAAGCGCTGACCTGTGAAAGGGATGCGCTGATTAAGCGATTATACCACGGCGTCTTTATCCAAAACGACTGTGTAGGCCTATGTCTTCAACTTGTTGTGAATGTTTTTGTTGTAGATAATGATGAATATGATGATAATGGAGCTGTAATTGTTGTTGTTTTGATGGTTTGTTGATGACGATAAATCTGATAGATAACTCTGATAGATAATATTTACACAAATACATGGCCCAAGTTAATACACTTTATGATCACTGCTTCCGATATATCCGACCATTCACCTGTCCTGGGGAGATTGGACATGGAGATGCCTAGACATTTATCCTGCTCATTTAATTGAATTGTCAATAATGAGAGGAAGGAGGCCTTCGGTAAGCCACTAACCGAAGTCGACTGGTCTCCTGTTTTAGTCGCATGTATAATGTAGATTCGGATAGAGCCTATGACTTATTTATGGGGCAATACATGTATACAGATATTTATAAATATGGCATTCCCACTAACCCTAAGGACAAAATCCGACGCTCGCACTATAATCACCTCTGGATGACACAAGGCCTATATATACATAAGGCTTGCAAGAAGAAATCTGCACTCTACTTAAAAATCTTTTAAAAAATCCTAATCCAGCCAATAAAAATTAATTCACCACCTACCGAAACAAGTTTAAAACGATAAGGATTAAGGCGGAACAGAATAATTACTCAGCCGAATTCTGTAAATATAGTGGTAATATGAAAATGACGCGGAGTCTAATCCGTTCCATACTAGTGATGGGGAGCAGAAGAAAAGAATCGACTCACTTAGAATATTATGGTAAGAAAGTAGAAGATTCTCTCAAATGATGGAATTGTTCTCCGCAAATAAGCTCACTCTAAACCTTAACAAAACTAACTTCATGCTCTTTGTATCCCATTGAAAAGTAATCCATTGTAAGGTTCGCTAAAGCTCCTCATCAATGGTGCACCAATCACTCAAGTCACCTCTGCTAAATTCTTGGGCATATAATTATGTGGACCAGGACCTGTCTTGGAAACAACATATACAAGCTATCTCCGGAAAGACAGCCAAGAGCACCGATATCTTATCCAGAGTGTCCTATCTCCTACCCTCCTCCATACGCCTTAACCCTATGACACACACCTGGGGTCTACTGGACCCCAGCGATGGCAGTTTCTTGATAACTACGTCGATACAAATAGTAAAAATCTGATATATTTCTAATTCCTCAGATATTCATCCCCCTACATTTGTGGATAACTTTGAAGAGATTTATGTTTTCGGCTAAAGAGTAAAAAAATCAAATAGACACCTCGGGCATATTTAGCATACCTGGGGTCCAACAGACCCCACGCTGCAACATTGATAGTCTCATGACGCATTGACTATTGCATAATCCCGGTTACATCAATAATGGAAAGACTTGTACTTCCATGGTACAAAACTGGAAGAAACATTACGATAGACAACTCGACTTAAACCAGCAATGAAAATTTCAGGCAGCACCACAAGCCCGGTAAAAGCGCTGTTTAATCTGTCTGCGTACGTTTGAAAAGCTGATTATTGTTCATCACAATAAAAAATTTCTTACAGTGAATATAACATCATATCATGATCCAAAGATGTTGCATAACTGCATGCCCTTTCTCCCACATAAACTAGGATCATTTATTTCCATGTTCTATTAAAATTGTAGAACTGGGAGCCGTGTTATCGATGGGGTCCATTAGACCCCAGGTGTGCTAAATGTGTTGGATCGGAAGGTGTGCGTCATAGGGTTAAATTGTATTATTCCCCTTTAATTGTATTATGCCCTTATATACCCTTACCTTACATATTGCAACACGGTGTGGACTTCTACGTATACGTCACGAGACTCCATAGACTTGTGATTCTACAAAAACGGGCGATTCCGACGATTCGTATGATTGTTTGCTTTCCTCCGAGAACTCATCCAGGACCCTTATTTTTGGACTTAAAAATACTGACAATAGAACAGATTCGCACATTTCAGACTGGCCTTTTCATGGTGACCCGACAAAAGAGCGCCGACATAAGAGAGCCAACGAAAACTTTATATCGAGGGTTCAATAACGAAACTTGTATTAGCATTCAAGGTTGAGGGACAGCTGAGAGATTATCAAATCACTTTAACATTTATCAATGATTGTTACTAATTGCGTTATATAAACTGGTATGGGAAATAAATAAACAAGTATTTTATTTTATTTCATGTTACATAGTCGAGCGACGACATAACCATTGAATCGCGCAAATAACGCGAACAGAATCCTAATATTCGCAACGGAAGAAAACACGATTTGCTTTGTAATCCTTTTCGTTGCATTCCGTTAATAAATTTTTAATCTTTTTTCAATGCTTTTCATTAAACACATTAAATTTGTATTATTACACTTCGGTTCCAAGACAAATGGTTCACCGACGAATGGTTCACGGACAAATGGTTCACTGACAAATGGTTCACGATAAATAATTAATATTTTAAATAATCATCGAGAATTCAGCTTTTAATTTGAGCTATATTTTCATCGATCCTCTAGCTTCTAGTTTAAGCTATATTTTCATCGGCCATTCAGCTTCTAGTTTGAGCTCTATTGTCGATGAAAATATTGCTCAAACTAGAAGCTGGGTTATCGATGAAAACATACCTCAAACTAAAAGCTGGATGAGCGATGAAAACATAGCTAGATGAGTGATGAAAATATAGCTAAAATTAGAAGCTGGATTCTCGATGAAAACATAGCTCAAACTAAAAGCTGGATGATCGTCGACCTTTCGTCAGTGAACCATTTGTCGTGAACCATTTGTCAGTGAACCATTTGTAGCGCCGACATAAGAGCGCCGACAAGAAGTGTAAGGACACTTCTTGTGCTCTTTCTTGGTCGCTCTTTTGTCGGGGTACCCCTTTTCATGTACGGCTATGCGCATGGTTTACTGCCAGCAAGCTCTGAGGGTTTCTTTCAGTCAGGTTCAGATGTCCACCCTTACTCAACGAGAGGCTCTAACTCCTATCGTGCTGTATATTATGCTTATACGAACACTCGTGGCTTCCCTATAAAATCTACGAGATTCATTATTTGGAACAGATTTCCTCTTAGAATACACCAAGCCCCTCATCTACTAAAGTTTAAACAGTCGTTTCGTACGTTCTTAATTAAAGGAAACTGATTGTTTACTTATTATTTACCTCAATTTTAGTTCATGCTTATAGCTAGTCAAGATTATTTAATTAGATTCATTTACGTTTCTTATAACATTATCTGTTTTTATTGATTTAGGCATTGACTGTATGCTGCCACCAAGACTATTTTGAAAATGTTATCATAATTTTTATAGGTGGCCCTTCTTAGCGGGGTCTTGACCCCTTCTTCTGTTGCCTGCATATATAGTTATGTTATGTTGCAATGCCTTGTACCTTGAAAAATGGTTTCAATAAAAAGATTGACTGATAACTATGTTCTTGTTGATAATGATCATGATGATGTTGGCGTTGCTGTTGATGATTATGATGATGATGTTGTTGTTGTTGATGATCATGATGATGTTGTCGTTGATAATGATGATGATGTTTATATTGTCGTTATTGATGATGATGTTGATGCTGTTGTTGTTGATGATGATGTTGATGTTGATGATGATGATGATCTTGATGATGTTGATGTTGTTGTTGATGATAATGTTGATTTTGTTGATGATGATCATGATGATATTGATGTTGATGATGATGATGATGATGATGTTGATGTTGTTGTTGATGATGATCATGATGATGTTGATGTTGTTGATGATGATCTTTATTATGTTGATGTTATTACTGATGATAATTTATTTGTCGTCGCTATTTATGTTGTTCTCGATGTTGTTGATGATGTTGTCGTTGTCAGCATGTGGTCTGCATATCTAGTCATCAGAGCGACGGGGTTCTGCGGTTGATCGTTAAGATTCGTTCCGGTCGAGTTCTTATTTCCGCTTCATTAGCCACGGACCATAATCCTTAAATCGATCTCTGCACAGACCAGAAACTAACGTGACAACGAAACTGCCGCTTGCATATTAACCTGTCTGGAGTCACAGAACATTCGATGTCGTCTCTAAATCTAATCTAATCTCACGACTTCTATAGATACGCCGTGACCATAGCAACCGTGTTTGTTATCAGAGTTAGTTATTGAAAATGACAACTATTAATTAGTAACTTCTATTGCGCCGGGATCTACTGCACAAGACATCAGCCGATGGCGCACCAAAACCAAGCCGTAATTAGGTCAATAGACAGACAGACAGACAGACAGACAGACAGACAGACAGACAGACTGACTGACTGACAGACAGACAGACAGACAGAGACAGAGAGAGCCTATGGTGGAAGTGAATTTAAAATAGAGTGTCCAGTTCAAACTGTTCTTTTACGCCTCTGTATAAAGCTCAGTCTTCTTAGAGAGGCGCTATATAAAAGTTCCGAATGAATCAGTTGATCGATGTTCGACTAACTGTAATTGTAATTGTAATGGAGCATTCATATAGCGCCTCTCAAGTTAAGTAAGAACATCCTCTGGTGAAACGGAAAGTGAGGAGAGCGGTAGAGCGCAGTTGCTCGGAGTCAGACTCTGTTGAAAAGTCTGCAACTATAAAGCGCCACTATAATAAAGCCAAGCGCAGAGCACTAGCTTATTCACGAGACAGACAGACAGACAGACAGACAGACAGACAGACAGACAGACAGACAGACAGACAGACAGACAGACAGACAGACAGACAGACAGACAGACAGACAGACAGATATACATGTATAGAGAAAGAGAGAGAGAGACAGAGACCGAGACAGAGAGATAGAGAGATAGTCTTCCGGTAGAGAGATGCGAATGGAATTCTTTACCTTCAAAAGACAGCCGCTAATTACCAATCTGTAATCAATGGTCCGTTGGTGGGATCTGCGAGTCGACCTCCCGCATGCCAATTGCGGAGGCAGTTCATGGCATCGAAATAAAACTGGATCAGTTCTAACCCTGGCTTAAGTAGGTAGGTGCTGAGCGTAGAATAACCGTATATTTGCTGTCCTTGTATATTAACTATCTGTACATTTGCTGTCCTTGTAATTTACTCTTTGTATATTTACTATCTTTGTATATTTGCTGTTCTTGTACATTAACTATCTATACATATAATATCCATAGAGCGTGTGCCTGTTGATAAACGCTACGTCACAAACGGTTTCTGTTCTATTGTGAAACAGAAACCGTTTGTGACGTCAGTACTGCGGTCTTGACGACGGCGATCAGAGCATTTTAACCAACGATACATATAGGCCTATATACAGTTTATACACTGCCGTCATAATATGACGGGTAAATACTCTAGTCTTTTTATATTTGCTGTCTTTGTATATTTGCTATCTTTGTATATTTGCTGTCTTCCTCTTCCTCGTCCTCGTCCTCTTCCTCTTCCTGTTAACTCTCCTCCTCCTGCTCCTCCTCGTCCTCCTCCGCCTTATACTAACTGTCTTTGCTACTGTTTCTCGGATGAAACGCCTGTTCATTATTAGATTTAACTGAAAATGGTTAATTCCTCATTAACTGATTATGACCAACCATCGATTTATATATTTTGTTAATGTAGACTAAGATAAATGTTCGGGCAGAAGATAAGCTGCCTGGCGTCACATAAATGAACACAGACAGACAGACATACAGACGCACAGACACACAGACAGTCAGTGAGACACACATACCACAGATAGATTATGTTACATCTTCTATCTTAGAACCGGTTTCAGATTGACCTAACTTAAGCATCCGTCATTATTGTCTTTTTTATCATCATGAGTAGTCCTTCTTCTTCTTCTTCTTCTTCTTCTTCTTCTTCTTCTTCTTCTTCTTCTTCTTCTTCTTCTTCTTCTTCTTCTTCTTCTTCTTCTTCTTCTTCTTCTTCTTCTTCTTCTTCTTCTTCTTCTTCTTCTTCTTCTTCTTCCTCCTCCTCCTCCTCCTCCTCCTCCTCCTCCTTCTCCTCCTCTTCTTCATCATCATCATCATCATCATCATCATCATCATTATCATAGCAGCATCATCATCATTATCATCTCGTATTACTCGTAATCATTAGCAACACCTCTACCGCCATCACTTACAGCACCAGCAGCACCACTACCTCCACCAGCTTCACCACTTCCACCCCTTCCACCACTTCTTTACCACCTCCACCACCAATATCATCGTTGTCATTTTTCGTCGCCAAAATCATTGTTCGGTGTCTTTAGTTTTGAGTAACAACTGTCTTGCCATCGGATGCTGAGGAGACATATTTCATTGTATGCACTGCCCTTGCTCCTCCTCTTCCTCTTCCTCTTCCTCTTCCTCTTCCTCCTCCTCCTCCTCCTCTCTTGCTCTATCACGCTCTCTCTTGCATTCTCTCTCTCTCTATCTCGCTAACTCTCTCTCTCTGTCTCTGTTTTTCTGTCTTTGTATGTATGTATGTATATACGTATGTATGTATGTATGTCTGTCTGTCTGTGTCTCTGTCTCTCTCTCCAGTCAAATTTATTCATAGGAAATCTTCTCGCAATCGACTCTTCTCGCTCAGACGGTCACGTGGACAAGAAAGAATCGAAACAAGAACCGACATGGCGTCCAAGACAAAATAAGGAATTTCTGGGAAAAAGTAATATTAATGTGAACGATAGGAATGGCAGTAAATATATGCAAACGTCAGCTGAAATAGAGGCGAATACACACGATTGGACGAGAGGAGTTCAACTGGAAACGAAGGAGAGGGTCTCATGCTCAATAGGCTTTTCCTCGGTACATGATGTAATCGATTGTTATGTAAATTGCTTTGTGTCCACATAATTCCATTCATCCGTCATCATCTAGTCAACAGTCGATAAAACCGAAACAAACCGAAAATATCTGACCAGTGGCGGCGCGTGGGGGGTGCAAGGGGGTGCGGTCGCACCGGGCGGCCACTCGAGGGGGCGGCACTTTCACTACCTGGAATATTTTTTGTTGCTTCCTGTGGTCAACGTACTGTTTAATTTGGAGTTATTACGTAATTCGTTGCTATAAATTTCAATGAAACTTTGATATCATAATTCAGTGAACTGTAAATCTCCACTGTTCATGTGAGCTTCAGTGTATTTCTTAGTTTTAAATTGACTTAGATCATTTTAGGCCTAGTTTCTAGCAGCGGCGTAGCTAGGATATTTTAACCCCGAGGACGAACTATGAATTTGGCGCCCCCACCACCTCCCCTCCGTTTTACTATTTCACATTTTTCCAAATAATCGAATGGGAATTTAAATTTTAATGAAGTAAAATATGAAAAATACAGATAGTACATGCATGCTGCCCATTGGTGCTCAATAGGGCGCCAAAATCATACCTGAGAACTGGTTTGTAAGTAATGATCGAGGATATAACTGGAGATATTTGGGGCTCCAACTTTCAAGAAATAATGATTGCGCTTAATTATATTGATAATGTGGTATTATCTATCTGTCTGTCGGTCTATGTATTGATGTCTATCTGCATGTCTGTCTCTCTGCCTGCCTTTGTCTGTCTGTCTCTCTGCCTGCCTGCCTTTTGTCTGTCTGTCTGTCTGTCTGTCTGCCTGCCTGTCTGTCTGTCTGTCTGTCTGTCTGTCTGTCTGTCTGTCTGTCTCAGAGGCTCTCCGAAATGCGGGCATCTGTTTCCAGCTATTCCGGCCCAATGTTCCATGCAACTGGGGTCGTGATACTTGCCACCTGATTAGTTCTCTTTTTCGAGACAATGCTCCTCTTTGCAGAACAGATCATCTGCGCTCTCTTAATCACTGACGCACGGTCACAAGATCAGTTTCAGGCGACTCACTTCTGGGTATTGACCTGACTGGGCCTTGATTTTGGTGCGCCATCAGTCGATGCTTTGTGCATTAGACAACGGCGCTATAGAAGTTGCTAATTACAATTACAATGACTCGGAATACTAGAGCACACGGATTAAAAGAATATTGTATTGTATATGTATGCCTTTGTATGGTATTGTTTTTTTGTATCGTTCTCCCTCCGTTTCTGTCTTCCCCTATCTCCCTTCTTCTCTCCACCTGTCTCATTGTCTCAGCCCCTCCTTCTTCTATGTGTCTCTCTGTCTATCTTCCTGTGTCTTGCTCGAATAGTCTGTTTCTACGTCTGTCCGTCTTTCTCGGTCTCTGTCTGCTTATGCTTCTGTGTCTGTATCTGCAGTGTGAGAATTGTAGGAGAAAGACTGGGGGGGGTATACTTTGATGAGTTTGATCCATGTGGAGTTGAATGTTTTATCCGTATTTTGCAAACAGAGCAAATAAAAAAATGCAATAGAAAGCTTAAACTCCATAAAGTGATGACATGTCTAACAAAAAACCAGAGCAATACTTCATTAGTAACCCACAAAGCGATTTGTGAAAGAAAATGCTAAAATATATGTACAGTATAATCACACTAGCACAAATGATGGGGTTGGAAACGACCCCCGGGGTCTACAATGAAGATTTAGCTGGGGGTCCTAATAAAGACTAGGGGGTTGAACCCTCCAACCCCAGACAATTTCACCCTCTGTTTATCTCTGTCAGTCAGTCAGTCAGTCAGTCAGTCAGTCAGTCAGTCAGTCAGTCAGTCAGTCAGTCAGTCAGTCTGTCTGTCTGTATGTCTGTATGTCTGTCTGTCTGTCTGAATTTATTCATAGGAAATCTTCTCGCGATCGACTCTTCTATATCTCAGACGTGGACAAGACGAAACTTGTATTGTGTTGTATTGTATTGTAGAGCATGGTATACGCAGTGGTTAAATTCAGCCGAATCCCGCCGGATCTGAGATCCAGCACCATTGGTCTGAGATGACAAATTTAACCACTGGGTATACGACATGTCATAGCATCACAGACCGACAAGTAATGTTTGTCAGAGTAATAATGTCTATGTGTGGCGCTACATAAATGCTACATTACTTTACTTGTGTTCAGATCAACTGTACACTTCGAAGTGTGCAGTGAATTACAAAACAACATCGAAATACTACAATTAATGCTGGACTGTAGTATATACAACACAATAGAGGATTTGTAAAACGGAGTAATAATATGTTCTTCCGTCCATTGTAATTGTCGTTTTGTAGTGTAATTGTAATTAGTAACTTCTATTGCGCCGATGTGTAATGCACAAGTAATAATAATAATCTTCTTTATTAATTCAAAGTTTTCAACCTGACAAGTAGCCTATGCATGCAGTAAGATTACATTGAAGTACAATCAAGATCCTAATTAAACACACATTTTGGCAGCCATGCAAGGCGCCGCTCTAGAGGGGTTATGGGTATCGAACCGCGATCTACAGTTACGGCCCTAGTGGTCTCCTAGCCATGAGTGTTACCATTCATCTATCCCCCTTCCCGGCAACCGATGTCACACCAAAACCAAGCCGTAATCAGGCGACTATCCATATATGTCAGTATTTGCATCGTCAGATAGGCCTATGCTGAATATCGAGTACTCGTAATTATTGTAAGTCTAACGGAACAACTATCAGGACAGACTGCGTCGTAATGTATAGTGTGTTGCACTTGCTAGTAAGTATGTACTTAGAATCAGACTATTTCCTTGTGATATCTGAGTTTTTCCGTACCTGACAATTTCTTTCTCTCTTTTTCACTTTAGACATAGGTTTCATGGGCCTGGACAACGTCGACTACGTAGCCAGCACACTTGACCGGCATCGGACCTTAGTCGGAGGCCGAAACAGCAACAGCAATGCAAACAGCAACAACGGG
This sequence comes from Allolobophora icterica, assembly GCA_963556255.1. Lineage (NCBI taxonomy): Eukaryota > Metazoa > Annelida > Clitellata > Crassiclitellata > Lumbricidae > Allolobophora > Allolobophora icterica. The sequence continues at coordinate 49,983,042 of OY744607.1, read as the reverse complement.
CCTTCCTCCGGAACTCCAGACGAGTCTCGCATTCCGTTGGCCACGCCATCCCGTCACCGAACCAATCACAGGCCGTCGATGACGTCACGCTTCCCGCTCAGTTCAAACGTTTCGGCGTCGGACATGCGCAAGATGATGAAGACGCTGTTGGACGCGGGAAAGAGACGGCGATGACGTTCAACTAAGAGTTGATTTAGAGCCAGTTGACGTTGAGAGAAGTCTTCTTACTTACGTGCAGTTCAGTAACCGCGAGAAAAAATAAAAAATAGTCGTGGTTTGAATGTGTTTTGTCCGTTGCCATGCCGATCTGATTAATATTTAACCGTCAACAGTCGACTGCGATCTTGCATTAACGAAAAATGTGAGATGGAAGTCTCTAAGAGTTTTCATGCCACTAGAGATCTAATTTCCTTTTTACCCCAACCATCTGCTTCCGACTTTTCCTCCATTCCTTTGCTTCCGACTCTTTCTTGCCTTTCTTCTCATTCTAGATCCCCTCTCGGAGCCTCCGTTTCTACCCCTCTCTCCCCTCTGTCTGTCTGTCTTTCTCTCTCTCTCCTGCAATAACTCGCTCTTCTCTACACTCCACAACTTTCTTCGCTTCTTCCTCTTTTCCTCCGTTATCTCTCCCGCCATCGACATTTCATGTTTGCAAGACCATCCATCCCTCACTACGTTCCCCGCTTCAGCCATTTTCCTGCCTTCCCCTTATACTTCTGTCAATCCATTTGCCCCTACCATTGTCACTGACATAGGGGTAGACTCTGGGGTGCAGCCGAGACACGTGCCCCCAATAATTGAGATGGACTGTACACCCAAAGCAACAAGTGTAGAATGAATAACCAAATGCCCCAAATATTTTGGACAAGTTAACGCCAGTGGTCACTGATTCCAATTCTTAGTCCATCCACCCATCAAACCGCCGTCCTTCGCTCCATAGTCTCCAGTCTTCCTTATTCCTCGCTCCCTTCCATCCTTCATCCCTGCCTCCGTCGGTGCATAAAATTCTGGAACGGACTCACCCGAACGAGTCACAACGCACAAGTCAACAACTGAATGAAAGCCACGCCTACGTATCTGAGACGCAATAAACTTATCGATACTTCTTCTCATGATGGCGTCAAGACCAGTGTTTTTATAGCGCATTTCAACATCAGTGTGGTTACCAATCCCCTTCTGTGTCATCTACAAGGTGGATGGCGTCATCAATTTATGCAACATAACACTATAAGTAAGTAAGCTAACGTGAAGCCATCTATCAGCATTGCGATATTCAAGAATTCACCGCCGCTGTCGGTGCTTGAACTTGCTTCAAAGTTCAAACCAAAATAACTCTGTCATGTCGCTAAAAAATACTTCAGCACAGGGCCAAAAAGTTGTGGTGACAGTGACAATCACTTTTAAAAGTGGTGGTGACTGGACTCCACAGTCACAATACAAAGTTATGCCTGTGGTTCACTAGAGCACTGCCCTTCCTTCTTGTACCCCATTCCTAAACAGTGAGAAATATCTCGAACTTCAGTTCGACCCATTTGCGTCAAGGATAGTAAACTGCATTTACAGGTTCAAACATGAGCATGGGTGCAAATTCGTAATTGGCAAGATTGTGGGGTAAGGCCAGGGTTTAGTGATTGAGGAAATGTTGCTACAGGGATGGCCTATACAGCCCTACATCAATGAGGGGCTGGTTTTCACGCTTCCACTACAAATCGCACGCTGTAAAGTAAAATATTTCACCACATACAAACATACACACACGTGCACACATTATATATTACATTATATATATATATATTAGGGTGGTTCTGAAATCTGAAATTTTGAAATGTGATTATTTCCGCTTATTATCTTGTTCTAGTACATACTAAAATAAATCTGGCCAAATATGAGCTGATTTGAGCAATATTTAGAGGTAGCTCAATGAGGTTGAAGTTATCAGAGCTTGTCTAACATAGCCTAATAACTGTGCATCCAAAAGATAGAGTTTCAGTTTTACGATTACAGTTACGATTAGTAATTATTTTTGGATAAAATTAAAGAAAAATGTTAACAGGAAAACTGAGCCTCAGCAAAAAAATTAAACAGAATTTGTTGATGCCTTAGATAATTTATTTGACATTGCTCACTTAGATGCCTTAAACATAATCGAAATCTAACAGGATAAAGAGTGTCTGCTTGCCCAAAGAGAAAGAGGTCGCCGTTGTTGTATGGGACCAGTTGACATGGTACTTACTTCAAAAGAAATGAGGGCAACTAAAAGGCAAAGATCAGGAATGGAGAGAAAGCAGAAAGAAGATCAATATTTGGAAGCCATGAATGAGAGAATTAGTAGTGATGATTCAACTGAAGAACGGAAAGATGGTGGCAGTCAAAATGTAAATTTAGTGAAAAGGAAAACTCCCTAAAAAAATATTTTGACACCAAGACTAGTAGCAGCTTTGGACAGGACAAAGTTAAGTGACAGGAAGACAACATATGTGTTAGCAGCTGCAGCTCAGAGTCTATAGGCCACAATGTAGACAAATTGAAAATCAGCCGTTCTTCAATACATAGAGAACGAGAACAATATCGAGAAGAAACTGCTAAGAAATTAAAAGATATATTTAAAACAACTACATCATCTACACTGGTTGTGCACTTGGATGATAATTCCTTCCGGATCTGACAGGCAAACATTTGGATGACCGTCTACCTGTAATTTTATCTGATGTTGGGGAAAGCCAACTTCTTGAAGTTACCAAGCTACATTCTTGCACAGGAGAAGAACAGGCAGCCACTGTTGCTAAATTGTTGCTGGAATGATTTATGCTTACTGAAAACTCTGGTTAGCTATCAACAAGACAATCCTGCTCTCTCCAAAGTAGCCAGCAATGAATTTCAGATCATCTGTGGTACTTTAGTGAGGAGCTCATGGCTTTGGCATTTTTTGATTTGGCAATGACAGTCAAGTCCAAACGAGCAATGGTGAAAGCTTTACACGAGCGACCAGGGCCAGATGATCCTCCTAAGAGAATGTAGGTAAATATTCAGAAATCTGTGGTCATGAACATACAATGAACATAGAATGAACTCCATGCTATTGTTTGACTGGCTAAGATTCTCTAGTGATTTCCTGAAAAGCGATCCTGAAACATGGGAACTTCAAGATGATTATAAAGTTGCCTCAGAAATTATTCATCATCTACAAGTTGTAAATGACAATGCTGAAAGCGGAGTTGCTTTGATTGAAGAGTACAATTCCATAATTACAAAGAAAACCAGAAACAATATCTGTTTCAAGTAGTGCATGATCACAGAAGCAACTTTCCAGAATGCAAGAAAGAAATGCTTAAGTCAAAATAAACTTCAGCAAATGATTTGTGAGCCATATATTATTATTACATAATAACATAAAGTCATGCTAATTAATTGAAATTATTTAGAACTACTACTTTAACAGTTTGTTCACTTAATAATAACAACAATTAAACATTGTTGTTTCATTAGGTAAAGAAAATATAAAAAAATGATGGATAATGGAAAAATTTCTTTTAAAATACCTTTATGTCAAATTTAAATGTTATTGAGCTACCCCTAAATGACAAGATAATGTTCTATAACTTTGCACAAATTTCTTTTATATTCATTGGAACACAACTAAAAGCGGAAAGTCAAGAAAAAACAATTTTAATTTTTTCCCATGAAAGTCAGAACCACCCTAATATATATATATATATATATATATATATATATATATATATATATATATATATATATATATATATATATATATATATATATATATATATATATATATATATATATATATATTTGTCTATGTATCCGGGTACACGTATACATATATATATATATATATATATATATATATATAATACTATACATCGAGTGAATGTATTTGACACCAATATATATATATATATATATATATACAGTATTTATATATATGTATGTATGTATACGTGTACCCGGATACATATATATATACTTATATATATATATGTGTGTATACGTGTACCCGAATACTTAAACAAATACATACACAGATATGTACATATATATATGTGTGTATATATATACTATATATATATATATATATATATATATATATATATATATATATATATATATATATATATATATATATACTAATCACGCTGTCACGCTGGGAGCGCCTCTGAATAGTCTATACTGCAGTGAAAGGCGCTTTACAAATAACCATTAACCATTATATATGATATATATATGATAGGCCCCCTATTATATGATATGATATATATATATATATATATATATACACACAGAGTATATTTACGATACATCGAGTGAATGTATTTGACACCAAATACTTTCACACACGTTTAGAATTAGGCCTAAATTGTGAGCTAAGTTACACAAATCAGTAAATTATTCCGCAATTATACTAGATGTCATTACACGATGGATAATTAACTGAATATTTAAATACCGCTTCTATCTGTAAATAAATCCATAGATATGCATGCATCGTATACACGCTCGAAACAAACGACGTGGATTGTGAGGCGCTCTACTGCAACGCAGCCATTCAGAAATGATCAGAATTCAAAACCTGTTGACCTTTTGCACAATGCATCGGTCACAACGATTTGAAATTTATTAGTTCATCCAATTGCTTTAGATTGACAAAGGAATGGACCACAATCATATTTTACTGATTACATCCAAGCTAAAGGAAGCTAGAAAAAGGTCCATATATTATATCGGCCACCTAACGAATGAAATGTAACTTTTATTTCGATTAAATTGCATCCGTAATTTCTTTTCCACAGCCAATCCTTTTGCAAAATTAAAATTAAAATGATGCTGCGACAAACTACATACTTTGAAACGATAAAACTCATTTGCCTAAAGGTTACATGAATACAAGGCCATATATGTCGCTATTTGTAAAGGAGGTCAAGGTGAATTTATATAGCCTATTCGATTACAACTTGCTTTTAATCAGCTAAAATAGGCCTACTATAGTAACGAAGCAAGCCTAGAATATTAGACCTGCTTTGAAAATGTAAATGTAGGCCTAAATCTCCGAAAAATCCTAGCGTCACAAGTCTTGACAGGGAGCCCACCACGACGGCGCTACATAAAATGTAACTCCGCAAAATCAAGGGCTCTTGGACGGTTTTAACTTTCCTCGTGATATTATTGTTTCAATATACCACATAATAGGCACCGACTTTTGCTTTTGTCTCTGCGTGTAGGCCCTATGGGTCCTCCATCACTTCTCCTACCCCTCCCCTCACGCTCCTTTCCCCCTTCCCCTAGTTCCCTCCCCTTAAGTTACTTAAGTAGGTGAATGCCTACGAGGTTAGAAAAGTAGGCCTATTGGAAACTCCCGTGACGGTGATTGACATAGTTGTGCAACCTTACTGCTTAGGCTACATGTTCCGAAATTTGTGTATGTACTATGTAGCATGTCTTGTATATAGGAAATTTGCAAATTTATCGTACAGTTAACAGACGGTAGGCCCCTACTTTTTAGTGAATTACTTACAATTTTGGTCTACACGCTCTTAAATCCTATGAAAACAAGAAAACAAATGATGGCAAAGAGTAGGGTAACTTGGGGTTACATGGACCCCGGGGCTATATGGACCATCGTGAGTCACCAACAGAAGGAAGTAGTCACTGGCATTTAATTAAGTTTGTTCTAGTTTATAATACTACTCTATGCTGTGGTCGCGCCAGATATTGTTATGAAGGAAACGGGCAGTATTATGTACAATGATAGGGGAAATATGGACCTGTGGAAATATGGACCTGGTCCATATTACCCCTTTCAGGTTTGTCCATAATGCCCCGATCATGGGGCAATATGGACCTTCTTGTGAGTTTTAATTTCTCTTAAATTTTGAAATAAATTGTTGTTAATTGTTCACAAACAATTATGCTTTTGTTTCGTTATGATGAAAGTATTTGGTTGCAATTTAATTGGACTGTATGCATTCTTAATTTTGCTTAGAAATAGGCTACTCATTTATGTTAAGTGGTCCATATTGCCCCAAGTTACGCTACACATGTAATGCATAGTTCATTGCTGCTTGTGAAGAAGACAATAGTGGAGTGCAGTTTTTACATGTGAAATGTATTGCGTCTTAAGATCCGAATTCTCCTGAGTGCGACGCACCACTGAACTTCCTCTTTGGGTGCATTCGCACCCAAGGCTCCCAAAGAGTCGGCGCCTTTAATACCACATAACAATAAATGTTTCAGGATAAAGAAAATTTATGCAGATTAAAATAGTTCATAGGCCTACAATATTCGAAGGAATTTAAAACAGTGCGAACAATTATTTAACGCAAAAACGACTGAATATCCGCCGAGAAACCAGAAAATCAACAGCGTCCATTTGATTGAAAAGAACGATCACGCAACGAAATTGGAAGGTCATTTAAGATAATAGCTAGATGGCGCCACTGTTGGGCATAAAATCTGCTTCTTGGGGTAAATACACCCCACATTCCAACAACAATAGGCTACAACAGTCTATTTAACCAGAAAGGTTAGGCCTACAGGCTCGTTTGCCTTCCTTTCCAGCGGCATCGGTTTGATTTCACGAAACACTGTGACTTGAATAGGCCTAACACTGCCCTGAACACGTCCAGTTCACTCCCTGGATTCTGACCTCGCACCAAAATTTCACTCGAGGGAATTCATTTGTTATAGCGCCTGAATTTAAGCTTTTTCTACTTACCGGTCAAAACAATTTTCCGAATTTTTTATTTACTAGCGCGGTGTAGCAATATCACCCAGGATGTAGACCCTAAATAGAACCTCAGTCGAATCAGGGAAAATTGTCAACATATCCGTTATTTAAATCATATTTTGAAAGAACTTACTAAAATGTGTCTTTTGTGAGTCTGTACGGTAATAGATCGGAAACGTGAAACGTGTTTTTGGTTTAAATTTAGTTTTATGACGCACTTATACGTCACGCAGTCGTGGCCGAGTGGTTAAGGCGATGGACTAGAAATCCATTGGGCTCTGCCCGCACAGGTTCGAATCCTGTCGACTGCGATTTATTTTTATTTTTCTTTAAATGTATATATATTTCAGGTCCATTAAACTTATAACACAGCGCTTCATTACACAGTATAATTTTTAGGTTAAAAAGTACATGTATTCGGAAGCGCGTTTTTTTATGCAAAACGGAATGAAATGAATTTGGGCCTAGGCCTATGTATCATTTGGCGAGTGATTGCGTCATACTATATTTGCGCCCTTTAGCCAATTCATGAGCTGTAATGAATACACTGACCGCTCATTGTGAAGGAGAGAGTTGGCCGCCCATGATCATATAGCGAGGCTAAGAAACAGAGGCGTAACTTTGGTTGAAAAAGTGGGGTACCAATTTCTTAAATACCCGAAGCAAGGCGGAGACTGCGATCTATGGGAAAGCTCAATAATAAATTATTAACTGGCATTGTTTAAAAAGTGGGTGGTACGGTACCCCTCAGTCCAAAAACTGGGGTACGGGTACCCCTCGTACCCCCAAAAATCACGCATATATGCTAAGAAATAAAGTCGCTAACACTTGAGACCCACGGGTATCTTAGGGCCCAGTGTTTAATCTAGTCCCCTCTTCTGGGGAGGGGGACGTAGCGGCAAAAATAACAAGTAAAATGTTTCATATTCGAGTCAATTCGAGGAAACAACGATCAACTCGACTTGTCAAAACATTTGAATTAGGGCTGTACCGAATAGTAATTATCACTATTCGGCCGAATACGAATAATTGGACCAACTATTCGGCCGAATACGAATACGAATAGTGTACAAAATAGGTCTACCGACAACATTCAAAATTTCAAATGTAAGCAAAAGTTTCAGTTCAGTAAATTTAATACATAAACTGAAAGTAAACGGTTTACTACATGTAATTTTTGCATCATTCTGCCAGTCTGTATAAACTAGGAATGGAACTAATTTAACAAAACTTAGAAATTGTGACTTACTTAACGTTCACTCCACTCGCTATAGCAGCCGCATATGCAGAAACAGATGTCACGTCACCACTATTCGTATTCGGTCTGACCGCTACTATTCGGCCGAATACCGAATAGCTATTTGGCCCACTATTCGGCCCCGAAGCGAATACGAAGCGAATATTCGGTACAGTCCTAATTTGATTGACTCGACTTGCAAATCTACAACTGCACTAGAATCAAAGAGCGATAAAAATAGGAAACCTCTGAGTTACCTTTGGCGTCGCACACACGTCCTGAAGCAGACGATTCAACATAGACCAAGTGGAATGGTTTTTCTAAAAATTGTAATTAGTAACTTCTTTTGCGCCGGTGTCTAATGCACAAGGCATCGACCAATGGCACGCCAAGACCAAGGCGTAACCAGGTCATTATTCAGAAGATCAGTCGGCAAGACAGAGAGGCAGCCTATGGTGGAAAGGCAAATTGCGAGCGAAATGACACAAGCAAATGAGAGGAGTGCACAGATAGAGGAAGCGAGTTACAAACGTAGGTCCATCAACCGATAAAGCTCGTTCACCAAGAACAGTTCCTGATTTAGGTATGACCAGACAACGACAGTCAGATGATCTCGTTGAATAATGACAAGTCTGTGGAATAAGAACTGATTTCAAGTACTGTGGCTGGCCAGAGTTCAAAGTTTTTAAACATATCGATAGATCGAATCGTTACAATACATTACATAAATATAGATATAATATAAAAATATATAAATGTAAAATATATAGGCCTACATTGTATACATCCACACCGTCAACATCAGTCTATATTTAGCCAGCCATTCAGAAACAGTATTAAATCGAAACAAAGTTCACTCCTTTTTCTCTCACTCATTCCCTTGCAACGCCATCATAGAGTTCCACAGGCAAAATTCGTTTATTCGATCAATCTATTCCACTTCATTAAAGATTTCAGTTTTTCTCCTGACTGTTCTAATAAAATACGACGTCTTTCAAACTACGAATTTAAAATTTCATTCCTGCCGCAAGTCCTTTGATAAAAGTGTCGAAAGCTAAAATTCGTTACGACCTAAAGACCAGTAGGCCTAACTGTTATTGGAATACTCTCGCGTGAAGCGCTATACATTGCGAAGTACTAATTTAATTTCACCGCTCATCCTATATCACCGATCTAAAATCGTCCACTCAATTCTGTAATCCATCAGTCAATCACCTCTCTCATATCGCCCAATCACTTCTATTTAGCAGTCAATCACCTATCGAAAATCTATTATCAGTCGGTCCACTGATCTTAATTCGCCCTATAAATTCTATTAGCAGTCTAGCACCTCACATGTTATCAGCCAATCGCCCATCTTAAGTCACCTATCATTTCTATTATCAGTCAATCACCTATCGTACGTTTGTTTTAAAAAGCGCAACCCAGCTACCGTAATCTCACACAGGTTCATGCGTCGCTCATTACCGTATTCATTCTAATAAGCGCCACGCCGATGGTCCTAAAACTCCTTGAAACAACTGGGCTACAGAGCAGACGACAACTTGACGATGTATTGTGGAAGTGCGTGTGTATCATGGAAAACGACAAACTTCGTTGGCTTCCACTCGTTGTCAACAACCGAATCGAACTGGTTCTGTGCGTCACGCATCAGTGGTTCCTTGAGGTCTGGACGGCCCTGGTGGAAGAACCCGGTAAGAACGCGGCACAAGAAGGTGTACTTCCGGCCCTTGGCGTCGGGCAGCGAGTAGAGACAGGAAACATCGAAAGACGTGGAGAAGTAAGAACCCTTTCCATAACTGCAACCTGTCCAAACACGTCAACACATTGATCAAATCATCGATAATTGTTCGATCATAATCGATCATCATCGATCATCATAATGCAACCTAATAGATCATGATCATCTACCATCGTCGTCACAAATTACCATAACAATCAGTATTTGTTCATTATAATTAGGCACTATGATTATCTATTGACTTTCCGTACCCCGTGTCAGGACTTCAATGGCTCAGTCTAGATCCTTTGTCTCCACAGGTCCCTTCCTTTGGAACGGTCTTCCTTCCTCTGTTCGTTCCTCCATTCTCTTGGGTAATATTTCTTCCTCCTTCTCCCACCTGAAAACCTTCTTCTCTCTTGCACTGGGAGCGCTTCGGAATGGTCTATGCCGCGAGAAGAGATTTAGAAATTATCGAATACAATACAATACATTAAAATTATCGAATGACTATTGAGCTTACATATTACAATGTTTTGCCGTAGGTGGATATGATCCACAGAGTTTCAAAATTTTCCTCTAACAAAAATTTCTAGAACGATTACTTCAGTATAATATTTTAACTATTAATACTGCTTATTATTAATTAATACTGTTTATTATTAATCAATACTGTGTATTTTTAATTAATACAGTTCATTATTAATTAATACTGTTTACAATTAATTAATACTGTTTATTATTAATTAATACTGTTATGTCTGACCGTTTTTTCCGCAATGGCTGCGGTTGAACCCTGTTCTGCAGATGCTTAAGACGTTTTCTGGAGCCGTTCCATGCCACAAGATCCGTTCGTTCTCCACTTCGGATCCGTTCCGTTCGATCATCAGATCCAAACTCGTCTTGTAGAGACTCTGCAAATTTCGATTCTCAATCCTCAGAATCTGCAACAGAAGCAGCAGCAACAGCACCGCAAGAGTCACGACCTGTCCTAGTTTTATCGTGACATCGTTGCTCGCAGGTTAATCTGTTGTCATCTATAATCTATTCTTAAATCGTTTATCGCGTCGAACAGAACTTCCGAGATGTGGTACCTAAAATGCGCTATATGAATGATAAGTAGGTCAAGTGCTTAAAAGGCGCTATATGAATGATAAGAGGTCAGATGATTAAAAGGCGTTATATGAATGATAAGTAGGTCAAGTGCGAAAAGGCGCTATATGAATGATAAGTAGGTCAAGTGCCTAAAAGGAGCTATATGAATGATAAGTAGGTCAAGTGCTAAAAGGCTTTAAATAAATAATAAGTAGTCAAGTGCGAAAAGGCGTTACACGCGTGATAAATAGGTCAGGTGCTTAAAAGACGTTAAGGGAATAATAAGTAGGTCAAGTGCTTAAACAACTCTACAACTTCCTATTAAGTAATTGTAATTGTAAGTATGCAAATCTCTCTTACGGAGTGTAGCCGTGGAATCCAGTTGGCTCCTCCTGTGCTGAGGATTTGTCTCAGGACATCCATACATTCCTCCGAGACGACGGCTGTTCCGAATGGATTGCCGCTCAACATCCTCCGATGGTAGATTAGTTCCAGATGGAAAATGACACCTGGATTCATCAGCCTCACCTGTCCGCTGCTGAAGCTGTTCACTGGCATCACTGGAGTGCAACAGATTCCAAAACCGGATAGAGAAAGTAATTGGATCGACATAACCTTGCCTTCTTCAAATTTCTTACATAGTATATACCACAGGCCGCCTCTCCGTCTTAGCGGACAGCGGACACCGAGCCTCTGCCATGGATGTTGGCATGATTACGGCTTGGTTTTGGTGCGCCATCAATATTCATTAGACACCGGCGCTAAAGGAGGTACTAATTACAATTACACTTCAGGTACAATCGATCAACGGTTGGCTTAGAAGTTACATGTAAGCGATGCAGGTGTACTATTATTTATAAGAGTATAATAAACAACAAATCTCTGAGCGCTTATGTCTTGCTGCTGTCGCTGTCGCCGTCGCCGTCGTCGTCGTCGATATAAATTATAATTATAAATTGTATACTGTAAATTGCAAATTGTAAATTGTAAATAAATTATAATTATAAAATTATGAATCATAAATTCTAATATATAAAATATAAAATCTTCACTGGAACTTAAAAGTTATGCCTTTTCTGAGCTGTACACAATCACACATCGATGATAACGGCACCATAGAAGCTTTCCGGATAACATTCGATTAGGAGAATCTCGTCGACACGGCTGATATAATAAAAGCGACAACTCACTTTGATGCGGAGGTAGACAATAGGCTTTGGCACCGTCCCTACGACAATGGTGAAGAGATGAAATGTCGTAGACATTCACTACTCCGCACCGGAAGCAGTTTACCTGAATTACTGGAGATAACAAGAACAACACCGAATTAAGGTAAGGTACGGTATGGCAAGACGTACGGTTACACCAATGATAACATTACCTTCAAAGATAACACAAAATATGATATCATTAACAAAGATAAGACAGCTAAACATATCAACAAACCAAAGACAACACCAAATTTGACAGCACCAGCAATGGTGGTTCACCATATAGGACAGCACTACCAGAGATGACACCATAAGACCAAAGATAGCACCAAGTATAGACACAATGCAAGTCTGTTGCCAGAGGAAGGTTCAACACAATGTCCGTTCTTTCCCTCCTCCTGACTGCTGCTTTTACCTTCTCGCGACTCTACTTTTCCCTTCTCCTGACAACTGCTTTTACCTTTTCGCCACATCTGCCACTTCGGATGTTGTCGATGCCCTATCGTCGAGTGGAGCGAGGGTACCCGGGTACCCAAAGGTCCACACGAAAAGTTGTTCAAAACAGGGAGTCCTTGTTGTTGAACCGACAGCGCTGGATTTGTCCTTGATCCATGATATCCCGGAGGTTGTGGTGGGTGCGGTCGAAGAACCACCATTGACGGGAGAGGCGGTGGGAGAGGTCGTGGCGGGAGAGGAGGACACATTGTTCCATGTCGATCTATCCACTGGCCGTCTGTGAAAACAGGCGACATATACTTAACTGCTTCAAGACACGGTCATTATCATTAGTAGTAATTAGTTACTTCCATAGCGCCGGTGTCTAATGCACGAGGCATCAACAGATGGCGCACCAAACACAAGTACTCACTGCAATTGTAATTTTGTAATTGCAATTCAGTCGATCAATCAATCATCATATATTGTTAACCAATTTAAAGAAACCGTCTCAATGGAATAGGGATGCTCGAACCTAGGGGCGCCCGCAGGCTTAAAACAATTGGACGCACAACAACAAAAATTCAATTTAGATAACATCTAAATGCTTTAACATGCCTTATTGCCGTTTAACAAAATACTGTTTTTTGTGAGCATTTATTTCCGCCCTTGATTAAAAATAATTTAAGAATGTTCTGTTTTGCATGTTATGTATAGGTGATTCAATTACTTTCAAAAGTATCGATGCGAAGCCTATATTCCTTGTGTGGATTTGATTTGGTGGGTGGACGCAAGTGCGTCCAGTGCGTCACGCTGCGGGCGCCCCCTGCTCAAACCCATACTCTCCGCATTACAAGGCGAGCGTTCTAACCAATCGGCTACCGTGTTCCACACGAGCGGTTACCGTGTCGCATATGAAATACTCAACAATGGACTTACCTGTGTTTGGCCAGTTTTGACATCCTAAGCCACGCGGTCGAAAATCTTTAGGAAACATTTCCAGTTCTCTTCGTATACCGCACCTTCATCCGATCACGCTCCTCGAAGTAACTGGTATCAGCCCAACCGATACACGGTTCCGGTTGGCTGAATGTTGGATGCTGCATGTGCGTTCCCCTTGACTGCACATACGTGCGAAACTTACTGGGGCTTTGCTGAGTAATTAGTTGGCCAATCCTTAAAATGGAAGGACGAAATGTCAATATAGTAAATGTGAGTAAATGTGAGTGATGAATTATGTCATGATGAACGCTAGAGCTATCTAACGAATAACATCAGCAGAAATTATTATTCTTATTACTATTACTATTACTATTATTATTATTACTATTTTTAATTATTATAATAATTATTATTATTATTATTATTATTGTTGTTGTTGTTGTTGTTGTTGTTGTCTTTGTTGTCTTTGTTACTGTTATTATAATATTATTATTGACATTGGGAATGCATTTTGGCCTTGGTCAACCAATTTGGCCTTGGTCAACAGTCTGACTTTGGTCAAGCAGTTTGGCATTGTTGAAGCAGCTTCGCCTTGCTAAAGTAGTTTGGCCTTGGTCAAGCAATTTGGCCTTAGTCAAGCAGTCAAATATTGTTAAGTGCTACTAGGAGTCAGCCGGAAATCGCCTCGGACATTTGCCTCGACCGAATATCCCGGTTTTTGGCACTATCCGGAAGTATTCGCCTCGGCAAATACTGTACACACAAATAGTTGCTTGTTTGCCTCACTTGCCGGAATTTGTCGGCTCATAATATCAGAGTTGAGCTTCATCTAGCACATTCATTTTGAAGAAGAAAAGTACCAAAAAACAACGGAAGTCCACAACGGAAGTCAAGTCCATTTCATTGATTATTTATTTTTAAAATTCAAAAATGTATTAGTCAGTTATTACAAATACAGAAATTTATTTCAATAAGTTTTCATTACGTGAAAATGTAAAGCTTCGCGTATAGAACAAATGGTACTCGGTTCGTACCCGGATCCGGCAAATAGTACATCCAAATACTCGGATTCGGTGCTCGGTGGAAAATGTCTACCCGGCTGACCCCTAAATGCTACATAACCTTTGGATTCTGTTGAAAGACGACCTTCAATTATAAATCTGTAATTGTCACCTAAAGTCATGATTATTATTTGTTCATCCATCCAAGGCTATAGGCTTTCACGGACATTAATAGGTTCATGACCTGTGTGTGGGTCACAAGGTCACGAAAGATGAAGAACCGGCTTCCCGACCGGCCTTCGACTTTGTTTTGTACGCAGTAAATTGTTGTAGCGCATTTTCTCCAGGGATGTCGCTTCATCAACGTGGCAAAATCGAACTGCTAGTCTCCTATACGTCGTCTGCAGAAATGAACGTGACCCACATTAGCCAAACGCGTCACGCTTGACCCATATAATTATATGACCAAAATGAGGCTTGCTTGACCCATATTCGACGGAAAGCGAGGCTAGCTTGTTTGAGTTAGTGCGGGATGACGTATTCGTTTAGTGTTTTGGCCCAGAAACTATACCCACGTGACCCTCATGAATATTTATGTATCGGGAGAAGTCGAAGTTGGAGTGAGAGGAATAGTAGAGAACAACGCGGGAAGAAATTGAAATGGTAGGTTAATTGTAATTTGTCATTGTGCGCTCTGCGGCGGGGGTTCGAATCCTGGCCATGGGCGTTGCTTTGTCTGCTGTGAAGTCAGCGATTTGATGAAACATAAATCGTGATGGAGGGGCTGTGAGGATGATGAAGATGATGATGATGATGATGATGATGATGATGATGATGATGATGATGATGATGATGATGATGATGATGATGACATGATGGTGGTGATGATGATGATGATGATGATGATGATGATGATGATGATGATGATGATGATGATGATGATGATGATGATGATGATGATGATGATGATGATGATGATGATGATGATGATGATGATGATGATGATGATGATGATGATGATGGTGATGAAGAAGAAGAAGAAGAAGAAGAAGAAGAAGAAGAAGAAGAAGAAGAAGAAGAAGAAGAAGAAGAAGAAGAAGAAGAAGAAGAAGAAGAAGAAGAAGAAGAAGAAGACGAGGAAGAAGAAGAAGGAGACGAGAAAGAAAAAAAGAGGAGGAGAAGGAGGAGGTGATGACGATATAGTCGGAGGAGGAAAAGTGGAGGAGGAAGAAGAACAGGAGGAAGAAGAACAAGACAAGGAAGAAGAAGAGTACGTGGTTGCTGACTTTAAAACTCTCCTTCTTTTCGACTGATTCTATATTTCGACGATTCACCTTGTACATCAACAGCATACACAGTTCACCTGGGCTGCTGAGTCTGATGGATTCCGTCAAGCGGAAGAGATGCTGCGGTGCGTGTTGCACACCTGTGCGGAACACTGCACGCCCAGGTGCGCTGTTGCTTGCTCTGAGAAAAGAAAGATGTTTCTTTTCGATTACGGTAATTACCACCAGATGTCGTTCCATTTCCGTTTCGCTCAAACTGGATATTGGGAGTGGCCAGGACGGAGAGGCATCGATTTCAAGTCGGATAAGAAGTTGGAAAGGTTGAAAGACAACTCTCAGTGGCTCGTCCAGAAGGGTTACCAAGGAAGAAGGAGGGTAAAGTTATCAAGACATGCTCGTAATTGTATTTGTAATTGTAATTAGTAACTTCTATCACGCCCGTGTCCATTGCACAAGGCATCAACCGATGGCGAACCTAAACTTAGGCTAAGCCGTAATTAGGTCAATATCCAGAAGAAGATCAGTCCGTAAGACAAAGAGGCATTCTATGTAATCTGAAAAGGTAAGTCTTAAGTTGAGAACGAAATGACAGAAGCGACTGTTCAGAGCAAACAGATACAGGGAAGGGAGACAGACACACAGACATACAGACAGACACATAGACAGAGAGACAAACAGAGAGACAGACAGAGACAGACAGACAGAGACAGACAGAGATAGATAGATAGATAGATAGATAGATAGATAGATAGATAGATAGATAGATAGATAGATAGATAGATAGATAGATAGATAGATAGATAGAGACAGAGAGACAGAGAATAGATACATATCTATATGTACAGTAAGTGTGAACAAAAGCATAAGCATTTACTCAGGCCTACAATTGGAAATAAACTAATAGGTTAGATCTCGGAGCAATCATTAAAACTATTGTGACGAACGTCAATTTATATGGTATGTGTTTAATTAAATGGTTAGCGCAACATAAATGTGGCCACGCACACCGAGTAATTTACATATTTTCGCATCTCATTAATTCTATTAATAGAGCACCAATCCTGAACTAGCGCGGTAGATTTCTGTGTGCGCCTGACAGAATGGAGGTTTCTCATTGGTCAGAAATGCCCGGGAATATTTGGCGCCAAGTGAACTGTCTATAAAACAGCGAGGCCTGGCCTGCTACGCGCCCTTTTCTGTGTGGATGCCGTCGCAGTGGGACGTGCTGCCTTTTCTGTGTGGATGTCGTCGATGTGAGACGTGCGCCTGCGCCAGTGTTGTTTTCTGCTTGCTAGGTGAAGGACCGTTTCTTGTGTGATCGTCGCCTTGCGATTAAATCTAGCAAAGTTTCATTTCTGGTGGCGTTTCGTGTGACGAGTGAAGATTTTATTTCGTGGATCGTTGACTTTCTGGTGGTTGAGTATCGTTACCAGTTTTTATATTTTTATTTGTGTTTAACTTTGTTTCAAAGTTAAGACAATTGTACAGCGTGCGTAGTTAGACAGTATTAAGTCGATGATATAAGAAATCTAGCGAAGATCGGACACGATTTTTGGTTAAAACTAACTGGCAAATGATTAATATCGCTAGTGTGTATTGACAATTTAGAACTTGGTCTAGATCGGTGACCAGACCCGATAAAGTGTCAGTCGATTTTCAGACATTGACTTTCCGATTTGTACAGACATTAATTTGCATATTTCATTTCGTTTAATAAATAAGTCTACTTGGAATTAAAAATCATTATGTCTGACAAAGTGGTGGCCGCTTTAGTCGAGGAAATGTCCGAGATGACGGCGCTAATGAGAAACTTTATTTCCCGCCAAGAACAGGTAGAAACCGGTATGGCACAGTTAGCGCGGGAAGTTGGTCGTTTAGGCGGGAACTTTCCCGCCGAAAATACTGTTGTAAAGGCAGAAGGACCTTTAACACACGCAGACATATGTCAGGAAATATCCTTGGTACCAGAAAATTATATAGTGCTCGACACAAGTGATGTAGAGGAAAGAGTAAAGTCCCCCACTGCTCAGGGTTCAAATCCCGCACGTTTGGTCCAGCCAGCCAAAGCCTTACAACAGGGCGCTCGCTCGCCAGAGGGCGATGAGAACGCCACACGTGGTACCAGAATCGGAGTGCTAATGGCTGAATTGGAAAAACGGGCGGAAGTAAAACCGGAAGTGGGTTTAGATAGAAGATTTACTCGACCAATAGACTTAATGGACATGAATGAGTTTGAATTAGAAATGAAAGGTTTTAGTAGACAGGACCATGAAATAGATGAAATGAGTGAAGTTAGTGATCAGGAAATTACATTTAAACATCCTTGGAAAAAGAATATGCTTGAACAACAGGAGATGTTTATTGATAAATGTTATGAAACACAGGCTAATGTTAAGTTTCTAGTTTCAGATACTGGTCGGGAGATGAGACAACCGATGACACAGCAGATGAGCGATAGTGTTCATCATCCGACTCGCGCTTGGTACGCTGCCCTCGACGAAAGTGCACGTCCCAGTCTCACGAGTTTTGCGTCGTTGTCTTCGGTTCCTTTCACCTACGGGAAACAAAGCGCTGGTATACCAACACATTCAAGTGCAACGCCTTTCAACCAACCTTCGGTCTGGGCGGTGACTGGTTCATCTCATGAACATCTTCCGGTTACAGTCAGTCATGGGCACCTGAGTTACGGTTACCTACCAACGGTGATGTCGATTCCGACTTCGTTTGGAGCAACGACAACAATGGAAACGTGGAGCCGTGAAATCTACAGAAAGCCATGCCAAGAAGTTCCAGTGCAAGTCGGGAAGGGAAGGACTGAAGGACGTCCTTCGCTCTTGCCGATGACTCTTGAACTTGCTGCGTCAAACCCGGCGAAGGTCACAACGTCCGTCGCCACTCAAACGGTGATAGCTGACGAAGGTCAACTTGGGTCGACCGTAGAACCACAACCGGGTCCGAATGTGAAGTCAACAGAAGAGAAAGGACAGTTGGAAAAGTTGCCAGCTGACCAAACCATGCTGTCTTCACTGCGTTCCAGTAGACAATGGATTAAAATTGGTACGTACAATGGTAAAACGGCAGTCCAAGCTTTTGTCCGAAAATTTGAGGTGTGCGCAAAACACAATGGATGGACGGAAGAAGAAAAACTTCATCAGTTGATGTGTGCGTTAGTGGAACCGGCCAATCAACTGCTATGGGAGTTCGACTCAGCCAATGTGATGACGTCCGACGACCTGATTCAGAAACTGAAGTCGAGGTACGGTGGAACAGATCAAACCACATTGTACCAAACGCAATTAAACACCAGACAACAGAGAGAAGGTGAGGAACTTGGTTCATTAGTGCAAGATATTAGACGGTTAATGATCCTTGCTTTTCCTGGACCGACAACGAGTCACAGTGAAGCCATAGCAATTCGAGCATTTATTGACGCTCTCCGAGACAAAGAACTGGCAATGAAAGTTCGTGAGCGAGAAGCGGAAACGTTGGACAAAGCATACAACCTAGCCATGAGGTTCGAGGGTTATCAGAAAGCCGAACGACGCGATTCTGATCAATCCGACCGTCGACCTATGCGAGCTAAGATGGTGCGAGAAGATGATGGACATTTGGAGAAAATACGACAAATCGTCCGAGACGAGCTGGAATCACAGCGACGACAGATGGCGAGTCGGGAGAAACGGTTGGATAGAGGAGAACAATGGGAGACGAGACCAAAAGAACAACCGATGGCAACCGCCTTCACAACCAGGAGACAGTGGGAAAGAACCCGTGGTCGACCAGAAACCGCTGAGGAAAGTCAACCGCCAAATCAGGTGAGAAGAAAGTCGCCTAGAGCCTGTTTCGGCTGTGGCCAGTCCGACCATCTGGTGAGAGACTGTCCTGGTCCGGTTTCGACACAACTTGGTCCAGCTTCCAGTGAGGAACCGCCAGTAGCTGTCCGCTCGAACCATGTACAGGGTAGCAGCAACGCTTACCTGTCGGTGAAAGTCAATGGTAAAGCGACGTTTGCCTTGATTGACACAGGATGCGAACTGTCGTTAGTTCCGAGCTCCATGGTGAAGAAAGCAGATGTTAAACGTTCCAGACAACTGTTGCAAGCTGCAAATGGAACTGAGATCCGGGTTATTGGTGAAACGAAGCTAACCGTGGAAATCGATGGACTTCAATTCGATGCACACTGCTTGGTGACAGAACAGATTTCAGAACTGATCCTGGGTCTGGCTTGGCTTGAAAGTCAGCAAGTCCAGTGGAACTTTGGTAAGAAGACAATTACGATAAATGGTCATGAAGTCGGCATTCACTGTCGATCAGCACCTGCAATGTGTCACAAAGTAGCGTTGGCACATGACGTGCAAGTGCCAGCGTTAAGGGAAATGAACGTTGAAGCATACGCCATCCTAGCGAAGTTGGGTGATGTTTGTGGAGGAAATTGGGCGACACAACCTCAACTGCTTGACTCAGGAGTGCTGGTGGCTGGGACTCTTCTGCCAGAACGAGCTATCGATTTGCCTCTGAGAATTTTGAATCCGACAACTAGTGCAATAAAACTAAAGAAGGGACTCCAATGTGCAACCGAAATCGTCACAGTCTACGGCGAAACTTCCAAGCGATGGACAGGTGTCGAGTTGCGGCCAAGTGATAGAGAATCACACGGAGCCTTCTAACGAAGAAGTCGAAAAAGTGTTGTCGCCATTATGGACTGATGTAGCAGAGGATGTTACGCCAGAAGCTCGGTTGCAGCTTAAGCAAATAGTGTTGCAACACCGTAAAGCATTCTCTTTGCACGAATGGGACTATGGCTACACGGATGTTTTGCAGCACAAGATTGACACTGGAGGAGAACGACCAGTCCGACAAACCTTACCACGTCGATCACTGGCTCTACTTTCAAAGGAAGACGAACAACGGAACGACCTGGAACTGGGCAAAGTGGTCTCTCAACGTCAACGTGATTGGGACGTGCACTTACCCCATGTTCTTGCGGCGTACCGAGCAAGCGAGAACGAGAGTACAGGATTCACGCCGAATCGCCTGTTTCTCTCTCGTGAAACCTGTCTGCCTATTGATCTTGTTTTAGGAGATAGTCAAGTCTTACCTGTTAGTTTGTCTGTTGATGATTTTGTTTATGAACAGGTTTCCCGGATGCAAGAAGACTTTACAATTGCTAGAAAATTTATGCAGCGCCAAGCAACGCAACGTGCTTTTCGCTATGATATGAGAGTTAAACCGGTGGAGTTTGAACCTGGTAGTTTGGTATGGTATTTCTATCCAAGGACCAGAGTCGGATTGAAAGAGAAATGGACCCGATGGTAAACTGGTCCATACCAAGTTAAAGAAAGGTTAAGTCCGGTGTTGTATAAAATACAAAAATCACCACGGGCACAGCCGAAAATTGTGTATGTTGATAAGTTGAAGAAGTATGAAGGTGAGGGTTATCTTGAACCGCGGGAGGAAGAAACTGAGTTCGAATCCGATGGGAGTGATTCTGAGGGTGATGGAAATAAATGCATTCAGCGGCCGAAGCGAAATACCGTGAAGCCAGCTAGATATAGAGATTGACATTGTGGATTCCATTTATTCATTGATTGTTTGTGGTGTACTTAATTCAATTTCGTTGTGTAGTAGTTGTGTTTGTGGCGTGTCACAGATAATTAAGACATTAAACTGTGTGTGTGTATGTGGGTTGTTTCACCTTTAGCTAAGTACTGTGAAAGATGGACCCTATACCCAGAACTAGTTTAGTAACAATTGAGAAACTAGGTAGAGGAGTCTACTAGTAATGTATAATTCTTCTAATGTTTTTGTTGTTGCTGAATGAACATTGCTGACTTGAGAACTTTGCTTTAAGTAAAATTTTCAATGTTGAAAATTTTCTCTAAGGGGGTGGAGGGTGTGACGAACGTCAATTTATATGGTATGTGTTTAATTAAATGGTTAGCGCAACATAAATGTGGCCACGCACACCGAGTAATTTACATATTTTCGCATCTCATTAATTCTATTAATAGAGCACCAATCCTGAACTAGCGCGGTAGATTTCTGTGTGCGCCTGACAGAATGGAGGTTTCTCATTGGTCAGAAATGCCCGGGAATATTTGGCGCCAAGTGAACTGTCTATAAAACAGCGAGGCCTGGCCTGCTACGCGCCCTTTTCTGTGTGGATGCCGTCGCAGTGGGACGTGCTGCCTTTTCTGTGTGGATGTCGTCGATGTGAGACGTGCGCCTGCGCCAGTGTTGTTTTCTGCTTGCTAGGTGAAGGACCGTTTCTTGTGTGATCGTCGCCTTGCGATTAAATCTAGCAAAGTTTCATTTCTGGTGGCGTTTCGTGTGACGAGTGAAGATTTTATTTCGTGGATCGTTGACTTTCTGGTGGTTGAGTATCGTTACCAGTTTTTATATTTTTATTTGTGTTTAACTTTGTTTCAAAGTTAAGACAATTGTACAGCGTGCGTAGTTAGACAGTATTAAGTCGATGATATAAGAAATCTAGCGAAGATCGGACACGATTTTTGGTTAAAACTAACTGGCAAATGATTAATATCGCTAGTGTGTATTGACAATTTAGAACTTGGTCTAGATCGGTGACCAGACCCGATAAAGTGTCAGTCGATTTTCAGACATTGACTTTCCGATTTGTACAGACATTAATTTGCATATTTCATTTCGTTTAATAAATAAGTCTACTTGGAATTAAAAATCATTATGTCTGACAAAGTGGTGGCCGCTTTAGTCGAGGAAATGTCCGAGATGACGGCGCTAATGAGAAACTTTATTTCCCGCCAAGAACAGGTAGAAACCGGTATGGCACAGTTAGCGCGGGAAGTTGGTCGTTTAGGCGGGAACTTTCCCGCCGAAAATACTGTTGTAAAGGCAGAAGGACCTTTAACACACGCAGACATATGTCAGGAAATATCCTTGGTACCAGAAAATTATATAGTGTTCGACACAAGTGATGTAGAGGAAAGAGTAAAGTCCCCCACTGCTCAGGGTTCAAATCCCGCACGTTTGGTCCAGCCAGCCAAAGCCTTACAACAGGGCGCTCGCTCGCCAGAGGGCGATGATAGGAACGCTACACTATCACTATCACAGTTTTTATATTTATACAGTGAGTGACTAAATAATGTACCCCATATATCTGAGAAAGTGATGGGGTGACTGGATGCTATGAAGAATCTCTCTCGAAGTGGCACTATATAAATTTGCAATTACCATTAACACAGTTATCCTGATAACAACCACTACAATCGAAACTCGTGACGTCGAAACGAGAAACCTGCAGTGTGTCGCGAAATAGTTTCCGCTATGAAATCGGCGGCCGTTTGCTGCGCTTTCTCGCGAATTGAATTATCCGTGACGGATCATCCCGGGATGAAATGTATGGGCTGCGCCATCTGGCGACAATAAATGACCCTATCTGCGTAATCGGTCACCCCTCGCAAGGCACAGAAATCCTCTCTCGGCCCTCACGATTACCCGAATAACTCATACGTATACCATCTAAAATCAATATATATATATATATATATATATATATATATATATATATATATATATAAGATACACACGTAGGATGCATGTATATATATATAAATAATACATATATTTATTCATATATATACATGCATACACATAATACATATGTACATAGTACATGAGATACATATATATACACACATGTATGTTCACTTATATGTTAGTTGCTATTGACATAATTGATATATATATTATAATATATACATATATGTAATTATATGTAAATATATCGATTAAATAATGTGTATTCGTGTTAATTCATGTGTTATATATGCGATATATCAGCATAATACATGCATGATTAGCCTCTGTTTGATATGTATACAAGTATATAAGAGTATATATAGTTAATAACACTTATTTATTGTTTTCATTTGTAACGTGTAGGCCTACTATATAAATACTTGCATTAATGTAATATATTTACATCACCTTGTCACCTTGTGCTGTCAGCTCGTGGAGCTCTAGCGATCGTCCTGGTGAACACACTCCACCGTCTCCTATTCGATGACAAGTCTCTCAATTCCGCCAAATTCATGCCAGTTACATCTTGTATCTCATCCATCCATCTCCTCCTTGGGCGACCCAGTCTTCTCCTCCCCTCACCGCACGCCAGCATCATTTCCTTCTCCAGACCATCAGATCGCATAACATGTCCAAAGAACCTTAGCTTCATTCTTGTCGCAGTTTGTTTTAACGACTCTTCATTCTCAACTCCAATCTCCTCTCGTATTGATTCGTTCGTTCTTTTCTCAGTCCAAGATATTCTCAGCATCTTCCTCCATATCCACATTTCACAAGCGTTAACCTTATTTTCCATGTTCTTTGTCATTGTCCACGTCTCGCAACCGTACAGTACCGTAGGAAAGATTAGTGCTCTCACGAGCCTTTTTTTGGTTTCTATGCTCACATGTTTGTCTTTCCATATCTTTTCCAGTCCGGTCATTGCAGCTTTCCCTATAGCAATCCTTCGTTTTATTTCTGGATCACACTTTCCCTCCTTTCCAACCAGTGATCCTAGGAATGTGAAGCTTTCTACCACCTCTTTTTCCTCTCCGTCTATCTCAAAACTATCCCAATCTGCTGTTGTCATGACCTTTGTCTTCTTTATGTTGAAGTATAAACCAGCTTTTTCACTTTCTCTCCTGACCCTTCTTATCAGTTCTGCCAGATCCTCTTTTCTTTTTGCCATTAATGTTGTGTCATCCGCGTATCTAAGGTTATTCAGTGTCTTTCCAGCAATTTTTACTCCCTCAATTGCCCCCTCCAGTTCTGCCTTTCTCATTATTCTTTCAGCATATAGATTAAACAGGAATGGAGACAAGATGCATCCCTGCCTCACTCCTTTCTTGATTCTGAAATTGTCAGTGTCTCCGTATTCTGTTCTTATCACCGCTATCTGGTCTTCATATAAACCCTTTAGTAACATTATCAGGTGTTTCGGAATTCCCATTTCAAGCAGGGTTTTCCACATTAAATCATGGTTAATGCAGTCGAATGCCTTGCTATAGTCAATGAAACAGATGTGAACCTCCTGTCCATACTCCCTTTGTCTCTCCATTATCCACCTCATGTTGGCTATATGGTCTCGAGTTCCACGAGATTTCCTAAACCCTGCCTGGTTCACCGGAAGTTCTCTTTCAATTGTGCCTTCCATTCTTTTACATACTGTAATATATATCATCATGCGCATATATATATATATATATATATATATATATATATACTTGCTTATGCCGGCAGGTGGCCAGTGACCTCCCTCGCCGTCTGATCTTCCACGGACAGTGTACGGTCAATGTACCTATTACAGCTGAGTTGACTAGTGGTTCCATTAAACGGTTCTTTTCGGCTATAGAGTCGAATTTTGCCTTTTGCAATCCATGACACAGATATGTTGTAATTATGCTGTCAGAAGTTGATACGATTTGACAGAAGCAGGCCGTTGTTCGACTCTGAGTACACCCCCGCTTTCAAGCAGTAGTAAACTGCGTCAATAATTGCGCTATATAAAATTCGACGAAAACACTAATGCTTCTTAGACAGATAAACTGAACTCAGGTGATTGTTTCTGCGAGCGTCACCAGGTGCGCTGTTGTTCTTTGTCGAAGCGACAAAGGCTTCAGCATCAGTTTCTGTCTCGTCAACGATAGCAGCATCTCAACGTCCAGATGGTTCTTCTTCATCCGCAGCTTATGAAGCATTCGCTCCCACGTAAACCATCTTTAGAGGCTTAGGAGGAAAACAGTAAACAAGTGGACGGAGGGAATCTCTGCTATACAAGTCAATGGCCGGTGAAACGTTTGAAGAGCCACCCACGATAGACAACTTTGCGTTAGTTAACTATCAGAAACACAAAAACACATGGACATCGGTTGGTTGACTGACTGGTTGACTGACTGACTGGCTGACTGACTGACTGACTGACTGATTGATTGATTGATTGATTCACTCATTCATTGACTGATTGATTGATTGATTGATTGATCGATTGATGGATTGATTGATCGATCGATCGATTGATTGATTGATTGACTGACTGATTGATTGATTGATTGATCGATTGATCGATTGATTGATTGATTGATTGATTGATTGATCGATCGATTGATCGATTGATTGATTGATTGATTGATTGATTGATTGATTGATGATTGGTTGATTGGTTGATTGATTGATTGATTGATTGATTGATCGATCGATCGATCGATCGATCGATTGATTGATTGATTGATTGATTGATTGATTGATTGATTGATTGATTGATTGATTGATTGATTGATTGATTGATTGATTGATTGATTGATTGATTGATTGATTGATTGATGTTACTTTTGACGTCTTTTAATTGTAGTCAGAGAAACCTATTGGGTTCAGTTGCAAAGGTTCGACTTGACTGATATTTTATAGGGACAGATGGAGAGATGGAAGAACAAAAGGAGGGATAGATAGAGGGAAGGAAGAGTAAATGAAGGGAGAGATGAGGGATGGAAGAGCAAGTGGAGGGACAGATGGAAGGACGGTAGAACAAATGGAAGGACATATAGCGGGACGGAAGAATAAAGGGAGGGAGAGTGGTAGAACAACATACGAAGTTACTGAAGGAGAGACAGAAGGGAGACAGAAGGAGAGACGGGAAGGAGAGAGGGGGACAGACAGATGGACAGACGGCGTCAACTGAGGGAAATGAGTCCATCGCATCTCCATCACATCACAATAACAGATTCAAAAAGGGGGCAGAAGGACAAAAAGATATGACCTACGCATCCAGAAGGACATACACATGTAAAGAGAGAATGACAGACATTCGGACAGACAGGCAGACGGAGGAACACAGACAAACATGCCTTCTATAGGACTGGCTCTTTCTGTCTCATTTCTTTCTGACAAGCAGACGATCAAAATTAGGCCAACCTACAGTCGAAGACAGACACATAGACAGACAGACAGACCAAAGCAGTCAGACAGACAAACAGACTGACTGAAGCAGCCAAACAGAAGTCAGACAAACAAACAGTCAGGCAACTCGACAGACAGATAGATAGCCAGGCAAATGAATAGATAGAGGGAGGCAGCCAGGCAGATGGACAGTGGGAAGGACACAGCTTGACAGACAGATAGATAGATCAAGTGAGACAGCCATGGCAGGCAAATGAATAGACACAGGGAGGCAGCCAGGCAGATGAATAGATAGAGGGAGGCAGCCAGGCAGATGGATAGATAGAGGGTGGCAGCCAGGCAGATGGATAGATAGAGGGAGGCAGCCAGGCAGATGTATAGATAGAGGGAGGCAGCCAGGCAGATGTATAGATAGAGGGAGGCAGCCAGGCAGATGTATAGATAGAGGGAGGCAGCCAGGCAGATGAATAGACAGAGGGAGGCAGCCAGGCAGATGGATAGATAGAGGGAGGCAGCCAGGCAGATGTATAGATAGAGGGAGGCAGCCAGGCAGATGTATAGATAGAGGGAGGCAGCCAGGCAGATGTATAGATAGAGGGAGGCAGCCAGGCAGATGTATAGATAGAGGGAGGCAGCCAGGCAGATGTATAGATAGAGGGAGGCAGCCAGGCAGATGGATAGATAGAGGGTGGCAGCCAGGCAGATGGATAGATAGAGGGAGGCAGCCAGGCAGATGTATAGATAGAGGGAGGCAGCCAGGCAGATGTATAGATAGAGGGAGGCAGCCAGGCAGATGTATAGATAGAGGGAGGCAGCCAGGCAGATGTATAGATAGAGGGAGGCAGCCAGGCAGATGTATAGATAGAGGGAGGCAGCCAGGCAGATGGATAGATAGAGGGTGGCAGCCAGGCAGATGGATAGATAGAGGGAGGCAGCCAGGCAGATGTATAGATAGAGGGAGGCAGCCAGGCAGATGTATAGATAGAGGGAGGCAGCCAGGCAGATGTATAGATAGAGGAAGGCAGCCAGGCAGATGAATAGACAGAGGGAGGCAGCCAGGCAGATGGATAGATAGAGGGAGGCAGCCAGGCAGATG
>OY744607.1:49915345-49952845 GCA_963556255.1 Allolobophora icterica | reverse complement strand
GCTGAGTACTGCACTCGCATCCCTGACCAGGCCCCCCATAAAACCGCGCAGATGATTTTCATTTCGTCGTCGCTTCCCTCCTAATAACACCGACCGCCTCGGGATTTCTGCGTCCACAGAACGAGGGAGGAGTCTTTCCACCCATTCCTCCACCCCTCCCGTACCCAATTCCAATTCTTCCTCTCTTTCTCTCTTGACCCTCTCTCTTTCTCCCCGGCCATCATCTCCTCCGTCGACCGTCTCTATCGCCAACCATCGCTGGCTTCTGGCTAGAGACTTCGAGCCACAGTCGTTAGCCAAATGGCTATTCGCTCCATCCGTCTATTCGTCCGTCAGTTCAAAACCCACGCTGACGATAAGAACCAGGCCATTGCAATTTGTCCATATATATATATGTGGACAGATGGTTCATACACCCATATATATATATTTATATACATATATATATATATATATATATATATATATATATATATATATTATATACATATATATATTGTATATTTATAAACTCCATTTGGAATCCACATCACACACGCACACATATACCTATACATACACATGTATACATGGATGTATATGCATATATATTTCTAAATATTTGTGTATATATATAAATATATATAAAATTATATATCATGCTTAGGTATGCCGTGCATCGTGCATATATTCTATGCGTGGCTATTCTATGTTTGTTGTTCGGATATTATTTGTTCCATCGTCGTCGTATTGGCATTTTCTGTGAATAATAACCTACTAATACCTTCTGCGATGCATGTACATATATATTCAATTATGTATATACACATATACGTGTGTATATTGCATAAGCTGAAATACTGTGTTGTGATATATATATATATATATATATATATATATATATATATATATATATATATATATATATTATGTCGAATTATATATGGGAAATGGAATAGATATATATAGCGTTATCCATGCATATTTATATATTTTTCGTGTATTATACATATGTGTGTGTGCATATATATAAGCTCACAGTCACGTACAAATATGTATATATAGAAGTATATAATTATATAAAGTACTGTGCGTGGATGAAGAAGCGTCATAATGCGTCGATCGTTGACTCAGTTGGCGCCCTTGCAACGGTCGTCTGCCACGCATGCGCACCGCGTTGTTTCTGGCCGGCCTCGTCGTCGTCGTTCATATAGCGCTAGTATTCGATGCGGCTGCGCTCAGTTTAACGGCGAATTGAGCGAAGGAGGAAGAGCGATTCTTATCGGAATAATTTTCGAGGAATTATTTCGATTAAACGGAAGGAAATTTGTGACGCTGGGCGACATCTAGTTGTGAGTAAATTAGTCTTTCCTAATTATTGGTCACGCAGTGACATTGGCGCTGGTCGTTGGCTTGGCTTGTTTGTTTGTTTCAATTTGAAGCATCGTGTTTGAAACGATAAAAGATGTTAGATGTAAACAGACTGGGGCAGCGGGTGTAGAGCCCGTTCGCGAAACAGTATGTTTGAAAGTATATAAGTTTTTAATATTTGACTTTGAAATGGACTTAGGTGGGTTGTTTTAAGCATTCCACTGTGCCATCGGTTGATGCCTTGGGCATTAGACACCGGCGCAATAGAAATTACTGATTACTTTCCAAGGTAGCTATTGCAGTGATTCTGACACGGATTACATGTCTCGTGAAGCACTTAAAACCCTGTTATGTTATGCTATGTCGTGTTATGTCAATATATGTTACGATATGTTATGTTACGATATGCTATGATAAGTAATTGTAATTGTAATAACATATTTATATAGCGCCTCTTCGAGAGAAACTCATCAGAGGCGCACCTCTAGACCTAATGACGGAAAACCCGGATCGAACAAAATGGTTTTCAAGCGCTTACGGGATAGAGGTAAAGAAAGACCAAGAAGCTCATGTCGTAAGATGCTATTCGAGGAAGTTGGACCGACCACAGCGAAGCTTCTGTGCTGTACTGCGAATGTTCTGGTTGAGGGAACAACCAGGTCACCCTGTGCAGCAAAGCGAAGAAATCATCGGCCATGCAGAATAGATGCGACCGAGACACACAACTGCCTATAAGATAAGATGGAGCACAGCCCACAAGGCAATTACGCTTTTACATATGCATTAGGAATTTGGGATCTATAGTATTTGGGATTTGAGGAAGTCCCGATCGCCACAGAGTTGAAGGCTTATCTATTGAAACAATCTAGTTGATAGCTGAAACTGTTTTTTAATATAACGATGGTTGGTTTTGCTGGACTGTTAACCGAGAAGTCGGGGGTTCAAATCCGCATCGTGGAAGAAAGATATCACGAGATTTCTGCTCCAACTGGGCCCTAACCAACTCGGCTGTAAACTGAGTATACTGGCGGGTGGGAAGATCAGTCGGAGAAAGAGAGAACTGGCAATCCGCCCTTATATGCCGAGGCAAAGAAAAACGAAGTCGCTAACATTTTATACTCATGGTCGCTTCTCGAAGTTAGGTTAAATGACTGTTCTTCGATTCGCGTAAACGAGGAGACATCCAACCGATTTAATATTTATGACTCTTCAATCCACTCAACCGACTTTAATGCAGGTTGACACATATGGATTAGCAGCTCGCTTCAAGGGCAATGGTAATCATAAACTCCAAATTTTTATAGCGCTACTCGAAAGCTAAGCCAAGGGAACCAACTTATTCATGAGCGCTGCGTCCTGTCAGAGGTCTTGTCCAGAGATGTTAAGTGAAGTGATCCGAGTCCGGTTGCCAGAGATATCAGAGAGAGGAGGATGAGGAGGTGATAATGCGGGTTTCGTTGAGGACGAGAATGCTTAGAAGGCGGAGGACTGGATGGATTAGGGTAGGGATTCTTGAAGTGGTGGGACTTTAATTTGAAGTGGAAAGCCTGTGGGGTGATAAGATGAGGAGCCTTGGGCGGAGAATGGTAGGTAAAGGTTTCGATGCTGCTAATTTATAAGTCTACTCATACGACGCCATTTTAAGAGTTCAAATAGAAATGTTTCCTGTTGTGTCTGCGACACATGTACAGCTCAGCTGCCGACGCCATTTTGTTGGCAGCCGTTGAGCGCTGGCGCGGCGGCAGCCATTTTGTTGGCATCGTTCGACTTCACAGAGGAGGAGATGGCGTTGGGCACCTTTGGTTCGTTGTTGAACGGGTTCTATGCCCTCGTCTTCTACCTCGTTCAATGTTCAATGGAAGCCGACGGTAAGCAACGCCAAACTCAATACTGATACATACTGCTATATTTTGGCTTTAGTTTATTAAGATTCCTATAAACACTTTTCAATGATAAACACTTTTCAATGACACACACGCACACACGTACATATGTATGTTCATTGATATATATATATATATATATATGTATATTTATATACATACATACATATGCGCTTTATCGACAACTGATCTGTCTCATCTATTTATTTGTGGATGTATGGGACACGGTAGCCGATTGGTTAGAGCGCTCGCCTTGTAATGTGGAGAGCATGGTTTCGATCATCCTCCTCCGAGACGGCTGTGTAGGGACCTTGACCAAGTCCTTCGCTCACAATTACTCAGCACCATCGATTGATATTAGGTCACTGGATAGCGGCTCAATAAATGCACAGTGCTAATAGATGGACGGCTGGCTGGATGGCTGTATAGATGGCTGGCTGGCTGGATGGATGGATGGATGGCTGGATGGATGGCTGGCTGGCTGGATGGATGGATGGATGGATGGATGGATGGATGGATGGATGGATGGATGGATGGATGGATGGATGGATGGATGGATGGATGGATGGATGGATGGATGGATGGATGGATGGATGGATGGATGGATGGATGGATGGATGGATGGATGGATGGATGGATGGATGGATGGATGGATGGATGGATGGATGGATTGGTGGATGGATGGATGGATGGATGGATGAGTGTAATGTTAATGTAATGTAATGTGATGTAAATATAATGTAATGTAATGTAAATGTAATGTATGTAATGTAAGTCTCCGAAATTTCTCAGCGCCACACAAAAGCCACGTCAGGGAGACCAGCTTATTCACCGGCGCTATATCAAATCAAGTCCGCAATAGCCATGTCCGCCTTATCCGTTCCGGTGCCAGGTCAGACTCCGGGGAGGTCAAGCCGAGGAGACAGCAGGGTGCTACGGTGGTAATCGGTGATGATGATGGTTGTGTGGTGGCGCAGGAATGGAATCAGGATAGGATAGCTTGAAGAGTTCGGTTTTCAGTTGTGTGTGGAAAGCAATGGAAGACAGTGCAAGCGGAGGAGAGGGGAAATCAACAGGCGAGATATATTGAGCATTCGTCGGAGATTATAACATGGCTGTTCAGAAAGCTACACATTTCTTATTTTTTCACGTAGGCGGCAGGCCTATATTTTAACTTTTAGCTAAACTAGAATAGTCTAAGTTAAAAAGTACGTCTGGAAAGAAAGCTGTAGTTTAAACCTAAATATCTGTCCGTTTAATAATGGCATTGTTAATCTTATTTTCTGTGAGCTTAGGAGTTTGTATTTGTGGTGCATTGTGTAGTACAATATTTCTTATAGGCACTGACCGCCCATTGTTCTGACCGTCCTTTGTTAAGGGTTCCTGCTCTGTCGATGTATTAATGCGCATTCGTGTAATGCGGCTGATCAGTAATTAACTAATAATATTAATTTTCCACCTTTATTTTCATTTGTAGACAAAGGTGAATCATATAACAAAATGTTTAATAGGTTTTTATAATAATTTTGCTATTTTATAGGCGGTTATTACCAGGATTGAACGAGAACTACATTTTCGATACGCTGATGCAATACTATTCCGTAAGCAAATTTAAAAAAAATGGGCGCTTTCTCCGTAAAAGAGCGTGGGTTCACCGTTATAAGTCCTCAGAGACATGCCGCCGTTATTTTAGGTAGAATCTTCGTTTTAAAACGTAGACAGCCCCTTATAAAAACGGTATTTTTTTACAGTGTAGGAGGATGAGCAAACTGGCGCAGATCTTTTGGGAGTTCATTCCAAAGAACCGGTCCAACATAGACTAAGGAGTGGTTGCAGCATTTCAGAGAGGAGGAGAATAGAGGTCGAGATAGAGAAAGATATGATGATGATGAGCGAGTGGGCTTTTGGATGGTGATTAGCTGGCGAACGTAATAAGGTTGAGAGGTTTGACGGGCGTTGTATGTACGAGATTTGATTTTGTAATGGATGCGTTGTGGAACAGGGTTTATATGATGGTGCTTGTGAGTTTTGGTGACTGCGCGGGTGAGGGCATTCTGGACTGTTTGGAGGAGTTTAATTTGAGAAGAGTCAATGTTATAGAAAAGCGAATTGCAGTAATCGAGTTTGGAATGAACAATTGAGGTGGCTATTGTGTAGGCGGATGGAAGGACAGATGGATGGATGGATTCCGGATTGCGATTCTATTTATGAGAGCTACAGATTGATGACCGGTGCGTTTTTTTACAGTGTCGCTATAGAAGTCCTTAGATTAGAACAGATGAACGGATGAACGAACGGACTGATGGATGGATGAATTGGATGTTTGTTAGTTATTTGGTTGGGTGATGGGGTTGGGTTGGTTTTCATTTTATTGTTGATCCAGAATCATCTATTCTCTTTCCTTTAATAATTCTTTTTATCGCCGTCCAAGCGAACGTTGACTTATGCGCCCGTTCAATTTATATAGCGCGCTACGGGTTATTACCCGGCCACCCTGGCACAATTACAGAACTGCGTCGAAGCATCTGACCTCCCGCATCCGTATCAGCAGCAGCAGCAGCCAGCAATTCAATTCCTCTAAAAGCCTAGACCCCACCCAACCTGACCTTTGACCCCAACCCCTCTTCCGCCGCCGTCCAATCACTAACCGCCGCTATTAATAGTTTGGTGGTTTGGCGGCTAACCTCTTTCTCGTCTGGCTGTGTATAGAGACGGAAGAGTGTGGCCAGGTTGTCTGGTTACAGAGCACGGCGACTGTACAGTGTAAGTGTGAATGCTGATTTTTCAATGAATTAGAGCAGAGTTTCCCAAACTGTGGGTCGCGACCCAAAAGTGGGTCGCGAAGCTCTGGCAAGTGGGTCGCCAAATTTTTTTAGATAAACATTTACTTTTTGCAGCAACTACTTTTGGCTATGATTTGACTATAACTAACTGGATTGCAATAAATTGTAAACTGTTTTTACCTAGATTTCCTTTAAATGCTTTAAATTTCTAAGCGCTGTACGTAAATCCGCATATTTCGATACCAATTCACGAAGCAAATTTTAGTACACAATGCTTAATTTTACACAGTGCATGGGTATCGAGACTGCCAAGATATTCACAAGTGGGTCGCGACCCAGAAAAGTTTGGGAACCGCTGAATTAGAGAACTAGTAGCGTGACCCTTCTCTAGGTGTCTCTCTCTCTCTCTCTCTCTCTCTCTCTCTGTTTCTGTCTCTCTTTCTTTCTCTCTATGTCTCTCTCTGTGTGTTTGTCTCTGTATCTCTGTATCTGTCTCTGCCTCTGATTGTCTCTCGCTCTCTCTTTCTCTGTGTTTCTGAATCTCTGTCTTTGTCTCTCTGTGTCTGTCTCTGTCAGGGCATGTTTTAAGGTAAATTATCACTGCACATGTCACTGTTGTTCAGTAATAAAAATCGTAAATAATTATGAATTACAATTCATTTCCTGCACAAACAGCGTTTCATCAATACACATTTTGTGTATCATTGGCATTCACTGCGCGTCAAAACAAGCCCTGCTCTCTGTTTCTGTTTCTCTCTCTGTCTCTGTCTGTCGTCTGTCTGTCTGTCTGTCTGTCTGTCTCTCTGTCTGTCTCTCTCTCTCACTCTGGATTTAGACCACTGTAACATTTTTTGTTTCAAAGACAGATTTTTTATCTAGCGCCTATTCAAAGGTGAACCCGTCATATGACAATATTCTCAATGTCAATTCTCGAACGTCATTCAGACTCACCTGTTGTCTCTTCTCAACCTGTTTACCTGTTTACCCAGCGAAACCTCAGATCCGGTTTCCTTCCACATATATGTATATATCGGGTTTCAGTCGGGATATATACTCTCCAGCGGATCACGTTTGTGGACAACGGTCAAACACAAAGTGAACATTGATCGAAGCCCTGAACTGTAGGCCATGATAACAGCGCTATGGAATCTATTGTATTAGATTAGATTAGATTAGATTAGATTAGAAAAAATGAATTACAAAGATTAGATTATAATTATTTGACTGAAATTGACTTGATTTGATACAGAGTCTGTGCTGATGTGGCTATTTCAGATTACCCCCCGCTCCCCACTTCACCTTACCCTCCGGTAACTTGAAATCGCGTTCAGATTACCGGAGGGTTGCTGGGTAATCTGAAATCGATTTCAAGTTACCCAAGAGGTTGCTTGAAATCGATTTCAGATTGCCCCCTACGATTTCAGAGTACCCCCTCAAATTAGTGGGGCCGATTTTCGACTATCTCATTTTCTAATAATAATCAGTGGCGCGTTTACAGAAAACGGGGCACACTTTTTGGGGGCCCTTCTGAACTTGCACAAAAATGATTTATTAGACCAAATGAACAAAACAATTATAAATTACAATAATATACGTTTATGTAAATACTAAACTGTAAAAATTAGAAAATAGGTTATTTTTTTATTTAAAATAATTCAAAATTCAAAAAAAATTATAATTGAAACAAACAATTTACTCGTTTGGCGACCCTCCGTTACTTGGGGGCCCAGGCGCGCGCCTATTGCGCCTATAGGTAAACGCGCCTCTGATAATAATTGCCAATATTTATCATTAAAATCTCATTAGCCTAC
The DNA here is from genome assembly GCA_963556255.1 of Allolobophora icterica. Classification (NCBI taxonomy): domain Eukaryota; kingdom Metazoa; phylum Annelida; class Clitellata; order Crassiclitellata; family Lumbricidae; genus Allolobophora; species Allolobophora icterica. The sequence continues at coordinate 49,945,018 of OY744607.1, read as the reverse complement.
CCCTTAGTGCATGATGTACGATATGTTATCTTTCTCTGTAGGTCACACTTACATCAACTACATATGAAACATGCAAATCTTGCACATTAATGAAATGTTATGGTGACTGCTTGTATTATTTTTTGAGATACCCATTGACCATAAATGCTATATTCATGTGAATTAACAACCTTTTGTGCAATCAGGAAATGGTGCTGCTAACACGCATATTTTTATATTTTCAGATATTGAGACTAACTTTCAATCTTATATGTTTCGCGTGTTTTATTCAATAAACGTATCACGAGTTGTAAGCATAATAATTTACCAGTTTAGCTAAATCAGATGGGGGGTAATGTGAACAAGGGTAACTTGAAATCGCGTTCAGGCTACCCCCGGGGGTAATATGAAATCGATTTAAGATTACCGGGGGTTTCTTGAAAGAGGGGGTAGCTTGAAGTCTTTACACTGGTCCTAAGCCTGGATAATAGAGGCGGTGTCGCTAATACCTTCGTACAGCGTCGTCAAACAGAAGGTAACACAACGTCAACTGTCTCAGGTCACTAATGCATTCTGTCTTTCTGTCTCATTGACCACAATGCCTGCGTAGTCTCACCAGACTGTCCACGTCTGAGCTTAAGACAGGCTATAGTGCCTTATTAGGCTATGGCTTGGTTTTGCTGCGCCATCGGTTGATGCCTTGTGCGTTAGACATCGACGCCATAGAAGTTAATAATTAATAATTATTATAGTAATGATGATGATGATGATGATGATGATGATGATGATGATGATGATGATGATGATGATGATGATGATGATGATAATAGTAATAAAATTAAAATAATAATAATAATACTATTATTAATAAATTAAATATAATAATAATAATAATAATAATAATAATAATAAGGGAACTAAATACTATAAAAACAAGGGAACTAACAACTATAATAATAATAATAATAATAATAATAATAATAATAATAATAATAATAATAATAATAATAATAATAATAAGTCTAAGTCCCCGAGGGATCATATGTACCTTGGGGCAAAAAAAAAAAAAAAAAAATAATAATAATAATAATAATAATAATAATAATAATAATAATAATAATAATAATAATAATAATAATAATAATAATAATAATAATAATAATAATAATAATAATAACGAGTGACGACGCGGTCAGGATTGCCGTTGGTCTTAGACTGGGCGCTGCCATTTGCGAACCACACGTGTGCGGGTGTGGATCGCTGGTCAGTGCCAGAGGTACCCACGGGTTGTCTTGCTCCCTGGGATTTGGACGGATCGCGAGACACAGTGCATTAAACGACGCCATTTGCCGGGGCCTCACAAGAGCTGGTTTTCCGGCTGTCAAGGAACCGCCGGGCCTGGTCCGCTCAGACGGCAAAAGACCTGACGGTCTAACGCTGATACCGTGGCGTGCGGGCAGGAGCCTTGTGTGGGACGCCACGGTGATCGATTCCTTGGCGGCGTCATATGTCTCTGCGACCGCCATCAGAGCCGGTGCGGCAGCCGAAATAGCTGCCCAAAGAAAAATTACGAAATACACCGCTCTGATGAACGAATACGAATTCGTGCCTCTGGCCTTCGAAACACTGGGCCCCACGAACGCCACCGGCCTTTCTCTGATCAGTGACATTGGAAGACATCTGACCCTTTCAACAGGAGACCTTCGCGAAACAGCATTTTTGTTCCAACGTTTTTCTCTGACTATCCAACGTTTCAACGCGGTTGCAATTTGCGGGACGTTTGTTAACCTTTTGCCCGAGCCCGAGGAGTTCTAGCCGTTCCAGACCTTTAATAGTTTTACTAATTTTAAAGTCCCTGAGGGATCATTTTTACCTCGGGGCATTAAAAAAAAAATAATAATAATAATAAGGGAACTAAATACTATAAAAACAAGGGAACTAACAACTATAATAATAATAATAATAATAATAATAATAATAATAATAATAATAATAATAATAATAATAATAATAATAATAATAATAATAATAATAATAATAATAATAATAATAATAATAATAATAATAATAATAATAATAAAGATGTTTGCCTGCCTGGGCGGCAGGCAAACATCTGGCCTGGGATGCCACGGTGGTACACACCTGTGCGGCATCCTATATCGCCCACACAGCGAACGCAGCGGGGGCCGCTGCTGAACAAGCCGCCGTACGTAAAATTGAGAAGTACTCGGGGTTACCATCATCACACCTCTTTTTGCCTATTGCCCTTGAAACGCTGGGTCCCATCAACTCTGCCGCGGTTAGCTTCATCCGTGAGCTTGGCCAGCGTCTCTCGTCTGTTTCCGGAGAGCCGCGGGATTTCACTTTTCTTTTTCAGCGCGTTTCCATCTGCATCCAGCGCTACAACGCCATCGCATTTCGTGGCACTTTTACTGATGTTGCGGAGGACGAGGCCTGAATTTTCAGACATTCAACAACAGCTCCTAGCATAATTTTTTAGACTCCTGAGGGATTATATGTACCTCGGGGAAAAAAAACAATAATAATAATAATAATAATAATAATAATAATAATAATAATAATAATAATAATAATAATAATAATAATAATAATAATAATAATAATAATATAATAATAATAATAATAATAATAATAATAATAATAATAATAATAATAATAATAAAATAATAGTAATAGCTCTTTTGTGAAGCCGGATCTTGCCGAGGTATCAGCCGTTCCAGAACACCATCTATCTTGCTCCGGACATTAGTTTTGACAGCCTGATGGTTTAATATTATCCGGAGGTAAAATAATAATAATAACAAATAATAGTAATAAATTATTATATTACTAATAACAACAACAATAAAAGGCAAATGAAAACTCTCTGCCGAATGACATGGTCATCATCATCATCATCATCATCATCATCATCATCATCATCATCATCATCATCATCATCATCATCATCATCAAGATCCGAGGGCCGAAGGCCTGTTATAGTAGGTGTCCAATGCATGATCTATCAGTTTTTTCAAAGTCCCCGGTCTTGAGCTAACATTCTTATTGTTTACACCAATCTTCGATGTCGTCTGTCCACTCTCTGTTGGATCTGCCCCTCCGCCCATTTCCATCCATAGTTACCATCATCACGGTTTTTATTTTTCTATTGTCATCCATTTCTACATATATGCCCAAATAGACTTAGTTTTCTCTTCATTATTGTTTGCATTAGAACTTTCTTTATATTCAGTCTTCTTCGAACCTCCAAATTTGTCACCTTCATTGTCCAATTTAGGTGTAGTATCCTTCTATAGCAGTACATATCAAATGCCAATAGTTTATCATGGTCCATCTTTTTAATTGTCCATGATTCACAGGCATAAAGAGCTGTGCTAAGCACACATGCTTTTAAGATATTTAATTTGTTCTTGTAACTGATTTGTTTGGTTTTCCATATGGAGTTTAGTCCTGCCATGACTCCCTTTGCCTTTGCTATTCTTGCCTTTATGTCCCTTGTGCAATCATTATTCCATGTTAGCAACCTGCCTAAGTACACAAATTCCGTTACATTTTCAATTACCTCCTCTTGCACTCTTATTTCTTTTTCTATCGTCTCTTTGCCAAATACCATTGTTTTGTTTTTTCCACATTTATTGTTAATCCTGCACGTTTGGCAGAAATGTGCAACCCACAAACATTTTCTTGCAATGTCTCACAGCTGTTCTCTAACAAGTCAATATCATCTGCAAATCGTAAGTTGTTAATCTCTTCTCCTTGTACCGAGATTCCGGTTCCATTATCTTGGATCGTATCCATGACTCTCTCCAAGTAGGTAATGAATGTATTAGGTGACATTGGATCTCCTTGCCTTGTTCCTATTGTAGTCACAAACCATCCTCCTATTTCCCGACCCGCTTTCGCTGCTGCCTTTGATCTCTCTCCTATGTTCTGAAGAATCATGATAATTCTGTTAAACCGTCTTAAGGCAAAGACTGAAGAATATATGTCAGATGAGCAAGCAGGGTTCAGAAAAGACAGAGGTACAGTCCATCAAATTTTGATGTTAAGACTGATTGCAGAATATATATATATATATATATATATATATATATATATATTCAATAGAATGACATGTTAACTAAGAGCAACTATAGAATAAACGACTAAACATACATAAACATAAACGTTTGCGACAAACAAATAAACATATCTAGCAATACGTTTGTAATGATCGCGACCTGACGTTAAGCCTTTGGTCAAAGACCTGGCGCTAAATAATCTCTCCCGGAAAACATGTTATCGCTGATCTTACCTCTCTTTCTCTCTGTCTCTGTTTGTCTGTCTCTCTCCGTCTTTTTCTCCCTTTCTCTCTCTGTCTGTCTGTCTGTCTCTCTCTGTCTGTCTCTGTCTCCTTCTCTCTGTCTTCTTATCTGTGTCTCCTTCTCTCTGTCTTATTATCTCTGTCTCCTTGTCTCACTCCCTCTGTCTCTTTCTCGCATCGGCTCTCTGTCTCTCTGTCTCTGTCTCTGTCTCTGTCTCTGTCTGTCTGTCTGTCTGTCTGTCTGTCTGTCTGTCTGTCTGTCTGTCTGTCTGTCTCTCTCTCTCTCTCTCTCTCTCTCTCTCTCTCTCTCTCTCTCTTGCTGTCTTTTGTGAAGCTTGGTCTTTTCTGAAAACAAAGCCATGCTTTGTCTCATTGTTTTCTCTTGCGCGCGATTTATCGACACGACGTGCACTCACTTCCTCGACCAGAAATCTCAATCAGACGTCTACATTTCTATCAACAAGGTACGTGCATATGCGTGTATGCATATATATTCTACGTACGTGTGTATGTGTGCATCTTTATGTTTTACTGGCATGTGTATTTGTGTATATGTATATGTGTGTGTATGGATGTGTATATGTATGTGCCTGTATGTATTTATTGGTATTTGCATGTATTCTTGTAATCGCATGTGTGCATTTATATCAATGTACATATATATATGTATATGTATGTGCATATATATATTTTTTATGTGCACTGCACACACACACACACACACACACACATATATATATATGTGCATCATGTACCTGTATTTGTATATGTCTGTGTGTGCGCCCAGATGTGTATGTGCGTGTAACACTGTATTAATATATGCAGCGTGGTCCGACACAAGGACATCGCTAAATCTTATACACGCGTGTCTCTAACGGTATATTATTAGAATAATACATAAACGTCCATATATAATTATATATATATATATACCTGCATATTGATTACATACATATACGTATATACATGTATATTGTATATGCAATCAATATAGTGGGGTATATATATGTATATATATATTCTTACACATATGTATATAGTGTATAACTGTATATATACATATACACACACACATGTATATTGACTGTACCTGTAGAGATTAAGCGGAGGAGGAGGAGGAGGAGGAGGAGGAGGAGGAGGAGGAGGAGGAGGAGGAGGAGGAGGAGGAGGAGGAGGAGGAGGAGGAGGAGGAGACCCCGTATGTGCCGAGATGTCCGCGGTTGGCTATTGAATGGACCACAGTGTTAATGTTCTCGTATGTGCAGAAGCATTGTTTAGTTTGCATAGTTCATGGCACAGCAGGCCACGTCTATTGTTCAACTAGGTGCGCTGATGTCTGGCCGACCCTAGAAATATATATAAATAAATCAAATATCTGAGTTTGTGTGCGTGCGTGTGTGTGTCTGTAGGAGCGTGTGTTCGTGTGCGTGAGTGCGTGTCTGTGTTTGTTGTTGATGCGTGTGTGTGTGTGTGTGTGGGGGGGGGGTGGTGTGGGTATGGGTGTGGGTGTGTGTGTGTGTGGGGGGTGTGTGTGTGTGTGTGTGTGTGTGTGTGTGTGTGTGTGTGTGTGTGTGTGTGTGTGTGTGTGTGTGTGTGTGTGTGTGTGTGTGTGTGTGTGTGTGTGTGTGTGCGTGCGTGTGTGTGTCTGTAGGAGCGTGTGTTCGTGTGCGTGAGTGCGTGTCTGTGTTTGTTGTTGATGCGTGTGTGTGTGTGTGTGGGGGGGGGGTGGTGTGGGTATGGGTGTGGGTGTGTGTGTGTGTGAGGTGTGTGTGTGTGTGTGTGTGTGTGTGTGTGTGTGTGTGTGTGTGTGTGTGTGTGTGTGTGTGTGTGTGTGTGTGTGTGTGTGTGTGTGTGTGTGTGTGTGTGTGTGTGTGTGTGCGTGTGTGTGTGTGTGTGTGTGTGTGTGTGTGTGTGTGTGTGTGTGTGTGTGTGTGTGTGTGTGTGTGTGCACGCGTGTGCGCTTTATGACCTACACCGTGAACGAATAGAACCAAGCGTTCCAATTCTTCTCCAATAAACTATGCTGAAAATTCTCAATAACTGTTTCATTCGTCACCACGGAAGCTGAATCTAAAATTATAAATGATCTCTGCTAAAAATAGCATGACACTGACGTCATTTAGAAAAAAACACCGATGCAAAATGGCGATCATTGGTTCAAAACAAAGTCAGCAGCATCGACGTATATTGGTCAGCAGTGTGTGTATACCTTATGACCTCTGTGGGACGTTAAGGGAGAAATTTCGAATAAATTATAACACAATACAGCAGAACTGTATTTGATCAGGCCCGCATTAAGGGGGTGGGTGCTAAGGGCACTGCAGCACCCGGGCCCGCAGTTTTGAGGACCCCGCATTTTCGGAAGTACATTTAAAAATGTTATTGTAGGCCCCTACTTGTAATTTGGCCCCGCGCTGATGGCTATATATAGGTAATCACAGCACCCGGGCCCGCACTATACCCTCAATGAGGCCCTGTGTTTGATACAGTACCACTGTATTTGCTACAATACAAAACACATTAATTTTATACAATACAAAGAAATGTATTTGATACGATACAGTACAATAAAACTGCATTTGATACAATACAATACAACTGTCTTCGATACAATAGAACTGTATTTGCCCTCCTTCCAACGTTCGGAAACTCATGACAGTACATCGATGGCACTGAGCAATTGTGCGTGAAGGACTTGGTCAATATCCATGCACACTGCACAGTTACAGTGTCAGAGGAGGAGGATCGAATCCGTATACTCTGCGCGTTACAAGGCGAACTCTCTATGCATGGCCAATCGGCCACTATGTCACACGTTAAAACAGGACTTAAACTCATTAATCATTTGGCTGCAGTTCTTATAATTTGGTTTGAACTTCTATAATAAATTAATTAGTTCTTGGAATAGAACACGACTGGAATTGTTGATCGAATCCCACGCAGTGTAATGAGTAAAACAGATTCAAAGAACGAGAAACAAAGGATAGGAAGCAGACTGCGTTGGATTGACAATGAAAAGGAAGGTATGAATCAGACACGGACTAAGCATGAGAGGAGGAGGACGACGACGACGAGGAGGAGGAAGACGAGGAGGAATGGACTTGACAAATGACGCAGAACAATGGAAGAGATCATCTATTCGTACCCATCGCCGACGAAAAACAAATGGCGGCAGGAACGAACGATAATTGGAGTTATTCTTTAGGTTCTAAAGTTATTCCCGTTGACTATGAGCTGGATATATGATATACCTATATAATAAAGATATGTGCATGTATGTATATATATTTTTATATGTGCGGGCATATGTATATACATTATGTCCTAGGCTTTTACATATATACGTATACATATATCAGAGAGCTAGATTGCTGCTATATAAGTAATGCTAACTAGTTAGATATATTGGGCTTAATGCAGACCAATGCATTGCAGAAAGTATATCAGCCAAGTGACCGATTGACCCACAGTCTGAAAGTAGCCTTCAGAACTAGCAAACATGGATAAAGGCAGACAAGGACGTACAGACATACTGACAGAAGACAGACAGGGACGTAGAGACATACTGACAGTACCAAAAGAACATACTGACTGACACATTCGCTTAGACAGGTATACAGAGACGTACGGAGACACATGGACGAGGGTAGCCAAGCATTTAAGACGGACATGTTCTAAGTTTAGTCAGCAGCTAGAGGCTGAATGTAGACGCTGCTTGCTAGATGCAGATGTGCAGAATGGAAGCCAGCACACGTAGGCTAATCCTAGCCGCAGGTGATCGCCAGATATAACTTTTAAGGATATGAAAATCTATACTATATATAGTGCTTGGGCTAGGCTGCCTAGTAGTTGGAGCTATAGGACTGATAGCCTAGACTGGAAAGTGGAGGAAGTCTGGCCACGGAGGAGGGGACGTAGCCGGTCCGGAGAGAAGAGGTATCGCCAGAGGAAGTGTGAGCAGTTGAGTTCTGGCCGTTCTCGCAATAAGACGCTCGCGAGGAGGCAGAACATGGATGAAAATGGACACAGACAGACGTTGAAGAAACATGTCTAATTCCACGTAGACACTATAGGCGTTCATCTTAGGAAGTGTAGAATAGAAGTTCTGATAGCCGTCGCATTATCATCAGTATATCCGAACTATTGTCTGAAACTGAACTGTGTAATCACCGATTCGAGAGACTTTCGTAGAGTATGACAGCAAAGTACTACTACCGAGAAGGGACATTCGTAGAATATGATTCAAGTATTACTACAGAAGAACCTCTCATCTCGTAGTCTCAAGTAATCCAATGATTACCTGCACAGTAAAGATAGGCACAGTATATCTATGTTATACATATATAAAATATACATATATACATTTATATGCATATTTATTTATTTTCTCTGCATTCCTATCCACCCTGCCTCCCTATCCTCCATGCGCTGGCTCCCTGATTTCCTATCCACTCTGCCTTCATATATCCTCCATGCGCTGGCTCCCTGATTTCCTATCCACTCTGCCTTCCTATCCTCCATGCGCTGGCTCTCTGATTTCCTATCCAACCTGCCTTCCTATCCTCCATGCGCTGGCTCTCTGCCTTCCTACACTCTCTCCTCCGCTGGTTCCCTTGCGCGGCTGTCATTGCGATATGAACAGACGGCATACGATTGACAAATGGCGGGAGTCTTCCTTGGCGGGAGATGCTACTGCTGCTGCTGCTGCCGCTGTGTATCATCAACGACATTCGACGTTAATTCTGACAGCGCTGAGCCGCAGTCGCTTAAGCGCTGCGCAAACAGACGAAGAATCGCGCTGCAAGCGCTTGCTCAGCGCTCTCCAGCGTTGCAATCGTCGGTCCATGCGTGACCCGTGTACGACGTCTCCTGCGCCGCTCATAGAGGGCGCGCGTCTGGCCGGATTTGGCCGGCGCTAGATAAATCATTGAAGAGAACAATCGTCAGCTGTATCTGATTTGTCTTTGTGTCTGTCCATTTATAGGTTTGTCTGTCTCTGTCTGTCTGTCTGTGTGTATGTCCGTATTTCTGCCTCTGTGTGTGTGCCTGTCTCTCTGTTCATCTGTAGCCTTAAGCTTCTGCGTAACTTTTGCGGTTAAATAAGGCGATAGAGACACAGAAAGAGACAGAGACAGTGAGAGACAGAGACAGACAGAGAGACAGAGAAACAGAGTGAGAGAAACAGATAGAAAGAGGCAGAGAATGAGGCAGAGAGAGGCGCAGAGAGAGAGTAGAGTGAGACAGAGTGTGTGTGAGAGACAGAGAGACACACACACATGTGTATATATATACATATATATATATATATATATATATATATATATATATATACTGCGGATGCTAAGATAAACTGCTCCACATGTCTCACAAATCATCCTTCACAATCGCCCGAGACAACAACGCCTGGCGAATTATGATGACGACGACGATCATGGTCATGATGATGATGATGATGACTAAGATGATGATGATAAGGAGGAAGAGAAGGAGTAGGAGGAGGAGGAGAGGAGGAGGAGAGGAGGAGGAGGAGGAGGAGGAGGAGGAGGAGGAGGAGGAGGAGGAGGAGAAGGACAGTGTTCGGTCATCATAGCTGAGTTGGCTAAGGTGCGGGGGGGAGAGAAATTTGGTTGGACATTTCGGCGGGGATTTGAACCCCGACCTCTCCACTGACGGTCCAGCAGGCCAACCACTACACCTACCATACCATACCACGTATGAAACAATAGGATGCTTTGCTTTACGATGATACCTCTGTTCTTTCGTCTTCAGTGTCTTTCCCGTCGGGGAGCGAGACAAAGGAGTTCTGTCATTTCACTCGCTTCGAAGTGACATGCGCACTCGACCAGGTCCTCCTCTTCCATCGCGCCCTCTATGGGCGCATGCGCGTCGGCACCTGCGTCAGAACGAACTTCGGTTTTGTCGGCTGTTACGTCGACGTGTTGGATGTGCTGGATCAAAGGTGTGCCGCGCGGCGCTCCTGCACCTTTGATGTCGTCGAGCCGACCTTTGATAATCGCCGCCCGTGTAACGTGGAGCTGAAAAACTACCTGGAGGTGGAATATACCTGCATCGCAGGTGAGCGACACATGCCAGCTGTTCCTTGTCGTAATCTGAGATTCTCTGGGCGACGGTTTGACATGTGAGAAAATAGAGGGAAACTTAATAGAGCTGTTTTTAAACATCGATGGAGATGTCTAGCTGTGATGTTATAAGCATCGGAAATGATTTATCAGATGAAGCGAAAGATAGACAGACAATGAGAGAAGCAGACAGAAAGACAGACACAAACACAGATCGTTTAATCCCTATCTCTCTGTGTCTCTCACTTCTCTTGCCTTTTTCTCTGTCCCTGTCTGTCTCTGCCTCTGTGTTTTCTATATAGATATCAGGGTGGATGGATATGTATATATATGTAGGCCTAAGTATATTTGGATGGATGGACGGATTGATGGATGGATGGATGAATGGATGGTTGAATGGATGGATGGATGCATGCATGGACGGACGGACGGACAGACAGACTGAGAGAGATGGATAGACAGATAGATAAACAGACAATAAAAATTGCAGCCAATATCAACCAATAAAGTAGAGAGGGGCTATATAGAAACAAATTATAGAATTAAGCAACATAGAAAAAGAAATCGACTGAAACCATGTTGATGCTCGTCTTTCTAGTCGCCAGCGTCCCGCCTGGCAGCTGCGAAACGTCCATTTCCGGAACCAACTCACTTCCCCTCAACCGACACGACACAAAAAAGTGCGGAACTACTTCCCATCCCTGGCGTATCATTGCGCCGCGACTCGGCCAACGCATCAACGTCACGCTGGTTGACCTGTCGAACGCTTCGATCAAAGAGCTGCCGCCATCTTCGACCAGCGCAGCAGGGTGCCAGCGTTACGTAACGGTTAACGAACCGTTACGTCATACGTCACGTGACGTGTGCGTCAGGCGGTCGGTCCGAGAAAATTTCGTCTATACGTCGGAAAGCGAAATGGTCGAACTGGTCTTCAATATGAGCAGCAACAACGTCGGCGAGTTTCTGCTCATTTTGACAGGTAGGACTATTAGAATGTAAATTAGTAGTATTGTTTGTATTGTTTATCCAATGTGTGTTTGAGCAACGCTTGTCTGAGCGGAAACGCGCATTATGTTTTGTACAATGATTGCGATTTCGAGCATTGAGTGGATCTCCTGCGACGGTCATATGGAGAAGTTGTTTACACATACTACTCTATCTATCTCTTTATCTCTCACTCTGCCCATCTCTCTCCCCTCTCTGTCTCCATTTATCTCTCTTCATGTCTGTCTCTGTATCTCCCTCTCCCTCCGTCTCTCTCTGTTTGTCTCCCTATCCCTCTCTCCCTCTCTCTCCCTCTCTCTCTCTGTCTCTCTCTGTCTCTCTCTGTCTCTCTCTGTCTCTCTCTGTCTGTCTGTCTGTCTGTCTGTCTGTCTGTCTGTCTGTCTGTCTGTCTGTCTGTCTGTCTGTCTGTCTGTCTCTCTCTCTCTCTCTCTCTCTCTCTCTCTCTCTCTCTCTCTCTCTCTCTCTCTCTCTCTCTCTCTCTCTCTCTCTCTATCAATCTATCTATCTATCTATCTATCTCTCTCTGCCTCTCTTTTTCTTTCTGTGTCTGTTTGTGTCTACCAATCCCTCTGTCTCTCTGTCTTCCTCTCCTTGTCTCCCTCTCCTTTTCACTGTATTTGTCCCTTTTGCTCAGTCGCTTTCGTTCTCAGCTTAAGACTAACCCTTCCCAAACTGCTTGTCCACCATAGACTGCAGCCTCTTTGTGTCTTAGCGAACTGATCTTCTGGATATTGATTACGGCGTGGCCTTGGTGCGCCATCGATTTATGCCTTGGATCGTTAGATACCGGCGCCATAGAAGTTACTAATTAATTAAATTATTTATATATATTAATTATTACTATTAGTCAGGGCTGTAGTGGTAAAATTAGAGGTGAGTACACGCTACAGGTAAGTTTTCCGAAACAAATTTGAGGTGAGTATACACTACACTATTTAGTGAGTATACGCTATAGTATTTTAATATAAATAAATATAATATTTTGGGAGGTGAGTATACGGTCTCTAGAGGTGAGTATACGCTGTATACCCGCGTATACCCTCGACAACAGCCCTGCTATTAGTATACGTATTAGTGAAATGGAGTATTGAAATGGTAATGAAATCAGTTTACGGCAAGAAATCTCAGTTCTAGCATCTTCTATTTTCTGAATAAAAATTAATAAGTTGCTTTATCATAGGCTGCGCATTGGCCGAAGTTATTATTCTAATGGTGAGTTAATATTGTCAGCAGCAGCAGCCGCAGACATCTCCATTGTAGTAAACCCTCAAAGCCGTCATCAACAACAGATGTCGCGTAATAAAACTCTTTATATAGGTTTATGCTATAGAACCTATTTTTAGGACTGCACAAAAACCTGTGAGACTGAAAGGGCTACTTGTAATTATTGACATTTAAGCTTGCATCTGTTTTAAATATGTAACCTTATATGAGAAACTGATCGAACATTGGTTAGAGTGCTTGCCTTGTAATGCGAAGAGTACGGGTTCAATCTTCCTACTCCTTTGAAAAGGTTACTGTGTAGGAACTTGAACAAGTCCACTTCACTCACAATTCACTCAGCTCCATCGATTGATGCTAGGTAATTAGAAAGTGGCGCTTCAAAAATGTGCAGCAGCAACAACAATAAAACAACAATATAAAGAACAACAACAAGAACAATAATATTATTGGCCTAAGCTTTAACTGGATAATTTAAGCATTGTGGTTTTTAGATAAACAAATTGATGAAGCCTATAAAAGACTTTGATCGACGTCATTCGAGCGCAGCATCTCAGACGAAGAAACTTAAGCTTTGTTTCGCTAACGACAAAAGACAGGCCACTTCCTCCTCTTCCTTCTCCTCAACCTTACCCTCCTCATCCTCTCCTCCTTCTCTTATTCCTTTTTCTCCTTCTGCCTCTCTTTCTTCTCCCCTCCTCCTTCACCTTCTTCTCTTTCTCCCTTCCTCCTACTCCTCCTCCTTCTCCTTTCTCCTATTCCTCCCTCTTCTTTTCTCCCTCTCTTCCTCGTCCTTCCTCTCCAATTCCTCCTTCTCCTTCTGCCTCTCTTCCTCCTCCCTCCTTCTCCTTCTTCTCTTTCTCCTCCACCCCTTCCTCCTACTGCTACTCCTCCTCCTTCTTTTCCTATTCCTCCTTCTTTCTGCCTCTCTTCCTCCTCCTCCCTGTCCTACTCTTTCTCCTACTCTCCTCTTCTTCCTCCACCTCCGTCTCCTCCCCGCTGGTCCTCCTCCTCCTCCTCCTCCTCCTCCTCCTCTTTATCCTCCTCCTCCTTCTCATCTCAATCAATTTATCTTAATCTAATCTTATCTAATCGTTCATTTCCTATCGCCGTCATTTTCTTCCGCGTCCCTTTCCTATCTGTTTGTTTTCCACTTCATATCACTGTTAAGATTCGTCTTAATTTCGGTTTACAAACAAAACAGAACAAATCTCATCGCAGACGTCGGCACCAAAATGGCGCCGGCAACAAAATGGCTGCCGTCCAAGCGTCACGCAACCCATTGTTTCATTTGATTGTTCTTTGTCATTTGTCTTCCCGTTTCTGGAATTCCACGGAAATCCACTTATTTCTGTCCAAAGCATTCTGACTTTGGAACGAGAGTTTAGTTTGAAGCGCGCGTCGATCAATGCGTTGTACGTCTCGATAACGAAGCTATTGTTCTGGTGTTTCAATTGTTATTATTATTATTTGTCTATTACTCCTCATGTTGGCACATCGCAACAAGGCAAATTGCGAAACTTGTCTATTATTAGTAATTTTAAAGTTAGAGAATTCGGCCCTATTATTACGTCAATTCAGTTATGAAAACGTCTATTATTAATAATTTGTAATTATAAAAATAAAGGCCTATTGTTACATCACTTTTAAAAATGAAACATGAATATTATTAGAAGGTTTAAATTTAGAGAATAAAGGCCGACTGTTACGTCACTTCGATTATGAAACAAATCCATAACTATTAATTATAAATTTAGAGAATAAAGGCCCATTGTTACATCAATTCAATTATGAAAACGTATATTATTAATAATTTTTAATTATAAGAATAAAGGCCTATTGTTACGTCACTTTAATAACGAAACAAGTATATTATTAGAATTTTTAAATTTGGAGAATAAAGGCCGACTGTAGGTCACTTAAATTCTGAAACACATCCATTTCTAGTAATTATAAATTTTGAGAATAACGGCTGTTACGTCATTTCGATTATGAAACAGTCTATCATTAGTAATTTCACATTCAAAGAACAAAGGTCTATTGTTTCGTTATTTCGATTATGACACACTTTAATTGTTAGTAATTTTAAATGACAGTTGTGCTGCTTTAGGTCCTATAACAGACTACAGTGACTTCCTGTAGTAACTTTCTGTGCTTTGATAAAAATTTGTCAAATTTATGAACCAAATATATGGATGAATTAGTGAAATCTAATTCTATTTGCTAATTGATTAGCTGCTGCTAATTCTAATTATAATCGATTAACAATTTAACAAATTTAACATTTCTGTTAATATTATTATTATATTTTTATTGCCATAGTCTTATACTTATTATTTCTTTATTATTAGTATCTTCTTCTCCTCCTCCTCCTCCTCCTCGTCCTCCTACTCCTCCTCTATTGATTAAGCTATTATAATTTTTGTAATCATTATTATCATTATATTGTTATTATTTTATTAGTAGCAGTATTATATTATTATTAATGTTATTATTATTACTACTATTATTATTTTGAATATCATTACGATTATTATTATTATTTTATTATGATTATCTATATTTTTAATATTATTGATAGTGGCAGTATTATTATTATCGTTATTATTATTTTTATACATGGTACATTATTATTATTTTTTAATTATTATCAGTATTATTTTTTATAACGTATTTATTGAGCGCCACTATATAATAACCAAGCATCAACTGTGAATGAAGGACTTGCTCAAGGACTTGCTCAACACAGTGAACGTCTCAGAGGAGAAGGATCGAACCCCTACTCTCCGCGGTACAAGGCGAGCGCTCAAACCAATCGGCTACCGTTGTTGAAATTTCCAGTTTAGACAAAGATTAGATTAGATTTGATTAAGTAAGTATGTAGCGTTGATTTGCATCTGACAAGCTTACGTGCATTGTATTGCATGAAACGATTACACGCATGTTTGAAACAGGCCACAACAGAAGAAGATTATACCAGGCCCGTGTTAAGGGGCCGTGGGGCCCTGGAGCACTCTGTCATATTGGGGCCCCTCCGTCCCTTCCCTCTTCCTCCCTTACCTTTCTCCTCCCCTCTATGCCTCTCCCTCCCTCCCTCCCTCCCTCCCTCCCTCCCTCCCTCCCTCCCTCCCTCCCTCCCTCCCTCCCTCCCTCCCTCCCTCCCTCCCTCCCTCCCTCCCTCACTCCCTCCCTCCCTCCCTCCCTCCCTCCCTCCCTCCCTCCCTCCCTCCCTCCCTCCCTCTCTCCCTCCCTCCCTCCCTCCCTCCCTCCCTCCCTCCCTCCCTCCCTCCCTCCCTCCCTCCCTCGCTCCCTCCCTCCCTCCCAAACCCCTCTCTCTGCCTCCCTGCCTCCCTGCCTGCCTCCCTCCCTCCCTGCCTCCCTGCCTACCTCCCTCCCTCCGTCCATGTCTCCCTCCCTCCCTTCTTCCCTCTTCCCTTTAGTAATGATCAAATCTGCTCAGACTCCAATCAACAACAAATTCAGCAATAATAGTAAGCACATTAATTTCACTCACGCAAATTCGTATTACTACAGAGCAACAGCTCAGTGCAAAAGTCAGTAAATGGATTGTCAAATTATTTTACACTAGTCAGTAGTCACATTGGCTTTTTCATCATCAAACTGTCAACGGGTTATGGATACAGGCAGCAGGCTACAGCGATTTTGTCATTGCATCACAGTGATCACATTAGCACCTAAGTTCAACTCACATAAGACTCACAACTAAGTAGTTCAAACTGTAGGCTCAAGTTGTGTGAACAGAATTGAATGAATCAGACAAATAGCAAAGCTATAAGAAATGCAAAACACTAAAATTTATTTATGGCTATTTTAGGTTTTCATACTGACAGTACTGTCACTGTTATGCAAGTAATTTATATTTGCAAAAGTAGCCTATTTTACAGAAATAAAACGTAACAGACTGACACAGGTGACATATATATTTTGAAAATACAATATTACAATTCTTTTGAAAAGTATCTGAAAATTACAAAATTGAATTGTAGGTCTACTTTGTATTTACAGAATGAAGCCGTAATTAAGGTCCATAGGCCTACCTTGTTTTATTTTCACAGCAAAGCAATTCCCTTACATAGTAATAGTATAATTAGAATTATACCACTAATAATAAATTTGAAATAAACTGATTCATTTACTTCGACTGCTTTTGTCTTCAGCCTGTTCTGATGAGTAACTGAGATTCATAGCCTTCCAGCACTTCTGATTCTGCGGCCTCGTAAGGAATAGATATTATTTCAAAATATGATCGTCGTTGTTGATAGCAGGCCCGGGTTAACTTTTTGGTTAAAATGCGGCGACAAGTCAAATTACTTTGTATTCAGCCTATACATGTAGTAATAGTAATGTCAAGACTCTAGATATTTAATTATCATGTTGTGCCGACTTGTGCGTAACTAACTAACTGCGGTAACTTTGCTGTAGTTTTAAAGTAAAGCGAGTGTTAGCTGACGACGTTCTTTCAAAATAGTAGTACAAGTCTGTGTCTGATAGTGTGACTGTGAGTGGACAGACTAGTGATGGTAGTGAGCCCGAAATAGTCAGCAGGTCAATCGTTGACGAACTTGACGATGATGCGTAAAATTAGCCTAATTTGAGTTCTAAGGACAGCATGTATACATGAAATGAGATGTCTGCAACTGCTAGAGCAATCCAGTCTATCAACTTGTAGGCCGAGTGCAAAGTAATGTGACTTGTCGCCGCATTTTAACCAAAAGGAATTCCATTTTTTTTCACCAAAAGTGAATTCAATTTACAATTTGAGACGCAGAAAAAACGAATCATATTTGGGGGCCCCTTGGTCGTCGGGGGCCCTGGAGCACGTGCTCCGTGTGCTCCAATGGTTAACCCGGGCCTGGATTATACACAATCATATTATTATAATAATATATAACTAAAATATAAAATAAAATAATATATAATTAGAATATATAACTAAAGAAGCATCGGTTGAAAAACTAGCAGACCTGACTAAGTGGATAAGATTAGATTAGTTTGGATTGGATTGGGTTGGATTAAGGATGCATTTAAAACGTATCTTGTTTTAAGTGACCTTGTCACATTCGCTCTCAGATCGAGCATGCAACAAAATGGAGAAAAACAACACAGATATTTGAAATACACTAAAACGTGTGAATAAACACGAATATGTTATAATGTCGTGACCAGATAATTATACATAGATCTACATTCACAAATCAATACATCGACGATATAATAAGGCTCCTGAATACGACATAGAAGATTATATTAGATTAAGAATGCATTTGAAACGTATCTTGCTTTAATCCGCCTTGTAGCATTCGTAGCAACAAAATGGCGACAAATGACAACGGGTCGCATAACACTCATCCTATTAACGGCTCTTTGTCGAGCATAACAAACAAGCACTTAAACAATTAGGAGGCAGTTACTAGTAACACACGACACCTTGCCGTTTCACTTAATGTATTTCCGTTCTGTTAAGACAAATAGAGCGCTAAATGAATCGGGAAATGAAATACAGGATGTAGAGTTGTAGACGCGACATCTACTGTCGACACGCTCTAACTGTTCATATCCGCTTTTCCACTATCTTAGCTAATCGATCCGTTGGAAAAAATCAGACTCGAGTTTTTGGCTTGAAATTATTTTTTCTTTATTTGGCTTGGAAGTTTTTATCAATTTTTTACATCATTAGCTGCGCCATCGATTGAGGCTTTGTGCTTTAGACACCGGCGCTATAGAAGTTACTAATTACAATTACCGTCATCGTCGTATAAAGGCTTATTAGGGGTCTACATTACAATAAGGCCAACATTACACTGCATTGTGCAGCAGCCTATTTCACATTTCCAATAAGGCCTAGACGTCCTCGAGGTCAACATCACATAACAAAAAGGCCTACATCGCATAACAATAAGACCTACATGACATAACAATAAGGTCTACATCGCACAACAATAGGGCCTACATCACATAACAATGAAGCCTACATCACATTACAATAGGGCCTACATCACATTACAATGAAGCCTACATCACATCACAATAAGGCCTACATTATGTAATACATAGCAATAGGACCTACATCGCATAACAATGAAGCCTACATCACATTACAATAGGGCCTACATCACATTACAATGAAGCCTACATCACATCACAATGAGGCCTACATTACGTAATACATAGCAATAGGACCTACATCACATAACAAGAAGGCCTACTTTACATTACAAATATACTTGGCCAAATTGAGCAAAATCTGCAAAACACCTTCGAAGTAAAGTCGCTACAAAAATTCTTGTTAAGTTACGCTGCATCGTTGCCATGGTTACTGCATTTGAGACTGTCTGTCTTGCTGACGGCAGATGGCGCGTTTCGTATGACAGACTGAGCTGTCCATCCTCCAATAAACTCTCCGACTGGAATTGATGGATGAGTTGGTGGATGGATTGATGGATGGATGGATGGATTGATGGGTTGATTGGTGGGTGGGTGATTAATGGATGAATGGATGGCTGACTGATTGATTGACGGATGAATGAAGGGTTATTTTGATTTTTATGCATTTATTAAGCGCCACAATCCAATGATCAAGCATCAATCGATGGCGCTGAGCAATTGTGAGTGAAGGACTTTCACAGTAACCGTCTCAGAGGCAGGACGTTTGGCTTCCGTGGATGATGGATGGACTGGTGGATGGATCGATCCATGGATGAATATATGGATGGATATATGAATGGCGAAATGAATGGATGGATAAATCAATGTATGAATGGATGCCTGGATAGATGGATGGACGGATGAACGGACGAACGGAAGGAATGATGGGTGGATGGATGGATTGATGGACGGACGGTTGGATGAGTTCAGTGGAACGGTTCCATCCGTTCCAGTCCAGCCAAGTGGAACCGTTGGACCGACTGACCTCATAAGAGCCACAACAAACCATCTTCAAATAAATAACACGATCGCTGATCAATTTCGAGCGAAGCATAGAGCTATGTAAAGAGAAGGACGTGCGTCACATCCGGTGCGGGTCATAGATCAGACAATTGTCCAGGCATCACTGACCAGCCATGATGGACACGGCTGGACAGACACTGGACAACACGGCGGTTAGAATGGGGCCAATGAAGGGCGGGGCACTGAGGATGCAGTGGGGGACTGAGGATGCAGTGGGGGACTGAGGATGCAGTGGGGGACTGAGGATGCAGTGGGGGACTGAGGATGCAGTGGGTGTGAAGATTAGACGAGTCTGGGACTTTATGGTGCGCCATTAACAGGACTAAATGTCTTCGTTGGTTCCCGTGGCGTTTTTGTCTTAAGGTCAATTCGCATTTGCCAATCGTTGCAGAAAATTTCACCATTGATTCCGTTGATGCCGTGCGTAGGTTTTGGATGATCCCCAGCATAAGGGCATTCCAGGGGAGACTTTTTGGTTGGCAATGCTGCTGCTGCTGTGTTGCTTTCTGTTGTTGATTATGATGATGATAATGACGACGACACTGATGGTGATAACGAAAACTACTACGACGACGACGATGATGACGACGACGATGATGACGACGACGGTTATAATGATGATAATGGTGGTGATTATGATGACCATTATGATGATAATGATGGTGGTGATTATGATGACGGTTATGATGATGACGATGATGATGATATGACGATGATGATGAAGAAGAAGAGGACGTCGATCATGATTATGATGATGATGACAACGACGACTGATGACGCTGATAGAGGCGACGACGACGACGACGATGATAATAACGACTAAACTTTCATTTCTTAGTGCTGAACTGTACGAATAATTCTAACAGCGCTCGTTCTGTCTGTTCCGGCAGCGGCTGGATGCCCAGACTTCCCAGCAACACGTGGTTCCTGGGTGAGATACTCAGCCGATCGGAGCAGCGCTGATGTCGGTTGCTCCGAACAGATTGGCAGCATCAGTTGGCATCTCGTCTGCATGGGACAACAGTGGGCTGGTCACCTAGGCAACTGCACCAGCGATACTTCAGGTGGGCACCAGACTCAGCAACCCACGCGTCCCAAACTCATCGAGATGCAGATGAGATTGAGTGATGTAGTGCTAAGATAAACAATAATGCTAAGGATTAGGATTTATTCCTTAGAATTCTTTTAATTGCTTTAAACTCAAAGGATAAAATTATTATTGTTTCTGTTATTATTGTTGTCAATATTATTTTATTACCATTATCATTATTACTATTATCATCATCATCATCGTCATCATCTTCGTCGTCATCGTAATCGTCATCATCGTCATCGTCATCATCATTAGCCTCGTTGTCGTCGTCATCATGATCATCATTATTATTATTATTACTATCATAATCATCATCAGAGACATTATTATCAAAATAAATAGCATTATTGTTATTATTATCTTATTCCTGATTGTTATAAATATATGCCTGCCATCACTATGATGAGGAAAATAATTTAGGAAATTACGAATATGATAGTTATTGTATTAACTATGATAAGACGATGACGATGACGATAACGACGATAATGAAGATGATGATGAAGATGATGAAGATGATGATGACGATGATGATGATGATGAAGATGATGACGATGATGATTATGATGATGATTATGATGATGATGATGATGATGATGATGATGATGATGATGATGATGATGATGATGATGATGATGATGATGATGATGATGATGATGATGATGATGATGATGATGATGATGATGATGATGATGATGATGATGATGATGATGATGATGATGATGACGACGACGATGATGATGATGATGATGATGACGATGACGATGATGACGATGATGACGATGACGATGACGATGACGATGATGACTATGATGATGACCATAATAATTGTTTTAATGAAGGCGCTACATAAATATCCTTCTTCAGATTCCTCTTCCGTAGCATCTGCCGCCGGAAAGCAGGATTACTTCAAGTTGAACGCAGGTAAGAAAACAATCAGTCTTACCTCACCTGTTGAATAGGACACGGTAGCCGTAATGGTTAGAGCGCCAGCCTTGTAACGCGGAGAGTAGGGGTTCGAGCCTCCACCATTGAGACGGTTACTATGTAGGGACCTTGAGCAAGTCCTTCACTCACAGTTGCTTAGTGCCATCGATTGATGATTGGTCATTTCATAGTGGCCCTTAATAAATGCATGATGAAGCTAAGATCGAGAGGCAGCCATGAGAATTAAATCATTGAAGTGTTCGCGACTTCATTTTTACGGCATCGGTTTATACTGACTGGTGGCCAGTCCTGTCCCACACTGTCCTATCTATTGTCAGCATATAAGAGCTTATGTATGTATGTACGTGTATATATCTATGCATGTTTGCATGATTGCATGCATCATTCAATCAACTGAGCATTTATATAGCGCCCCTTTAAGGAAACTATTCAGAGGCGCTCCCAGCCCAACCTCGGCGAAAGAGAACGAGTCTTAAGAGCAGAGAAAAAAGCGGTGGACGAGTCTCGAGGAAGAGACCGCAGCTCAGGAGGAAGCCCATTCCAACTTGTGGGTAAAACGACGAAGAAAGAGCGCTGCTGTATAGTAGTGGTGCGTGCTAAAGGAACAGAGAGATCACCACTGGTGACAGATGAGAGCGTAGATGAGAGCGGTGACCAGGTGGAACAGAGGCACGAGAACAGAGCTCGCGTAGCTAAAGGGAGCACGGACAAGCTGACATTTCCAGACAATGGAGGCAACCCGGTAGACAATGCGTTGCGAGAGTGGTAAACAGTGCATGCAGGTATCTATGTATGATTGTATGTGTTTATAGTATGTATGTGCGTATGTATGTAAACATGCTTGTTTATGCGATGGCTAAATATATTGTATTGTATTGTAAATGGGCATTTATAAAGCGCCTCTCGCGGTATAGACCATTCAGAGGCGCTCCCAGTGCGCGAGACCCCGAGAGAAAAAGCAGGATTTGAGGTGAGAAAAGGAAGAAGCAACGCTACCAGAGAGAATGGTGGTGCGGACAGAAGGAGGAAGTCGGTTCCAGAGTGAGGGACCTATGCAGGCAAAGGATCTGGACTGAGCCATATATAGTAGTCCTGACACGAGGACTAAATATAGCGCCTTTTTTTATCTCCCCACGGCGCTGAACACATGCATGGCACCTATAGTACCTACCTGTTCTAAACAAATGCATGTTACGACAGTATGAGGCTGGATGCTGCCCACAGTCACACGCAACAACAGTATTGGCAGACAGCTCCGGGATAACAGTAATTGTAATTGTAAGTAATAACTTCTATTGCGCCGGTGTTTAATGCACAAGGCATCAACCGATTGCGCACCAAAGCGAAGTCGTAATGAGGTCAGTGTGCGGAAGATCAGTCCGTCATAGGAGGCTATTATATAGTGACGGAGATTTTCTGTCTCCGGTCGTGGCTCAGAGACGTCGCGATTGACAAGAGTCAGACAGTTGGAAGTCGGTCGAGAATGAGAGAGAGGAGGAATTGATCCGAGCGTTTATGTTCCAATCTGAGATCCGGGATTTTGCGACTGTCTTTCGTCTCGATTATCTCGTCATCGGAATCGATCGCTCGATCCGGTCAGCTGGAGAGCTGGAGACGCTTATACTCCACAAACGACAGCTGGAAAGTGACTCCATCGCAATGCAATTATCTCATGACCAATTAAGTCAAAATAGTTTTCAGAAAAATAAGATAATTCAAGGTAAACTTATTAAATGCTGGCGTGCAATTTTATAAGTTAAATTTCTGTGTCAGTTTGTAATACTTTGTATACATTGTATTGTAATACTGTATTCAGTGTATTGTATTGTAATACTGTATTGTATTATAGTACTGAATTGTATTGTAATACTGCATTATATTGTAATATTGTATTGTAATACTGTATTGTATTGTAAAACTGTATTGTATTGCAATATTGTATTGTATTATAGTACTGCATTGTCTTGTAATACTGGTACTGCATTATATTGTAATATTGTATTGTAATACTGCATCATATTTTAATACTGAATTGTATTGTAATACTGCATTGTATTTTAATACTGTATTGCATTGTAATACTGTATTGTATTATAACACTTTATTGTATTGCATGTTGTAGCTTATTAGTAAAGTATACTTATTATGTAACATTCATATTTATCATTTTGTATTCAGTTCTGTTATTAAAACGATGCATTTTACTTCATTCACATTCCATTTGGCTTCGAAGATATTGTTGGCTGAATATTACGACTATCAAATATCTATGACATAGGGAAAAGGTCTAAATATGATCATCAGTGGAACGCGCTATCTCCTTAGCAAACAGGAACACTTCAATATTGCTGTCCCGATCGCTAGACCAGTTTGTCCCAACCTGGCTGTCTCGGCACCCAAGGGTGTCGTAAACCTGGTCGCGGAGTATCGCGGCTGGATGGCAGTATGGGTCAAACAAAATTTTAAAAGCTACTGATTATCACTACTGACTTAGGCGTATAGTTATTGTTAAACTTAAAAATTGCGGAAATACTCTTAACACTGTGGTTGAAAACAAGGAATGTTGCTCGTCATTAAATAAAGAACTAACTGGAAGAAAATAAACGACATTAAGGCCAGACAGGTGCCAGTTAGACCTTTAAAGCTGTTAATAGTATTGCACCGCTTTTTTTCTACTGACATTGTGCTACTTTTCACTATTTTATGCATCGTTGTTGTAAAGTGTAAGCGTTTGTCGCGTGGTAATTAAAATTACTTAAGTCTCAAAGAGACCAACCTAACACAAGGCATCCACAGACCGACGCAAAACTTCGACTTGTCGAGAGACTGGTTTGAACAAACGTTAACACCAACTTTAACTCTACCCTTAACTCTACCTTTAACTTTGACTAACTTTAAATCTTACTCTAACTTTACCTCTAACCTTACCAGTGATGGGCAATAGTTAACTAAAAAGTTGCTAACTTTTAGTTTAACTAAAAAAAATTAGTTATGGAAGAAGTTTAACTAAAAAATTATAGTTTAGTTAAAACAATAGTTTAACTAAAAAATTTTAGTTGCTAACTAAAAGTTTAACTCAAAAAATCAGCAATGTGCAACTATTTTCCGCAATGAACACTGAACACTGTCAACAATTCAACGCAAAACTTATTGATTAACACTGCATGGTTTTAGCATCAACAGCCATTGTGTTTTCAAATTCATACACTACTTACAGTACGGCTGTAGCTGTATGCTAGAACAGTACAAATTGCATAGTTTGAAGGTTAAATTGTCACTGATGCTCTGCATTATTACAGTTCAATTAACCTCTGTTATTGTGAAATGTTTGTTGTAAAAGTTGGAAAAAAGTTGGAAAAAGTGTAACTACTTTTTTTTAGTTTAGTTAACTAATTTCCAAAATCAGTTGCCAACTTTAGTTAAACTATTTTTGTTTTGTTGGAAAATAGTTTTAGTTTAACTTAAAAAAATAGTTTAGTGCCCATCACTGAACCTTACATCTAACTTTAACTCTAACCCTGACTCCTAACTTTAACTCTAAATTTAACTGTATACCCTTAATTCTAACTTTAACTCTAACTTTAACTCTAACCTTAACTCTAACTTTAACTCTAACTCAATCACAAAACCTTTAAATACACCCTGTACATTAGCTACCTTAACTCTGGTAGTGCCAGTCTGAAGTCAGGGTAAAGAAGGAGGGCGACGCTAATTTACCTTGTTACGCTACGGTGTCGTTAAACAGCAACTAAACACTCAGATATATTTAGTGCAGATGTGGCTTCAGACTTTGAAGTTAAATTATGAAGCGCTACAATTGATTATTTGTCTGATTTGTGTGTTTTCCAGCGACAATGATCGTTCTTTGGTTGGTTGTGTCTTCTTCGATCAGTCTGTCTGTCCTTCTACTTGGACTCCTCATTCACCGGCAGTAAGCATATTTAACTCCCACTATATGGACTGATAGAGGAAGGGATGGATGGATGGATGGATGGATGGATGGATGGATGGATGGATGGATGGATGGATGGATGGATGGATGGATGGATGGATGGATGGATGGATGGATGGATGGATGGATGGATGGATGGATGGATGGATGGATGGATGGATGGATGGATGGATGGATGGATGGATGGATGGATGGATGGATGGATGGATGGATGGATGGATGGATGGATGGATGGATGGATGGATGGATGGATGGATGGATGGATGGATGGATGGATGGACGTATAGATGAATGGAGACAGAAAGACAGACAAGGACAGGCAGACAGATGAGAACAGACTGACAATGCTAGAGAGACGTGAATTCATGAACTTTTGTGTTGCTAAAAAATTGGATGTCAGAAGATCATAGACCAGCCTACCCTAGGCGCACACCCGTCAGCTGCACTGGTCAGGACCCTCTTCCCCCATGCAGATCAGCCAAACAACCACCAGAACAATTACCCCATCTCAGCAACTCCAATCCCACCAAAGAGACGATTTAAAATCTCCGCAACTCCTGAAATGACTTCTCCAAAAGGTCATTTCCTTGACCTGGAAATGCTTTTGATCCGCCTGCGTTGGATCAGTCAAAAGCCTGTCAACCAGAAGCCTATCAGTCAAATTCCTCAAAGGATAGAAGCAAATGCCTATCAACCATAAGCCTTTCAATCAAAGCCTTTCAATCAAAATCCTGTCAATCAAAATCCTGTCAATCTAAATCCTGTCAATCAAAATCCTGTCAATGTAAATCCTGTCAATCAAATCCTGTCAATCAAGTCATGTCAATCAAAATCCTGTCAATCTAAATCCTGTCAATCAAATCCTGTCAATCAAATCCTGTCAGTCAGAAACCCTGTCAGTCGTTGGTCGTTATGAACCACAAGGCCTCTCCTTGGGACACTGGCGCGTGTCTTTATGGAGCCAGGCAGATTGTATTGTATTGCATTGTATTGAACACTGAACACATTGAACATTTATAAAGCGCCTCTCACAGTGTTCGCTAATCAGAGGCGCTCCTAGTGCGAAAGACCCAATGGATGGACGAATGGACGGACGGATGGATGGATGGACAAACGATGTCCTTGTCTCAGCAGATGTCCTTGTCTCAGCAGCAGCGGCAGCAAGAATAGAGCATCTTCTTTTGTTCGCCTCGTAAGTAGGCCTACAAGCATGGTATTGACGGAGAGGATGGCAATCCAATTCCTGCGTCGATACCTTAAGGAGCTGTCCCTTTATAAAGACGTATCTATTATATTAGAAAAGCACATATATACATACATATTCAATTCAGTCTTCTATACATGCATACATATACATACATACGTATACACGTATATATGTATATATTATATATCTTGATGAGCAAACAAGCAGAATGAAACAACGAAGAAATCAGTGAATGTCTGTATGAAGCTGAAACTCATCGCAGAAACATCTCCGGAAACAGAAGCAGATGCGTCAAATGTCGGAAGTCGAAAACAACAACACGTTAATGAGATAAAAGACGATTTCACCGGAAACAACAACATATCCGCCACAAACAGAAATAGATTCGCCGCAAACAGAAACACATTCGTCACAAACAGAAACACATTCGTCACAAACAGAAACACATTCGTCACAAACAGAAACACATTCGTCACAAACAGAAACACATTCGTCACAAACAGAAGCACATTCGTCACAAACAGAAACACATTCGTCACAAACAGAAACACATTCGTCACAAACAGAAGCACATTCGTCACAAACAGAAACACATTCGTCACAAACAGAAACACATTCGTCACAAACAGAAGCACATTCGTCACAAACAGAAACACATTCGTCACAAACAGAAACACATTCGTCACAAACAGAAACACATTCGCCACAAACAGAGACACATTCGTCACAAACAGAAACACATTCGCCACAAACAGAGACACATTCGTCACAAACAGAAACACATTCGTCACAAACAGAAGCACATTCGTCACAAACAGAAACACATTCGTCACAAACAGAAACACATTCGTCACAAACAGAAGCACATTCGTCACAAACAGAAACACATTCACCATGAACAGAAACACATTCGCCACAAACAGAAACAGATTCACCACAAACAGAAACACATTCGTCACAAACAGAAACACATTCACCATAAACAGAAACACATTCGCCACAAACAGAAACAGATTCGCCACAAACAGAAAACACATTTGTCAAGGCAGAAAAAGATCTTGTGGAAACAAAACGCAATCGTCAGATACAGAGGTAGATAAAATTATGTCGGGAATAGAAATACATTCATTTTCCAAAAAACAAAACCGATTCGTTAGAAGCAGAAGTGGATTCGCCATTGTTACATGTTGTCGAAACAGTTGAGGTCTTATCGATGAGATTATCAATGTACTATTGCTAAAACTATTCGTATCTGTCGCGACTATTGAATTAGCGATGATTGATCGAGTGGGCGAATAAATGAATGAATGGACGGACGAATGAACGAACGCCTGGATGAATATACGAACGGACGGACGGACGGACGGATGGATGGGTGGATGGATGGATGGAAGGATGGAACAGACGAATGACTGCATGAATGAATGAATGAGCGAATGAATCAAGAAGTTCTGACAATAATGGCTCAGTCCTATGTTGTATCTCGGACGCAACGCACGTCCCTGTCGGACTTACCGTATTCTACCTAATGCACTTTGCATCTTCAAGAACTCAATCATCCAAGTGTATACTGACAGACAAGATACTGTTTTAATGTATTGTAATGTTTTATTATAGACGATGACCCTTGATGTATTTTCAGATGGAAGATATATCAATGTATGACCTCTCGGATATCCTCTTACCTTTTCCATTTACTGCATCCATTTGTGTAAATGGCGCCAGAAAACTTTCTCCCCTGTGTGTCTGTCTAACTGTCTCTGTCTGTCAGTCTGCCTGTCTGTCTGTCTGTCTTTCACTGTAGAGATGACAACTGTTGGATGCATTGGTTGAATAGGCAATGAATGTGTTTGATAGCGACCTTTTGATTGGTTCTTTTGCTACTCTTGTCCATATGTAATCTTCGTTTGACTAGATTTATAACTGCGAGACTTAATTTCGTTTCTGACCACCAGGGGGCGAATGAAGGCTCCATAAAGATCATCAGGAGTCGTCTGCGGCGCGCAACAGCGCTCCAAGCGGCCGAGAGAGAGAAAGAGACAGACAGACAGACAGAGAGAACGAGAAGAGAGAGCCGACCCCAGTCTGCGACCCCCATGAGACATGAGAGGTCTCATATCCGAAGATATTGTCTTATAAGTCTAGCCCCCACCAGATGGCCTCTGAGTAGGTCTCTCGAAGAGGCGCTATGTAAATATCCCGAATGAATGAATGAATGGCGCGGACTGTTA
Source organism: Allolobophora icterica (assembly GCA_963556255.1). Lineage (NCBI taxonomy): Eukaryota > Metazoa > Annelida > Clitellata > Crassiclitellata > Lumbricidae > Allolobophora > Allolobophora icterica. Next base: position 49,916,009 of record OY744607.1, on the reverse strand, counting down.
GCTGAGCGCCCTATACTAAGCTAACAGGCTGGGCTTGCGAGCGATAATAAGAGGCCCATAGAATGCTAATTAAAATTTAAAAGTAGCCTGCCTTCTCGTGAATGCTAGGCTAATGTGCAGAATACCAGCTGTCAGAAGTTCCAGAACACCATCAGGACTTCAGAATCTAGCTAATGGTATTTTTGGACTTAGCTGGCAACCGCCTCTATGAATGCCCAGCCACATTTAAATTTTGTAATGGTCTTAGGTTCTTTATATTCTTGATTCATAGTTGTTGTTGTTCCGCCATCATCATAACCATCGTATTTATTTACCAACTGCATGTCTGCATAACAACGGATCGGTATAAATTAGACCGATGACCAGCTCGCTCAAGTCTGCTGTCTACGTAAGCGCACGGCTGGACATAATTATTTTCGCATATGCGCAGATGCCAGAACACTAATTAGGATTCCTTCCTAATAGGTCTGCACACAACTTCCAAACCGCACGCATATAGACAACATCTAGGTAATGGGCCCAACTTCTAATTTCCTCTCCTGCACATAACTTATGCACAGCTGTCCGTGTGTGTTTCGGAATGCAGATACACCTCTGATGTACCCTCCACTTGTGGCTTATGCATCACACGAACAGCGATATATACATGTAATGTGCTTTAAAT
>OY744607.1:49900345-49912845 GCA_963556255.1 Allolobophora icterica | reverse complement strand
GTCGACGTGGGGCCTTAGCTTGGCAGTATCCCGAACCCGTTGTTGCCAGTCCTAAGCCTGAGTAAGGAGGAGGGCGACGCTAAACATCTTTGTCACGATGTGTAGTCGTTAGACGGCAAATAACGAATCCAGAGGCATATCCGTTTAACCCCCTGTAGAATTCCCTGTAGGTCAAGTAATGGTAACGAATGCGTTAGTAATCGTAATGTCGATATTTTTATAGCGCCAGTTCCTTGGCGGAGGAATTAGCCTATTCACAGACGCTCAGTCAAAACAGAATCGATAGGAAGATAGGGCCAGAATCGGTTCCAGGTCAAGATCCAAGGGTCAGACAGTCAGACGGTGGATGGTAATTGTAATTGTAATTAATTGTAATTGTAATTAATAACTTCTATTTCACCCGCTCGTGCGTGCTACTACCTACTCCGACGTCTGAAAGCTATCCGGAGATCTGTCTCCTTTCCAGTCTTCGCCTCCATTATCCATGCCTTCATCTGCTGTCGCATTGATTACTGTTACTCCCTCTTTGTTGGCCTCCCCAAAGTTCGTCTCTCCCCTCTACAATCTGTTCTCAACGCAGCTGCCAGACTAATTGCCCGTCTCCCACGCTTCTCCCATACTTCCACGTTCATATGTGAACATCTTCACTGGCTTCCTCTTACTGCCCGCATCCAACTAAAGGTACTTATCTTATCTGTCGATCTTACTTGAGACTTGCTCCTAAATACCTCTGTGACTCAATATGTCTTCCCACCTCAGCTAGCTGCCTTCGCCCTCTTCGTTCCTCTGATCGACTTGACTTGGGTTCCAGGTCAAGATCCAAGGGTCAGACAGTCAGACGGTAAGAATGGCCATGGCCCAGTCTCGTTCCTTTGTTAGTATCGGCCCTTCATTGTGGAATCAGCTTCCTCCTTCGGCCCATGCTGCACTAATACTATCTGGTTGTCCTGCCACAGCTTTTCGTTGTCTTTAAACTTGCCTGTATTTCTGAGGACTTTCGCACTGGGAGCGCCTCTGATTGGTGGGCACTGGGTAGAGGCGTTCTATAAGTTTTCAAATACAAAATACAATTGCGCCGGTCTCTATTACACAAGGCATCAACCGATTGCGCACCAAAACTAAGCCGTAATTAGGTCAATATCCAGAAGATCAGTTCGTAAGACAGAGAGGCAGCCTATAATAGATAAGCAGTTTGTAAGGGGTAAGTTTTAGTAATGGAGCTGCAAGAGAGGGTGTAATGGGAATAGGAGGAATCTTGGATATTTCTGGAAAAGGAGCATCGCTAGATGTCGCTATGGACCGTGATTGTATAAAAAAAACTACATAATGGATGATTGTCCCGGAGCGTGGCACCCTTAGGTCGGCTGCCCATGGACTCCTGACTGTCCCTCTTATGCATATTGCTACAGCGCAGTCCTATATTGGGCCCCCAGCTGGAATCGCCTTTCTCGAGAGCTGCGCCTAGAGCTCCTCCGCCTGTCCCTTCCACAGTTTCGCAAGCGCCTGAAATTTACTGGTTTGGGTCGGAAGTGCCACTGATGAGTTTTTTTCTTGAAGCGACGCTTTAGAAATGTCAGATTACCAAACTATACACTCACAGCTGAAAACCTAATTTCGTTGATACGTAGAAAAACGCGAGTCTTTTATGGATCTGAGATTTTGCATCGGAAGCAATAAGAGAAAGCAGCAGTTTGTACAGTATCATGTAATATTTCTATATTTGTAACTATTTATACAACACAATTCATGGCAAATTGAATAAATTAACCAAATAAAATACGCAACGAAATTCTGTCTTTTGTTACGTTTTAAAAACACAACGAGGCTCCAGATTCTTCTAGGTACAATCAATTCTGTTTTTCCATGATATGACATCTTAAATTTCTATTGTATGTAGGCCTATTCCTTTTATTCTATAGCACAGCATTTTCTGTTCTCTTCTGTTACATTTGTTCCACAGTATAATAGCATTTTATCGATTTCTTTCTATATATTCCATAGTATGGCAACATTCTCTATTTCCATTCCATTCTATTAAATTATCTTCGATAGTGTAGTGGTTAGTGTGCTGGACTGTCAATCGACAGGTGGGGATTCAAATCCCCGTTAGGGCAGAAATTTGATTTCGAGATTTCTGCTCCACCTGCGTCCCCCGCCACCCCAGCTATAATGAGTACAATGACCGTACACTGTCGGTGGGAAGATGAGACGACGAGAGAGAGGGGACTGGCCACCCGACCTCATATGCCGAGGCTAAGAAAATGAAGTCGCTAACACTTCATACTCGTGGCTGCCTCATTCGGTGCTACCTTAAGGGACTGCTTCTTTTTCTATTCATTCCACGATATAATATCTGACCAAACTTTCTATTTAAAGTTTTATGCGTGGAATATCATCTGGAACCGATTCCGATCCTACCTTCCTATCGATTCTGTTTTGACTGAGCTTCTTTGAATAAGCAACTCAAAACCCTATGTATGTTGTGTTGTGTTAAAGTTAGAATTTACGAAAAATTTAAATATCGATCTTCATATGCCTCTAGTTTTATTACTATTTGTAACAGGCTAATTGAAGTTCTTTGAAAGTCTCTGAGCTTAAAAATGTCCTTACATCTTTATTGGCCGAAAACACGGACCGTTTCCTGGAATATTTACACGCTGTAGGCTACGTCTATTGCACAGTTTAACTGACGTCTTCAATATTATCAATGTTTTGCGGACGATAGCGACAACGTCTCTTGAACAATGGTTAGTTTTCTTCGACAGATTAAGTGTCTTGGAACCGACACAACTCCTTCACGAGTCCTATCCATCTGATGACTTAAAAATGGACTGAGGGTCGGTTGATAACAAACTACAACGATAACCAAAAGCTCAACATGATCTCAAGCATGGCAGAATATACTGAGGTTATTACATTTAAACAACAGTCTCAATGTTGAATACAAGAAAATCAAGGTGTTGCAATGTTTAGATTACATGGAAAACAGCTTTATTCCATAGTATCTTCATTTTGATTGTCTTTATTTTATAGTGTCTTCATTTTGTTATGTTCTTTATTCCATAGTATCTTCATTTTGCTGTTATCTTTATTCCATAATGTCTTCATTTTGATATTATTTTTAGTCTGTAGTGTCTTCATTTATTGTTATCTTATTCTATAGTATCCTCATTTTGTTGTTATCTTTATTCTATAGTTTCTTCATTTTCTTGTCATCTTTTTCTATAGTATCTTCATTTATTATTATTATAATGTATTCCATAGTATCTTCATTTCTTGTCATCTTTAATCTATAGTATATTCATTCGTTATTATCTCTATTCTATAGTATCTTCATTTTGATATTATCTTTATTTTTTAGAATTTTTATATTCATTTGTATCTTTTAAAAACAAAATCGTTCTAGATGTTCAAGAGGAAACAACAAATTTTTTAAACCCAGCGCTTTGTAAGATAATTGAAAGGCACTGCGTTAAATATCTTTATACATAATAAATAATAAATATATTCATACATACAGACATGCACACATAATGCATGCATGCATGCATACATACATAATACGTACATACATACATACATACATGCATGCATGCATGCATACATACATGCATGCATGCATAGATAAATACATAAGTACATACAGTTTCTATTTGTTTAAACTAAGTAAGCCGTCATTCAACCTGTTACATACCTGCGATGAAGAATCGATCTTAAGCAGACTGGAGTTGTTGGTATCGTTGTTATTTTTCTTGTTAGAACTGCCATTTTGTTCGCCCTGTAAACAATTAAGTATCCTAGATACAGAGAAACTAGACAAAAAGTGAACGATAACCGTGTCACACAACAACAACAATAAAAAAAAATAATAATAATCAGTGCTTTTTTCAGCCGGTACGCGCCGGAACGGCGTTCCGGCACCTTTTTCAGCTACTAAAAAATAATTCATTTATTTTAACAATAAAAACAATAATTTAGTTATTTTAATTTAATTTAAGTGTTTTGAACTGTTTTCAGTGTTTATCGAGACCCATCCCAATCCTCAATCTCCTTTTTCTCGTGATTTTAGCCCGCCCATAATTGTTGCGTTCCAGAACCCATTGTTCCGTTCAGGAACCTTTTTTCTAGAAAAAAGCACTGATAATAATAATAATAATAATAATAATAATAATAATAATAATAATAATAATAATAATAATAATAATAATAATAATAATAATAATAATAATAATAATAATACGTGATAAGTCAGTCACGATTGTAACGATTATAAATATTCTGAACGTTTTCAATATTAAAATCGTACACTGAAGGATTTATACAATGGAATAAAAAGTAGTTGTTTCGTAATTAGCAACAGCGACCGTATGGCCTCGACCCTGCTCATTTTTCAATGAATTGATCGGGTGAGATCCTTTACCACCATTGTTGTTGTTGTTGTTGTATTGTTGTTGTTGTTGTTGTTGTTGTTGTTGTTGTTGTTGTTGTTGTTGTTGCCCGTTTGAATGGGTGCCACGCCATTTAAGGGCCCCCTGTACGGACCGTGCTAGCCCGAGATTCAAATCTTTGAAACGAGCCAGCATCGGTATGCGAACGGGGCAGCCGACAGCATAGACGTTCAAGGGACGTAGGCTTTAACCGATGTAGCTTATCATTGGACCCAAGTTTAAACCGGAATTTTGCAGCATCAATTAACTTCAATATTTCCGAATTCTTGGTAAATTCTGCCTCTTTGATTTTAACTTTTAATGCTTTATGCTATGCGTTTGTTTTGTTATAATTAGTTATTTATTATTTACTTCTATCATCATCATTATTATCATCATCATCATTATCATCATCGTCATCATCGTCATCATTGGTAGTAGTAGTAGTAACAATAGTAATAATAATGGAGCGCTCCTGAGTAGATTACCTTGAAGGGGCGCTATATAAAAGCTTTTTAATAATAAAAATAATAATAATAGTGGTAGTGGTAATTTTTGTAGTAGTGTCAGTAGCATAGTTGGTAGCAGTAATAGTGGTAGCAGTATTGTTTTATGGTAAACTCATCTGTAGCAGAGTGTGCTCTCAGCGTATCAGTTGAAGCTTAATGATGAATCGTAGCGATCGTATAAATTATAACTGTAGTTTTGTCGTATGAACTATACGTACGTAGTTGTAGTATCCGGGTCCTGAATTGTAGTTGTTGTAGCCAGTCGAAGGTAGTGCAGTGTCATCGTACGTTTCCAGGCTATCATTATCCTCACTGAAGCGAGGATTCGAGTATCCTCCATAGGGCGGATGACGGTTCGCGGGATAGTAAGGTTCGTTCTGGACTTGGTACGATGGCTGTGTCGTGTACCGGCTGTACGGCTTCGACTCCTGGTACTGGTAGTGGTGTTGGGGACTGCTGCGTGGTGGTGATTGAACGGGGTGATGATGTTGGTCATTGGCGTGGTTCTGGGTTGTATGGGCTGGGGTGGGATCGTGGTGGGCGTGCTGGACGTTGTGGACGCTGTTGTTGTCCTTAGCCTCGTGGACAACAGCTGCAACGGCTGCTGTCGTTGCAACCGGATGTGCGGCCGCTGTTGCTGGCGCTACATGATCGTTGCCATGAGAAGCCGGAGTTGCGTGGGCCGGAGCGGCGTGGGCTGGAGTGGCGTGGGCTGGAGTGGCGTGGGCTGGAGTGGCGTGGTGTGAGTCGACGGAATGGTTGGCATGAGGAGCGTTGGCGTCGTGTGGTTTGTGGTTGGTGTCATGTTCGTTGGCGTTGAAGGTCATCATGGCAGCCGTTGATACTGGATGATGAGGGGACCTGGATAGGAAAACGATTGAAGTGATTGATGTGTCAGTTAATTATTCAATTATTAATCGATCAACTAACCAGTCAGTCAATCAGTCGATGAGTCAGTCAATTAGTCAAGCAATCAATAAGCCAGTCAGTCAATCAGTCAGTCAGGCAGAAAGTCAGTCAATCAGTTAGTCAATCAGTCAGCCAACCAGTCAATCATTCAGCCAACCAGTCAGTGAGGTAGTCAATCAATCAGTTAATCAATGAGCCAGTCAATCAGCCAGTCAGTCAATCAGCCAACCAGCAGCCAAGAATTCAATCAATCATCCAATCAATAGCCTGGAGTTTTATATCTTTGCTATGAAACATTAATGATCTGCTCTGGATGAAGTGAACAGAGGCGATGTATATTGTAATAAAGAGACCAAGGACTTTGTTTAAACAACCAGATAAGATCAGGTCTAAAAGTCGCAGATAAATTTATCTCTTTATGGTCTGTCAACGAGAAATGTGGCCGACCGACAAAGCTGTTATCTCAGATATTTCCGATGCGACTTCAACAAGGTTCAACACCTTGGTTTTGGCGTGGCCAGTTCATCAAGCGGACCTAACTTGCAATTTATTATGGGCGTGACTCTAAGATTCCAGTCCGTAGAGCTGGGCAAACTATTGAACAGAGTCGACATTGATATTTACAAATCATCGTAAATAACCAACAGTACGATAATTTCAGCCTTGAAGACGCTTCAGATCAAACTTTAGACCTAGAAGATTTATAATCTACTTCTTAGTCGGATTCAACAAGCCTAGACTCACACGTTGTTTGGTAAATCATCAGACAGTTTTACTGACAGATCATTCACTTCATTCAAACATTCAATCATTCACTCATTCATTCTATTCTCAGAGGCGATCAACAACGACTTCTAACAACTTATTCATGACTTCATATAAAGTTCATAATTTATGCATGAACTCTCATCACTTATTCATAACTCGACGATGACCTATGCATGACGTAATCTACTGACTTGATGTCGTCATCCATTTCGATGTCATTGTGCATCTTGTGGTTGTTGTGCGTTGCAGACATCATGGCGGCAGACTTCGCCTTCTTGGCATCGCTCTTGTAGCAGCAGCAGCAGCCGATGGCGATGATGAAAGCAAGGAGGAGGATGGCACCAGCGCCAGCGGCGAGACCAATGAACCACCATTGGGACAGACAACAGGTGCGTGTCGTCAGCCAACCTTCCCTGCAGGCACAGGTGCCCTCTTCCAGGTTTCTCTCGCTGTCGAAGAAGAACGGGTCGCTGCATTCGTATTCAGAGTCGCAGCTGTTGAAAAGGAAACTCATACAATACAATTCAGTAAAATACAGTACAGTGCAATAAAAAAAAACAATAAAATAGAATACAATGAAATACACATACAATACAATACAGTTTACTTGATACAATACAACTGAAAACCAAACTTATACAATACAATACACTAAAATAAAATATAATACAAAACATTACAATGCAATGCAATGCAATACAAAGCAATACAATACAATGCAATACAATACAAAACAATAAAATACAATACAATACAATAAAATAAAACACAATGCAATGCAATGCAATACAATAGGGTACAGTTGTATTTGATAAAATACAATACAACTGTATTTTATACAATACAAAATGCATTTGTTACAATACAATGCAGCAGCATATTGATATTGCCCTCCTTTCCTAAGTTCAGAAGTGCACACACGATCAGGGCCTACAATGCTTAACAGCATTGTAGGCCCTGGGCAAAGCTAGGCCTAGGGGTCCCTGCCCACCCGTCGCACGGGGATACAAATTTAAACGGTCAATAAAATTAAACCTATAGATTTATTGGTACTTTCAACATTCACTTTGCAACAAACTGAATGTTTAAATATAAAGAAACAAACTGTAAAGCGAAGATTAATCAATACAAACCTATTAGTAATACAGCAGTGTATACCATAGAGCAATTACAGAGCGAGTTATTCGGATAGCAGAACCGTGTGTTCCTTGAGTATCTACCCATTTTTTATATAATCACTTGTGATTGTTCTTGAAGTGTATGCTATTGCTGCTGATGATCAATAAAATTCAATTCATCATCAAAATTCCTAAAAACCGTTTGCCATCCCTGCACTCATAGCTAAGAAGTTTCACTTCTGCCGCACGTGGAGGTCGCGCACTCTGTAACATGTTGTGTTTTTTTTATTTGAGGGCCCTAGAATCGTAGGTCCCCTGGCGACTGCCCAGCGTGCCCATGCGTTAAGACGGTACTGCACACGATCATACGACAGATCATCGATGGCGCAGAGCAACTGCGAGTGAAGGATTTAGTACAGGTCCATGTATACAAAGTAACTGCCTCAGGCGAGACTTGAACCCGTTCTCTCCGCGTTGCAGGCGACGTACTCTATCCAATCGGCCAGTGTAATGTAATGTAATGTAATGTAATGTCTTCAACCAGTGTGACATGCATGAGAGTCAGGGTAAGAATGATGGGCTCAGGTAACGAAATTCCAGGTAAGAGAAGATCATATATACAGCGATACAAATGAAGGTAAAGAAATTAGAGGTAAAAGGAATTACGTTGAAGGGATTCAAGAAAAGATGAATTAAGGTAAAGAGATTAAAGGTTAGAGGAATCAAGGTGAAGGGGTTACAGGTGTCAACGACTTGATTGAGAATGTTAAGGTATTAAAGAAGAGAGATCATAGGTGTCAACGATTTAATTGAGAATGTTAAAGTCTTAAAGAAGAGAGATCACAGGTGTCAACGATTTAATTGAGAATGTTAAAGCAGGGTGAGAATTGTCGGGGATTCGGCGTTCAACCCCCTAGTCTTTCTTAGGACCCCCAGTTAAGTCTTCATTGAACACCTCAGGAAGGTCGTTTCCAATCCCCTCAGTTGTGCTAGTGTGATCATAGTGTGCACATAATTTTTATTATAATATTTTCTTTTACAATTCACTTGTGGATTAGGGCCTACTAATGCTCTGGTTTACTGTGAAATTTGTGACCAGGTGATTTGTATACTAATAAATCACTTTAAGGATTTTAACTTTCTATTGCGTTTTTGTATTTTCTTAGTTTGCAAACTATGGATAAAATATTCAACTCCATTTGGATCAAACTCATCAAAGTCTAAACCCTCAGTCTTTTTCTACAATTCTCACACTGTGTTAAAGTATTACGGAAGAGATATTACAGGTGTTAACAACTTAATCAAGAATGTTAAGGTATTAAGGAGAAGAGATTACAGGTGTCAACCATTAATTTCAGAATGTTAAGGTCTTAAGGTGACGGGATTACAGGTTTCAACGACTTCCGAAATTCTCCAATTATCATGCCTCGAACTGTTGAACCGCCAGATCCGCAACTGTTAGACCTATACGTTGTTCGACATACGACAACCAGTCTGAGTTTTTTGCACTATCAGCAATATATATACATATATATTATATATTATATTTATAGTTCTAGAAAAAATGATGATTTTAACAAACATTGAAGTCGTATAAACAAAGCATTAGGTTTAATTAATTAAGCAATTAAGGTACATTGAGCCACTGAAAGCTGTGTTGTGGTTTGACTTAACCTCCTCCAAGGTTTTTTTCTGGGAATTAACTGGACGAGTTGAAAATGAATTGGGGTTGAACCTTCCCAACTCCTGCCCTCCCCCCGACAATTCAATCTCTTCCTTTACCTACGTTACTTAACTTCAGTTTACCACAGCTGAGCTTACTTTACCCTACCTTACCTTGACGATACATGATGTGCTGTATTGTAGCAGAGCGCTTTTATAGCGCCTATAGCTGAACGTCTACTTACTAAAAAGAATCGGTTGTGTTGGAAGAATCTATCGAGGTTGTCGTTGATGAGGCGACATTCTCCATCAATTGATAGGTCGTCAGCAGGAACAGGAAAGCCGAAACCCGTTTCCCAAACGGCGCCATGATGTCACGACGAAGACCCCGTACGTTAAACAAATTTCTTTATGAGTTCTATAGCACCGTGTCAGAACACAATAGACGCGACGACGAATTAGTTACTCCTTCTTGTTCAACTGCGCTGTTGCAGATAACCTTATATCTTATCCAGATTGGCTAATCACTCAGGCCTCTGTTGCTCACAGGCCTACCTGAAGATATAATAGGCCTGGCAGTACTAGATAGGCCTACCTGAGAAAAGGCCAACTGTGACAGATAGGATAACACTAGACGTCATCTTGTTGGGCAAAGGTCGTCATCTGTGGATTGGCCACTTGAGAACACCTTCGTCATTTATGCAGACCACGCCCGGGAAACAAGAGGTGGGAGTGGCCAGATTGACGCAGCCATGGTAGCTGTCATTTTCTCTTCAGTTCAAAACATGCACGAGAAATTAATGTGAGTGAGCGAGTGAGTGAATGGGTTAATGAATGAATGAGTGAATGAATGAGAGCGTGTGAGTGAGTGAACGAATGAATGAGTGAATGAGCGAGTGAGTGGGTGATTTACTAAGTTAAGTGAATTCTGAGTGGGTGAGTGTGGGCGTTGGCGTGCATTTTGTTGAGTTGTGGGAGCTTTGGTTATGACGGGTGGGGTGAGTCAGTGACTGGGTTGGTTTTGAGATATTCGGATTCTCAGTGGTATAAGTCGGGTAGTGGTTTTGGTTGATTGGCTGGTCGGTCAGTCGGTCGGTCGGTCGGTCAGTCAGTCGGTTGGTTTTACTCGTCAACAAGCCATGGAGTTGGGTACCTGCGTGAGCTGGGAAGTAAACGTCAAGTCCTGCGATGCACTGTCGCCCATGATTGCCAGCTGCAGGGCCTGAGTTCTGCTACGGGACATGAGACTGATGAGAGTTATTATACATTAAGAAGTTATCATCTGAGATTCATCCAGTTATGATGCAAAACAATTCCGGAAGAAATCACTTGGTATGCAGTGAATAGAGAAATCTTTGTCCTCGTCTTCCTGCTTTGTTGTATTCGTCCCTGTCTCTTTCTTCTGCCCTGTGTCTCTATCTATGACCCTCATTAACGCTTCTAAAAGGCGTCATCTAAAGACCCACATACATCCGTAAACACAAGACGCATACCTGTATGTATTGTTACCTGTATGTATTTCCACCTTTACGTATTGTTACCTGTATGGATTTCCAACTGTATGTATTGGTATATCTGCATGTATTGCGTCCTCTGCATTAACCTAATCACAGCCTCGTGCCAGGTAGAACGCAGTCTTTGGGCGCGGTGCCACACTTGACGTAATTGCTCACACTTATCAGTGAAATGCGAAAGCGACGCCTCGCTCTCCTGACCACTTCAAAGATCCGATCTATTTCTCAGCTCCAATGACGAGTAAGAAATTTTGACTCATAGTTCAGAGTAAAGAAACAAAATCTCACATTTTCCATTTAGTGGTTCTTCAGCTAAGTAATTCCCGTGTAACCACCCTGCGTAATAGCGAGATAAATGTTAATCTGTGCTTCGGACGGGAACCACTCGAAACTAAGGCAGTGCTGGAGTTGTTCTTGCATGTGGGTAGTATATCTTTCGACGACGCTGTGACATAGCGAAGATGATCAGCGTCGCCCTCTTCCTTTATCTATGCTTTGGATTGGCACCGCCCGAATGTTGAGTTTCACAGGCGAAGCATGTACACTGTATATGATGTATACCGTACGATGTTTGGTAGGGCTGGGTCTGAAATCCGACAAAACGGGTTCGAGAAAACGGAGAGGACTCGACGAAACGATCCAGGATTTCTAATTGCTGACCCTGAGGGGTAAGAAGTGCAAGAAATAAGGTAGACATATATGAGGCATCTCTTCCTTTTCTTACTCGGTTACTTACACGGTTGAGTTTCATGCAAATGAGGTTACTGCTTTAGAGTGTGGTGTTGTCGGGATAGTGGATTGATGAACTGCCTGTCTGTCTGTCTGTCTGTCTGTCTGTCTGTCTGTCTGTCTGTCTGTCTGTCTGTCTGTCTGTCTGTCTGTCTATTTATCTATCCATTTATCAATCCATCCAACTATCCGTCTGTCCATTCATTCATCCATATATCCATCCATCCATCTGTCTATCCATCCATCCATCCATCCATCCATCCATCCATCCATCCATCCATCCATCCATCCATCCATCCATCCATCCATCCATCCACCCACCCACCCACCCTTCCATCCATCCATCCATCCATCCATCCATCCATCCATCCATCCATCCATCCATCCATCCATCCATCCATCCATCCATCCATCCATCCATCCATCCATCCATCCATCCATCCATCAATCTATCTATCTATCTATCTATCTATCTATCTATCTATCTATCTATCTATCTATCTATCTATCTATCTATCTATCTATCTATCTATCTATCTATCTATCTATCCATCTATCTATTGGGCCATTCATTGATTCACTGAAACAAAAGTTATCTATCTATCTACCTTTCTTTTAAAATATGTTTAATAATCTCATCGTTGCATAGATATTGCTTTGTATTGTATTGTATTTTACTTGTATTGTATTGTATTGTGCAGTGGTTTGGACCTTTCACTGCAACTACTTTGCAATTCCACGGTAGTTCCAATTCCACAAAAAAGACATTCACAGACATTTCATGAATTCTTCTCGAAAACTAGATGTTCATCCTAAATATTGGGATAGATTTCCCGCTACGCATCCTGGCGTTAAATTCAGCGT
>OY744607.1:49882845-49897845 GCA_963556255.1 Allolobophora icterica | reverse complement strand
TGTCGGTGGGGTCGGACCTCGAAGGGCAGAAGAAGAGGCAGATGGCGACGACGACCAACTGAACGAAGACCAGGCGTCGAACCCCAGACATCATCACCAACGAATCTATGGAAAGGTAAGGTATGGCAAGCTAAAGAAAGGTAGCGTAGGTAGGGAAAGGTATGGTGTGCTAAACTAAAGAAAGGTAGCGTGGGTAAGTAGTGTACGAAATATCAAATGAGGTAAAGTAAGGTGAGATGTGGTAAGATAAGTAAGTTACGATTAATTTTTATGAATTTGGGGAAGGTAAGTTAGAATAATGTTAGGAAATGTGTGGTGTGGTAAAGTAAGGCGTAGTAGGGGTAATTCGAAAAGAAGCGAAAGAAAAAGGTTAGAACTTACAAAGTTGCTGCTTTTAAATATCTCAGTAATTCATTCATTAATTACAAATAACTGCGTATGTCCAACTAAAACAACACCTGGAACACAGCTTGGATTTATGCATTTACTCCATTAATGTACTTATTTATTACTTTGATAAAAAAAAATTAAAACCTGTTGCCTCAACACGAAAATGCGCAACAAAAGTAACCAGTTACAACACATAGAAGTATAATTACCTGTTAGAAGAGAGTTTCTTCGGGTCTTTATCTCTCTCTTTCCGCAAAACCTCCGTTGCTCTGTGATCTCCAAGTCTGTGCCTCAGCCCCGATTTCGCGCCTGATTTTATACATCAGGACCGGAAGTAATATCTTCCCACCTGCTGATCGAGCTTTTGTCTTTAATAATTTTCCTAATTTCCGGTTGATGACGCATGAGTTTATCGTGGATCCACCATGGATGCTGGCACGTGTGGTGATGTGCTCAGCTATTCGGAAGAAAGCCTTAAAAGCTAAAAATAAAAAGGTGCTATAAGAATTTATAATTTCCGCTGTGAAGCGCAACAGACTCCTCCCTCGCTCCCTCCGGCGGAGGATTGAGTCTTTATCGATCCTTGTCCCACTTTAACAGTTATCATGGCGATGGTAAGTGATAATGATGATGATGATGATGATGATGATGATGATGATGATGATGATGATGATGATGATGATGATGTGATGATGATGATGATGATGATGATGATGATGATGATGATGATGATGATGATGATGATGATGATGATGATGATGATGATGATGATGATGATGATGATGATGATGATGATGATGATGATGATGATGATGATGATGATGATGACGATAAAATTAAAATACTAATAATATTTATATTAATAAAAATAAGAAGAAGAATAACAATAATAATAACTATAATAATAATAATAATGAATAACAACAATAATAACAACAACAATAATAACAATACAAATAATGATAATGATAACAACAACAACAACAATTATAATAATCCAACGCTTCAACGCACTCGCTTTTGGTAGCACATTCTGCACTGATAAAACCATCTATGAAGACTAGCCATTCCAGAACAATGCCTCCCTAATTTTTGAACTCCCGAGGGATCATTTGTTCCTCGGGGAAAAAATAATAATAACAATAATAGCAATAATAATAATAATAATAATAATAATAATAATAATAATAATAATAATAATAATAATAATAATAATAATAATAATAATAATAATAATGATAATAATAATAATAATAATAATAATAATAATAATAATAATAATAATAATAATAATAATAATAATAATAATGACAATAAAATAAAATAAATAATAATCATGATCATGATGACGACGACGACGACGAAGATGATGGTAATGATGATAATAATAATTATTGTTATAAAATCTTGCACGAGTTCTGTGACTTAGGCAGTGTAGCATTATAAATAACATTTCAATACAAGGTGCGTGTGGACGTGGTCCAACGCTTGCGCTGCCTGGCAAATGATATGGTATTAGTTAATCAATAGGCCGGTGTCGCGAGATATTCTATCCCCCCTAAAGCGTATCCCCCCGGATGGAATAAACCGGTTTAGAGTATCCGGTGGGATGAACCATTCCATCCCCCCTCGTCATACGCATCACGATAGCCTCGACGAAATTCCAGTCAAAATCACCAAAAACAAAGTAAATTGATTTCAGGTCGACGTACAAACTAAAGATACGCAGTTCAAAAATTTTATGTGTGCAATAAATCCAAACAGTACGACTGAATACACTTAGAAACCGCCAAAAATGCAAACTAAACCTAATACTCCATTTCGCTAGGGGGGATACGCATGTATGGGGGATACTCTATTTCGTGACACCGGCATAGTTTCAATTTTATATATACAGAAAAATAACTGTGGCAAATTATATGAGGATATTTGCCGAATTAGCCTGATTTCCTGTGATAAGTTATTAATGAAGTTATATTAAATTCATTAAAATAATATATGCTTCTCAGGAACTTGACGAGTTACAGCCATTCCAGAATTTATTTCAGTCCAAGGATGAGTTTTAATTCTCGAGTGTATGAGATATTGGCCTACATCGGATAAATAAATAAATATTATCATACCTTGAGGTACTGAAAATGCGCTATAATAAATGTCATCATACATACATCGTAATCAAGCGGGAGTGTGACCCTCCATCTAGCTATTTCAAGTCATGAGATAGTGAATTTGCATATATACATGTAGATTAACCTCGGCAAGAAAATTGGTTGGGGCTTCAACCCCAAACAACATCCCTCACTCTCAACATCCATTCCTCCCTTTCTCCTCGTCATCCTTCTCATCGTCCTTCTGTATGTCTCTTTGTATCTATCTCTGGGTCTGACTGTCTGTCTATCTGTTTGTCTGTCCTTGCCTGTGTTGCTGCATCTCTCTGTGCCAATATCTGTCGCTGTCTACGTCTGTACCTCTGCGCTTCTCTCTCTCTCTCTCTCTCTCTCTCTCTCTCTCTCTCTCTCTCTCTCTCTCTCTCTCTCTCTCTCTCTCTCTCTCTCTCTCTCTCTCTCACTGTGCCTATCGATTTCTCTCTGTCTTTGCCTGTCTGACTCTGTTTTTTCCTGCTCTGTCTCACTGTTTGTCTCTGTCTGTCTCTGTCTGTGCCTCTCTCTGTCACTGTCCCTGTCAGTATATCTGTCCCTGTGTCTGTGTCTATGCCTCACTGTCTGTCTGCGTCCCTGTTCGTCACGTGCCAATTTCAATAACATAATAGACGTCGAAACGAACTATTAGACGAAGCATAACCCCAAACATCTGATTTCTTTTACTGAAAATAAATTTCGTTCCACATTAGAAAGTCTTTTAATATCGCTCCCAGTTACTGTTTGAAGACTCATTTCTATGCAGCTATTTTTGTCTGTTCTTTGTGTGTTTGTGTGCATCTTTGTCTTTTACATGTATGTACGTGTCAGTGGATGCTTCTATGTGCGTGCGTGTGAATTTAATTATATGCTACATAAAACTTTTAATAGCTTATCATCCAGCTCTATATCCATAGGCCTACATATGAATATACTAGATCACTGCCCCCCAGACGGTTTAAAAACAATTTGAAAATTTGAAAATGTATTTTCCAATGCGCGTGAAATTTATTATGACCTTTATAATTTAAAATTTTGAACATTCGCCCGTTTAAACCAGCTAAGAGTCGTTTCAATCTGTTCGCCACATAAGTAAATGAGTTTAAACCCGTTTTCGCCACCTAAGTTCATTAGTTTAAGCCTGTTTTGAGTCGTTAGTTTAAAACAACAGCCGTTTACGGTATATTTAAATTTACGTTAAATTAAGTGTGAAACAAAGTCCGTTGAAATGTCGCATTTGCAAACAGTGACGTCACTGGTAAATACTGATGAATATTCATTAGTTGGAAGCGGCCAATGAGAGAAAGAAGATAACTTCATGATTTCATGACATTTCTGTTCGTTTACATTATTATTCGGGAGGTGCTCCACTGGCTCCCTTATCCGCAGCGCATTGCTTATCGGGTCTCTGCTTGGGTTCGGCGGTGTCTTGAGGGCTTGGCTTCCCCTTTCCTCCGGGTACTTTTCTGCTCCACTATGGCTGTAAAGCGTCGTGGCTCACCTCGCTCTACGACGCAGGCTGAGCTCCTTGTCCCCCGTGCGCGGAATGCTATCCGGCAACACCGTGCCTTCTCTGTTTCTGGCCCAGCGACCTGGAACGGGCTCCCAGTAGCGCTGCGCCTGACCCCAATCAATTGCTCTTCTCTGTTCCACTCTTGCCTTGAGACTGTCTTGTTTCACTCATTCTGGGAATTTATATAGCTCCTCTTCAAGAGACCTATTCAGAGGCGCTCCCAGTCCAGCCACGGCAAAAGACATAGGACTTGCTCCGCAGTGGAGCAGTGGTTGGACTGGGAGTGCTCCTGAGTAGAAAATCTTGAAGGGGGGGGCTATATAAAACCTCTGTAATAATAATACTAATAATATATCTGGCCCTTTCAACAGGAGACCACCGCGAAACTGCATATTTGTTCCAACGTATTTCTCTGACTATCCAACGCTTCAACGCTGTTGCAATTTGCGGGACGTTTGCTAACCTGTTGCCCGAGCCCGAGGAGTTCTAGCCGTTCCAGACCCTTAGCAGTTTTACTAATTTTAAAGTCCCTGAGGGATCATTTTTACCTGGGGGTAAAAAAATAATAATAATAACAATATAACTATGTACATATATACACACAGCTGTATATATACAGTGTTACACACGCATATATATATATATATATATATATATATATATATTGTTAGCTTGTTAGTCTAGAGGTGAAATGTGAGTTAGAATGATATGAGAAATGACAAGGAAAACGAAGACTTTCGCAATATTGATAAAACGTATATTTACACTATGTACATAATTGAAACGATACTCACACATACAAGACAAACGAAACGTCAAAAGACAGACTCTCCGAGAAGACGCCTGCACAAACTCCACAAAGGAAGATACAACTCGAGAACCGGCAATTAAACATGAGTAGCGACCACGCAGGGTACACTCTCTGAAAATGACCACAAAAGGGTACTTACAATGCGTGACACAACCAGTGCACGTCTTACGCCTTACTTAACTAAAACCGGTCTCCCCGTCGACACAAGAACCATGCTATATATAGTCAACGAGACCATCCTACTTCTAGCTTCAAACGAGGTGCGTCTTAACTAAGATTAGAAAGTGCACGTGAGGATGATAATGGCGGTATGGCTGTGGGCCACTCCCAACAGACCCCCCCACTACGAAAAAGAGGAAACATTTAAAGTGTTTCCGACCATGCAGAAACAAACTACAAATGTACATGAATTGAAACTATCTCTAAAAGTTCAACAACATCACAGTCCACTAGAAACGTTTACAACACACAAAAAATCATCTATGTAGGCTTAATGAAAGAGACTGACAGTCCGTAGAAATATATGGAAAGTTCGTACATTTAAACTGAGGGGCGACTTAATATGTCCGGTAACACATTGTCTCGACCACGCCGATGCTTAATGTTCAACGAGTACTGTTGGAGTTCAAGACTCCATCGCAAAAGTTTCGCATTCGAAGGAGCCATGCGATTTATGAACTGTAGTGGACTATGGTCCGTATAGACAACCACTGGAGCGGAACCAAAGTACACGCTGAACGCGCGTACACCGACCACCAGCGCAAGTGCCTCCTTCTCAATTGTCGAATAGCGTACTTCAGCCGAACTCAACTTCCGACTCAGGTAGCAGACCGGATGTTCAATCTCGTCCGTTATCTGAAATAGACAACCTCCCAAACAAAAGTACGAAGCATCTACAGCCAAATAAAAGGGTTTGTCAAAATCTGGCGGTTTAAGTATAGGCCGCGAAGCCATCCTAGACTTCAAATCAATGAATGCATTCTCAGCCTCAGGAGACGAAGTAAACCGGTGACCTTTCTTAAGTAACAAAGTAAGAGGTAACGTTAACTGAGAGTAATGCGGCAGGAACTTGCGGTAATAACCAGCCAAACCCAGAAAAGATTGAACCTGCTTCTTATTTTCAGGATCGGCTACCGTAAGCGCATTCAACTTACGAAAGTCTGTGCACAGCCGCAGAGACCCATCCGATTTAGGTACAAGTACAATAGGCGAAGCCCACGCACTTTCGGACTCCTGTACAATGCCTTCTTCAATTAGGCCTTTAATCTCTTTGTCTACCTGTGCCATACGCTCAGGATGCAACCGATAGGCTGTCTGCCGTACTGGTCGTGCACCAGGTATCAACTCAATACGGTGTGCAATAAGTGAAGTCTTGCCAGCTACATCGCTAAACACACCCTTAAACGTACTAAGCATGCCCAGCAATTCATCCCGTTGCACAAAATCCAAAGGACTATTTGCGACCACCTGTTCTAATTTAGGCGACTCAGACACATTCACACTTGCAGGCATATCATGAGCAACGTACAATAACTTAGCACGCGACTGCGTAGGAAGTAGGAACAACAATTTGCGTATACCCTATATCATCAGGCGTATCTAAATCCTTCCACTGCCTCACCAAAATTCCGTTAGCAATCGAATACGATTGGCGTTCCATATACTGCCCATCCCTTCGTTCAACCAGCTGATACAAGGGAAGCAAAGACGTATCGGCTTTCTGCATATTAATTAAATTCTCGCGCGACACTACATTGGTTAAATCAGCATGCACTGCAGTAGACTCTTTGAATAAGGCACTCCAGTCTACGTCTAACTGCACATTTATATCAGCAGACTTATCTTCTACAGATTGAGTATGCGACACAGGTAAAGAGCCAGAATCGGTCAATTTAACTTGAACGCGTGTAGTCACTCCCACATTTATCTCATCTTGTGGACTATCCAAGTCGTTACCAATCAAAACGTGAATGCCAGGTGGCAAATGGTCTACCAACCCACATAAGATGGTGCCGTTAGCAAATTTAGACTCAACTCGAATTTCAACCAAAGGAACACGAAGCGTGACACCCGAGATACCTCTAATAAGGCGAACCTCACCGGTGTAACAGAACTCATTAGCATGCAATAATTCCTTGCTAGCCAAGCTTTGCAAAGAACCAGTATCTCTTAACACAACAATATTGCGAGAAAGTCCAGTGGGCGTATACACATAGCCAGACGAACAGAATGACAAGTAGCCAGCGTCGACCATTTTAGTCAGCCCATCCTTCACTTGTACAGACATATCTACACCCGTGACGAATTCTACGCTCTTAGTCGCTTTCGGACGTGCTATATCCATTTCATACGCTTTCATTTTCTGCTCATAAAGTCGAAATCGTTCTTCGTCAACCTTCTGTGCCCAAATTTCAAAATTTTTCCTGTTTAACTCGTCAAGAGCTACCCAGACCATTTTCTGCAGCTCTACCTCATTCCAAGTTTTTATTCTTACTCCTAAACCACTTAAACTTTCCCTCATCTCTTCGACAGACATATCGAAAATATCTGCACATTCCAAAGGCTTAAACGGTAGCGAATTTTCCATTTTAGAAACTTATGCCACTCAATTCAAACAAAACGACTTTAGGACCAAAATTATCAAAATTTCCGCCTTTTCAAAATTTCCAATTTTAGAAACGGAAAACGATGAATTTTAAGGACGAGCCCCCATATGTTAGCTTGTTAGTGTAGAGGTGAAATGTGAGTTAGAATGATATGAGAAATGACAAGGAAAACGAAGACTTTCGCAATATTGATAAAACGTATATTTACACTATGTACATAATTGAAACGATACTCACACATACAAGACAAACGAAACGTCAAAAGACAGACTCTCCGAGAAGACGCCTGCACAAACTCCACAAAGGAAGATACAACTCGAGAACCGGCAATTAAACATGAGTAGCGACCACGCAGGGTACACTCTCTGAAAATGACCACAAAAGGGTACTTACAATGCGTGACACA
The DNA here is from genome assembly GCA_963556255.1 of Allolobophora icterica. NCBI lineage: Eukaryota > Metazoa > Annelida > Clitellata > Crassiclitellata > Lumbricidae > Allolobophora > Allolobophora icterica. The sequence goes on along the minus strand of OY744607.1, from coordinate 49,889,981 downwards.
ACCAGTGCACGTCTTACGCCTTACTTAACTAAAACCGGTCTCCCCGTCGACACAAGAACCATGCTATATATAGTCAACGAGACCATCCTACTTCTAGCTTCAAACGAGGTGCGTCTTAACTAAGATTAGAAAGTGCACGTGAGGATGATAATGGCGGTATGGCTGTGGGCCACTCCCAACAATATATATATATATTATTTTCAGGGATTGTTTGAAAATCTTTCCCCTGTAAATCCTGATTTTTTTGTAAAAAAATCTATCGGATTTCGAGAAATTTTATTTTGTCCGGTGGGACATTTTTTATTGATTATATGAAGGGCAAAGAGTGAGGTCATTCTGCGTCAAGGGTCTAGTGATTAGCTTGCTGGCCGGGCAACCGAGAGGACGAGGGTTCAAATCCTTGTCGCAGTCGTTTAATGCTCGAAGGCAATTTTCACGCTAAACTGACGCCCCCTAGCCAACTCAGGTGTACAATGAGCACAGCAATCGTACACTTTGTCGGTGGGTAAACCAGACAGCGATCAGGAGGGTTAGACATCCGCCCTCGTGTGCCGAGGCCAAGAAAAGTGAAGTCGCTAGCACTTCGTACCATGGCCTCCCATCGGATTTGGCTTAAAGTTTTAAACCCTAAGAAACTGCTCTTCTATATATTCCTTCACTTCTTAACTCGCCCTCATAAATGGAATCTACGATTCTCACCACATCTTTCCATCCCTTGTAGTAATACTGCCAGCCGCAGCAGCATCTGTGTACATGTATGCAACTGGCGCATTGACAATGTAAAGCGCCTGTTAAAAACCTCACAAACGCGCTTAAAATAGCAATCTAACTGATCTTAACAGGTACAACTCAAGTTCTCCAACAGATCCATATCCCACACCACACTGCACCTCATCTCTGGAACGAATTTCCCCCTGAATTCGCTTATTCTCACTTCATCCACCAACTCACCTTCATCTTCCTCATGCTCATCCAGGGATTCAGATGTAGGGGGGGGGGGTAAGGGTTCAACCCACAATTCGTTTTTCAACCCTCCAGTTAATTCCCAAAAATTACCTTGGGAGTTAAGTTAAACACCCCAGTACACTGTACAGCTTAGTGGTTCAATGTATCTTATTTGCTTAATTAATGAAAACTACTGCTTTATTTTTCCCTCAGTTTTCATTCAGACCACTTCAGTGTTTAAGTCGCATTTTGTGCTAGAAATCTTCTGAGTAAACTCAAGAGCTTGTGATGTAATAAGTATTCTTCATTGTTCGAGTTTTTAGACACAGCTGTGGATCGATTACACCCACACCCACTACAATTTAGCATGTATAGTATACCTACCGGTTTTATGTGCGTTAGAAATTCTGGTTGAGACAGATCCGGACATGTAAGAATTTTTCAACCCTCTAGTTCAAATTTGACAATTGCTCCTCTATACGTTACTTTACACATCACCGCACAGGCTTTCCACTCCAAATTGAAGTCTCACCTCTTCAAGAATTCCTACTCTAATCCATCCGATCTTCGGCCTTTCAAGCTTTCTCGTCCTCAAAGAGACCTGCCTTAGCAGCCTCCTCTATCCGGGGTTGTCCAACCGGACTCGGGCCCCCAATGGACATCGATCCCTGGTCCCTGGACAATCCCTGTGATACGACGCAGCGCTCGTGAATAAGCTGGAGCTTTGCGCTTGACTTTAGATTGGCGCCTAAGAAATTTGGAGTTTACTATTACGATTTCGAAGGCATGAAAATGAGTCTTGAGCTGTCTGTGATGAATTAGTTTAATGGCAGACTGTTCGAGGAGGATGGTCCAATGCATGATAAAGCACTATGTGACCACATCGTCTAAAGGAGGCGCGGGTCCAACTGTCCTACAGGATATCCGTAGGTCATTGTGGTGGTTGAGGGATTATACGGTCGCTTTATCTAATCCAATCTAATCTAATCTAATCTAATGACTTCTTTTCAACTGCCATTTAATAGAGAAAATTTTGACTTGATTAATAATTATTCACGTTATCAAGTCAAACGGAAAGTGTTCTCACGTTGATGCAAAACTGCGGACAGCATACTATTAATGCATTGTTCTGGCCGAAAAAACTTGTGTTTTGTGCTTTTCTTTTGATAGCAGAATTATTATCTTCTCGTGATTCATTTTGGTGGTCTGGAGAGTCCAGAACATGACCAAACATTCTTCAACATATCATACAAATGCATCGCTATATGGCTTGGAATTTTCGATGCGTTGCCGTCAAGCGCAGTGACGTTATAGTCTTGCAAGTTCTTGTATTGGTGACCATGCAATTTGGCGGAATACTAGGCCACCTGTTAATGGGAATATCTACGTCGTCGATATGAGGAGGGACTAACGAGTAACGACGCCGGTTGAGAGTTTAGAACTTTAGATGACTGTGATCTTGTAAGACTGTCATGTAGGGAATGCAAACCCGGGTTTATGCCTACACGGGTACCCGGGTTACCCAGGAGTTTCAGAACCGGATAACCCGGGTTTAACCGCGATTGAAACCCGGGTTTGAACAATGACATTACATTTTCATTACTATGTTATTATATTATAATATAGGGCCTAACTCGAATCAATGTTTTACTACACAATATAAATGTAGCCTAACTCGTATGCCTATCATTAATATACTACAAACGCAGCCAAACTCGTAAGATTAACAACAACGGAGGCCGACGGGTAAAACAACTATGTTTGAGTGTAATACAAACTTTGAGCACCACATAAGCCACAACAGCTTCCACCCTAGACGAAGACAGGTTCCGCTCCTGAGACTTGACGAAGGCAATGTCCTCTTCGTGACAGGTTGACCCTGCACTTACAGTCTTGTCCTCTGCATCGAACGCAAGTATGGGTACCCCCACAGCCAAAGCGAGGGACAGACACCTGTTTAACTGAGGAGTGGGACCGAGGGACCAACAGCTCACCCCCAGTTGCAGAACGCAGAACTCGACGAGACAATAGGCCAGAGAGCGGACAGCAGAGATCAGATAGGTAAGACGGAGCTTCACCGGAGAGAGACCGCCAAACAAGAGAATCAATCCTATAAGAGATGCGCTGCGACTCAGGGAGCCAATGCAGGACATCACGCATATAAGCCGAAACTGGTGCATATTTTACAAATGCAGAGTAATTGAAATATTACGATAGTGCTGCGTTTGGTAACGGATTACGTAATACTACTTCTACTTATCTACTTATTTATTGACCATGTTTTTTTGTGACGTTATATGAATTAGGCCTCACATTTCACACGCCCAGTGAGTAGGCCTAATTGAGTTTGTTGACTTGTGGCATCGAGTTCGTATATTATCGGTAAACTGTTTTTATTTAAATTTATTGACTTATAAAGCAATGTTTAAATCAGCAAATTTAAAGAGATTAGATCGGTGTTTGGGAACACTTCGTTCGCGATTCTGTGGGTCAGATGACTCAGTGACAGTTTTTGTAAAAAGAAGCTGAAAATTGTCGGCTGTTCAACACGAAGTGTGAATAATTCATCTCCGGTCCATGCATCAGAAAACCTGCTCAAGCTAGACTGACCAGACGTCCCGGTTTTCCCGGGACAGTCCCGATTTTCTGCTAGCTGTCCCGGCTGCCGGGAGAGGTAGGCCAAACCCTAAAAATGTCCAGGTTTTTAAGAACTGACCTGACTTATCAACGTCTCCTTGATTTTACTACTGGCATCTGGCGAGTAACTTCATATTTAACTTCACCTTTATTTATTAATTGCCATGCATAATACGGTAATACCTCTTCCGGTTCTAAACGACATATTGTCGTAGTGATAATATTCTGAGAAGTCTGCTGTGATCTTGCAGAACTGAAAGAAAAACTAGAGAGTAGGAAAACAAATAAGTTTTTAAGCATCAAAGTAAGGCAACTCCTTAATATTGCTGTGGATTCTGGTGCCATAATTGAGGATGACTTTTTGCAAACAGTTTAATCTTTTTATGCAACTTCGTTGGAATATTTTGACATCTGGGAAGGTAATTACGCACCATTCAAGCTGTTCAGTTGGTTGAACTTGAGAGGAACAATAACTTGGGATATGTTTGAAAAAAGCCTTGAGGATCTTATCAAAATTTGTAAGCCAGTTGGGTATGACATTGATGACAATGCACTGTTTGATCAAATGACATGCGTTTGTAATTTTGTTAGTCGAGAAAAAGTGGAACAATGGAATGAAAACAATGTTGCGGTGGATAGCAGATGGGTGCAGATTTTCAATGATCTGCAAGAAAGAGAGATAATTCTTCCAAATTTGAAAATGATTCTACAATTCTTGTTAGCAATTCCTGGACCTAATGCTCCAGTTGAGCAAGTTTTCTCACTGATGAACTCTTATTGGTCAGATCAAAATGTCGATTATCAGAGGAAACTCTTGAAGCTGTTATGATAGTGAAAGTGAATATGGAAGAAACATGTGTTGAATTTTATGACAGAATCTTAGCAGACAAAAAGCTTTTAAGAAGCATACATTCAAGCGCCAAATTTGAGTGACTGATTTGATAAATTTATAATTAAATTTTAAATTTGAAAGCATGATTTGCAATAAAACCTTTCAGTTATACCAATATAATGTATATTCAATATTGTATATTATTGTATAAGCATAAAATAGATATTTGTGCAAGTTATGTTATAATTAGGGCCCACTGACAACACACAAATTGATTTTGTGATTGAAGTGTCCCGGTTTTTAGTTTCCAATATCTGGTCAGCCTATTATTATTATTATTGTTGTTGTGTTGTTGTTGTTATTATTATTATTATTGTTATTGTTATTATTATTACTATTCACTACTTGAATCATTATGTGTGTTTATTTTTCTGTTTCAAACAAAAACGACTTAAACAAATTAAATAAACCCTTCCCAAATACGTCACGTGTGACGTGCATCATTTGAACAACAAGTCTGGATCGAGCGCATCTGCGACTCTGCGTCCCTTTAAAACATGGGTTTTCTTTTTCTTTTATTTAGTTCGACTTCAATTAATTTTTCTAATTTCTGTTTACATAAAGCACGGTTTAATTTCCTCCGTTATTTATGAACTTTCCGAGTTCTTTAAGGCTTCGATTGTCATCGGTATGACTCATGGTAGGTTAGACTGTCGGTCGGTCGGTCAATCGGTCAATCGGTCAGTCGGTTAGTCGGTCAGTCGGTCGGTCAGTCGGTTGGTTAGTCGGTCAGTCGGTCGGTCAGTCGGTATGTATTGCAGATAGGTGAGTTTATGTATCGGTATGAACATAACCCAACATGTGGTATATATATAGAGGGCTCTTTTTACTTGCCTCTGATGTTCATTCCTATTCTACAGGAGGATCCAAGATTTATCGTCAACCCTTTGCTCATACAATCACACGGTTATCATCCATTAGATATGCAGGGGCTAAAGTTTGGAGCACGATATCCCTATTCATCCGTCAATTGCCTTCTCTGCCCACTTTCAAGAATAAATTACGCCATTATCTGATTCAACAAATAACTTGAACCTTCCTGATTTGCATTATTTGGTGTGTTAGTTAAGATGTGTTAGTTAAGATATATTTGTTTGATGTAAGTTAACTAATGTAATAATATTATTACTTAAGCTACCTCATGTGTATCAATATTTTTCCTGTTATCCTGTACCTACTTTTTTTTAAACTAGCTGCCAGCCGCTCTATAGTTACTGTGCATTATTCACCGTGTCAGGTGGCCCTATATACTAGCCGGATTACCCATCCCTTTAAGGTCTCCGAATAGTAACCTCTGATTGAATGCAACTTACCGCGCATACTGCATAATTGTTAGTCAATGGTTACAGGAAATAAACAGAATTGAGAATAAACAGAATTGAATTGCAACCTGTATGTATTTCTACATGTATGTATTGCTACCTGTACGTATTGCTACAAACAGGGGCGTCTACACCATAGAAACCTTGGAGCAAATGCTCCATCCAAGAAATGAGGGGGGGGCAGATCTGTCAGTGTGTGTGCCATCATTTTAGGGGGCAACGGGGACGGGGAAGAAGAGGGTAAATGAGACGTTGCTCCAATGCCTTAGGGGGATAGACGCCCCTGGCTACAAAAAAACTCTCACATTCCCTACTTTAGTGGCTCTTCAGCTAAGTAACTCCCGTTTAAGCAGATCTGTATAAGAGCGAGATAAATAACGTCGCCCTCCTCCTTTATCTGTGCTTCGGACGGGAAGCACCCGAATATAAGGCAGTCCTGGAGTTGTTCTTGCATGTGGACAGTATCTCTTTCGACGACACTGTGACATAACGAAATGATCAGCGTCGCCCTCCTCCTTTATCTATGCTTCGGACTGGCACCGCCCGAATGTTGAGCTTCACAGACAAGGCATGTATATGAAGCATACCGTATACGATGGTTTGTGCGTATGGGGTTGGTATACGGCTGGGTCTGAAATCCGACAAAAACCGGTTCGAGTAAACAGAGTGGACTCCACGCAACGACCCCGGATTTCTATTTGCTAACACTGAGTGGGTTATAAGTGCAAGAAATAAGGTAGAAATATATGAGGCATCTCTTCCTTTTCTTACTCAGAGGACACGGTTGAGTTTCAAGCCAATGAGTGTGGTGATGTCGGGATAGTGGATTGAAGAACTGCCTGTCTGTCTATCTGTCTATCTATCTATCTATCTATCTATCTATCTATCTATCTATCTATCTATCTATCTATCTATCTATCTATCTATCTATCTATCTATCTATCTATCTATCTATCTATCTATCTAATCTATCTATCCATTCATCCGTCTGTCCATTCATTCATCCATTTATCCATCCATCCATCCATCCATCTGTCTATCCATACATCCACCCACCCATCCATCCATCCTTCCATATCCACCCATCTGTCCATAATCTATCTATATATCTATCTATTGGGCCATTTATTGATTCATTAAAAAAAGTTTATCTATCTATCCACCTATCTTTTAACATGTGTCTATTAATCTCATCGTTGCCCAGATATTGTTTTGTATTGTATTGCATTGTGAAGTGGTTTGGTCCTTTAACAACAGATTTTGTGCAATTCTACTAAAGTTCTAATTCTACCAAAAAGACATTCACAGACATTTCATGAAAAGATTAATTCCTCTCGAAA
>OY744607.1:49695345-49880345 GCA_963556255.1 Allolobophora icterica | reverse complement strand
CTTGGCAGATAGTAGCCACCAATCGTGAGAGCGGGGGGCCACAGACGCCCCTTGTGTGTTGCATGTCATCGAGGGTGCAGTACCTGTCGGTGGGGTCGGACCTCGAAGGGCAGAAGAAGAGGCAGATGGCGACGACGACCAACTGAACGAAGACCAGGCGTCGAACCCCAGACATCATCACCAACATCCTTACCAGCGAATCTATGGAAAGGTTAGGTGTGGCAAGCTAAAGAAAGGTAAAGTAGGTAAGGAAAGGTAAGGTATGGCAAGCTAAAGAAAGGTAGCGTAGGTAAGGAATTGTAAGGTGTGGCAAGCTAAAGAAAGGTAGCGTAGGTAAGGAAAGGTAAGGTATGGCAAGCTAAAGAAAGGTAGCGTAGGTAAGGAAAGGTAAGGTATGGCAAGCTAAAGAAAGGTAGCGTAGGTAAGGAAAGGTAAGGTATGGCAAGCTAAAGAAAGGTAGCGTAGGTAAGGAAAGGTAAGGTATGGCAAGCTAAAGAAAGGTAGCGTAGGTAAGGAAAGGTAAGGTATGGCAAGCTAAAGAAAGGTAGCGTAGGTAAGGAAAGGTAAGGTATGGCAAGCTAAAGAAAGGTAGCGTAGGTAAGGAAAGGTAAGGTATGGCAAGCTAAAGAAAGGTAGCGTAGGTAAGGAAAGGTAAGGTATGGCAAGCTAAAGAAAGGTAGCGTAGGTAAGGAAAGGTAAGGTATGGCAAGCTAAAGAAAGGTAGCGTAGGTAAGGAAAGGTAAGGTATGGCAAGCTAAAGAAAGTAGCGTAGGTAAGGAAAGGTAAGGTATGGCAAGCTAAAGAAAGGTAGCATAGGTAAGGAAAGGTAAGGTAAGGTATGGAAAGCTTAAGTAAACTAACCTACGAGGTAAGGTCAGATGTGGTAAGATGAGGTAAGGTAAGATGTGGTAAGATAAGTAAGTTAAGGTAAATTTATATGAATTTAGATAAGGTACGTTGGAATAAGGTTAGAAAATGTGTGGCATGGTAAAGTAAGGTGTAGTATGGATAATTCGAAAAAAGAAAAAGGTAGAACTTACAAAGTCGTTGCTTTTTGTTAATTAAATAATTACAAGTTACTGCGTAAGTCAAACTAAGCATCTGAAACACCGCTTGGATTTAAACATTTATACAATATCATTTATTTACTTATTACTTCGATAGAAAGAAAAACTGTTGCCTCAAAACGAAAATGCGCAACAAAAGTAACCAGTTACAACACAGAGAGGTAGGCCTATAATTACCTGTTAGAAGAGAGTTTCTTCGGGTCTTTACCTCTCTCTTTCCGCAAAACCTCCGTTGCTCTGTGATCTCAAAGTCTGTGCCTGAGAACCGATTTCGCGCCTGATTTTATACATCAGGACCGGAAGTAATATCTTCCCACCTGCTGATAGAGCTATTGTCTGTAATAATTTTCCTAATTTCCGGTTGATGACGCATGAGTTTTTCATGGATTCAACATGGATGTTGGCACGTGTGGTGATGTGCTCAGCTATTCGGAAGAAAGCCTTAAAAGCTAAAAATAAAAAGGTGCTATACGAATTTATAATTTCCGCTGTCCAGCGCAACAGACTCCTCCCTCGCTCCCTCCGGCGGATGATTGAGTCTTTATCGGTCCTTGTCCCACTTTAACAATCATCATGGCGATGGTAAGGGATAATGATGATGATGATAAAAATTATAATAATAAATATATTAATATTAATAATAATAAGAATAATACTGACAAAAATAAAAAATATAATAATAATAATGATAATAACAATAATAACAATAATAATAGCAATAATGGCAATAATAATAATAATAATAATAATAATAATAATAATAATAATAATAATAATAATAATAATAATAATAATAATAATAATAATAATAATAATAATTAATAAGAATCAGAATGATAATAACAATAATAATAAAAAATATAATAATAATAATAACAACAATAATAATCACAACAACAATAATAATAATAATAATAATAATAATAATAATAATAATAATAATAATAATAATAATAATAATAATAATAATAATAATAATAATAATAATAATAATAATAATAATAATAATAATAATAATAATAATAATAATAACAACAGCAACAACAATAATAATACTAACACAACGCTTTAACGCAGTCGCTTTTGGTAGCACATTCTGCACTGATAAAACCATCTCTGAAGACTAGTAGCCATTCAGAACAATGCCTCCCTAATTTTTGAACTCCCGAGGGATCATATGTACCTTTGGGGGGAAATAATAATAATAACAATAATGGCAATAAAATAATAATAATAATAATAATAATAGTAGTAATAATAATAATAATAATAGGCCTAATAATAATAATAATAATAATAATAATAGGCCTAATAATAATAATAATAATAATAATAATAATAATAATAATAATAATAATAATAATAATAATAATAATAATAACAACAATAATCATGATCATGATGACGACGACAACGACGACGACTATGGTGATGATGATGATGATGATGATAATAATAATAATTATTATTATAATAATTTTATAATAATAATTATTATTATAAAATCTTGCACGAGTTCTGTGACTTAGTCAGTATAGCATTATAGATGATAGTTCATTAAGATGCGCAAAGATGTAGTCCAACGCTGGCCCTGTCAGGCAAATGATATGATATTAAAAATTAATCAATTGGCCGGCTTAGTTTCAATTTTATATACGGAAATATTACTGTGGCAAATGACATGGGGATATTTGCCAAATTAACCTGATTTTCTGTGGTAAGTTATTAATGTTGGTTTAATAAATTCATTAAAATAATATATGCTTCTCATGATCTTGACGAGTTACAGCAATTCCAGAATTGATTTTCATTCCCCGGATGAGTTTTAATTCCTGAGTTTATGAGATATAGGCCTATCTCTGATAAGTAAATAAATATTATCATACCGTGGGTTACTTAACATGCGCTTTTTAAAATGTCCGGAAGCACACACTGTATTCATGAGGGGATGAGAAGCCGCCATCTGGTCATTTCAAGTCATCATTATATGTACATTAACTTCGCAAGAAAACAACATCCCTCCCTCCCTCTCAACATCCCTCCCTTCCTCCATTTCTCCTCGTCATCCTTCTCATCGTCCTTTCGTCTGTCTCTTTGTATCTATCTCTGGGTCTGACTGTCTGTATGTATGTTTGTCTGTCCACGCCTTTGTTACCTCTCTCTCTCTCTCTCTCTCTCTCTCTCTCTCTCTCTCTCTCTCTCTCTCTCTCTCTCTCTCTCTCTCTCTCTCTCTCTCTCTCTCTCTCTCTCTCTCTCTCTCTCTCTCTCTCTCTCTCTCTCTCTCTCTCTCTCTCTCTCTCTCTCTCTCTCTCTCTCTCTCTCTCTCTCTCCGTCTCCGTGTCACTGAAGACACTTTCTCTGTCTTTGCCTGTCTGCCTCGGTTTTCCCTGCTGTGTCTCACTGTTTCACTCTTTTTCTCTGTCTGCCTCTGTCCGTGCCTCTCTCCTTCTCTCTCTCTGTCTCTCTCTCTGTCTCTCTCTCTGTCTCTGTCTCTCTCTGTCTCTCTGTCTCTGTCTCTGTCTCTGTCTCTGTCTCTGTCTCTGTCTCTGTCTCTCTCTCTCTCTCTCTCTCTCTCTCTCTCTCTCTCTCTCTCTCTCTCTCTCTCTCTCTCTCTCTCTCTCTATATATATATATATATATATATATGTACATATATATAATATATATATATATAATATATATATATCTGGCCCTGCCATTGTATCTGTTCTTGTGTATGTGTCTATGCCTCACGTCCCTCCATGTCGGCGCACGTGCCAGTTTCAATAACATCCAAACAACTGATTTCTCTTACTGAAAATTAATTTCGTTCCACAATAGAAAGTCTTTTAATATCGCTCACAACTGTCTGAAGACTCGTTTCTATGCAGCTATTTTTATCTGTTCCTTTGTGTGTTTGTGTGCATCTTTGTCTCTTTGCATGTATGTACGCGTTGGTGGATGCTTTATTTGCGTGTGAATTTAATTATAGTCTAATTATAAAAAGAACAATATGCTACATAAAAGTTTTAGAACTTATAATCCAGCTCTATATCCATACATATAAATATACTAGAATAACTAGATCATTGTTCGCCCTAAGACGGTAAAAGCAATTGAAACTATATGCGCGTGAAATTTCTTATGACCTTCATAGTTTAAAAATTTGTGAAAATTCGCCTGTTAAAACTCGTTAAGATCGTTCGTTTCAGCCTGTTCGCCACTGAAGTAAATTAGTTTAAGCCCGTCTGCGCCACCTAGCTAAATTAGTTTAAGCCCGTTTTGAGCCGTTAGTTAAAAATGCAGCCGTTTACGGTATCTTTAAATTACGTTGAATTAAGTGTGAAATGTCGCCTAACGAAAGAAGTTGACTTCATGACTTCATGAAATTTGTACTTGTTTATATTATTAACAGTGATGGGCAATAGTTAACTAAAAAGTTGCTAACTTTTAGTTTAACTAAAAAAATTTAGTTAAGGAAGAAGTTTAACTAAAAAAAATTGTTTAGTTAAAACCATAGCTTAACTAAGAAAATTTTAGTTGCTTACTAAAAAGTTTAACTATAAAATCAGCAATATGCAACTATTTTTCCACAGTGAACACTGAACTCTGTCAGCAAAAAAAACATTTTAACACTGCATGGTTTTAGCATTTACAGCCTGTGTTTTCAAATTCATACACTACTTACAGTACACATGTAACTGTATGCCAGAACAGTACACATTGCATTGTTATTGTCATTGACGCTTTGCATTATTACAGTTCACTTAACGTCTTTTATTGTGAAAATGTTTGTCATAAAAAGTTGGAAAAAAGTTGGGAAAAGTTTAACTACTTTTTTTAGTTTAGGTAACTAATTTCCAAAATCAGTTGCCAACTTTAGTTAAACTATTTTTTTTAGTTGGAAAATAGTTTTAGTTTAACTAAAAAATAGTTTAGTGCCCATCACTGATTATTAATATATACATATATGTAAATATATACACACACATCTACACACACACACACACACACATACACACACACACACACGCACACACGCACGCGCACACACACACACACACACACACACACACATATATAAACCAGTACATAAATATCTATAAGTATAAGATAATTTATATAGACAGGTATACATAGATAAACCAGCTTGCACCAGAGTTCAAGGCTGCTGGACATACTTCTGTATATGTACTATGTAGGTATAACTATAATATTGCATTATTATATACATAAATATATCAACCGATAGGGCTTTAAACCAAAATTTCAGGATTTACAGAGGAAAGATTTTCCAACAATGCCTGAAAATTTCATGGTTTGAAAATCTTTCCTCTGTAAATCCTGGAATTTTGGTTACAAAATCTCTTTCGGATGTCAGTGTGACATTTTTATCGAGCCACCCTGTATACGCAGTTGGGGTTGATTATATGCAAGACAAAGAGTGACGTCATTCCGCTGAGTTCGACGGCCTAATGATTATAGCCTGCTGGACTTACCTCGATTCAGACAAAGAAATGTCTAATCTGTTCCCAACTGTGCAGACACCAATGCGTCTGTCTTCTATACAGTCAGGAAACACAGAATGCCGCCAAATCCCGTCTCCTAATCTTATACCTCAAAACGTCTTCAGTGAGTCCACTAATATTTACTCGGCTACGACAATCCGCAGGCCTAGGCTTCTATTCTACCTTCGGTCAATCCGCTATCCTCTCTTGCGTATAGCGGCATAGCCTATCCTCATAATTTATGCACTCTCTTACGGCTGATCGTTAACATCCAGGGTTCTACCTTCCTCACTAATCAGCGCTTCTATCTACGTCATACCATTAGCATAGCTACTACTGCTACTACGCATGATTCCACCCTACGCCTCATTCCCACTGGCTGACCACTAAACGTACATGTAGGTCTCTGTTAACTCGATCCTATAGTTACTACTGACCCCTAAATATCTCTCTACCTCACTGCAACCCTTCCTGTGTCCGTCTATCTTCCTGGTCCTTTGACATTTTACCTGTGTCTCTATCTATTGCTGATCTCATTTGCCTGCTTACTTCCTTTCCTATCTCACCGTCTGTCTGTCTATCCACCTTTCTAACCCTTATAACCGACCATGCGGCCATACCTCCATATGCATGCTTGAGCGTATGCTTCCTACCTGTTTCACCTTCCTATAGTCCCTACCTTAGGAACCATGACTGCCTAGTCAGGACTACCCTTGGCCTGCCACAGTCAGACCAACGATCTGCAATTCCTCATCTAGTCCACCAATCAACTGTTCCTAGAATTCGGTCAGAAGGTCTGCATTTTCTAGACCTACTCACAGCTCATACCTATCGCTCTATAGCCTCTATTAGACAGTCTGCAGTCCACTTGTACCACTAACCTACATTATCATACAAGTGCATTGCTTTAACTTCTATACCGCCTTCTGGTTGTCTCGTATATGTATGCAACCGGCGGATTAGTCTTTTATTAAACTAACTAAATAATTTGCAGTGCCGTAGCTGAAAAAAGTTGCCGGAACGCGGTTCCGTAGCGTTAGGGCAGAAAAAGCACTGATTATTATTAGTATTATATTATTATTATTATTATTATTATTATTATTATTATTATTATTACAATTGTAGTGATTGACTTCTGTGGCATCAGATATTCATTTGAAGGTTTGCACTCCATGACACGGGTAATTGATGGTGGCATGCTCTCGTGACCACAGACTGACAAACCGATGCATTAATCCCAGACTATGCACGAAGGCGCGTGTTAGCCCCAGAAGTACGAGCCCGCTGACCAACTGACCAGATGCCACGTAGACAGAGATATACAGACGGATAAAGACGAATTCGGACAGAGACAGAGGGAGAGGGATGAACAGACGTAACTATGTGAGTAAGCGAGTAACCCAACCGACTGATTTGACTGTATAAACAGAGGTAGTAAGAGATTTGTCAAGAGTTTGAGAAGAAGCTGTAGTGCGTTTTAACTTGTGAATAAACTCATCAACTACTGCTGAGCGTCGTCTTAGTCTTTCTTCGGGCCATCTGTCTGGGGCCGAGCTGGTCATCGAGCACCAGAGATGCTCCGATTGGTCGTCATAGCGACGCGCCGTTAACGTTTTCTTCTGGCACATTTCACCACGAACCGATGACACGAGAGGCAACACCTCACATGCAGGTCGCGCTACATATTCCTATTACCTACATCAACTCCCTCCCCATCAGCTAGCTACGCTAGACCATGATTGTTGTGAAGAAAGCTATCATTGTTATTGTTGTCTCAAGCGCCATCTCAGCTCTGGGAGTGATGGCAGTGTCCCGGAGATGCAGATGGCATTCCGCCGGGGAAAAGCCACCGAAATCCACTGCCATGGAATAGGCTAAAACCGTTATGAGGTCTCCAGTGGATCATAGGCTACGTCAAAAATCATCATCATCATAATTATTATTATTGCTATTATTATTTTTTTTTGCCCCAAGGTACATATGATCCCTTGGTGACTTAAATATTAATTAAAATAAGTAAATCATCTGGAACGGCCTCTATTCCTCAGGATTCGAGAGAGGGAAAGTGCCGCGCAAAGCGGAAATTATTATTATTATTATCATTATTATTTACCATTTGAATGATATGTATGTTTATTTTTCTGTTTCAAACAAAAGCGACTTAAACAAATTGTATAAATCCTTCGCAACACGTCACGTGTGACGTGCATCCTTTGGACAGCAAGTCTGGCCTGAACGAATCTGCGTCCCTTTAAAACATGGATTTTCTTTCTCCTCTATTTAGTTCGACTTCAATTAGTTGTATATTTTGTGTTTACATAGAACATGGTTTAATTTGATCCGCTGTTTTCGAATTTTCCGAGTTCTTTAAGGCTTCGAGTGTCATCGGTACGACCCATGACCTGGCGCTGGTCCCGTAGCCGACGTTTCCTTTGGAGTATCCGCTGCTTGGTACGTCATAGGTCGGCAGGGTGTCGTAGTCCGTCTGTTGATGACTTTCTTCGTCCGTGAGGGTCCGTTTGGGTTGCGTTAGGACAACTGTTGGCAGTCTTGGTCGTATCAACGGCGGTGCGAAGCGCTTGTCGAAGCATCCATCGTAGTTGCAGAAGATTCGCTTGAACGCGGACAGGTTCTGCGGGAATAGTTAAAACAATCGATTTAAACCTTAAACAATGCATTATTGGCATTTTAAATCGGTGACATCCACACCTGGTATCTTGAGAAAAACGAGAACGACGAATGGCTACAATGAATGACTAATTTTAACATTTTCCATGGGTAGAGGATGTATAGTTCTATAATTTACGCTTTACAAACATGGGCGTCCGCAGAGGAGAGGAAAGGGAAGCACTTGCTCCCCTCTGGATTTTACGCATATTTTTAGAAAAACTAGAATTTTTGGATTATTATGATTATTACAACCTGGGACTAATAGTTACAACGTCCCAACACGATTTTCAATCCGAAAAAACACCATAATTATTTAGATAAGTCCTTGTGTCATTTCGCTCTCAACTAAGGACCTACCTCTTTCAAATTGCTTATCCACCATACGCTGGTTCTCTGTCTCAACGGCCTGATCTTCTGGGTGTTGATCTGTTACGCCTTCGTTTTGGTGTGCCACCGTTGACGCCCTTTGCTTAATACACCGCCGCTATATAAGTTACTAATTAATATTAAAAGAGATTTTTAAAAATATTTAGACAGATTTCATCAACGACACGGTTTTAAAACATATTTCGCTGGGATTTACCTTAAGTAAGAGAAACATTACCTGCGCACCTCTATAGGCGTCACCGTTAATAATAGCTATGCATTTGTGCAACGCCCAATCTAAGATTTGCAGCCATGTATGAACGTCACCCAGTGAGCAGCAAAATTCCCTCCCTTTAACCTTATGGATTTATAACCTGCTTTCAATTTCTCACAATTCCACGTCTAATGTTGTCCACATCGGTTTTTCATTTCATTATTGTACTGAAAGAAGAATCGTCCATGACTGTCACTACAATTATCTTTCTCAAGTTCCCCATTTTGTCGTGATCTTCTGAGAGCACAAGGCAACCTTCACACTCAGTAGTTTAAAGCAGTGTTGTACAGTAGGCTAACGGTGTAAAAGCAACGCGTTACTGTACTTAGGCCTAAGTAAAATTTCAGTACTTTACTTGTAAAGAAGTACCCCAAAACGGAAATACTGTTACTTGTAACAAAATAAAATTTAACATCTCAAAACGGAAATACTTTTACTTTTAACAAAATAAAATTTAACTCATTTTCAGTACTTTTACTTAGTTACAATTTCCGTAATATTCGTTACAATGTTCGTTACTAAAAATGTCGCTATAACATTTTTTAGAAAGGGCGCGATTGGAAATCTATTTATAGACTCTGGTAGTTTCCAACTCTGACCAATAGACTTCACCCAAAACACGTGACTCGTGCACACGGCGGTAATTCTTGCGTAACTTGGAAAATAAGTGTGAAATTTTCTTAAACATAAGTCGATAAAACTGACATAGTTTGCACCCTAATTCATTTTATTCCTAAACTCTTTACAATTCATAATGAGTGAAATCGTTGACAATTTGGAACATCCATAGTCATGTTTGTCGTCAATGTTTAAATTAGAGTAGGCCTAGGCTATAGAACGAAGTGCTGTGACCTTAATAATAAATTAGGCCTAGGCCCTATATCAACGCACTCAATGGATGATAGGCATTTTCAAAATTTAATCTTTTGAAAGTATATGAGTGGATCGAATTATAGAAACAAGACTCAGTACTTTGACTTTTTTATTTAAAAGTAGGGTCCTATTATTTGGAAGAATACTTTTTAGCTTTACAAAAGTGAAATGTGTGATTACTTTTCCTTAAGTACGTAGGCCCCTAGTCCTATTTACTTTTACTTAATTACATTCGCCCGATACATTTAACAAAACTGGTTTTAAGGGTCAAACTCAATGTCACCCCAAAAAATAAATAAACGGGGCGTGACATATGAATCCGTCACTGACCTTGTATTTTTATATAAACGAGCTTAGACGAAAACAGCTAAACGTATCCCCATAGAACTTTGATCGTATACCTCCTGTTGACCAGATTTGCATTCTGTGTGACTGCGCGCGCTGAAAACTTTCCTGATAAATGAATGATAAAAAATAAGCTCTTAAAAAATGAGCAACGTAAAGCAGTTGCTCCTACTACTACTACTTACGTCACTAGGCGGCGCATGATTGGCTTTGTTCGGCTTCGACTGTAGGCAGACGACGAACGCGGTCAAAGCAAGTATCAGCTGAAAGACGGACGCCATCTTGAAATTATGAGCCAGCAATAAACAAGTTTCGCGACTGAGCTGCGTAATTTATACCCTATCAGTGCCCGCAACAAATTAGGTCAGCTACACCACAATGCGATTGCGAACATTTTGTAGGCTCGCGATTGGCTGTTGAAAAGAACCGTTCGTTTAACTCGGCCACTTGATTGGCTGATTTGAAACGAAAATTCAGGTCGTCGGGTAACGGTCAAAGATGCCGTCTACTGATTGGCCGGTTTAGTGGCCAATCAGATTCGTAGATACAGAACCTAGTACTTACGATTGGGAAAGGGTAGGTGAAAATCTTTTCTATCGGTTGCGTTGGAAATTTCGAAAATGCACGCAGCTGTTTACGTAGCGTTGACACCCTCGTGACTCTAGCGACACCTGTAGATGATTGGACGGGCATGACCGCCACCTAGCGGTGTAAATTCAATCATAAAGCAAATGACTTTGAGGATAACCCGAGGGATAAGTCCCTTGCACTTGGGATTCCCAATATGTATACCCAGAAATTAATATTTAGTTACTATTAACGCGGAGGAGAGTCGTCCAAGCGCCATCTTGTGCGCCACCCACGCAAAGCACCGAATAATTCAACAAATTATCGCTCGCAGCTTTTGAGATTCCAGTATTATACGCAGCGGAAACAGTATTCCCGGTGGATATGTCTGGAGATTATTTAGCGCACGTTTTCTGAGTTTGCTAAGCGCAGAAGTGCAGTAGTTGAAAAGTTGGAACTAGTTAAGCTACGTTTGTACACACCGCCACTGCCAGTACTCTGGTAGTGCCAGTCCCAAGCCTGGAGACTGGAGGAGGGCGACGCTGATCATCATTGTTATGACACAGTGTCGTTAAAGAGCAACTAACCAACCAAGCTGCGTTTGTGTGACGACGACGTCAGAACTTTATGCAGCGCCAGATTTTGCAGAATCTCATTTAGCATGACAACTTAAAGGAGAAGGTTTTGCTTGTAATGTCTTGGTCTTAACACGACAGAGGATTATTGTCACATTACTGAAATTTGTGATTTACTGGCGTAGTGTAAAGAGTAATAGCGTGAGACCTGAAGTGTAGGCTATGTCGAAGAGAAGAGAAAACGACGTTGTTAGAAAAGGCGCCAAATAAAATTGCATTACTTTACACACTTGTAATGTGATCTAATGTGATGCAAAGTTGACTATATACAGACGAGCGAGCCGTGGAGTGCACTCAGAAGCATTGGAAATTTACATTATACTCTTTCGTTTCTTTCGTTCGTTAGTTTTATCACTCATTCTGTTTGTCTGTCTGTCTGTCTGTCTGTCTGTCTGTCGGTCTGTCTGTCTGTCTGTGTGTCTATCTGTCTATCTGTCTGTCTGTCTGTCTGTCTGTCTGTCTGTCTGTCTGTCTGTCTGTCTGTCTGTCTGTCTGTCTGTCTGTCTGTCTGTCTGTCTGTCTGTCTGTCTGTCTGTCTGTCTGTCTGTCTGTCTGTCTAATTCTCACTTGCTTACTCAGAGCGACGTCTTCTTTTCTTCACTGAAGTGAAATCTTTATAGGCGTGTCCTTTTCGCGACTGGCCATCGAAACGATCGCCGTCATCTGGCTCCATATAAATTCCTCGCCTCGGCCATAGAACCGGAAATGGATGCGTGTCTGCCCTGTGTATTGTCTTCGTCGCAGACAGGGCGGCCGGATTGCGACCGATTACGGATTAGTGGCACCGAGGGCACCGTTAAATCTGTCGCAGTGGAAACACTGAGTCTCAGAGATTCCTCACCCATTGTCTCAGTTATGTCTGCGACGCTTCATTTGGATCGTATACGTTGCAGCAGAAAGCAGGGCTTCAAACAGTCTGAAGAGTCTGGAGACAAAACAAACTAATGTGGCCAGAACGTGCATAGACGTAGCTGTCTGGTAGTGACAGTGAGGCATGGTTGTTGTGGCCTAAGCAGCTTCAGAAGGCTTATGACAGACATAACTGGTTTAACACGCCTTAAAGTAGTGTCTGCATGAGAACACTGGACTTAGGTTTTAGCATACCCGTAACAATTGTCTGGCAAAATCATACTGTCACTATGGAATGAATAGCCGAACTTTATTAATGTGGCCTTTTGACTCAATTAGACATGAATGTCTAGCAATCGTTGATGCTCTTCCCACTTAGACCAGGCAGTTTGACTCTGTATTTATGGACTTTGCTTCGACATTATATGTCTGGAGACTTGGTGTCCATGCGATTATTAATTATAAACAAACAGAAATTTCATGAAGTCACGATGTCATGAAGTGAACCTTTTTGTTTACAAACTGAGAAAATTCAAAAAGTGCAATAGAAAGCTTAAACTCCTCAAAGTGATGACATCACAAAATTTATTAGTAGCCTATAAAATTCACATAGGGCATAACCCATAGGGCATAACCGGAAATCGCCTCGGACATTTGTCTCGGCCCAATATCCCGCTTTTCGGCTCTATTCGCCTCGGCAAATATTTTAAACACAAATAGTTTCAAATAAAATTTTTTAAGTTATTCAATTAACCGAATTTGTAGGCTCATAATATCAGCTTTCAGCTTCATCTAGCATATTCATTTTGGAAAAGAGAAGTAAAAAAACACCAACACCGGAAGTCCACAACGGAAGTCAAGTCCATTTCATTATTTATTTATAAAATTCAAAATGTATTAGTCAGTTACTAAAAGTACAAAAATTTATTTCGATAATTTTTTATTACATGAAAATGTGAAGCTCCGCATATGGTAGTACATCCAAATACTTGGATTCGGTACTCGGTGGAAAATGTATGTATACCCGGTTTTGTTCACATGGTCATAAATTCACATGGTCATAAATCTCACACTAAACTAGAGCATTACTTTATTAGTAACCCACAAAATGATTTGTGAAAGAAAATGCTAAAATATATGCACAATATAATCAGTAGCACAACTGGGAGGTTGAAAACGACCCCCTGCCATGGGGTGTGCAGTGAAGACTTAGCTGGGGGTCCTAAGAAAGACTGAACCCCCATTCCACGGCAATTCTCACCCTGTATATATATATATAACATAATATTCACAGAAAGTTTGTTTATGCAATGTCCATGCAATGTCCGTTTCATGATCCATGTCAGGTTTCCACAAGGTCTTTTGTATGGCTTTAAGATATTTGATGTCTAGACAGTCTGGTGTGTTATTGTTGTCCGCAGATCAATTTTTGGCGACAACATTCATTTTGCGGTCTTCCCTGCAAGGTTGTCTAGTTTGGAAACTGATTCAAGAAATGTAGCACGGTCTGTGTGAGTGACGTGTTGACGATTGACGTCGAAAGAAGTGATCCTAAACAGTTTTCACCGTTCCTATATGACATAATAAAGGATTGGTTAGTTGTTGTTTAACGACACTGTGTCATAAAAAGATGATTAGCGTCGCCCTCCTCCTTTATCTACACTTGGGACTAGCACTGCCAAAAAACTAGCAGTGGTGAAGTTCATAACACAGAACTGCTTTGGTATGCTCTTCTGCTGTTAGTTCTATGGCGAATGTCACGCTTAAAACATGTGTGTAATAATTTTGATCATTTATCACCGATCTTATGGCACAATATAATACAGCCTATAGGCTAGTAATAATACACTAAAATCAGTCGCTTAGGCGGGCCGCTTTTGATTTATATAGCTGTTGGATAACTAGTTTTAAAGGTGTCTAAACCGATTACTGTAATACTTAAATCCATCTCTTGACTATAGTATACAACGGCCACTGACTTCGACCGTATATACTTTGGTTTTTTTAAAAGAATTTCTAAACAGCGACAGTGGTTTCTGCTCTCAACAGACCTTACTTTTCAGGGTGAAATGGAGCGAAAGCCTCGTCCAATTCAGTGGCGTAAATAAGTCGACAAAAGGTGTCGCCACCGGACGGTTCTAAGCCGCCCCTTAATCGGCTTAGCGTCACCGTTTAAATCAAGGACGCGATGAGCGAGCGTTCGTTTCAGAACCAAACAGAACCGTTCCGAAGAGAACAGAGAAATCGTCGAATTGCTTTATTGGATGAACGACATGTATACGCAACGGACCAACTGATTATAGGCAACCGCCAAAGTCGCGATTCTAATGGCACGCCGGGGTTGGCAGCTTACTCGCCCCCAACCTCTAAGGGACGCTATACATGTAAAGACATTTATTTATTGCGCCTTTAGTTATCAAAGTGTCCCTGTGCATATATAGATAAATTTTAGAGAGGGGCTATTTAAATGGACGGACCTTAATTTACCTAACCTTAATTTATCTTATCGTATGAACCTTTCCATTCATAAGGTCGATTGGTTAGAGCGCTCTTCTTAGACACCTACAAAATGGTGTCGACCGACGCTATATATATGAGCACAAGATCACAGCAAATACATTGGAATGTATACAGTGCTTAACTTGCACCAAAGAGCACCTGATTGCAATGCGTGTATAATAAACATTATATGAGATTATTATTTTATGCTGCTAAACAATGAATGTTAGTGAAATTATAAAGTATTCTTGTGACACCTTGAAATGGTGTCTTTTTAACACTCTAAATTCTTTGTTTCTGTATTGTACATAATTTTGAATTGTCGTCAACGGCCTATGTTGTCATAATGACGACGTTAAACTTTGGATTTAAAAAAATATATATAGGCCTACATTGGAGTTTGAAGTATTGTACAGTGTACAAGGCTGTAAGTGTAATAATAATAATAATCTTCTTTATTGATTCAAACTGACAAACGCAGTAAGATTACATTGAAACATGACAGTACAATCAAGATCTTAATTAAACACACGGTTTGGCAGCCATGCAAGGCCCCGTCGTATAGGGGAGTTACGAGTATCGAACTGCGATCCTAATGCTCTTCTGGCTATGAGTGTTACCATTACTCTATCTCCCCCTCCGCCAAGTAGTAAGATGCTCATCAATCAATCAAGTTTTTTTATTAAAACACAACACGACATATCTTCATACTTGTGAATCATGGAAAATAAAGAGACTGACCAGGATAAAATACTTGCATTTAAAATTTATTGCTACAGAAGATTATTGCACCTGAATAGAACAACGAATATGACAAAAGAGGAGACAGGAGGTCCAAAGAAGACTGAATATAAAGGAAGATGCAATATTGAAAGGAAACTGAGTGTGTTTGGGCATATATGTAGAATGGACGAAAATGTGATAATATGAATTATGGGTGGAAATGGGCGACGAGGAAGACCTAATGATATCAAGGATTGGTGGCACTGGCGGCGATCTTGTTTGACAGGTGGGGGAACAAGGGACACTTTTGAACTGATCTCATCAAAGAAGAGATTAAAAAATGTTGGACTTTTTTTGGCTGTTTCTTCGAAATTTTGGGGGACAACTGTATACTGTGTCCCCCCACTGTTAAAGTTGGGGTCTTTTCCCCCTCGAACCCCACCTCGGGATCGCCGCCCTTGATTGGTGGAAACAGATCTGCACAGCCTGAGAATAGTAGGAGAGGATCCGAGACTGTGGAAACAAGTGATGATGAGAGTGCATTTGACGCCTATACGGGCCTTCGGTCAATGGACCATAATGATGTTGTTAAAGTGTTTATCAAAACAAGCCAAAACTTAGCCCAGTTACACACACACACACACACACACACACACACACACACACACACACACACACACACACACACACACACACACACACACACACACACACACACACACACACACACACACACACACACACACACACACACACACACACACACACACACACACACACACACACACACACACAAACACATTATTTTATATATATCGTTTATTAGATAAACCAGTTGACAAACCGCAACCGGGTACAGACAGAACAGTTGATTTTAACATTTAACACATTTTAAAACTGCTTTCTAAAATATTTTGTGAAAAAAATATTCAACTGGCACCATATCAAATTATCTTCTAAGTTAGTTCCTCTGCAAATTGTCTGAAAAAATTATTCTTGTAGCACCTATATGCATAATAATAATGATTTTTAATGTTAGTTGTTTGAACTAGAAGGTAAGATCGACGTCAACGCCCTGGCAGCCTTAAGATATTGTTAAACATGGGACAATCTACTACTGCTAATCGGTCAGGCCTTATATTTGATAGTCATAGGCCCTATCTAAGTTAATCAGAGAGATTTCTGAAAACGAAGTATCTTAAACCTACGTCATCTGCGAATGCGGATTCTTCGTTTCCTTCATACGTTTCTTCACTTGTTGCACCATGTTTATCTCTTCGATCCAGACGAGGACTACGAGTCTACGATCATCCTCCCAAGGTGATTTTTCCGTCACTCCTTCATTCAGGAGCATGGGCGTCCGGCAGGGGCGCCGCCAGGCTTTACATAATTGGACGCACACCCCTCCCGTCTCCCCCATCCGTACCCTTCCTCTGTCTGCCACTTGTAGTCATACACTGAAAATGACTCAGAGTGACTTATAAAAGTACAGTATAACACATGCATATGATATCATATGATATTATTTATACATAATGTATTATTAAACCAAAATTACACAGTGAAATTGTCAAAAATATCGATGCGATAATCCTTGTGTGGAATTGATTTCGTGGGTGGACGCACGTGCGTCCAGTGCGTCACGCTGCCGGCGCCCCTGGCGTCCGGCGTCCGTAGGGGGAGCAAGGGGGCATTTGCCCCTCTCCTGGATTTTGAAAATATTTTACAAAAATAAATTTGTTTGATTATTATGATTATTCCAACAGTCCCAACACGAATTTCAATGCTAAAACTACTTAACGTTTTAGGTAAGTCAGCTCTATGCAAAAAACGTCATTTGCTCCTTCCAAAAAAGTTTTGCCCCTCCCTAGAATATTTTGCCCCCCCCCAGAAATGTTTGGCCCCTTGAAAAATTCCTGCGGACGCCCATGTTCAGGAGAGTTGGAAACCGAGCATTCGCACTAGCCGGTCCGGCTGAATGGAACAAGCTGCCGGATTCGCAACTCCTCGACACCATTAGCTTTCAAAACTAACCTTAAAACTTATCTTTTTAAAATGTAGGCTACTGTGATTAGACTTTGTACGCACTTCGTGCAATTTCTTATCATTGATTAGGCGCGCTTCAAGTGCTAGATTTTTATTATTGTTATTCTCCACCATTACACACAGACACTTTTCCTCGCCCAGATAACATAATCGTCTTATATACAACACGGTTTTTTAAAACTAGGCCTACTAAAGTTTAAATGAAAAGTTTCAATAAACGAAGTAATAATAATTCAACACTGTAGATCGTTTAATTTTATTTATATAGTTTAAGAGATTTGACAGAGAAAATTCGCACAATATATTAGGCATATAAATCTGACATCAAGCAAAGTTTAAGTTTTAAGACGCCCAGAAATATGGATGTCATGAAAATCAAATAGGCCTACAACTGCTTCGTCTGTTTCGACACCTTTTAATCTATACAACAACGTCTATATATAGGCATAAATGTATCAATAACGGTGACTTCTAGTGAGGCAGGTTGGTGTAAAAATTGCTCCCTTCATGACAGAATTGTGAAATTTTGTACATAGTATGAACATGTCCTAAGGAAAATTTTTAGCTATAGGGCCATCGCAGATTTGCTTCCTGGCCTGAATGGCAGCCATTTTCTAAAATGGCCGACCGAAAATAGAGATTTTTCAATATCTCAGCTACTAGTTCACTTAAAATCGTGATCTTGGTGTCTAAACATACATATTTAGGGGTAAGGATTCTAATAAAACTAATTGCAATTACTTACCTACAACAGAAAAGCTAATTTTGGTAGCCATCTTGAAGTTAAGGTGACCGGAAAGGGGCAGTCCAGAGCAAAATATAAACCAATTGCTCATTAACTGATAGAAGCATGAAATTTGGTGTATAGTATGAACATGTCCTAAGGGAAATTTTTGGATATAGGGCCATCGCAGATTTGCCCTTTGGTCTCAATGGCAGCCATTTTCCAAAATGGCCGACCGAAAATAGAGATTTTTCAATATCTCAGCTACCAGTTCACTTAGAATCGTGATCTTGGTGTCGAAATATACATATTTAGGGGCAAAGATTCCAATAGAACTAATTGCAATTACTTATCTAGAAGATAAAAGTTAATTGTGGTAGCCATCTTGAAGTTAAGGTGACCTTAAAATTAAATGTTCCCGTTTCGGATTACTTCCTCGTCATGTTAACATAAAATTATGATTATAATTTTGGTGTCACGCATACAGTATTTTGGGCAAAGGCTGCAAGGGAATTAACCAGTTCTGAAACTTGTTTTTGTGTTCAGGTTTATGTGGAAATAAAACAAATTATGGTATATCAGCAATTCAGCAGCTTACTAAAGTTCTTGTAAATGTACATTACACAATATTACAGCTAGTCCACATTTCGGAACCAGTGTCCAGACAAAGTACTGCCCACAGAGTTATATAACATCATCCACGTCATTCACGGTTGCATAGGACTCTAGGTAGACAGAGACCAGTACACTGTCGAGCAGCTTTAGCACATTTGCACTGTCCCCTACAACCCTTCTCGCAGCCACATTAGAGCAGTTCACAACAGCCACGAGAAGCTTCTGCAAATGTTCCCACGTCACTTCCCAGCCTCCTTCGATCGTTTGCCGCCACCCCAAATCACTAGGACATGGTAGCCTAGGAACAGCTATGAACATCTGTGCCCAGACATGACCTGCCTAGTAGGCAGCTCTCTTGACATGTTCCAAAAGTGCAGCTTGAGTTGGTGGAAGGCCATCCATCCTTTGGTCTGCCTTTCTGTGAGAACAGCTGTTTCCGTGCATGCCTCATTCACCTTTTCTTCACTGCTCGCACGGTGATACAGAAGAGCTACTAAGCGCTCCAGTACATCGAGTTGATCGACAGAGCTGGGAGTTGAAGCTAATGTGGAGACGGCTGGGGTGACGTCGATGAATGTCTTCCAAATGTTCCACACAGTCCTTTTCTGCGGCCAGCAATGGATGATTCTGTGTCACATCCGCTAAATGTGTGTAGGAATGGCAAGGCTACGCACTTCTCTGGGCCAAGGGCACATGCCATCTCATGGGTTGATAGGTACCTGAAGCTTTTGCCTGAGGAAAAGCCAACCCACAGTTCGTCAATGCTGAGCTGCTGAACTGCTGCTATGGCTAACACCAACACATCATAGTCAACTGTGCGGATCATCACTTTACGATAGCAATGCTTGGCAGCATCTGAGACATGCTGCAAAACCCTTATATCAGCTTCCTCCTGAGTAAAAGGAGCAAGTCCAGTGGTGTCCCTTGGCTGAGTACAGAGCACGTCTTTGTGGAGTGTGACGATGTCCTGTCTTTCTGTTTCTGTTTCAGGTTTTGCTATTTGCAGGCTCTAAAAAGAAAACAACTCTGACTTGTTTTCATCATTCCTCAGAAATCCCTGCTAATATCCAGGTAGTGCATTAGAAGATTCCGCCCGCCTGTGGTTCCCTTACCCCTCACACTGCGTTGTGTGTGTCTTCAAGCTGCCATGCACAATGTGTATATATTCATCCCATACCACATCTACCCAATGCACATGTTCCAGCTGTCTTGTGATGTAGGGCAAGAAAGTATGGGAGGCATTATCAAAGAAGGTGCATGCAGCGCCAGGTTTCAGCATGTTGACTATGACTGCTTCATCCAGGATAATAGCATTAACAGTAGGTACACCCAGCGAAAGGCCTGGCTGGATATCTGCCAGGCCTTCATCTGTTGAAGAGGAAACCACCTCTTCTAGGCAGCTGGCAAAGTATGACTTGGTTCCTAGCCGCAATTTGCCCATATTCGAGAATGATGGTGGGTGTTAGCTGTGCGCAGTGCATATTTTAAGAAATTTACACTACTGGGACAAAGTCGGGCGTCTGGTCGATGAGTGTTTAACCTCTTATGGAACAAGGGCGACCTTTTGGGAAATTTCTTCCGCGTTCGAAAAGCAAACGACTTTTTCTGGAATTTGTACACGAAAAGTAGACATTTCATCTGTAAGAAAAGTTGATGACCTTTTTTTAGTCGTCACTCCCAAAAACGTTCAACTTTCCTTACTTTCTTTCGCAAATCGTTCCAAAAAACTCGATGACCTTTTTTTTTAGGAATTCATCTTGCAACCGACAATGCATAATTTTCAGTTTACTACTGGGGCAAATCTTAAAACTCCTGAAACATTTGTCCCACTAGTTATACTTTAAACATACATTGCCTGGGACAAATCAGCCTCACTACTCGGACAAATCCTAAGACTACTGGGACATTTGTCCCACTAGTTATACAGTTAAAATATGCCATGGCTGTGCGAGCGAGAAGGTGAATGAGGCACGGAAACAGCTGTTCTCACAGAAAGGCAGACCAAAGGATGGATGGCCTTCCACCAACTCAAGCTGCACTTTTGGAACATGCCAAGAGAGCTGCCTACTAGGCAGGTCATGTCTGGGCACAGATGTTCATAGCTGTTCCTAGGCTACCATGTCCTAGTGATTTGGGGTGGCGGCAAACGATCGAAGGAGGCTGGGAAGTGACGTGGGAACATTTGCAGAAGCTTCTCGTGGCTGTTGTGAACTGCTCTAATGTGGCTGCGAGAAGGGTTGTAGGGGACAGTGCAAATGTGCTAAAGCTGCTCGACAGTGTACTGGTCTCTGTCTACCTAGAGTCCTATGCAACCGTGAATGACGTGGATGATGTTATATAACTCTGTGGGCAGTACTTTGTCTGGACACTGGTTCCGAAATGTGGACTAGCTGTAATATTGTGTAATGTACATTTACAAGAACTTTAGTAAGCTGCTGAATTGCTGATATACCATAATTTGTTTTATTTCCACATAAACCTGAACACAAAAACAAGTTTCAGAACTGGTTAATTCCCTTGCAGCCTTTGCCCAAAATACTGTACGCGTGACACCAAAATTATAATCATAATTTTATGTTAACATGATGAGGAAGTAATCCGAAACGGGAACATTTAATTTTAAGGTCACCTTAACTTCAAGATGGCTACCACAATTAACTTTTATCTTCTAGATAAGTAATTGCAATTAGTTCTATTGGAATCTTTGCCCCTAAATATGTATATTTCGACACCAAGATCACGATTCTAAGTGAACTGGTAGCTGAGATATTGAAAAATCTCTATTTTCGGTCGGCCATTTTGGAAAATGGCTGCCATTGAGACCAAAGGGCAAATCTGCGATGGCCCTATATCCAAAAATTTCCCTTAGGACATGTTCATACTATACACCAAATTTCATGCTTCTATCAGCAATTGGTTTATATTTTGCTCTGGACTGCCCCTTTCCGGTCACCTTAACTTCAAGATGGCTACCAAAATTAGCTTTTCTGTTGTAGGTAAGTAATTGCAATTAGTTTTATTAGAATCCTTACCCCTAAATATGTATGTTTAGACACCAAGATCACGATTCTAAGTGAACTAGTAGCTGAGATATTGAAAAATCTCTATTTTCGGTCGGCCATTTTGGAAAATGGCTGCCATTCAGGCCAGGAGGCAAATCTGCGATGGCCCTATAGCTAAAAAATTTCCTTAGGACATGTTCATACTATGTACAAAATTTCACAATTCTGTCATGAAGGGAGCAATTCTTTCATATGTTGCACCAGGCTGCCCCACTATTCATGATCATCAACGATTCTTAGATTTAGTTTTAGAGAAACAGATATATTATAACACATTATTTTATATTATTATTGTCAAGTATATTTGGATTTAATTCCCTTTCCATATTACGTTTTCTCTCGATTATATTCGCAAATCATTGGGACATCGTTTCCTGCTACCCGCACTTTTGAGGTTAATTCTTAAATTAGTTCAATATAACTATCTAATAAATAAATAAATAATAATACATTCACATAATACAGATCTATCGAGCGCAGCTGGCATTTTAAACACCCAGAAAAAGAGTCATAATCCAACAAAAAATACCGCAGAATCGTCCTTTCAGACACCTTTTAAAACTGTTTAACCGACTATACACTATGTACCAATTGAATTAATACCCTTATTCAATTCTAAACAAAATTCAATAACAGTTGTAGATTTAAAGAGGGATAAATTATCAATGTTTCCTGAAAATTGCATCAAATTCCATCAACAGGGTCCAAAGTTATGCACATTCAAAGTTTGACAAACAAATTTCTAACTTTCCAACATGTAAAAGATAAGAATAATTTTTTTACAAACTGCATAAATTACTAAAAACTATTACATCGTAATAGGTTCATTTCCAGAGCCTCCACACCTTGGAATTTTTCCAAAGATCTTGCGATTTGGTGGATCGACTTGGGATTTGGGGATTTTCCATAGCAATTTGGGAATTTTTTACTAAGGTCTACAGTCATAATATTTATTAGGGAATGATAACAATAATCACTTGTTGACTTGTCGTTGAGTGACTTGTTGGCCATGTGTCTACGGCTACTGGTCGTTTACTTCTTTACCTTACTTACACTTATCTTGTGAATAACATGACGTCATTCTTCATCCGTAAATACCGTAATCCATACATTTTACCTCCGATTCCGAAGTTCCGATTTTTTAACGTAATAATATTATTAAAGGAAAAGGATTAAATCTGCACAAATCGTCGTAAAAAAGTCGTAATGTAAGCAGTTTTAAACGGAAATTTGTCATGGCATCATCTGATTCCGACTCTGAGTCTGGCGACACTGGCGCCGAGCCGCGTAAAAAAGCAAAAGTATGGCATAGACAACCATTCAACGAGGAATGGCTGTATGGTTGCTGAAGTTTTCAGTTACTTGGGATTTTTTAGACCATCTGGGGATTTCTGGCAAGAACTTGGAGTTTATGAGAAGCATATAGTCGTTGAGTGGAAGTACTGTTTCAGTCTGTTCGTTACCATTTAAGCAGACGATAATAAAAGAAAATAGTTTTAAGTAAAGATGATTTCAGTTTGATTACAATTTTAAGAAAAGAAAAACATTAAGGGGCAAAAAGGTTTTTGAGGGAATTTCCTAACAGAAACTGGTCTATCGCAGCCTTGAAATGAATTGATTGCAAAAGTTGATGCTTCCGGATTTAGCAGAAAAACGGTGTGGTGATGGTAGACCATGCATATCTCGTAGTATGGAAAATGTTGATTCTGTCGAAACACTCGTATTGAGCCGAGAAGACCGACCTGGCACTCACAGAACAATTCGTCAAGTATTCCAAGAAACGGGTATTTCGCGAACTTCAGTACATCGGATTATCCACAAAGATCTGCACCTGAAAATGTTTAAAAAAGCAACAAGTCCTGGACCTAACCGATGCGAATAAGATTGCCCGTCTGGGCCTATACGTAGCAAATAGCTTCTACGAAAATATCCTCAGAGGTTAGTTCAATTCATGTGGTTCACGGAAGAAAAGCTGTTTACAGTAGTGAGTAACTCCGCCGGTAAATCTGCAAAATGATAGGGTATACGTTGGAGTTCCAATGAGAAAAACAAGTTGCAGACAATCGATTGCTTCGTACGCGTTCCAATTTCTCTAAATCCGTCATAGTTTCAGTCGGGATACCAAGTCTTGGCTGCACACCGGTCATCTTCATTGATCGTGACGTTTTACTCGGTGAGCACTTATTGCCTGCTATTAAAGAATTGTCGGCCAGTGAATATTTCACATTCCAGCAGGACAATGCTCAAGCTCACCGAGCCAGAGAAACTGTTGATCTGCTTTCAAGAGAAAGTCCAGATTTTATTTCACCCACTCTTTGTTCTCCCATTAGCCCTGATCTCAATCCGCTCGAGTACAAGACATGTAGCGTCCGTCAAGGATATGTTTATCAAACCCGCATACGCGACGTTGACCATCTCAAACAGCGAGTTGTAGAGGAGAGGAATAGTTTTGATCAAGGGATTGTTGATAGTGCAATCAATGAATGACGAAATCGCCTTAATGTAGTCGAGCTAATGGCGTGCATTTTGAACATCAACTTTGAATAACAATATTTGACTCAAATTAATTTTAAATGTTGTTTTCTTCATGTTTTGTCGAATTGTAAAGTTTAATTTAAAAAATTTAAAAAATAATTTTTACATGTTGGAAAGTTCGAATTTGTTTATCCAACTTTGAACAAGTGCATAACTTTGGACCGTCTTTAGAGAATTTGATGAATTTTCTGAAATATATAAAGAAATATATATACACATAAAATTATGTATATTTCTGCGAACGGTTCGGTCGGTCTCCTCTGGGATTAAGATTACTAAGGGATATGAAGCCGCAACGAGTCAACCAATCAGAGCTCGTCTTTTCTGATTCATCGCAGGCGATGTCTGTGGCCGTCATCCGGGTTCTTAGGACTCGGATCAGAGCAGAAATAAACACAGCGCAAGGAATCGCTCTAGATTCTTTTAGCGATTTATAATTAAGGACACCGAGAAGTTCATCCAAATTAATATCACTCCAATCATAAAATTTTTCCTTTGAACACATTCTATTTATAATTTGTTCAAGACGTTTTCTCATTGATAAAAGCGTTTTATTTAGTTAACCCATTCCCGCCTGAAGCGTCCGCTAGGGGACGGATTTGGGAGGTATTGGTTCATCTAGAAACTATTTAGAATTCAGTGTTGTCATATCTAAAAATAGCACGCAGCTTTCTTCCGGAATACTTATCTATGAGCGGAGCCATTTTTTTAAGCAAAATCTATTGTTTAAAGCATAAAAAATTACTTTTAAATGACACGTAAAATTATACCGTTGGCGGAGGTCTTGAGGCGCGTCATGGACGACCCGGACGAAGACTTTTCGTCTTCGGATGACGAAGCAATCGGCGATGTGAGGGTTGGAGGAGCACAACTGGTGTGGGAACACACTGCAGCCCGACTTCGCATGAAATCGACCTTAGAACCGTGCCAGATGGACTCGGCATTGCTAAATGACGAGGATGTTGGAGAGGTAAGCATTGAAATATTTCTCTTTTTCTTTGTTTTTTGTGTGTAAATTGCTTGATTATTGTGAAGTACAAGTATTGTGATTATGTCTATTGAAAGCCTACTGATAGTGACTGGTAGTTACTGATATTCAATACAAGGAAACTTACAAAATAAAAATAATTTGCTGATGAAAAGTGGGCGTGTCCGTTGATCAGCTGATTGATGTTGAATTATGCACTTTTATATTTCTCCTATCTAATTCAGACTTTGTATAATTTTCCATTTACAGGCATCATCTGCACAACCTCCATCTTCTGTAACACCTCCGTCAGCATCACCATCTGCACCGCCAGCAGTGGACATAACAAAAGCGAATGGTCGTGGTCGCGGACGAGGTCGTGGTCGCGGACGAGGTCGAGGAACTGCCCAGCCTGCCAGCCGGACACAGACAAAGCAGAGTGCATCTGCACAACCTCCATCTTCTGTAACACCTCCGTCAGCATCACCATCTGCACCGCCAGCAGTGGACATAACAAAAGCGAATGGTCGTGGTCGCGGACGAGGTCGTGGTCGCGGACGAGGTCGAGGAACTGCCCAGCCTGCCAGCCGGACACAGACAAAGCAGAGTGCAGCTTCCGCTTCTGCTGTTGACGAGTGGACCTGGGAAAGGACGTTCCAAAAGAAGGACATTCCTTTCTGGGGAACACCAGGACCCTCAGAATCTGCACGCCGCTGCGTGACGCCTGCCGAGTTCTTTGGACTCTACATCGGTGACACTGTCATGGAGTTATTAGTTTCAGAAACTAATAAATATGCCATGCAATCTAGACACGATACGCCATCAACCATGTCTTGGGTCCCAGTTACCAGGCAAGAAATGGCAGCATTTCTGGGCTTACACATTGCTATGGGTGTTGCCAACTTGCCTGAAATCCATGACTACTGGTCTACTGAACCCGCCCTTGAAATTGGATGGTATAAGTCTGTGATGCCCCGCGACCGATTCACCCAAATCCTGCGCTACCTTCATTGTTCTGGCACACCATCCAAACCTCGCACTGATCCTGACCATGACAAACTCCATAAAATACGTCCTTTTCTGAATTCTGTTCTTGACAGTTCTTTGTCACACAACATCCCGCAGGAACACATCTCGATTGATGAACAGATGGTCGGCACACGGTGCCGGGTCAGTTTTATACAATTCATGCCAGACAAACCACAGAGGTTTGGAATTAAATTGTGGGCATTAGCAGACAGTAGAAATGGATACCTGTGTAATTTTCAAATTTACACAGGTAAAGAAGCTGGGACTGCCGAGGTTGGTTTGGCGTATCGTGTGGTATACGATTTGATGCAGCCGTACCTGAATAAGGGATACAAATTGTACACCGACAACTTCTACACATCTCCGAAGTTGGTGAAAGATCTCCTGAGAGATAACACATATCTAACAGGAACAGTTAGGTCCAACAGGAGAGGCTTTCCCAAGGACTTCGCAACTTCCAAACTGGACAGCGGTGCATCTGAGTTTCTGCATTCAGATGGCATCACCGCTGTTCATTGGAAGGACAAACGAGATGTGTATTGTTTGTCAAGTTTGCATGGCAGTGAGATTGATGCTTTGCCAAGTAACTCTGGAGATGCTGGAGTAAAACTGAAGCCAAGGTTGGTCTGTGACTACAACACTCACATGGGTGGTGTAGACCTGCATGACCAGCTTCAGGTTTACTACAGCATCGGCCGGAAGGGAATGAAATGGTGGAAGAGGGTCTTTTGGAGGCTGTGCGAGATAGCAGTTCTGAACAGCTATTT
Source organism: Allolobophora icterica (assembly GCA_963556255.1). Classification (NCBI taxonomy): domain Eukaryota; kingdom Metazoa; phylum Annelida; class Clitellata; order Crassiclitellata; family Lumbricidae; genus Allolobophora; species Allolobophora icterica. The sequence continues at coordinate 49,853,245 of OY744607.1, read as the reverse complement.
GCTGCACAATGTTGTGCACGGCAAAAGCCGGAAGATCACGCAGAAGGCGTTCAGGCTGAAGCTCGCTTACAGCCTCACAGAAGACCTGGTCACACAGCGTGCAAACCCTACGGACAACGCTGTTGTGCCAGGTCCTGGTAGACGCCCTTCCTCCCTCATTCCCAGGCTACTTGGCAAACACTTTCTCAGTAACTCCCATGTCAGGAAACGATGTAGAGTCTGTGCAAAGCAGAAGAACTCGCAGACTGGGAATAGCAGAGACACAAGAACAGTAATGAGGTGCGAGAAATGTGATGTGCCTCTGTGCGTTGGCGAATGCTTCGAACTCTGGCACACCAAGGCCACTATATAAATGAAATTTTTTTAGTAATGAAATGTGCATTTTATAGCCTGAAATGTGCTGATACAGAAAATATCAACTTTGTTATGCCTATCTGTTATACTTGTTGCACTATTGTTGTTTCAGTATAAGAACCGTCAGTTTGTTGCACGTTGGCTTACTAAGGCCGCTATATAAATGAAATTTTTTTAGTAATGAAATGTGCATTTTATAGCCTGAAATGTGCTGATACAGAAAATATCAACTTTGTTATGCCTATCTGTTATACTTGTTGCACTATTGTTGTTTCAGTATAAGAACCGTCAGTTTGTTGCACGTTGGCTTACTAAGGCCGCTATATAAATGAAATTTTTTTAGTAATGAAATGTGCATTTTATAGCCTGAAATGTGCTGATTCAGAAAATATCAACTTTGTTATGCCTATCTGTTATACTTGTTGCACTATTGTTGTTTCAGTATAAGAACCATCAATTTGCACATTTTCCAAAAAAACAATTCAGGCGGGAATGGGTTAAGCCAGCGCTATAAGCGACCCATGTTTGACTACCGAAGGTCCCGGATGTGAGCCACACACATAGTCTAGATAAAAGATCCTATATTCATCGGCTTCATATCCCTTAGTAATCTTAATCCCAGGTCTCCTACATTGTATAACAGACTTGATATCAACAAATGTTGCGTTGGTTAATTTTCCAACTCACAGGGTTTAAAGTTTGAATTGGTGCGCCATCGATTGATGCCTTGTGCGTTATAGATAGAAGTTAGTAATTATAATTAACGTTACTGCACAAGTACATCATTGGTATCATGTTAGCTCTGGCTGTTTTTCCTCCTCTTTCCGTGTCTCTTTTCTGCTTGTCTCTGTATGTCTCTTTTTCTGTCTCACTCTCTATCTCCCTCTCTCTGTCTAAAGCAGTTCGCATCTTCGCAATGTCGCCACCTGGGGAAAGAGGAAATCAAACGACGTGACGTCACTGAAACGTAAATTGGCGCCAAACGATCTTACGTCACCAATGTACAAGTTGGCACCAAGTACGGGCAAAGATGGACGCGACAGACCGAACACCTGGTCAGGTTTCGTCGAGATGAACATTCCCGTTGACCGCTGGTCAAGAGACTGGACATTGGCGGCGATGGGGTAGGAGGAGGAGCAGGAGGAGGAGGAGGCGGTGGTGGGATGTTCGACCATGTCCAGGTGGTGGCGAAGATCCGTCTTTCGAGGGAGGACCAATGGATAGGAGTGGCCGAGGAACGGGTGGTAAGTGGTGTGCTTTCGACTGTGGGTGATGAGGTTCGAGGACTGACTGAAAGAACGACCGCACAGCTGGCATTGATACGGCTTCTCACCTGCAATTAAGCATACTATTTCAATTATTCTATTCTATTATTCTATTTCTATTTTAATCGTAATTTCGAGATTTCTACAGCGCCCAAATGAGTCAAGTCGCGGGAACCAGTGTATTCACAGGCGCTCAGTCAAAACCAAATCGATAGGTAGGTAAGGTCAAGATACAATGGTTAAGCAGGCACTGCCAGGCAGGCAGTCAGACGGCTATAGTGGATGGTGCTTAGAATTGGTAAAGGGAAGCGGCAATAGGTAAGGGGAATTTAAGTACAGGACTAATTCTTTCACCTATAGCAGAAAGATACGAAGCGATACACGCAGACAAACAGGCAGACCAACAAACAAGAACAAACGAGAGGTGATGTCCAAGAAGCGGAGGCACATTCCAGATGGCGCCAAAACTTAAAAATTAAGAAAAATGAATAAAATAATTAAACATTAAAAAAACATTCAGTTTAAATTATAAAACTGCAGGCGCAACGACAATAAACAAATAATGTTAAGTGGAGGTAATATATTAGTACAGCAGGACAGTGGCGTCGCCACGATTTTAAAAGTAGTAGGGCAAAATTAAAGGGTCTAGGGCGTAAGCTTTTAACAGACAAAAAGTCGTACGGCAAAAGTATGTTGTTGCCGTACCAGACGCCACTGCAGCAGGATAATATGAAGAAGGAAGGTAGAGGTAACTACAGGTTAGACAGGTGTCTTACAGGTAAGTCTTACCTGTGTGAATGTAGGTGTGTTTCTTCATGTCGGACTTCTGGTGGAATCCCTTTCCGCAGTAGGAACAGGTGAACGGTCTGAGATCGGAATGGATCATCAGATGGGTGCTCAACGTAGACGAACGACGAAAACACTTTCCACAACTCAAACACTTAAACTGACGCTCTCCTCCTCCATTTCTTATTCCCCCTCCTCCTTCACATCCTCCTCCTCCTCCTCCTTCTCTTCCTGCTACTCCTTGTATTCTTCCCGAATCTTTTTCTCCCGAGTTCTCGCCTCGTTTTCTGTTCCGCTTCGAAGTCCTGTCGCATCCCTTTCTTCCGGTTAGCGTCCCCGCTAAACCGGAAGCAGTTGCACCAGAGATCGACGATTTGCCGCGGCTAGGCTGCGTCGTTTCCGGTCGTGATGTAACTTCCGGTTTGTTGGGCATCTTGCCATCTCCGCATATTTGTTGTACCTCGCTTTCGAGTGATCCAATTTGTTCAGCCGACCAAGTTTCCGATCTGCGTTCTGGAAACTTCTGTCTTACGACTGCGTTCGATGGAATCTTTTGCAGCTCCTTTTCGTCGTCTTTTGCGAACATTTTCCCCGATTCTCTATGACCTCTTTGACTATTTTGCGTCGCAATAGCTTCGTTTCCGCTTCCTGTTCTGATCTTCGTCACGTTCTTGCTGTCGTTTCCGGCGTCGCTGTCCACGAACGGATTCCAAATGTGCGTTCGTCGCATGTCTCTGTGCTTTGGGTTATACGTGTGTGCGAGGGACACCAGGTGTGACTTTTCGACTATCTCCAGACGTTTCTCGACTGTAATTTAATGTAACAAATTAGCTTTATATTGCGCCAACGACTGTTGAGCTACAAATAAAGTTCCAACTACCTCAGAGTGGCAATCCACATCTCACGAACTGACGTTGCATGTCTCAACCGCCATGGTATCAAGTTATCCAGTACGAAGACAGAGGCGATCACGGGTAAACAGCTTGCCCGTGGTTCTTGGACAGAGAGTCAGCTCGGTTTTTCGAATCTTCATCGACCAAAGGGGAAGAACGAGTTGGCCTCCGTCGCCTGTTGCATCCTCCGTCCGCCAGAGGGATCACCGATGAATCGTTAATTTCCACATTAATTATTCATGAAATCACGTGGTCTGTTTAATTAGCTAATCCTGCTTTGCGACAGGCGTTTCCAATTGGATTCATTCAGTCGATTGGCCAATCAGAGCGATGGCATCCGGCGCAGGCCAAGAAATATCGAGGCGCTATATAAATGCGCTATTTCCTTTCCTAAATTGATGGTTACGGATTGAAATGCCGCACCAAGAGAACCATGGAGCATCAAAAATGTATTGCACCAATGCAATGTAATACAACAATACATGCAAAACAATACAATACAATACATCATAATATATTACTTTACAGTAGAGTACAATATGCAATATAATACAATGTCTGAGTCATTGTAATGCCGCTGAGGATAGGCCTAACGTTGCTGCTAAAATGCGTCTGCATAAACAAATTAACACAGCTGTTTTTTTTAAATAGGAATCTAGCCTAACAAATGGTAAAAATTGTAACACCGACAGCATTCTGAAGACTTTTTACTCTGTCTGAGACCTTACGTAACCAATTGACGGCCTATAGTTCTTGTTAAGGTTTAGGGTAGTTTGGCTAGCCAAGACCCGACATGACACAGCCTTTGAATTAAAATATACATGTAAGTGCGCGACCATCTGGGTCTCGACCCTGATGTATACTTTAGTGAATTCATGGGGTGAGATCCTTTACCCGGTTATAATGTAGGCCTTAGTGTAGTGTAGGCCTAGTTTAAATCTCCGAAATTTCTTAGCGCCACACAAAAAGCCACTTTAGGTAGATCAGCTTATACACCGGCGCTATATCAATCAAGTCTTCAATAGCCAGGTGGTTTTGCGCGTTCCGGTTACGTGCCAGGTCAGAATCTGGGAATGTCAAGCCGAGGAGACAGCATAATATTAAGGTGCCTCGGTGGTAAGCCCGCGGTGATTGTGGAGGTCGTGCGGTAGCGCAGGAGTAGAATCAAGATATAAAACAGCTGGAAGAGTCGTCAGTGGAAAGCATCAGAGGAGAGTGCAAGCGGATGAGAGGTGCAATTAACAGCAGAGATAGGAGTTTGAGCAAATTGGCTGAGAGATCTTTTAGGGGCCTAGGACAGCGGTTTTCAAACGGTGGTACGTGCAGGGTTTAAAGTGGGTGGGAACGCGTGGGAACGGCGTTCCCACTGCTCTCGAAATTCTTTGCTTGCGTTCCCACTGCTCACGCATGCGTTCCAGTAAAACTCTTCTTTGGAGTTCCCACTGCTCACCCAAACCACTTTAACCACTGGGTACGTGTACCACTAGTGGTGTGCCAGGAGTCGCTAAGTGGTACGCGAAAAAAAATTAAGTTGTCTATGAGTTTATGCCCATCGTTCTTTGATTAGCTATTGAGTTGAAGTCACTATTGAATATTGTAAATATCTGCTTGTCGAAACAAGCCAACAGTTCACATTAACACTTTCTAATAGTGGTTTTATTTTCCTTTCTGTTGATATGATTACCTCCTTAAAATTATCGGCCTAAGTTATATTAATTTTTAAATTTGTCTACCAACGGTCCTAAGCTAATTGCAAAGGGACTTTGCGCTCGCTTGTTAATTGTTTTCTATCTGAACTTTGCTGGTGGTCGCTAACATTCGACATTTTACCTGCTGGCAGGTCTGCAATAAAAATAAAGTCTGAAAACCGCTGGCTAAAGGAGTTCATTCTAAATAGCTGCTGCAGCAATAGCAGCATAGACTAAAGAGCGGTTGCAGAATTTCAGAAAGGAGGAAACTGGATATCGAAAGATGTGGCAATGAGCGACGAGATCTCGGTGGTTGGATGGTGAATAGCCGTTGCCTGCTTCATACGTTAGTCTTCGTGTCATTGAAATTGAGAACGCCTGCGAATTAGAATAGGCCTATAGGCCTACTGCACTTCCCATTTACTTTATCTTGTTAGAATCATAGAATTCTATATCTATCGTTAGAATCGTTAAACGTCGTTGGTTCTTTCTAGACCGAAAGGGGGCAACCATCTTTGTTCTAGCTATTCTATACCCTCCGTCACTTCCTTTGCCGAGAAGTAATCTGATCATCTGCCTTCCAATTCTTCTTCACCTAGACGACACCCGCCTTAGCAGCTGCTCTGACTCATGTCTCCCCTCTGGATACCGGTCTCGGACCTCCTTATGACTATCTTTTGCAAAACCCCTCTGACTTGACGCAGCGTTTGTGAATAAGCTGTGCTTTGCGCTTGACTTTTAAGTGACGCTTTAGAAGTTATAATAATAATAATATTTATTCTTTAATTAAGCGCCTGCAAACGCACTGCGCTGTACAAGTACATGTTATGCGATAAATCTTAACTACTAACAGGACAGACAGCCTGCAATACACGGCGCAAATTGCAGCCTACAAAGCATGTCCGCCTATGGGACTCGATCTCTGTACCTCTCGCACTCTACGCCAGATGTTATCCAATGCGCTATCGGGAGTTTACGACCATGATCATGATCCTTTAGAAGTTTGGAGTTTACGATCGTGATCCCTATTTGAGCCATGCGCGAAATAACTTACTTATAGGACGGACTGGCGGATGGCATTCGGCGACCAACTTGAGTACTTATGATGAGTTATTTAATGGCGAACGATCTACCGAACGGCTGGGAGGAGAGAGTTAGTCGCTCAACTGGTAAGACGAATTTCGTGAAAAAACTAGTAAAAATTAGAGCTTATACAGTGCTGCAGGAGAGTATAGCAAACATATTTCGTCCCGAGTGAATCTGAAGTATATAAGGCGCGTGCTTGTTACAGTCTGGGTTCTGTTTTTACTGGCGGGAGTGGTGGGTCGGTACAAAAGAGTGGCCGAGAGTGGAAGAGGTGTTAGAAAATTTTTGGGAAATTTTCATCCGCTTTGGCATGTTGCAAGCTATATTTTATGCTGTTAATAACTATTAAGACCCGTTGGTACGTAAGTAGTGCGTAGAAATTTAGCGCAAACCAAACAAAAGAATGTAGTTCATCCAAGGACTTTTTTATACAAAGGACTGGAAACTTGTACAACGTCGTGTACCTAATTTTTGAGCGATAATTGGGGTCAGGAAGCTGTCGCATCTTATTTAGATTTTAAAAATGCATTCAGTTAATTAAATTTATGAAGGCAAATCGACGAAAAATTATGTTTGCGAAGTAAAAATTGTCTATGGAGACTTAAAACACCATATTAAGTGTCAAAAACAAAATCTATGGGACGACATCTGTGGATAAGAGTGAAACGGGTAACACATTATTTTCATGAGTAATCCGTCCTCTAATATAGAATCCTTGGTTTTCATCTATGTACAAAGAACGGTGCTGGCCGAACTTGCGTGTATATATGTATGTATGCATATATATATGGACATTTATGTAGTACATTTTCTGTTCATTGGCCAAAAAATAGACTGCTTGTGGCAAGATATATTACAGCATTACCGGTACATATATACTACATATTAGTATTACGTATTAAGTATTACATATACATTACATATTACAGTATTACTTAATAAATTGAAACATTGATTCAGCTCAATACACATTAGCTATTTACCTAATGTTGCGCATGTGTAGGTCAGTTAGATAGCCAATGCGTGCAGCGCTCGGGAGGTACTTGAAAGGCACCATATAAATGTTTTATTATTTTACAGTTGCACTATAGAAGTTATTTGATAAAGTATTAACATACAGCATTGTAAATGAATCTAACTTGGTTAACAGGTGATGGCTGACTAACCATAACTCGGATTCACTTTTCTCTGTGTTACCTGTGCGCATTATAATTGGAATAGTAATGATAATAATGAAAATTAAATAATAATAATTGCAGTAATCAGAGGTTAAATAATTTAAATGATAATTGCAGTGATTGAATTTATTTCTTAAGGGAAACCATACTTCTTCAACGCAAAGACAAAAGAAAGTCGCTGGGAAAGACCAGAAAAATCGACAATGTCTGTGGAAAACGTGACTGCCTCACATCTTCTCGTCAAGCACCGGGAGTCGAGGAGACCGTCGTCATGGAGACAGGAGAAGATAACAAAGACGAAAGATGAAGCTTTGGAAGAGTTGCGTGGTATGTTAAGTGGTGGATGTTGAATTTAAAATTTGACATCCACTGAAAATTGGCAAGGCATCTACTGCTGAGGATGGCAGTAGGCAATTGCATGATAACTGTTAAAGCTTACTTACTTACCCTAAAACATACTAAAATAATTAATTGATTGTTTTAAAAGTGACGGCTTGTATGTTCCAACTAGCGTCTTCGATATAGCCTTGTTTCCTGTTTTCATGACCTATCGAATTTCCATGGACTGCTTTGTATTCTTGACTGTGATCTCATTTAATGTGTTGTTCCATTTGGTAATGGCACCATCATTATCTGAACATGATCTAAAATTTAAAATTTGACATCCACTGAAAATTGGCAAGGCATCTACTGCTGAGGATGGCAGTAGGCAATTGCATGATAACTGTTAAAGCTTACTTACGTACCCTAAAACATACTAAAATAATTAATTGATTGTTTTTAAAGTGACGGCTTGTATGTTACACATGTAACTGAAATTGTTCTTTATTAACTGTAGCACAACTCGAGCTAAAACAGGTGGCGCTTCTGTAAGGTACTTAAAAGGTGCCATATTAATTGTCTTGAAACATAAATACGTGTTATAATAAATTATAATACAGTGCATTAGAATACAATACGCAATACAACGTCTGCTTCACTGTAATGCCACTGGATAGGCCTAAAGTTGCTGTAAAAAGGCATCTGCATAAACAAATTAACACAGTTCTTAAAAAGACGAATCTAGTCGTAACGGTTTATGTTTGTAACACTGGCAGCAGTGTGTTATGGTCTGAGATTTCATGACAGTTCGAATCCTCAGATTTGCAGTTTTGTGTGACCTTACATGCATTAAAAATGTTTGTAATAATATTACATGGGTAATTAGGCTCTTGCGTGTAGGAGTCTAAACTGGGTTTTAAGAAAGCTTCAGTAACATGTGTAACAGCAACATGTGTAACAGTAACATGTGTAACAGTAACTAGTGTAACAGTAACATGTGTAACAGTAGCATGTGTTTTGATCGCTTCAGAGTACCGTCGCTTGATAACATCGAAAGAGGCAACGTTTGAGGAACTTGCTTCGAAGTACAGCGACTGCAGTTCCGCGAAGGACGGTGGCAGCCTGGGCAGTTTCCGCCGTGGAATGATGCAGAAGCCATTCGAGGAGGTAGCATTCGGTCTTAAAGTGGGCGAACTGAGCGAACCTGTGTGGACCGATTCTGGAGTCCACATCATCTTGCGAGTGAAATAGGACGAAGCTACGGCTGGCGTCTTTAAGGATGACCTCAATTTGTAACCTTTTCATGCACGTTACTCCAAGCATTCTCTGGCTTCTTGTTATTATGTTAATTAAATTACAACAATTCTCTTTAACCGTAACATAGCCCTTTCACGCGCTTTACTTCAACGTTCTCGGGCTTGTGATTATGTTAGTTAAATTGCAATGAATTTCTTGAACATCTTGATGTAAAATGAATTATTGGAGCGTTCCTTTACGTCTGTGTTAGTTGCTAATCAATTTCTATAATTGAAGTAATTGACATTTGTCATTTCGCATCCAACTAAAACTGGATGATTTAGCTAGATTGCTGATGAATTATTATAATTTTTGTGTCATTTTTGCAACTTCCGATGTAAGTTTAGACGATATCAATGGATGAAATTTCTAATTATACTCCTCATTTTTATGTGTAACATTTGAGAACACTTGTCTTCATTTCTGGATGAAGCAGTTTGGAATCTAGATTGTTTTGGCAAATATTGTATGTTCTAATCATACAAAACTTTAGTGGATAAATGGTCATGTGCTGTTGTTGTTACTGCACATTTAACTGCTTGTCAGAGTCTGTATAAAATGACTTGTAAACTGTAGAAATTAGTTATTACAGATGGAATTTACCGAATTATTTGTATTTGACTGATGCTCATTAATTAATTCATAGCATTTATATAGTGCCTTTCCAAGATAATTACTCTGAGGCGCCGAGATAATTACTCAGAAATGCTCCCAGCCCAACCTCGGTTTTCAAGTGTTCGTTGAACCAGGATGTAGAAATAAAATCGATTACTGTCACCCACACCTGTGTCACCCATGCATTGCATTTACTACAACAGTAAGATGGAAAAGAATTTTTTCCATGTGTTGGATCTTGTAAGGGGCCATCCATATATTAAATCCTGGAAAATTGACCCCTCTGTTCGCAAGCGTACTTTCTTCCAACCCCCCCCCCCGGGTACGTACTCTTGACGCACACCCACCCCCCCCCCCAAGACCAGCTGCAGAAAGTGTCTCGGCAGCGGACTGTCTGCACTTTAGGCCAGATTGAAGTATGAGTGAGGGCCAATATAGACAAATTACAGCACAGAATATATATAGCACATCACAGAATAACTGCACATGGCTTTTATATAATGTAATAAAACGCCATCGGACGACTATAGGACAATACAGAGTTATAAATAGGCTAATGTGGACGTCATAATTAGAAGTTTATTTTGCGTACGTACACATTAATTTTGTCCCCTCCCCCCCGTTCGCACCCGTACGCAAAATCGAGAATTTCCGACCCCCCTAAGTGCGTACGTAATATGTGGATGGCCCCTAAGAATCCTCTGAACTGGCAGTTTCAAAGAACCCTACCTCGTAGCACAGTTCGTTCTTCCACATCAACAACACAGCCTAATAAAAGGCTTTTTTTAAGGACCAATATTAGACAGAGCTGGAAAGTCCTTTAGCGTCGTGCGACTACTTGGTGTGCAGTCTTCTGGTGGAAAGGAAACAATTATTGCATCTTGTATACATAAAAAAAATTTGTGTAATCAGTTAATTACGTTTACAAAGAACAGTCTAGAAATAACATAACATAACAACAAGGGTTTTAAGTGGTTCAGAAGACGTGTAGTCTGTGTTAGAACCACTGCAAATTTACCTCGAACTCTTAATAGCCCAATTTTCCTAGCTTCTTCTTAAAAGCTGTTATAGTGTCCACTGAGACAGTACTATCGTCCAAACCATTCCACAGGTCTACAACTCTTGCACTAAAGAATTTCTGCCCTAATGTTCCCTTCGGCCTCTTAAATAATTTATACCTGTGTCCCCGAGTTGCCTTGTTCGGTGCTAATTCAAAGAACCTCTCCAACTGCAGTGCTTCCTTTCCAGTGATAATCTTATAAGCTTCAATCAGATCTCTGCTCCTCCTTTTCTCCAATGTTGTTAGTCCACACCTTTTCAACCTTTCTTCATAGCTCAGATCCTTGTAGCCCCAAATCATTTTCGTAGCTCTTCTTTGTACTTTCTCCAGTTTTTCCATGTCCTGTTTCAGGTATGGATTCCATACCTGGATGCAGTATTCCAACTGTGGCCTAACCAGTGATTTGTACAACCTTATTATTATATCTTACAATTACAAAGTATGCACTGTAGACAATTCAAACATCGTATTGAATATCGGGCGTAAAAATTGATTCGGGTGACATCTGTGGGTTCGGATGCAACCGGATATGCAATTATTTTAGCCAGTGGCGGCGCCAGCTATACAATTTCAGCAGGTCGCGTCAGGGTCATGGGAGTTATTCAGCAGGTCGAAGTAATTAATGTTTGAGCTTGACGCATCAAGAACGTAGCCTCAACATAGCTTATATATGTAAAACGAAGAAAATTATTATTGAACTCTTACAGTGGCGTCACTAGGGGGTGCGGGCCGCTACGGGTGACACCTTCAGAAGGGGTGACGACAAAATGACTGTCTAACAAAATGTTGCAGAGTTTCAGAAGAACTGTATTATTTTAAAAATTTACAATAACAGATAACAACAAAAACTTTTTCGTAAGCCTAGCTTATATGTACTGTATCCAGTCTTGTTGTCAAGACCTTAAACCTCAAGACCTTGAACCTCAAGACCAAGACCGAGACCTTGAACCTCAAGACCAAGACCTTGAACCTCAAGACCAAGACCTTGAACCTCAAGACCGAGACCAAGACCCAAAAAATCTCAACCATATGCAGACTTATATTACTTATTAAAAAAATCGTCAAGTCGGACTAGGCCTACTCGATCGCTACCGGTATTTAAATTAAAACATATGAGTCTTTTATTTTATTCACAAAAAAACAACTCCAAATGCAGACTGCAGAGAATTCCGAATTCGTATTTAGGCTACAAAAGTCCTTCATGCGAAATGTTATTCCAAATGCCTGTTGCATTAAAAAAACAATTCACTCAGAATTTTCTTACCAAGACGTGACCTGTGGGGCCTCATAAAAATTCTGCCATGTGAAAAAGAGGCCTACGTTCTACAGGACCTGGTGCTGAAATCACTGGCACACAGAGCAGCATTTTCAAGCACTTGATGCAAATTTACAAATCGTGAATCTGTTTTGAAATGATTCCATGGTAAATAACCTAAAATCAAGATAAATGTCCAAAACAACAGTAAAGCTTCGCATTCACGCCGTGTAAATACTAAAGCAATTGTATTAGTAATTATTGGATAAATTATTAAAAATTTTGCATTTTGTTAGATGACTATTCACATTGTCAAAAGTCTTGGTCTTGGTCTTGCAAAACCAAGACCAAGACTTTGAACCTCAATACCAAGACTTTTGGTCTCAAGACCAAGACCAAGACTTTTAAAAACGAACTCGAGTGCACTCGAGACCAAACCCTTGGTCTCGAGCACAAGACTGATAAAAACCTTACCTTCGCCTACCACATCACTCAGCTAGCCTATCTTGCACCTGCTATATAGGGCCTAGATATACATTCGTGACCTTACTCGACTGCTCCCAATACTTGATTGCAAGATCGCCTGTACAATATATCCACATCAGTTGTCCATTCTAAGCTCGATTACTGTGATTCCCTTTTCTATAACATTGACTCTTAATAAAACGCCTGCAAACAGTCCAGAATACCCTCGCCCGCGAAAGTCACCAAAACTCCCGAACACCACCACATCAGTGACATAACCTCTGTTCTGCAATCATTGGCTAAAAGTGGCTTAGCGACGTCAGCGTATCCATTACGTACAAAATTGTATCTCTTACCTACAACGCCCTTCAAACCTTTCAACCCTCGTACACATTCGCCAGCTATTCACCATCTAATCGCCCAGGTCTACTCGCTCATCATCATCATATAAATTATCTTTCTCTATCTCGGCCTCCAGTCGAAATCTCCACCTCTCTGAAATTCTGCAACCGCTCCTTAGTCTATGCTGCACCCAGGGGCGTCTACACCATAGAAACCTTGTATAGAGCAAATGCTCCATCCAAGAAATAGGGGGATCTGTAAGTGAATGCGCGATTATTTGGGGGTGGGGGAGGAAGGGTAATGGGAAGATGGAGGGAGGGAGGGGAAGTTGCTCCGATGACTTGGGGGGGATAGACGCCTCTGGCTGCACCGGCTCTTTGGAATGATCTTCCAAAAGATCTCCGCCAGTTTGCTCATCCTCCTCTCTCGCCTGTTGACTTCACCTCACCTCCGCTTGCACTGTTTTCCGCTGCTTTCCACTCACGACTGAAAACCGACCTCTTCAAGCTAGGCCTATCCTGATACTAATTCTGCACCACCACACAACCACCATCATCACCGATTACCACTGTAGCACCATAAATGCTGTACGTCTCCTCAGCTTGACCTCCCCGGACTCCTACCTAGCTGGCACCGCGGAAAACGGACAAGGCAGCATGGCTATTGCGGACTTGATTTTATATAGCGCCTGAGTCTAAGCTGGTCTCTCTGACGTGGCTTAATTTTGTGTGGCGCTGAGAGATTTCTAAGATTTATAGGCCTAGGCCGCCTAGCCTACATTAGGCCACAGTATAAATAATTAATTATTTATACTGTGATTAGGCTTTAGAATTTGGAGTTTACGATTACGGTCGTCTAGGTTGCCGTTGCCCATAGAAAGTCACAAATGACAATGGCTATAAAATAAAAATAAAAGCAAATAAAAACCGGGGATATACGTGATCTGATATATGAACTTACCAGAAATGTCTGATTTATCAGAAATTTTTAGAGAAACAGAGGTAGGCCTAGCGCTAGGTCTAATCTGCAGTCCTCAAAAATCCGATGACTAGAAAGTTCGCCAAAAATGTATCGCCACAGAAGAGCTTGATCACGATAAAACTTTGTACCTTTTGAACTTCTAGATTCGCCTGTGCTTACGAGATAACCAAATATTGTTGAGCGATTTAGGGGTTTAATTTTAATAGCGCTAAATAATTATTGGCTAAATTGTCGTGATTTCCGTTTTACGTATAAATTAAATGTCCTCAATTCTAAAGTGCTTTATTTTTGTCGGGCTCAGACTTCCAAACCTAAACTTCAATCAGTTAATTAGTTCAGTTAAAACATTTGGGTTAATAAGCGAATGATCATTAGCATAATTTATGAGTCCACCCCATTTTATGCACAAAAAACTTTCCAGACAACAGGTGGCCCCGTAACCCTTGTAACCCTTGACCTCAAAACTATGCGATCGCCAGCCAATCGGCTTCTTTCTGGGTCAGCACGTGAAGTGATCCGTCTCAGGAAGCGGCAGTCTTTGAGTGCTAAAATCGAAGGTAAATTTAATTAAAACGCAAGCTAATTAAGCAACGGCGTTTAATTAAGCGTCGAATGTGCGCTTGCAATCAAAGTCGGGCAGTGTGGTTCTCTGCCCGAGTCGCATCGGCGAGTCGAGGGCACAATGGAAAGGGTAACGACACCATTGTTGAATGTCGCCCTCTAGTGTGACGGTCGTTTGACGCCGCATGGTGTTGATGTGGCGCTGCTTTATAGTGGCGCCGCATAAACTAGCGTCACCCAGTTATGATCGTATATTTATAGAGAAAAGCGGAAACGCTTGATGGGTCTTCGATTCGAAGTATGAAGTAACATTCATTCATTCAACAGCGTGCATTCATTCATCCATTCATATTCACGGAGATGTCAATAACAGATTGGGTGGATAGATGGATGTACAGACGGATGGACGGATGAGTATATGGATGAATGGATATAGATGGATGGATACATTGGATGTATGAATGAGTGAATATATAGATGAATGCATTGATGGGTTGACGGATGGATAGATTGATAACTGGATGGCAAAATGGATGTTTAAGAAGCACTATCTGTTGCTCATTTAACTTGTAATTGGCTTAAAAACTTTCCAAAATGTACATATCAAGGCATGTAATGTTGCACATTTTTAAGTAGGCCTACATCACAAAGGCTGGGCCCTTGGCGTTGAGCTTATGACCTTGAACCTGATAAGTTATGTTCAGTATAGAATTATTTACTTAAACATAGTCTAAATTATGTTTGCATGTTTATGCGCACACACGCGCGCGCACACACACACGCGCACACCAACACTCATTGTATAGATTGATGCAATTCTTGACTGTCTTTGATTCTTGCAACGGCAGTGCCGCTGCTACTTATGCAGCCCCTCAGCAGTCTGATTCCCCGCCAAACCGTCAAGTGAATGGCATCCAACGGAATTAGTGCCGTGCCTCCCTCTGGTGGTGGCGACAAGCACTACGAAATTTCGTCCGAGATCGGCCGGGGCGCGTATGGGACGGTCTACAAGGCGAGGGATCGAAGGAACGAGGGTGCGTTCGTGGCGCTGAAAGAAATCTCAATCCCGACAAACTCAGAGGAAGGAGTTCCGGCAAGCACAATCCGGGAGATCGGGCTCTTAAAGCAACTCGAGAAATACAACCATCCGAATGTCGTCAGGTTTGATGATATACGAACATTGGTTGTATATCTGTGTTTGTATCTGATAACCTAATCAAATCATATACAATACAGAAGACAACTGCATTCAATACAATACAATGCAATTGTATTCGATACAATGCAATACAACTGTATTTTATGCAATACAACTGTATTTGACACAACACAACTGTATTTGATACAATATTATACAACTATATTTGATACAATACAACTATATTTAATACAATACGACTGTATTTGATGCAATACAACACAACTGTATTTGATCAATACAACTGTATTTAATCTATATAAATAAAGCCAGCTTTCTGTGTGTGTGTGTGTCTGTCTGTCTGTTTGACCGGGCTTAACTTCTACAATTTTGCACCTTTTCACTCGAAACCTTCACTACTATTTCGGCCTTGGCTTCGGACACCCAGTGGAGGGGTTCGCGTCCCCCGTTTTCACCCCTGCCATGGTGAAAATGCCCCAAACCTCTACCCACCCGACCGTCCATCACGTGGAAGTTCGCCTATTCCACTGCCAAGCGGTTCTATTTATGGCGCCGGTATTCCCCAACGTCATTAATAATGCGCTTAACGACACCGCGGTTCTATTTATGGTGCCGGTATTCCCCAACGTCATTAATAATGCGCATTAGTTGTTTACTTCGCACAAAATTTAATGACGATCGATTCGAAGTATATTCATCGTTTTACAACAAAATTTTAACACATGTATGTTCAAAGACAAAGATCTAAATTATTTACAGTATATGAAACAACCAGTCTGCTTTACTAAGGGCGAGGCCGACTACAGACCGGCGGTGAGGGCTAGATTTCTGGCGTTTTCTTTAACACGCCAACGCCCGGTTCACCCTCTTCGACTGCGAAGCAGTCTCCCCCACAGGTCGCCAGACGCCACAAGGGCCTGCAAGACTGAAGGCGTCTACAAGACTGCGAAGCAGTCTCCGCCAGAGGTCGCCAGACGCCACAAGGGCCTCCAAAACTGCGAAGCAGTCGCCGCCAGAGGGCGACTGCGAAGCAGTCACTCCACGGCAGAGGGCGTCTACAAGACTGCGAAGCAGTCTCCTCCAGACATCGCCAGACGCCACAAGGGCCTCCAAGACTGCAAAGCAGTCGCCGCCAGAGGGCGACTGCCAAGATTGCCAAGCAGTCGTTGTTGTTGTTGTTGTTGTTGTTGTTGTTGTTGTTGTTGGTGTTGTTGTTGTTGGTGGTGGTGGTGGTGGTGGTGGTGGTGGTGGTGGTGGTGGTGGTGGTGGTGGTGGTGGTGGTGGTGGTGGTGGTGGTGGTGGTGGTGGTGGTGGTGGTGGTGGTGGTGGTGGTGGTGGTGGTGGTGGTGGTGGTGGTGGTGGTGAAACTTATAACCCCGGGCAACGCCGGGTAATCCAGCTAGTCCAATATAACTGTATTTGATACAATACAATGCAACTGTATTTGATCAATACAACTGTATTTAATCCAATACAACTGTATTTGACACAATACAATACAACTGTATTCGATACAATACAATACAACTGTATTTTGATATTGCCCTCCTTCCAAAGCTCAGAACTACACATGCAACCATACAACATCGATGGCGCTGAGCAACTGTGTATGAAAGACTTGCTCAAGGTCCTTGCAAAAGTGCCTGCCTCATTGGAAGAGACTCGAACCCACACTGTCCACATTAGAGGCCGAGCACTCTAACCATTCAGCAACCATGCCTCACTGACAAATGTAGCAAGGTTATCATGATGCTCAAGGCATCAATCAATGGTCGATTCACGTCAAACCCTAGTCACAAGTCGCAAACCATTGGAGAAGCGAGGTCGAAATCCAATGAATGAGGAAAATGAGAAGTCAGGCTATGGCAGATGAGCATATTCAAACAGTTGATTTGGTTGATTTAGATTTGTGAACAGTTTAGAAATGGTATGGTGATGCAGAGCTGACAGTATATACAGGACTGGGTAAACAATTCCTAACGCTTTGGACCAGCCGCAAGGACTGCACAATACAAGGGCCCAGTTCTGTCCTGTTGATCAATACTTGATAACTGAAGAATTACTTGACCATTTTAAGCCACTGGTTTACTGTGCTTTGTGGTGCTATCTGGTGTACTAGTCTAGTTCTTAATAACATTTAACATAATGTCTTACAGGCTAGCGCAGATTCGCTGCATCTCTGATTTGCTTTGCTCTTCGACAGGCACTATATAAATATCCCATTAAATTACAATTTATATAGAGCATTTAAAACTGTATGCTGTGTGGTATGTTTTGATTACCTTACCGTAACTCATGTTTCCACTGTGTTTTTCAGGCTTATGTTTTGTGTGATAGTCTAGTGAAGTGCTGACTGGGAGGTTGAAGGTTTCTAATCCCCTCCAGGGTGGAAATTTGAAATTTAAGTTGAGATTTCTGCTCCATCTGCTCTCCCAAGCCAACTCAGCTATAATGAGTACACCGACCGTACGCTGTCTGTAGGAAGATGAGATGGCGAGGGAGAGGACTGGTCACCCACTCTTGTATGTCGAGTCATACCATTGGCTGTCCAGGGCTAGCGTAAGGAACTGCTGTTCTCTGTATTCTTGAATCATTTTGTAGGTTGCTCGATGTTTGTCCTGGACGTCGAACTCATCGCGATATGAAACTGATGTTGGTGTTTGAACATGTTGATCAAGATCTTTCGCAGTTCCTAGAAAGCATACCCTCGCCTGGACTCGGACCAGATCGAATTCGGGTACGTTGTCGGTGACAAAACGATCCTTAAGCTGTTTCTTAAATTTTAAAATGGCAGGAACAATACAGATATGATCAGTCGGAACTCTACGAGAGAGGCTCCAGGGATACACCATGTTAACATTTGGTAAAATGATGTAACATTGCAGCTGGGCTTTTGTTGTGGTGAGGCCATCAATTTAGAACTGTCTTTCATTTACCATTTGAGCTGATATGGCTGATGGAGGTAGATGTGTTGCAACTAGCTGCCTGAAAACTCGATCATTTTCTCTGGCCTCTAATGTCGAGTGGTTTATTCTGCAAAAGGTGCTACATAAATTGACAGGTGCAGTACCATTATGCCATATGATAACTAATAATAATAATAATAATAATAGTAATAATAATAATATATTAGTGTTTACTGACAAGCTCACTGACAAACCGCAGTAAGTAACATTGAAACATAGAACACATGTCTTGGCAGCCTATTAGATGCCTGCTCATTTTACAACTGCCCTAGGGAGTGGAAGGCTGAGTCAACCTATAGTTTAAAAGTGGCATGACTGTGAATCACGCTTAAATGTGTGCATGCCATAATTTCAAAGGTACTCGGGTACCGAAAATGCTAGTGGAATCAAATTTAGAGGATGCAGAACATTTTTTCTACATTCCTAGTCTAAAGGAAAAATAAGAGAGCAGTCCTAAACTAACCCCAAGAGGCAGCCATGGTTTGATTTTCTTAGTCTCGGCACACAAGGACAGGTCCTCTCCCTCACCATCTCATCTTCCCACCGACAGTGTACGGTCATTGTACTTGCTGTAGCTGAGTTGGCTAGGGTGCATGTGGAGCAGAAATCTTGTCACAAATTCTGGTGATTTGAACCCTTGACCTCTCGGTTGACAATCCAGCATGTTAACCGCTAGACTATAGCGTTCAGGAAAGCCTCAAGAAATTCTGTTGCTTTATTGAATCTTGTTAAGCTGCAAGAAAGAGGAATTTTTCTTTCCAGGATCTAACGTTCCAGATAATGAACGGAGTCGACTTCATCCACTCCCACCGAATCGTCCACCGTGACCTCAAACCTCAGAACATTCTCATAACTGGGTCGGGGCAGGTCAAGCTCGCTGATTTCGGTCTTGCTAGAGTTTATGGATTCCAGATGGCTCTCACGTCTGTTGTAAGCATGGAGTCTTTTATCGTTGTTTTTTTGTGTCGTTAACAGATTTAACATTTTCTAATGTTTTGAACTAAAACTACAATCTGGTTTGCTAGCTTCATTTATAAAAATCCTTTCTTGCCTGTCAAAATAATTAAATTATTTATTTTATTTAAGTCGGTGTCTGATTAATTAATATTTTTCTGCTTAGTTAACTTTAAAACTATTCTGGCTACAGTAGGTAGTGCTTTCTGTGAGGAACTTAAAAGGATTTTTATGAAGTGTCTAGAAAACTAACGAACGTTCTAATTATGGTAATTAGTTACTCTTGAAAATGTTCTAATAATTGATGTATTAATTACTGAAAATGACCATCTGTATTCCCATTTTGTGTCACAGATATGTCTCTTCCCACTACCATTCAGACTGCCCCATCATCACCATTATTGGAATTTCCCATCATGGTGTCAATTATTATTATTATTTTCTATTAATATTAATTTATTATGGCTGCAAGGTCAGTAAGTCTTGATCTGAGATGCGATGCAAATAAGTGCTCAAGGTCCCTATTATTTTGCATTTTTTAAGTACCATTATCTAATAACTAAGCATCAATCGATGACACTGAGCATCTGTGAGTGAAGGACTTGCTCAAGGTCGCTACACAGTAACCGTCTCAGAGGAGGAGGAGGATCGAATCCACATTGCAAGCCATGTCGTGTCGACTTTTGTCGCTAGGTGGTGACACTGTACTACCGTGCGCCAGAAGTTCTCCTACATGACCAGTACTGTGCAGCCGTTGACATCTGGAGCTGTGGATGCATCTTTGCGGAACTACACACGCGCAGGTTTCTGATCACGTGGTTATTTTACAGGGGGTGGACTAATGGGAGGGTATTTTGACATGCCCCATTTAACAGTTGCCTTCTGTCAAGGTGTCCGACTTTTTTTATAGATGTATGGTATTTGAACATGCCCCAGTTGCTCTAAGCAACATAAGGTATTTTTCTATGCGTCAGTTATCCAGTTGGCCTCAAACACATGGGTATTTGATGTGCCACACATGCCCTCAAAGGTATTTCCACATGCCTCAATTACCCAGAGGTTGGACATTTCAACATACCCGTAATGCTTTCAGAGAGATAAAAAAACACCATACCTCACAGAGATAGGATGTTTTTACTGATATTGTGGTTCTTCTTACTGGTTTGTATGTATTGTTGTAAAGTGTGGGCATTTGTGTAACTCTAACCCTAACAAAATTACTTACTTACTTACCAGCTCTCCTCTGTGTTCCAGTCTTGGATCGAAGGATCTTTCAGTCGATCCACAAATGCAACATCTAGCAACCAGACAACTCTTGGTTGTTGGTTGCACATTGTGTCAACAACCTTTTTAGTTATGTACCAGACTCAAATCGATGAATAACAGTTAGTCTGATTCTTTGCAACTCGGCTACCATATCCATTAACTTTGTCATGTCATGGTACTAATGTGGATAACTTTTCTGAGGCTGATTATGGCGCTATAGAAATGTTTATTTACATTCTGTTATTATCTGTTTTGAGTGGAATATGTCAACGTTGTGGCATTTTTAATTTTCAGGCCGTTGTTTCGAGGGTCATCAGAAGTCGATCAGCTCTGTAAAATCTTTCAGTAAGTCAGACTCTGCAGCTTGTGATTGGTCAATATTCATTGGTATAATTTGATTGATTTAGATTTGTGCTTTTAAAAGTCAGGGGTCCAGAGTCATATTTGAACCAAACCAACTGTTATAAATGCCTGAAAAAGGTGCTGGATAAACCGTTCTGCTTTATACTTCTGCGTAAGAGAGTTTGGTATTGTTTCCAGGTGTATTGGCCTTCCTGCGGAATGCGAATGGCCAGAAGACGTTTCCATTCCCCGGACCTCGTTTCGTGCTTTACCAGATACTCCCCTGGATCAGCTCATCCCAAACATTGAGCCTGAAGCTTGCAGCTTTCTTAAGGCAAGTATTCTGCAACAAGCAGTTTTATGAGAAATTGGCTGTACAGATATTTTACATATTTTATTTTGTTTAAAATTGAAAAAATGTCTCCATTAAGCACCACTGAAAAGTCGTGCTGTTTGAATTATCAGATTTAACCAACAAATTAAAAAAATTTTGACTGATTTTTCTTGAATTGTATGGCATGTGTACATGGTAGTTGATTGGTTAGAGCACTCGCCTTGCAATGCAGAGAGTGGAGAGTGCGGGTTCAAGTCCCTTACTGAACAAGTCCTTCACTTGCAATTGCTCAACACCATCAATTGATGCTTGCCCATCAGATGTCCGAACTTTAAAAATGCATAATAATGATAATAATAATATGAACCTAAGCACATTAAACGAACCTGTGGTTGGTTGACTACACACTAGTACACAGACAGATGGAAATTCCATTATTCTTAATGGAAATTCCATTCCTGTAAATGGAAATGCCATTCCTATTAGTGGAAATTCCATGGCTTGTAAATGTTTGAAATTCTGTTAACTTGTCTGTCATTATTTACAGGCGATGCTGATTTTCAAGCAGACATCACGAATCAGCGCTCGCGATGCGCTCAAGCATGACTACTTCGTAGACTCGCATCTGGCATCTTCGTGCTCATCCACATTATCATCGTCCGGCGTTTCAGCAACCACTTCAAGCACCGACTCAGAGATCCCCAGCATTGCTTGTGATGAGGTGGACGACTACACAGAAACTGTGGACAGCAAGGAACTTATGAACTCATCGGAGTCATGGCCGTCACCGGTGTCAGCACAGAAAACATGAAAACAAGTGAATACGGACTGAAGAAATACTGGGACAGGTAAAGGATAGCACGAAAAGATTCCACCGATACCTTACATTGGTGAGCCGGTCAAATTTTTTTAGATTCAGAATTTTTTTCGAGCTGAAATCTTTTTTCACAGAAATATGGTGGATGCTTGTTGGAGATTGGGAGTTGTCTGCCAGCACGACTATGACGTGAAGCCCATATAGGACCCATATAGAGCCCATATGGGTCCTATCTGATGCCCATGGAAATGCTGGCAGCGGTAATTGATTGTGCCTTGAAGTGTGCCTTTCCTTTTTGAGATTAGATACTTTTTTTTACTCTCTTTGTATTTTTAGAAGTAGAAAATTTCAAATTTATTGTGGACTTGTTTTTTGGGCACATATCTCGTATTTTATAAGAGGAAGTACTTTCACTGTGTTCTCTGGAGAGGTTGTTGTTGTTAAATGATCTTTTAAAAATGGCCAGTTGGAGCCAAGCGTCAGTGCAGATGCAGCCAATAGGAATCAAGGACTTCTATGGCTCAACCAGTTAGAGTTGGTATTAAGCCTGTTGGGATATTGCCAGTGCAACCAATGAGAGTTGAGGTGTTTTGGAGTTTTGGAGATGTGGCCAATAGGAATCAAGTACTTATGTGGATCACCCAGTTAGAATTGGTAAGCTTGTTGGGATATGGCCAGTGGGATATTAAGTTTCCTGGAATACAGCCAGTGAGTTGGGAATATGTAGGAACTGTTGTCCTGTCAGGCTGCAGCCAATGAGAGTTGAAGTGTTGTGGAAATGTGACCAATAGAAATCAAGATCTTGCTGGGATGCGGCCAGAGTTGATATCTTAAATTTGGAGATGCAGCCAATAGAAATCAAGATCACGCAGGGATGTAGCCAATGAGAGTTAAGATGTTTTTGAGATGCAGCCGGTAGAAATTGAAATTTTGTGGGATGCAGCCAATAAGAGTTGATCATTGTTTTCTTACTTGTTTTTAATGTATCTCAAGAACTAGTTTTTGTAGGTTAAGGCAGCTGAGACTTTACAACAGCAGTTTATATGTAAGCAGAACACTGGTAGAGTTCATTTTGTACACTGTTTTAGCCAGTAGAACTGTACTTTTATTACCATTAGGTGAAAATCAAGTTTAGGCATCTTAATATCTCACAGTTTAACCGCTTGACCTGATCTGACTATTGTTTGTGCCGACAGACTTTGACAACTCAGTGAGTGTCTTTGTGCTCTGTAACAAGTTACCCATTATATTACCTGGCAGCATTGCATGCCTTTTATTATTATTATTTTATCATTATTGTCATTATTATTACTATTAGTATTATTAATTAGTAACTTCTATAGCACCAGTTTTTAATGCACAAGGCATCATCAACGGATAGTGCATCAAAGTGAAGCTATAACTAGGTCAACATCTGGATCAGTCCTCTGAGACGATTTCTGGTGTCTTGCATCAAGCGTTGTAACGGCAAGGTATCTCGATTTGTTTGTTATTTCATGCATTTATGAAGTTGTGTTCACTTTTGTAAACGTTTATTACCTGTGCCAGATACACTGCTACACCAGAGACTGACTATAGCATGCTGCATTATAATGTGAATTCTGATATAACCCAGTCAAAAGAAATAATGTGGGTTTTGTTATGGCTTCCAGAGGTGATGTTGTATGAGTTTCTGGTGTGTACATTCGATTTTAGTTTTGTTTAACTGTTGTATGCTTTCAGAGACTTTCCCGAGGAGATTTAAGCTATCATGACATTTTGTTTTAGCTACAAATACTGATGTACGTGTATTAAGCTCATCTTTCATTTTGTAAAAATTTTTATTGAGGGAAGTTAATCAACTCAGGATCTTTTGAAATGTTACTTTTGCTAATTGTGTCGACGTTTTGTCATGACCGTGCCACATGACTTCAGTTCTACGACGTCTATCTTTCAGATTGGCAAAAATTGTCATTACGGAAAGGTTTCTGCTTTGATGGGTGGCAGAGTACAAATGCATTTGCACCGCTGTAACAAGCTGTGTGCAAGGTTGGACAAACGTCCAACAGGTGTGTCTAGGTGGGCAACATCTGGATTAAGCAGTGCAGGTGTGTAATTGCTGTCTTCATGTATGTGCTTGAGCCAAAACGTCCTTCAGCCTCTGAGGACTATCGTTGAAAGAGGCATTTAGCATATATAAGCGATTACGTTACGTTTGATTTAAACATGTATCGTAATTTAAACTAACTGCATGTCCACGACAGTTTGATGGCAGCTCGACGTTTTACAAGTTAGTTTTCTAGAGCATTCTTCAGTATTTACCTCAAAGCTGTACTCATAACGTCCGGATATGGCTTAAACTAATGCAGCAGTTTGGACAGCAATTGCCTCACAAGAAATCACAGCACTGACTTTTAACGAAACAGTTAAGTGGTCTTTTGAAGAGCGGGTACAAAACTTTCTAACAGCTCAGGCTACAGCGATTTTATGTATATATGTTTGCATCGCGACACTTTGTACAGTGCCTTGAACACTTTTAACGACAAGAGTTTGTCTGTCTCCACTTCAATCGGTCTTAAACGCAGCTGCTCGCTCTGATTGCCCGCCTTCCACGCTACTCTCATATCTCGACTTTTATGTCTGAGCAATTGCATTGGCTTCTGCTCACCGCGCGTATCCAGTTTAAAATTCTTTTTCTTACCTCTCGAGCGTTCCAGGGCAAAGCTCCTCGTTACCTCTGTGATGTTATCTGTCGACCTCTGACGGTTGCCTCTGGCCGTCCTCTCCGTTCTTTAGACCGACATGACCTCTTAGTCCCTCGGACCCGGACTTCTATGGCTCAACACCGTGCCTACGCATCTGCTGGCCCGTCCCTCTGGAATGATCTTCCTCCTATGACTCGTTCTCAGATTCTAACTGGGGGAATTTCTGCTACTTCTCGATGTCTTAAGACTTTTCTTTTCTCACGGAGCTCTGCGCACTGGGAGCGCCTCTGATTAGGTTGTACTGCGAGAGGCGCTTTATAAATGCATAAATACAATACAATACAAAAAGAGTGTACTAAAAGTGACGGGAAACCAATGCAGCTTGTCGTTAAAGAGTACATGCATGTTTCAAATGCATTGCACACATGACTATCTCTAACTGATCTAAACAAGTGCATTTCAGACTTTGAAAATGCTGCTGGACAGATTCTGTATTGACACCACACACTTTATGTGCATGTCCATCCACACTAACATTTTCTGTTATTAGCAGGCATTATTAGAGTTGTGTACAGTCTGTACTGGCGCCAGATACAGTTGGTTGTCTTTGTGTTAGTTTGAAGGTATTTAGTTTTGTTAGTTTGTCTTCTAGTTCTTATTGTTTGCAACATCCGACAGATTGTGGATTAATATCAAAATTTATGTCTTGGTGACAAAACTACCGCTCTTTAAACAGAACGGTTTGCTTATAATATTTGCTTTATTTTGATGGAACCACATGACTTGTCAATGAACTCGCTATGCTCTTTTTCTTCTTTCCAAATATGCCTAAAAATTTACTTTTTCCTATTGGCTTTCGAACATCTGGATATTGAACTGCTCTTCATCTGGCGACTTACTAACCACACCTCAGATTCGCATTTCTGTGTGACCTTGCGTGCATTAAAAATGTTCATGATAATAATAATAATGCTTTCCTCAAATACCTTCTTCCGTTATAAACTTCTTCTGTACAGACATCTACTTACTTACTATCATGATGTATCGGAATCTTTGTATGATTCTGCTTCAATTAGCAGGGAATAGCAAAAAAATTCACAGCAGAGAGTTTATTATTTCCACCAATTTTGATTATTTCAATTATTTAATTTCTGTATGTTTTACTTCACACTGTATCTTGCAAAAATACAGAAATCGACGTTTATATTTCACTGTATGTGTATATGGAAAAGTGCATGCCAGTTTCACAAGCATGGCAGATTTTGTTTACATGTTTAGTGTTCTGCCAACCATTCCATGTGCATTTACAAACAGCACTGTCTCATTTGAGAGTTGCACAGGTGGATCCAAAGGCCACGTCAGGGGTGAAAGAAGATGGTTTTTAGGTTTGGGGATTAAAGACTAACACATACAAGAGTCCAAAATTAGTTTTTGTTAGAAATTTGAACAAAAAAATTTAAATTTTTTTCAGTTGAAAAACAATTTGTAAATTATTAAAATTGCAGTGATTGGCACGTTTAGCAGATCGTGCTACGTCAGTGTCCATCGCTGCACAGAATCGGAGCTTAGTGCACTGCCCATGTTCTGGTTTACATTGTCTGGTTGAAATCATCAAACTTGCTGGAAATAATGAAAACTAAACCCCCAAAATTTAAAAATATGTTGAACCCCTGGAGAGACATGCATAGTGCCCCTGTCCGAGTTTAGGCTGAGGGCACTGAGGGGTTTGACTGGATTGCCTGTTCTGGATCCACCCTTGCATGCCCACCATTTGCTGTTTTCACTGATTTCTAAACTCTGCTGTATGTATGTATTAAGATACTTAATATAGCGCATTTTGTTTTCGGTTACTGGGCTTTGCGTCCGAAAGTGTTCAGTTTTTCTAAGCTTTTCAGTTCGCATTTAAAATTTTGTGCTGATCATCTACAGTCAGTAGAAGTTGCCTTGTTGAGCTCTGATTTGCAAATTTTATTTTTATATGAACGATTTTTTGAGAGAAATACAAGTTTCTGGTTTTGCAATGCATTGCTCAGTTGATGACACGAGGCTTGATTTTTAAAGTGACATGTCTACTTTCTATCTGCACATATACACATGTTCAAAGTTCAAACGTTTAAGTAACGATGCATGTGCAATGCACAAGAAATGGAACCACAGTACCGATTATATTTGTAGTTTTACGTAAATGGTAGTAGAATGTATGGGGAAAATACATTTCGATTGGAAATAGTCTTGAATCAAGGAGGGGCAAGTTCATCCTATCCTGATCCTGTGTGAATCATGCCCTGTTTAATGCTGCCCTCATGGCAGCATTAAACAGCTGATGCTGTATGAGCTGATGCCAAAAGGAAACACGCCTTTGGCAATCTTGGAACATCACTGGATGGGGTGTTTAATATTAGTAATAGTAATGATAATAAGACGATTTGTATAACGCCTTAGAACAGCCGAGGCCGAAAAAGACACTGTACACGAGTTCAAAAAACAAATGACAGTCATACAATACTTTGCTTAGTTAGGTCTATGCACAAATCCGGATCTTGTGGTTAATGGGAAATATATCAATCTTTAATGCCCGAAAAACATTAGTAGCACAAAACAAGAAGAATATGAAAACAAAACAAAAAACTCAGTCACTTGTGGTGTTTGAGAGAAAACACAACATCACTGTCACGTGAAAGACATTTCTGGATAAATCGCAGTCTCCTAGAAATAACTAGTTACAGAACGATGACGGTCACGACGACCACCACCACCCCACTGAATAGCACGTCAGCAGCACGTGGAATTCTACGAACAGTTTGGCGTGTACAACCTACGTAAATCATTCTGAATGGGATAGCTAGACAAAATTAAGACCCGCCTTCAAGTGTCACGCTTGTCGCAAAACGTGTGGGCACTTTGGAATGGTTTATTCACACGCAAGTGTGTCATGCCAGTCCCTATTAATAGTTATCAAACAAAGTCTGTCACGCGTTGATGAATTAATACTTTATTTTTAGCGGACAAACTTAAATCTTGACCAAACACTTGCCGCCATGTTGATCTTCTAATAGACCCCGACCGATAGGTGGTGCACATTGCAAACGAATTCTTTTCTTAGTGCACTTACAATAATCTCGAGCAAAGTGTGCAGCTTAACAAATTAACATTAATAGCACAAATCGGTGTTCGACACAGATACCGAATTTGAGCGTAAATTGTGCTTTGTCTGAGGTACGATCACAGACAGTATAAGTAATTATTTATACTGTGGTACGATATCGAAAGTAAGCGGGATAAGTGGCGGTTTCTCTAGAATTTCAGCGGATAGCTCAGCGGCTAACTATAGGTAATACACGGCGCGAATGCAAAGTTTCGCAACTACTCCGTTATGAAGATTTAATATCAAATTTGTCCAGTCTTGTTGTCCTCGAGACCAAGGTCTTGGTCTCGAGTGCACTCGAGTTCGTTTTTAAAAGTCTTGGTCTTGGTCTTGAGGTTCAAGGTCTTGGTCTTAGTCTTGGTCTTGAGGTTCAAAGTCTTGGTCTTGGTCTCGCAAGACCAAGACCGGCTGTCAATATGAACAGTCATTTAACAGAACTCAAGAATTTTGTATCAAGCCTGCTTGCATCATACGACCAATATCTATGGATGGATACAAGTCTTGTTGGTCAGGAAAACCCATTGGCAGCAGCAACAGTTATTCTGTAACAGACGGTATGATTATGATAAACCATGGGAAGATTTCAAAAGGACTCACTCAAAGTGTATAGAAGGCCTTCTATACACTTTGGGACTCACTATCTGTACATTTACACCCAAAAAATCGCAATCAGGTCAAGACTTCAAAAATTGTCAAGTCGGAATATTCGCTATTTTAATGAAAACATGAGTTTTTTTATTTATTTTATTCAAGCAAATTAACTTTAAATCCGAATTTGTATTCAAAAGTCCTTCATGCAAACTATTATTCCAAATGCCTTTTGTATTTTATAAAAACCAATTCGCTCAGAATTTTCTGACCAAGACGTGCCTGGTGGGCTTCATAAAAATTCCGCCATGTGAAAAAATACGTTCGACAGGTACTGAAGTCGCTAACATACAAAGAAGCTTTTCAGTAATTTTTTGCTTGAAAAGCTTCTTTGTATGTTAGCGACTTCAGCACCTGTCGAACGTATTTTTTCACTTTGAATACAAATTCGGATTTCTCTACAGTTTGCATTTAAAGTTAATTTGCTTGAATAAGATAAAAGACTCATGTTTTCATTAAAATAGCGAATATTCCGACTTGACAATTTTTGAAGTCTTGACCTGATTGCGATTTTTTGGGTCTTGGTCTTGGTCTTGGTCTTGAGGTTCAAGGTCTTGGTCTTGGTCTTGGTCTCGAGGTTCAAAGTCTTGGTCTTGAGGCTCAAGGTCTTGGTCTTGGTCTTGAGGTTCAAGGTCTTGGTCTTGGTCTTGGTCTTGAGGTTTAAGGTCTTGACAACAAGACTGAATTTGTCCTGTATCGAACACGTTTTCTTTATAATGTTTTCATAAATTAATTTTTATTATTTATATATGCATGTACATGCTGCATCTCTCTGAAGCCGGTTTATTAATAGAATAAAACAGGGTTTCGCGTGAGTGTCCTATTTACTGCAAAGTTCTATACACTTTGTATTTACTGCATCGATTTTCACTGCCATTGCGATTCTTTTTCTGTTTTAAAGTAATATCTCGCCAAGAAAATTTTTCACATCACATTAAATTAAAATAACTAAATTATTCTTTTATTAAAATAACTAAATTATTTTTAATAGCTGAAGATAGATCATAGGTACCGTTCCGGCAGAAAACTGCTGACTGCATGATACTTATATTCAGCAGTTTAAATCGGCTGAGAGATGTGACAGACGAGTCGTAGTGGTTTGAGTTTCGAAGTGCGAATCAGCAGAAGCGGATCCAACGGCAACAGAGTGAGATCGGTGATTATTTCGACCAAAATGGCATCAACATTCCTCGCCGTTCCCGTTAAAAAGACATGGGAACTGGACTTGGCGAAACCTCTGAGGAGTTTCATCGCCGACACGTACACCAACTGCAATCCGGACGATTATAAATCGGCTCTGACGGAGTTTAACAAACTGAGGAACAACGTAATTGCAAAATCTGTCGACAAACACGAGTCGGCCCTCGAAGTCCTCTATAGGTAAAAGTAGAGACATTTTAATTCCTTTTCGTAAACGATTGCGAATACACCATTAGAGCCCACTCTTTGGCAGACCCCAGTTTTTAAAATAATGTTTAGTAAAACTTCTCATAGTACAAAATGTTGGATAATGAGAAGTCGAAAACGTGGAATGTGGGCATTGCTGTATAATTCAGAGAAGTGAAGATACACGACTCTCCACGAGTATTATCGCCTGTCAGGGCAGTGTTAAATCTTATTAAATGACTTTTTTGTTTGATGCAATCAAGTCACTGGTATCTGTATAATCTTGTTTAGTTCCTTGCAGTCCAGATCAGGTAGCATAACACTGAAATTCAAATTCCCAAACGGTTTGGGGCACGGGTAAAATGCTGATTTGCTGATTGCTGATTTGCTGATTGGCGAGGGGTAAAATGCTGATTAGAAAAATGCTGATTGGTCATGCTGATTGGTGGGTAAAATGCTGATTGAAAATATGCTGATTGGTCATGCTGTTTGGTGGGTAAAATTATGATAAAAGAAGTACTGAAGATTGTGTCCGAGTGTAGTTTCTGGTCGTTGACTTTGCATTTTCATGCGGAAAATCAGCTGCGACTTTCTCATCACCGTTGTAGTTGATTACGACAGAATTTGGACGATCCTTTCGAAAATATGCTGTTTTGGTGAAGCACTTGCTCCATGACTTTGGAATGTCATAGATCTGGAAATACATTCTGTCACATAGACCACTGCCACATTTTCTTTCTTTTGCTGATCCACAAAAATGCCAACGATATCCATCAACTTTCCAATCATCCTTCTTAAAATCTTCTGACCACGAATAATTATTTAAAAGTTTGTTGATTTCAATTAGCATTCGTTAATTGAAACCATATTGAAAACAACAAAGTGTATTTGCTTCTATGATCACTACTTCCTTAAATTTCAATCAGCATTTTACCCTGTTGATTTCAATTAGCATTTGTTAATTCAAATCATATTGAAAACAACAAAGTGTATTTGCTTGTGTGATCACTAGTTGCCTGGATTTCTATCAGCATTTGTTAATTAAAACAATCAGCATTTTACCCTTTGATTTGCTGATTTGGCTGCTAGGTAAAATGCTGATCAATCAGCATTTTCTAATCAGCATTTTACCCCTCGCCAATCAGCAAATCAGCAATCAGCAAATCAGCATTTTACCCGTGCCCAACGGTTTGTCGTTGAAACTCGGAGTGTAGAAGCATAGCCCGAGCAGTACAGCGGATTATTGTCTTTATGTTTTGCGTCGATTTATGATCCAAAGGAAAATTCCAGAAACCAGTAAAACCACTGACTGAAAAATTTACTGTCTGTGTGCCGGAGTGGTGCATTCAAATGTTGAGGCGCTGAGGGTGGATGTTGGTTAGGACAAGGCCTGTAATATGATATATTATTAAACATTTATATAGCGACTTTATAAACTATTCTACCCACTGAAATATAGAAATATGCTGAAGAAGTCAATTATTTGAGGCATTAGGTTATGACTGTCTGAGTCAGTTGTGTTCTGTTGTGCAGGTACTATGATCAGCTTGTGGCTATCGAGACTAAGTTTCCGATGTCTGAAAATCAGGTATGTGAGTGATTTAGTTTTCTGTAGGAAACGTTCAAGTGTTGGAATTTTAATGTGTGAATTGTAATTCTAGTTAAAGCTGAATTCGTCAGAAATATAAACGTATATATTAAGGGTTGCTGAATTGTGTCCTGATGTTGTTACAGTATGCCAGAATCTCTTCGTAACGCACATCGTTTTCACAAAAGTACTGATGCTGCATGACAGTAGCATGGATTTGAGATTTTACTTTGCTTTAAAGCTGGACGCAACTTCTATAGCACCAGTGTCTAAGGCTTTGACCAATGGCGCACCAAAACCAATTCTCGGTCTAGAGCAGGGGTTCCCAACCTTTTCTATGCCCTGCACCCCTAGGAAATGTTTGATTAAAGTTTGCACTCAGTGCATAAAATGCAAATATAAATTGAGCAATTAGAAAAATTATGAACAGTAAAAAGTCACACCCCTGGGGGTGTGGGCACCCCAGGTTGGGAACCTCTGGTCTAGAGAGGTCAGTAGCTAGAGAGTCAGTCCACTGAAACGGCCGAGAGGCAGCGTATGGTGGATATGCCCACCGGAAACTTAGGCAAGTCTTGGCAAACGACAACAGTGTACTAAAAGCGACTGGGGAACCAGTGCAGCTCGCTGTTAGAGTGTTGAGACCAAAATGGTACAGTGACGAAGCAGAATGAACAGATGCAAGCCATCATTATGACACGTTTATACTCTGGTATTGGCACCTCTGATGAGTCTCTCTTGAGGAGGTGCTATATAAATCTGTCATTACATTTACTTGACCCGATCTACAAGCATGGCGCTGTAAGGAGGTTTCCGTGTACCCCAAATTTCTCGTAAGATATTTATTTTCTACTTTGTGTCTAACTTGACAACAAATGTAATGGCATCTTTCCAAGTATTTTCTTGAGACAGGCCTGGAAATTGATCTGACATGTCTGGCTATTGCTCATGTAGGTGGTCTGGCTGTTGTTCGTGTAGATAGTCTGGCGGTTGTTTGTGTAGATAGTCTGGCTGTTGTTTGTGTAGATAGTCTGGCTGTTGTTTGTGTAGATAGTCTGGCTGTTGTTCGTGCAGATAGTCTGGCTGTTGTTTGTGTAGATAGTCTGGCTGTTGTTTGTGTAGATAGTCTGGCTGTTGTTCGTGTAGATAGTATGGAGCCCTGTTGTTTGTGTAGATAGTCGGGCTACTTATTATTCTTGTAGATAGTCTGACTATTGTTGTTGTAGATAGTCTGGCTATTGTTCTTTTAGATAAGGATAAACTTCAAGTGGCAGGACGCCTTTTCCGGGAAGCGAACTCTGAGTTAGTGTTTCTAATATCTTTACTGCATGACTTAAATATATTCGTTTTTACACCAGTGATGGCAGCCTGAGCACTTACCTTACCTTGTTTGACCTTACTGTGTCCTACCTTACATGTTGCCAGTTTTCCTTAGCCTTGGCTGTCGACTGATACTTTAAGCATTATTACAGTGGCACTATAGAAGTTATTGAATTATTTTAATATTATTAGTATGTTTTGGTAGTGCTCTGCTTAGGTACACAGGATCCCTCAGCGACATAAAAATTAATAAAAAGGAGTGAAATAACGTCTGGAATGGCACCTATTCATTGAAGTCCAGTGCGGCACTGACCCAGTTGCATGATTGTTGATTTGGCCTATATATGCTGACCCAGTGTACGTTTTGACAAGAACTATGTGATGATTCAGTTGAGGTTTAACCCTGCCTATATCAGTGCCAATATATACACTGACCCAGTTGCATGTTTTTGTATATGGCAGCAATCGCCTCTGGGTCGTTTGAGCGTGTCTGCGTACTGTTTAACATCGCTGCATTGCAGAGCCAGATTGCTGGCACTCAGAACCTAACATCTGATGAAGGACTTAAGATGGCCGCAAAGCTCTTCCAGGTACATGTTTGTTAAACACTATGTTATTAGTAATTACGGGTACTTGTTCATTATTATTTCTTAATTATATTATTATTTTTTAAACAAGATTAATTCAGAGGATGTAGAAAACTCTTCTGTTTGACTTTAGAATCCTGATTATTATTGTTATAAATTTTGTAGTTATTATTATTAGTAGTAGTATTATTAGTAGTAGTAATAGTAGTATTGTTATTATTATTTTATTATTACTATTTTATGGAAATGGTTCAGATTTTCTGACTTTGCCTAGAAACTGTTTTAAAATAATTTTAACCTGATGATTGAGTAATGAGTACTTGTTTAAATTCTGTCTGATTGCATTTGGTATTTAAATATTCATGAGCATCATCGTTAATTATTCATGAACTGGTTATAAATTATTCATGTTGATGATTGTATGTTTTCAGCAATCGAGTGGCATATTTGCCCACCTGCAGACGATCACTCTGTCCAGCGTCCAGGGTAGCCCAACCCCTGACCTTCACCCGGATACCCTCAACGCTCTGGGTGCCCTCATGTTGGCCCAGGCCCAGGACTCTTTTGTTAGGAAAGCCATGAACGGTTGGTACTAGCAGTTGGTACTAGCATTTGGTACTAGCAGTTGGTTATAACATACTCATAAACTAGGTCATGCTTAACCTTGTAGCGAGTTTAGCAACTCGAAAATTTCATCCTCTGATTTCTTCTATAATTTTGCAGATTCCTATGACTCCTCTTTAGCATTAGTTTTTCATTCTTGGTTTTAAGCTTTGCCAGTCATATCACGACCTTTGTAATTCACAGGTGTTTAGACCACCCTTCTTTATCCTAAAGAGCCAATTGGTCAATTTGTGAAGTACAGTAATAGCGGATTAGATTTTAGACAGAGGTTCAAATTATGAATTATTATTATTATGACGCTATAGAAGTTATGAGATTGGAATAACTGTGCTATATAAATTTACTGCACATGGTTGTTTTTGGCAGACAAGATGAAACCAGGAGTTGTGGCCAAGCTGGCATTGCAGTGCTCCGACCTGTATGCCGATGCCTCCAAACTACTCGGCCTGGAGTCGATAAAAAGTCTCTGGCCAAAGGTACGCCATCTGTTGTTAAAGAACCATGATGAAATTCATGTAGCTTCTTTTCCAGGAAAACTGCCTGTGACTAGTCGTAATTGTTATCACAGATTTATATAGTGCCTCATTTCGAGAGACATTTGAGAAGCACTTCCGACCTAATGACGGATCATACCAGGACTGAGCAAAATGGTTTTCAAGCACTGGCAGAAAAGAGATAAAGAATGACCAATGCAAGGCAACCTATTCAAGAAAGTATGATGATGTTTTGGAACTTGCACACGTTTTAATAAATTGACTGAAATCTAAAAACGAAACATATTCCGATGATTATTCTTTTCATAATAATTTGGCCATAAGCAAATAATCATGGCCTTTTATTGGTTTTTGTTGAGAATATCTGAAACTTGAGTTGGCACTATGTTGACAATGAATTTTCCATCACTGTGGCAGGCGTTGATTCAGCATTAGTAGTCTTTAGTCATCTTGTTTATTATTAATTTATTGTTTATTTTATTGTTATTTGTTTATTGTTATTTTGCTTTACTTATTATTTATTTTTATTATTTTATTTATTTGTTATTCATTTATATATATATTTTACTTTTATTAATTTTATTTATTTATTTATGCATTATTATTTTATTTATTTATATTATTTCATTTATGTTTTATTTATTATTTATTGATTATTTATTCATTTATATTAATTTTTTTTTACTATTTATTTATTTTTTATATTTATTTTGTTGTTTATTTATTTTCATTTCATTTGTTTTTATTATTCTTATTTTTGTATTTTATCATTTATTTATATGTTAACTTTTAGTGGTCTTATCTTGCATTTATGTAGCTCCACCGTAGACACGGTACTTTTGTACTTGTGGCCTTTGTTTCGATTGCCTCTTGTCTGTTCCTTTTCAGGAGTGGCTGAACAGCGTGGCAGGGAGGCAGGCAGCCTTCCACGGAATTGCTCAATACCACCAGAGCCTTGTCTCAAAGGATGCCAAGGACTTTGGCGAAGAGATCGCACGACTTCGAGTAGGGCTGCCTCTATTATAATTATTATTATTAATAGTAATACTTTTAGGATTATTATTATTAATATTATTTTTGTTATTATTATTAATGATAATAATAATGATATTAATCATAATGATAATAATTTTATTATTATTATCATATGAAGGTTTATAAAGCGCGTTAATATGACTACATAGACCGCATGTGTACTAACATAATATCCAAGGCCAACATACTGAATCACTTTTACCTTAACCCTTTGAACTTAGTTCAATACTTTAACATAGTATTAACATAGTATCCATCTGTAGTGCGAATAGGGAATGCCCATGTCTGTGCCAGCATGCCCATGAAATATTTGATGGACCCCATATGGGCGAGTTGACAGGGAGATACCCTGTTCTACCAGCAGAAAAATGGTAGTTTATGTGTTAGCAGTTGGCCAGTTTGTTCAGCCAGTTAGCCGGTTTGTGCAGCCAGTTAGCCGGTTTGTGTAGCCAGTTTGTGCATCTAGTTATCCAGTTTGTGTAGCCATTTAGCCACTTTGTGTAGCCAGTTAGCAACAATTTTGTAGTGTAATCATAACGTTCGTTTCATTTTCTGATTTTGAGAACATATTACTACTTAACTTTAACGATTTTACCTTCCTTGCTGTGATTTTAACTAGGGATTTCAACAGGTCGAAAACTCTTGTCTTTTTTTGTAGTCGTCGGGACTTTATGCTTTTTAGGTTTCGCTAATTTGTTGACTTTTAAGTTTCTAAGGTTTTTCTTTTTTCACAGTTTTATTATTGTCTTGAATATTGACTTCATAAGCTAACAGTTTAGTAGGCAACGCTGTTGTTGATTGAAAATCTTATGTGGTTCAATCCAAATCAAATTCTTAAATGTCAGCATCTTACTAAATGTTGATTGGGTGATGTTTGTTCAGAACTCCAAGGACCTTCTATTGGCTGCTGAAACAAGAGGTGGTGCAACCTTTGTCTTTCAAGACATCCAGAAGAAGGTCGTGAGAGCTCTCCAGGAGGCGGAGAAGGATAACAACTTCATCTATCATGCCAAAATCCCAGAACTCACGTCGCTCGCGTCGATCGGAAAGGCGGCCGTAGCAAAGAGCACTCCTCTGTCAGGCAATCTAAGTTCCAGTTTCAAAGGTAAATCTGGCTTATCCAAAGGTGAATCTGATTTTCCTAAAGCTGAATCTGGTTTTCCGAAAGTTAAATCTGGCTTGTGGTTGATTTGTTGGAGCACTTGCCTGTAATTTGAAGAGTACGGTTCAAGCCTCACCCTACCCTACCAGGATACCACTGAATTTTAGGTGAGTGTTTCAGCTGGAGGTTCTTTGTTATTTTAGATTTGTTTGAGAAGGTCGTGCCTCTGTCAGTTCATATGGCCCTCCAAGCCTTCAACAATCGCAAGTCAGAGATTGTTAACATGGAAATCGGGCGTTTACGAGAGGCAACACAACTTCTCAATGGGTTAGTCATAAGCCATAAATCCAACAG
This sequence comes from Allolobophora icterica, assembly GCA_963556255.1. NCBI lineage: Eukaryota > Metazoa > Annelida > Clitellata > Crassiclitellata > Lumbricidae > Allolobophora > Allolobophora icterica. Next base: position 49,816,297 of record OY744607.1, on the reverse strand, counting down.
TCTTAATCAAATTGTAATAAAAGCAGTATCAGTAAACAAAAGAGTTAAACATCATTACAGAAATATCAGTAAACAAAAGAGTTAAACTTCATTACAACAAATATCGGTTAACGATAGAGTTAAACATCGTTACAAACAGAAATTTCGGTTAATAAAAGAGTTAAAAGTCATGACAAACACAAATATCAGTTAAAACAAAGGACTGCTGTGAAACTGTCTTTTCTTCTTCCAGCGTTCTCGTTTCCCTGAATCTCCCGGCCGCAATCGAAGATGTGGCGGGTGGAGCCCAGGTCCCACAGTCCGTCCTCGAGAAGGCGCAGAAGCTTCGGACAGCCGGAGGATACCAGCAGATTGTTCAGCTCATCACCGACCTGCCACTCTCTCTCCAGCGCAACAAGGAAATCCTCGATGAGGTACAGTGCTTGTGGTTATCTAGTAAATCCAGTGTAATCCAGTCTTAATCTAATCCAGTGTTAATCTCATCCAGTCTATTTAATTCTTAATCCAATGTAATCCAGTCTTAATTTAATCTTGATCCATCCAGTCTAATCCGTTCTAATCTTATCCGTTTCAATCTATCGCACTTAGAGATGTTCTTAACATTTTAGTAGTTGAGCAACCCCTTTTGGGTAGAGCAGGATAGGATGGTAGGGTGGAATATAATGGGGTTGGGTAGGGTAGAGGACACAGCAAAGTAGGGTTTTGTGTGGTAGAGTAACATGGGTAAGGCATCGTACCAGTGTATGGTATGTAGGAATGGGGAACATTATGTACATGATGGATAGGGTAATGTAAGGATGGTGAGGTAAGGTGGCATAAGATAGGGCATGGTAAGCTAGATTATATTCGATTTGCTGACACAATATGAAACCACTCATGCAAAACAAGCCACGATTCGTTTTCGAAATGCAGCGATCTGCATGTGTCCACCAGAGGGGTGCCTCTCTGTCTCAGTGGACTGATATGGATATTGACCCGATTATGGCTTGGGTTTGGTAATTGTAATTGGTAACTTCTGTCTAATGCACAAAGTATCAACCGATGGCACACCAAAACCAAGCCTTAACCAGGTTATACAGAAGAGGAGTTTGTAAGACTGTGCCATCGGTTGATGCCCCTTGTGCATTAGACACAATATAGAATAGGGACCTGCGAAGCTTCGATATTCGATTCGAAAACGAATCGGACGGCGGTATTCGATTCGATTCGAAAATGAAGTCATGATTCGAAATATTTTCGAATCGCTTTTGGAAAAATGATAACGACTTTGTTGTAAACTAGTTGTTTAAAAATTAGGGCTGCTGATTAATCGCCGTTAACTCGACGACAGCAAACCCTCTGCAAGAAAAGGGTTTATAATTAGAAAGTTATGCTCCGCTTAGATGTATGTACACCAAAGTGCGGTTATGCAATAGGTACAATAAAGAATATATTTATTTACTTAACTCATGAATTATTTGTGCTATTTTTTAATTCTATTAAATAGTTTGATGTTTGGTTTAATTCAGTGCTTTTTTCTAAAAAAAAGATTCCGGAACTGAACAATAGGTTCGGGAACTGAACAATTGTAGAAGGGCTAAAATACCGAAAAAACGGGATTGGGGGTAGGGAGGGGTCTTAATAAACACTGAAAACAGTTCACAATACTGAAATTAAATTAAAATAACTAAATTATTGTTTTTGTTATCAAAATAAAAAAAAAAATTTTAGTAGCTGAAAAAAGGTGCTGGAACGCCGTTCCAGCGTGTTCCGGCTGAAACAAGCACTGGTTTAATTGATTTTAAACTGTAGAAAATTTATTGATGTATTGATACTGTGCTATCAAGTTTCATGAATATCAAACTGGTACCGGAACCCGCCGATTCGATTCGAGATTCGATTCGAATTCGAATCTTTACCCCCGATTCGATTCGAGATTCGATTCGACTGAAAATTTGTGATTCGCAGGTCCTTAATATAGAAGGTGCTAGTTGCAATTGCAGAGGATGAACGATGAATCTGGCAAAGTCCCAGAAATCCCTGTCTACCACAGAGCTCAACAGGAAACTGAAACTGACTTTGAAACATGCTTCATCTAAACCCTACTCCCCATTTTCTTCTTTCAGTGCGAGAATCTGTTGAACGAAGAGGAGAAATCGGATCGACAGCTACGCGAACAGTTCAAGGATCGATGGACAAGAACCGATTCTGCGAAATTGACGGAGCCAATGAGAGCGGAGGTGACCAAGTATCGAACGATCATAGCAAATGCCATCAGTGCCGATGCCGTCGTCCGGAGTCGATTCGGAGGCCAGAAAGAAGGAATCGAACTGCTCAGCAAGTCGGATGTAAGGATGTGGGGAAGAGTGAAATGGGAGAGATGGAGAGACTGGGTTACGTTTGAAGTGTGGGTGGATAGGTGGTGGGAATGTTGGTGATGGATGGATGGGTGCGTGGATGGATGGATGGATGTGTACATGTAGATGAATGGATGGATATGTAGATGAATGGATGGACAGTGTTTAATCTAGACGTCATTTGGGATGGAAATCCCCCAAGGATTTATGTTTCCCCCAGAGGCCAGCAACATTATTATGTAGAGACAGTTTTGGGGAAGAAATTTCCCCCCCCCCAGGATATATGTTGCGCTCCCACAAGAGATTAGTAAATGAGGAATAGAGATGAATTCCTAAAAAAAGGTCATCAAAGTTTAAAGTTCGAAAAAGTGGGACGAATTACTAAAAGAAAAAAAGGTCATAAACTTTTTTTGAAGATGAAATTCCTACTTTTAAAGATGAAAATTCCTAAACTCCTAAAATTTTTGGGACATTTGGAACACGAATGAAATTTCTCCTAAAAAGGTCGCTGTGGTTGGTCCCCCCCGATAAACCTTGTTTCCCCCTCAGAAGAGGGGGACTAGATTAAACACTGATGGATGGATATGTAGATGGATGAATATGTAGGTGGATGGATATGTAGGTGGATGGATATGTAGGTGGATGGATATGTAGATGGATGAATATGTAGGTGGATGGCTGGATGGATGCTTAGATAAGCTGTATGTGATTTGATCACTTAAAGTAATGCCGAAACCAATTCAGTTGTGTCTACAGTAACAAATCTTACATATGTTACGTTACAAACAACTTCACAAACAACAAGACAACCATGTGGATATCGATTAGTCTAGAAATGGAAACGTAGTCGATGTAAGCTGTATTCTGTGTCTGCAGGCTGAAATTGAGAAGAGTCTTCCATCTGCCAGTCCAGTCGCTGCTCTCCAGGGTCATCCAGTCGTCGCTGACCTCCGACGTTTCCTTAGCAGCGTGGAAGGAATCAAGACGGCCAGAGACAAACTGGAGTCGGATCTAAAGAGTGCCACCAGCGATGACATGGGTACGATGATATGTTACACAATGAGATGTGTTACATGGTGAGAAGTGTTACATGATATGATGTGTTACATGATGAGACATGTTACACGATGTGATGTGTTACACCATGAGACGTGTTACACGATGGGACTTGTTACACGATGTGACTTTTTACATGTTGTGACTTGTTACACGACGTAACGTTATCCAACTGTTGTGTAGCACCATGGGTAACTACATAGCACAATCTTTATGGTAGTAACTACTATGTGGAAGTAACCCAGATATGTTTCTCTCTGTATGTTTTGGGCTGTCTGCTTCTGTATGTGTGTTTGCCTGTGTTTGTATGGCTGTCTGATGCCTGTCTTCTTTGCCTCTGTCTGTGTATCTACGTCTGTCTGCCTCTCTCTGTGTCTGCCACTCTACTCTTCTTCTGTTTGCTTCTGTTTCTCTGTATGGCTGTCTGTCGCCTGTCTTTGTTGCCTCTGTCTGTGTATCTACATCTTTCTGCCTCTTTGTCTGTTTGCCACTCTACTCTGTAAGCCTCTGTAGGTATGGCTGCCTGTCACCTGTCTCGTTTGCATCTGCTTCTGTCTATATGCCTGCTTCTGTATGTCCGTAGGCTGCCTGCAGTTGTTTTGCAATGCAACTTTATTAAATCTTTTTCAGAGAGTAAGTTCCTCACCGCTCTGTCTCAAGATGGCGCTCTGAACGAAGAGGGTCTGTCGACGGACCAGCTGGACGCCGTCTTCGGTCCACTTCGACAGGAAGTCGTCGAGAACATACGATCGCAGGAGCAGATACTTCAGCAGATACAGGTTGCGTTAATGAGTCTATGATTCTTCTCACAGAGAAGATTTTCTTAGTAGTGGTAGTCTCTCCTAGTCTTGTGCATTTGTTTTTATTTTTATTATTTTTTATGTATTTATTATTATTTTATTATTTGATACAATATCGTACAACTGTATTTGATGTACCAAAGTTCAGAAGTGCACATGACCATACGACAGAACATCGATGGTGCTGAGCAACTGTCAGTGAAGGACTTGCTCAAGGTCCCTACACAATGACCGCCTGGGTGAAGGCTCGAACCCATATTCTCCACATTACAAGGCGAGTGCTCTAACCAGTTGGCTACCATGACCCATGATCAGACACCATTGTTTGCAGTCTTCAAGGTGTTGTTGTTTAGCCTTTGTGAAATTAATTCAGTTTTGAATAAATGTCTTGCATTATTTGAAAGGAGGCAAACACGAAATTCGTTGAGGCAAAGGCACAGTACAAGTCGGGCGAAGTGAGAGAGGAACAACTGAAGAGCCTTGCGACTGCGTACGACAGCTTCGTCGAACTCAAGAGCAATCTGGAGGAAGGAACCAAGGTATTATTGTAAAATTTTTATTTTATTATGCATTATTATTTTAATTATTATGCATTATTATTATTATCATTTGTTCTTTTTTTCATTGTTTATTATTCTTGTGCACTTATTATTATGCATTTATTATTATTTTTATTATTCTTGTTGTTATTATTATTATGCATTTATCATTTGTTTTAGTATTATGCATTTATTGTTATAATAATAATAATGATATTCATTTATTATTATTAGTAGTAGTAGTAGCATTATGCCTTTAGTATTATTATTATTACTATGCAATAGGGCATTGCTACCTAATACCACCAAGTACCGAATCCGAGTATTTGGATGTACTATTTGCCGGATCCGGGTACGAACCGAGTAGCCTACCATTTGTTCATGAGCGAAGCTTTGTATTTTCACATACTAAAAAATTATCGAAATAAATTTGTTTACTTGTAATAACTGACTAATACATTTGAATTTTAGAAATAAATAATGACATGAACTTGACTTCCGTTGTGGATTTCCGATGTTGGTGTTTTTTTGTATTTTTTAGTAAATAAGTGTTAAAATTTTATTTGCAACTAATTGCGTGTACAGTATTTGCCGAGGCAAATACTTCCGAATAATGACGAAAAACAAGATATTCGACCGAGGCGATTCCCGGTTATGCCCTACTACCTAATGACCTAGTATCAATTAATGGCTCTGAGTAATTGTGAGTCAAGGACATGCTGAAAGTGTTTACACAGTAACTGTCTCATTGGAGGATGCTCAAATCCATGCTCTACGTGTTACAAAGAGAGCGCTGTAACCAGATCTATCAGTACTGTGTCCCACTGTAACGATACCCAAGATTTCACCCAGAAATGCTAAGGCATTAGGAGTTGATCATACTCCACATTACTTGAATACTAATTTGATTCCTTTGCATCCTAATGAAGTTATGGTTATTTTAAGATATAAATGAGAAGACCATCGATGAATATTAATAAGTTGTATTAATATAAACAAATAATTGTATGAACAACTTCAGTGTTATGACAGTTTATATATATATCTATATCTATCCTATTCCTTACTTAGACCAGCTTGAGATTAACTAATCCATATATTACATCTATATTAACCTCCCTCTTTTCTTTGCTTGTGGCATTGGAATCGTTCTTTCGTATTTTGTCCCAATCGTCAATGTTTCAACACGCTGACGTGGATTGATGTTGCGATCTCGGCGGATGACTGCTGTGGATTCTTTTCTACGTAGAAGTTCTATTTCTCGTAGAATCTTCACCAAATCATTTACTCATATAACTCGCATGTCCAGCATAAAACGAGCTGCAACATAATTGTTTCGAAAGTCTGTCAAATCGAAATATTCAGTTTGTACGCCAGTTCACTACAACTCACGACGACCGCTTACCGTCACTTCGCTTCGATACGAACATGCATTCTCGAATAACTTCTCTTCTCGAACTCAATTCGATAAAATTCCTGTAAGAATGTCTTACAAGTTCAACAACGTTTCTTCACTTGGGTCGCCACAACAAAATTGTACACTCAAAGTGTGGTGTATCAACGTACTACCACAATTATACGAGTTAAATGACAACGCTTCAGAAGACGTACACCATTGCGTTCAGCGTTCGACATCATAACTAAGGTCCCTCCTCAGTGAAGACACTCATTGCGCATGCGCAGCAGCAGATCGATAATTCATGGCAGTTGAAGATTGAACGGACCAATAGACTGTCGCCAACATCGTCTCTTTAGGCTCGTTCTTGTAATACAAGTCCCCGGACCTACTTGACTATTTATATTAAATATATACAACTGGTCATAGTCGCTGGTCACTTAATAAAATTGCATTATCTAACTATACTAATCAAATTAGCTTATGCAATCACAAACCCACTGTTCATTACAACATGTGACTTAACTAATATACAATAATCTAAGTGTGATGTGTGGGACAGAGGCATCCGTTACATATCAGCATCCCCACAGACTAAAATTTTCCAAATTTTACCTAACAATGACTCTTATAACCACACAAAACACTTATCTACTTATAATACACCTTACTCATCTTACTAACATATCATAACACAACATTTTAACTTATCCTATTCCAATGCTACATATTAACATACAACACTTGCTACTCAAGAACTCATTTAAGTTATGAATTACCTTCATTACCTCAAGTATTACAATATCCTAACTAACTATACCTCTTTCTTTACTATTTACATCTTACATATTCATTCTAAGCCACCCTCAACTAATCTGCAACTACATTTCCACTATTTCTAATATAGCTAATCTCTAACTCTAACTTTGTTGCATCATATACCATTGCATGAATCTAACATTCCTACCACTTCCAGTCGTTTATTCCAGAAGTCTACAATAATACGTATCTAGTATAAATTGACCCTTTGGATATCTCATATCAATGCCAAACATTCTTTCTCTTGCACCAACCACTTTCTCTCTCTCATTAGCTTCTTGTCAGCATATGTCACAGGACATCACAATCCCTTATGCTTCCATACTAACACACAACCTACTAGTAAAATTAGAAACATCTGTTCTGATAGTGAACTCTGGTTTACATCAGATAACTTCAGAATTCAATGCTTCATTAGGTCTGTCAGTGGTTTCATCACCACTAATCTAGTCATTAACTTACTCTCGTGGTCCACTAACTAACTTCTTCCTAGTTTATCTGAGCACATCTCACTAAGCTCATATTTCCTAAACAACTCATTACCGATACAACTATCTTTGACCCACTCTCCTTTCTGTGTTCACTCAACTTCGGATTTACTATTACATCTCATGACATTTTTCTTTGCATTCCAACATACCATTCTAGAATCTCGCTTTCTTCATTAGTCCCTCTCTATTCAACAACACATAAAGCTATTCTTAACTATCGCATGCAGTCACTCACTAAACAGAGTGATCGTGTTTAGCCTTCATGGCTTAAACATCATTTCACATCTACCATTCAGTGACTCTTGGTATTTCAAACACCAAACTAAATATTCTCTTAACTATCTGCCTATTTACACACCACCTCCAACTTTTTCTTTCTACCATTTTCTGTCCATGTGATACCTCGGTACTCCTTTATCTCTATCAAACTTACCATATTCCCTCTTATTTGGTAAGTCATCGTCTTGAAATTCGTCTGTCTTCTTCACATGTCCTTCCATTTTAGCACAATTATCTCCATGATAATTGCTTCTCCAGAACTCATTTGAAAATCTATCTCTCTCCGTCCACGCAGTTCTTATCCAATTTGTACGGGCCCCAGCATTCCGTCTTGCTCTCCAATTAGGCCTAGAGCTTGATTGTGACCCTCGCCCATCACAACACTTACTCACATATTTCGTTTTATTACTTATTTCATTTTTCACCTGATTTGTCCTGATTCTGGATAATTCTTCTTCAGTTTTTTCATTAAGATTCCTTTGTTTGCCACACACTAATGGTTTCACGGCACGCTCAGCTGTTTTAACAACATGCTGCTGAATTTTATTTCCCGCAATAATTCTTTCCTTAGGTGATTCATCACGCTTCGACTCAACCCTGCTTCTTAAGTTAAAACGCCGCTGTTTATCTACGACGCCATCTTTGTCCGACACCATTTCCATACTATTGCTAAGCAGATAATTCTTCTCATGAGTCAATTCATTTGTCACCTCCTTAATGACATCATCAGCGCATGTTCCTACACTGGCATCGCACATCTCATGTCTGCTTACGCCTAATGCTTTTCTGTATAACTGCGGTCCAACAATTAAATCTGTTGATAAATTTTCAATCACGATTGCCTCAGCCTTTCCTGTGAATTCTTTTCCGGCTAACTCAATAATTGCCGTCGGATATCTTCCTTTCATCCCGTTCATAAATACACAAACTCTGTGTCTACCTGTATATTGATCGGATCTCACCCACTCCTTTTTAACCGCTGTGTACGAAGACCCTGTATCATAAAAGCTCTGCACTTCATTGTTGTTTACGGTCATAAGACTGACAAATTCATTCTTGTCTCCAATGTCACAATAATTTCCATGATCATCCTGTACATCATAGTACGATATAAGCACCTCATCTTCTCTTTTTGTATCTTCTTCGACACAATTCATCATTGCTATTGTGTGGGTTTTATCTCTTTGATCCCTCTTATTGCAAGAAAAGGATTGGTGATCTTTGGAACCGCATTTCCAACATCCACCCCTCTGTCTCTCTGTTAAATCACCATGTTTCCGACTTCCTTGAAAATTCCAATTACTCTTAAATTGACCTCTAGTATTAAAGTCTCTGTTTCCTCTACCCCTTTCTTGGGTTTCTCTCGGCCCTTCCATGTCCTCAGTTTCTACTTCTCTTCGATAATCCTTGTGACTAACATCCTTAATCTTAATCGTGGTCACCCTATGCTCATCTGATTCTTGTGCCTCATTATAGTTCTGAGCTTGTACTATCATTTCACTTAGGTCTATTTTGCCCTTTTCTTTCAGGAACCTCCTGAGGTCATTGTCACACCTGACAAAGAACTGGTCTCGCAAAATCAACGTCTCCAGTCCCTCATAGCTTTGCTCAAAACCTGACATCTGTAACCACAATTTTAAATACCTTTTCAATCTTTCCACGTACTCTGCAACGCTTTCATCTTTCTCCTTCTGGCATTGTTTAAATTTTTGTCTGTAACCTCCTTCTGTCAGTTTAAAACGCCTTAAAAGCTGTTGTTTTAGTTTCTCATAGTCTTGAGCTTCTTCGATGTCCATCTTTTGATACACCTCAAGTGCCTTACCATCAAGAGAACGAACAAGAGTAAGAGCCCATAGATCTGCTGGTACATTGTATGCTTGACATGTACGTTCGAATCTTACTAGGTACGCGTCAAGACAATCTCTTTCCTCTTTAAACACTGGCATCTTAACGTATTTGGCGTTATTATTCTGACCCGTATTATTGCTATTTCTAACTCCACCATTCTCATGTCTATTCTCTTGTTGAGTGGCTTCAAGTGTCATTCTTAATTCCAATTCTCTCATTTTAATCTCTTTTTGGCATTGCATCTCAAGCCGCCTAAGCTCCAATTCATTCTCTCGTTGTTTGTCTTCTCGTTCCTCCAAACGGCGTTTCTCAGCCAATTCCATCTCTGCTAGATGGCGCTTTTCATCTTGTTCCTCAACTCGCCGTTTCTCAGCCAATTCCATCTCTGCTAGATGACGCTTTTCATCGTGTTCCTCAGCTCGCCGTTTCTCAGCAAATTCCATCTCTGCTAGATGGCGCTTTTCATTCTGTTCCTCAGCGCGGCGTTTCTCAGCTAACTCAATCTGAGTTTTCTTTTCTTCCCTTTCAATCAATCTCTCCTCCTTCGCTTCCGCCTGTCTATCTTTTACAAAAGATTTCAATTCATCTCCCTCATAGCCCAAATCATGAGCCACTTGTATCCATTGTTGATATAGAGTGGTCATTGTTTCGTATTTATGATACTGAATATTGCGCTACACAAACTCTCAGTAGACGCCAAAACAAATCTTAAGGTCAACTTATTACCTTGACCCGCCCTCACTTACAACCAATGGCAATCTGTCAATAACGTCAGTCAATTGACCTTACTCTTCCTCACCCAATGAGGTTTCAGTAATTTAAATATCGTTTACGTCACGAATTTGTAATTCAAACGCCGGACGACTTCTACGCTATCTACTTCTAACACGTGTAAGTACAATAATCTATTACTAGACAGACAATTTTGCTCGTATATCTAGGAGATTTTATCCCGGTTTGCTTTAATCGTTAACTTAGATTATCACTAATCAAATCCCGGAAGCGAGTCCACAGTTATGTAACGATACCCAAGATTTCACCCAGAAATGCTAAGGCATTAGGAGTTGATCATACTCCACATTACTTGAATACTAATTTGATTCCTTTGCATCCTAATGAAGTTATGGTTATTTTAAGATATAAATGAGAAGACCATCGATGAATATTAATAAGTTGTATTAATATAAACAAATAATTGTATGAACAACTTCAGTGTTATGACAGTTTATATATATATATCTATATCTATCCTATTCCTTACTTAGACCAGCTTGAGATTAACTAATCCATATATTACATCTATATTAACCTCCCTCTTTTCTTTGCTTGTGGCATTGGAATCGTTCTTTCGTATTTTGTCCCAATCGTCAATGTTTCAACACGCTGACGTGGATTGATGTTGCGATCTCGGCGGATGACTGCTGTGGATTCTTTTCTACGTAGAAGTTCTATTTCTCGTAGAATCTTCACCAAATCATTTACTCATATAACTCGCATGTCCAGCATAAAACGAGCTGCAACATAATTGTTTCGAAAGTCTGTCAAATCGAAATATTCAGTTTGTACGCCAGTTCACTACAACTCACGACGACCGCTTACCGTCACTTCGCTTCGATACGAACATGCATTCTCGAATAACTTCTCTTCTCGAACTCAATTCGATAAAATTCCTGTAAGAATGTCTTACAAGTTCAACAACGTTTCTTCACTTGGGTCGCCACAACAAAATTGTACACTCAAAGTGTGGTGTATCAACGTACTACCACAATTATACGAGTTAAATGACAACGCTTCAGAAGACGTACACCATTGCGTTCAGCGTTCGACATCATAACTAAGGTCCCTCCTCAGTGAAGACACTCATTGCGCATGCGCAGCAGCAGATCGATAATTCATGGCAGTTGAAGATTGAACGGACCAATAGACTGTCGCCAACATCGTCTCTTTAGGCTCGTTCTTGTAATACAAGTCCCCGGACCTACTTGACTATTTATATTAAATATATACAACTGGTCATAGTCGCTGGTCACTTAATAAAATTGCATTATCTAACTATACTAATCAAATTAGCTTATGCAATCACAAACCCACTGTTCATTACAACATGTGACTTAACTAATATACAATAATCTAAGTGTGATGTGTGGGACAGAGGCATCCGTTACACCCACTCCCATCCAGCCAAGCCCTATATAAGGTCTGGTGAATAGGTCCTCTTCAGTCGAACTATTGACCTATAGATATGTATGTTCTCGCTTTTCTATTGTTTTCAAGCTACTGATTTGTTTTTGGTGTTGAGAAGTCAATATATGGCTATGAAATTAAATCCTTCCCCTGTTACACACCAAACATGCAAATGCAAGCTTACATACAAATACAAACTGAAATTCCTTGTGTATATATGGTGTTAGAGCAAGTGGTGACAGTTTCTGTTTTCTGTTTGGCCTAGTTCTACAATGACCTGACCCAGATCCTTGTGAAATTTCAAAGCAAAGTCGGCGACTTCTGCTTTGCACGCAAGACTGAGAAAGATGAACTGATGAAGGATCTGTCTTCGACCATTGCCAATCAACCGGCCACGGCTGCGCCCGCAGTGCCAGCCTATCAGAAGGCCCCTGGTAAGCGAGGCCGAGCAATTAATATTACAAAAATTTCATTGTAACCAATTTTATGATGAAGATATTTTTGTGATTATTATGGATATGTTGTTATGGTTACAAAAGTTTTATTTTGGCTGTTAAAGTGCTGATATTTTATGTTGATCTTTTCTCACAGTGCCTGCACCTCGGTCCATACCGCCTGCATCGAATGCTACACCAGCGACAACTGCCACTCAAGCAACACCTGTACCCAGTGAGTTGTATTTCAAATTTATTTTGTTAAATTAAGGAATTATTAGTTATTAAACAGTTGAGTATGATGAGGCATGGTAAGGTTTACAGTTGCATACCAGTCATTGTTGATTTATTGTTTTCGGTAATTAAGACATCTTTTGACAGGTGCTGGTACTAATAAGGCTGTATCGAAATGGTCTGCTACATTAGATATTGTACATTCTTACAGAAGGAAGTCATAATAATGCCTTTTTAGCAGCATTCCAGATGGTCTCAAAATGTGGTCTTATTGAATGGTTCTGATGTCTGGTCTCGTTAAATTGATTTTCTTTCTCGCCTTGTTTGTCATCTGAGAAGAATCATTATTTCTGTACTGGTGTAAAATAACGACATTATTTGAAATCATCGGGCTTTATGTAAATGTGTCTGTGTAGATCGACCTGCTCCTCCATGCCCTGCCAACGTGAACACGACTTACCCATCTCATATGCCCATGCCAATGGGTTACAACCCCTACATGAACTGGGCACCACCTCAGCAAGGATATCCGCCACAACCTGGATATCCACCGCAGCAGGGATATCCAACGCAGCCGGGATATCCACCGCAGCCGGGATATCCACCTCAGGCGGGATATCCACCTCAGGCAGGATATCCACCACAGCAGGGTTATCCACCGCAGCAGGGATATCCACCGCAGCCGGGATATCCGTTTCCCGGTTATCCGTCGCAGCCAGGACAACCTGGATATCCACCAAGATAACTGTGATGGTTGATGCTATTGGTCGAAATCATATTCAGATGTATATCCGGACCTCCGATGAACATTCTCTAGGGTGCTGGTTTTCACCAGTATATCTTGCGTTTTTTCTTAACCAGCAGTTGTTGTTAACTGTTTTCTTAATGTATTTTATGCAGTTAGCTTGAAATCTGGGCCAGTGATAGAAGTGCCTTTGCTGTAAAATATGCCTAAATGAATTTCTATTTTTCTTACATTTGCATAATGCAATTCAAGTAGAAGAACCAAGATTATTGTGTTAGACTTAAGTGACTGGTGTCCCTCGATAGATGACTTCGATGAACATTTCAGGGTAACTTTGATTAAGAAGCCTTTTGATCATGATTTTGGAATACTATTTCAAACTGGAACTGTTGTGTATCTGTGTGACTATATTGATCATGGCTATCTCGGGCTATAACTAAAGGTTTCTGCCTTAATTATAGACCTGAAAGTCGTCACTTGATAATTTTTTGGACTTCCTTCCGTTAAACAAGTATTATATCAGTTGGAGTTATTTCGTCATGATTCCAGAACAGTGTGCCTTGTCAACATGCTGTTTTTTGTATTGGTTTGGACTTTACCATTCCAAGATTTGCGTGCTTTCAGTTCATTTACTTGGATGTAATTCTGACGGTTTACCATCATCTTCCGGGTTCTTGGGGTGCTTGTTGTTTGATATCAAGCAATTTTTAGATTCGGATACTGTTTAGAATATGGTTGCTGATGTAAAACTAATACCTCGTTTAATCCAACAACATCTTTGGTGCCAGGGAATCCATCTGCCTTGTAATGGTAATAATGATCAGTGGTGACCAGCTGTTCAAGACCTTCATAATCGACGATGGCTGATGAGCTTGCCTTGCATCACTCGAATATATTTGTTTTTTCAGGTAACAAATTTGTATAGCACCAGCACACAGTGGAGGATGTTGTAGTAATGTATACGAATTGAAAATCGCTTTGCAAATATTCAGTTTTATTGGATGAAATAGCATCAACTGTTCTGTTCGTTGTGTAGTTTTGATGGCAACTTGAAGTTTTGTAATGAACCTTTTACTGCAATGTATCCTAGGCAAGCAACATATTTTGATGAACAGCATTTTCTTGGTGGCTTCGTTGTGATTGGTTGCAAGTTTGATTGAAATCGTTATTTGGCAATAAAGTGCAATTATTTACTTGAGCACTGTGCATTTTGTAAGAGAAAACTTGTGTAATTATGGACTGCAACCTGTGCAGTTGAAGTTTCGTCTTGTATTCTTCTGTGGGTATTTTGGTTGTCCTAGGGGTTCATCCATAAAGGACGTACGCAATGAGGGGGAGGAAGGGATCATACAAATGCGGACAAGGGGGAATGGGGGTTATGACCAGTGCAGACGTCCGCATCTAAACTTTTAAATTTGATAGTTTTTTAAACATCACCTTGTTTCAACCTTCCCTGAAAGATGAAAAGGTCAGTGAAGTGATTGCCTAAAACCTCATGCATGGTATAACCTTTACTGCAACTTTAAAGAGGATTTTATTACTGCACATCCTGCGATATGAAACCCGAACTGTCACTTAAACGTGTACAAGAACTGTGGAATAATTGTAAAAACTATGATGATGACATTAAAATTGGCTTTGGCGTGCGGACGTCCGCAAAGGGGGAGCAAGGGCGTAAGGTCAAATGCGGACAATGGGGAGGGAGGGGTCCAAAGTAGGTCATATTTTGCGGACGTCCTTTATGAACGACCCCTAGTTGCCTCAAATCGAGACTACCACAGTGCTGTAGTTTTTAATCACCTTGAAGAGGTGATGTCAAAACACCTTGTAGTCAGAGAGACAGAAAGTAAGCTACAGCCAATAAGGATATTGCTCACGAATAGTTACACGTCCAAGAACATAGAATAGACCAGTGCTGTCGAACCTTTTTGACACCGCGGGCCACCGAAACAATTATTCTTGACGCTGAGGGCTGCACCAGTAAACTCAAAAGCAATGACAAAAATTTATTGAAAATTACTAACTTATTATGGCGATCATCATGTAATAATCAGTTAATAATAGCAAATATGTAGGCCTATGGCAGTGGTGGCGAACCTTTTTTAAGCTGCGTGCCAAAATGCTGCTAAGTCATTTTAAAAAATACCGTCGCATGCCCTTTGGAATATTGCAGTTTATATATTTTTCTCACATAGGTTTTCGTTAACAAAGCGTAGGCCCTAACTTAAAAAATGAATTTACTTTAACGATCGTTTTTGAATTGTGTAAAATAAAGTCCTTCAGAAAAGAAAATGGGGATTCCTACAGGGATTTTGTATTTCTAAGTTGTATTTCTAAGTTTGAAATTTTGAGAGATGCTCTGAATTCCGCGTGCCCATCAAATTTGAACATGTGCCACTTTGGGCACGCGTGTCATAGGTTCGCCATCCCTGGCCTATGGTATGCGTTATAGTGGTTCAGTGCAAAAAAGTATTTCAATAAACGTTCAAGCACGTTTTTAGTGAGATATTTGGCTTCAAACTGTGCTTGAAATTTCTGATTTTCGGTTGGTATTTCGCTTTGGCGGGCCATTTTGGGGCCGTCCATATATTACGTACGCAAAAATTCGGGAAAATTGGACCCCCTGTCCGCAAGCGTACTTTCTTGCCACCCCCCCCCCGCGTACGTACGCTTGACGCATACCCCCCCAGAAGACCAGCCGCAGAAAGTGTCTCTCTGTACTTTAGGCCAGATTGAAGGATGAGTGAGGGCCACTATAGACAAATTATAGGTGTCTCGTTCACAGCACAGAATAACTGCACATGGCTTTTATATAATGTAATAAAATTCCATCGGATTCCTACAGGAATAGGACAATACAGTTATAAATAGGCTAATGTGGACGTCATAATTAGAAATTTATTTTGCGTACGTACACATTTTGCCCCCCCTCTCCCCCACCCCCCCCCCCCCGTCCGCACCCGTCCGCAAAATCGCAAAAATCCGACTCCCCTCCTCTTTGCGTACGTAATATGTGGACGGCCCCTTAAAATCAGTCCGCCGGCCGCGGGTTGGACAGCACTGGAATAGACCATATTTCAAAATTGCAATACCAGAGAAGTGTAGGCTATGTAACAAGCCAGAACTGACTAAAAGCTGCTCAAGTTGTTTTTGCTCTCTTATTTCAGAACTGGAATTAGAACTGAAGTAAGAATTATTTTCAGAATGAGACTAGAATTAGAATTGAGATATGATCCTTTGAACTGAATTAGAATTAAAATTAGGAATTATTTTTAGAACTGAAATGTCGCTGTGGATAAAGTATTGGATAGATATGACAAACATCAAGCATTCCTCTTTGCACGAGTAGAGGAGAAAGATGACTTTACCTAACTGGGCATTTGTATAGCAGTTTTATAAAAACCCATTTTGTGCAACAATTGAAGAACAGAGGAAACTTCACCTAGCCATGTGTTATGATTTATAGAAGTGTCTAGATCAGTGCTTCCCAGCCAAGGTGATTTGGCACCCATTGGTGCCATTACCTTGCTCAGGGGTGTAGTGGCTGGACAGACGAACCACAGCATTTGTGCAGCTTTGTCGAAAAATGTGAAAAACTACCGATTATCACTTCTGACTCAGACCTATAACTATTAATTTTTTACAACTTAAAAGTAGTGTACAGATATTTGCAACACTGCAGTTGAATAAAAGGACCGTTGCTCCTCATTAAAATAAAAAAATGAAGAAAATAAACTGAAATCAAGGCCAGGTGCACCAGTGCCGTTATTAAGGATGCCATGTTGTGAAAAAGGTTGGTAACCACCTGTCTAGATTATTTTTATTTTTTGCCCTTGTTACACGCATAAGGCCAGTAATCCTACTCAAGTCTGGGTCAACCCAATTCCCCAAAAGTGGTGAAAAAGCAAAATTCCCGAAAACACATTTGCTACCAAGCATTCAAATCCTGAAAACTGGTATGGACTAGTCGGCCACTATTCTGAATAGCATATTTGAAAATATCTTGAAAAGTTGAATTTGCGCAAATAATTTGTTTTAACTTAGAAAATAGATTTTAGGATCAGGCAGAAATTCTGTTTCAGGGATTCAGGTTGCAGAGTTTTACTACACACCCATCAACTGTGAGGGTTGTTGCACAGAATCCACTAAGCAACCACAAACCCGGTCGTTAGACGCAGGCCCGATGTCCAACCAAACAACTATGGTTCCACACAACAGGCAGCTTCCATGACCACCGTGTGCACCGTCTTAGCTAGAGCAAAACAGAGAAATTTGGTACACTGCAAATAACACCACAACATGTACTTTTTCACAGAATGTTTAATTGTTTATATTAACTCTGAGCAGGAATAAATTTAAAATTACACTGCAACATTTTATCGTTTCACATCGCAGGCCGATGCTACAGTTGTGGTCGATGCCCATCAAATTTAACCACCTCATCGGCCTGCGTTGCAGAATCGAAATATTACGGAATGCAGTTGCAAAGTGCAGAATAAATTAAAAACAAAGAAGCGCATCTTCACATGCTTATTTATGCAGTAGTTGTGAAGGCCAGAGAAACACGCTCCTTGTCCAGTAGGGATGTTGCTTTACTCAGAAGTTGTAATTCATGGGGTAAACACTTCTGGGTAAAGCAGTATATATGGGGGAGACATATCTTGAATGGCAGATAGTCTTAACTAGTGAGAAGTCCCCTATATACAGATCACACCATAACCAGATCATTTGCGCACAATGTCGTTTGGTCTTGCATGAATTCTCAGTCTGTGCAATCATGACATCACAGTGATGCTGGGTAACAGTGAATGGCATGCAACATTTAGGCTCCTCACATAACCGTTAGTATTTCTTGACAAATCCAAGCTTTCATTGCAATCAACGACCCGAATTGGGATTCCTTAAAACAGCCACAGCACTTCAGTTTACACAGTCGATCAGCAGAAACGTCCTTTTGGACAGCAAACTGACTAGCAGACAAGTCGTTTTCTTCACATCAAACCACGCAAAACAACATTTTCTCAAGAGAACGAATTCAGCAACCACGATGGACTTGATGAAGCCGCTTACCGTCATGTCAAGTCACACGAAACATAGATGGAGACTAGTCTCCACATCGAGCCATACAAAACCTTTCGTCTGAAACAAATTTAGAAACCAAGATGGATGTATCGTGGCTGTGCCATTTCGTATCAACTGACAGAATCCTTCGAGCGCCAATTCTTGCACACGCATCACCAGGTCGTCTTATTCGTCA
Organism: Allolobophora icterica; assembly: GCA_963556255.1. Taxonomy (NCBI): domain Eukaryota; kingdom Metazoa; phylum Annelida; class Clitellata; order Crassiclitellata; family Lumbricidae; genus Allolobophora; species Allolobophora icterica. The sequence continues at coordinate 49,797,879 of OY744607.1, read as the reverse complement.
TGGTGGAATACGAGTCTGTAGCCGCACTGCTGCCGGTCGCGGACGAATAGCCGTAACTGTACCCCGAGTTTGTGGCCGTGTTCTGATAGCCCCCCATCGGGTAACCCGTGTTCGTATCATAGCTACCGGTGGTGCTATAGTCGTAGTTGTAGCCCTGATTGTACCCACTGCCATACGTCCCATAATACCCAGCACTCGAATCGGCCGAGTAAGCCCCATCACCTGTCGTGCCATGGACGTTCTCCCCAGCATAGTTGCTTCTGGTTGTGTTTCCTGCCTGGTAATTTCCCATCGAGTAGTCTGACTGGTTGCCTTGATAACCAGCAGACTGCACGCTCGACGCAGACGCCTGGTTGCCGTACGCACTCGCCTGGGAGGTATAGTTCGTGTCCAAACTTCCTGACTGGTAACCAGTCATCCCAGACGAATAGTTGCCAGATGAATACCCAGAAGTAGCAGTGTTGTCCGTCTGGAAACTGCCCGTGGAATTCTCCAACGGATAGCCCTGGCTGCTCCCGGTCATTTGGTATGAAGACATGAAATCCTGATACTGTCCAATTCCTGAATTGTTCACCCCACTAGCCTGGTACCCGTCTGTAGTTCCCGACTGGTAACCGCCTTGTTGCAACATATTCCCGGTGTCTCCCGTAGAAAAACCAACGCTCCCCTGGAAAGTGCCAGTTGTGTTATTTCCGGTTCCCGTATTGCCAGCCGTTTGATTGTTAGCCCCAGTACTGTAGCCACTTGCCATGTTCCCTACAGGAAAACCAGATTTTGGGGTATTAGCCCCTGACTGGCCCTGACTCGTCTGCGGTGGTGGTGCCATCGGCGTGCCATATGGTCCATAGGTGGGCGTTGCAAGTGACGTCTGGGTCTCGGTGTTAGACGCTGTTGTAGTCTGCATTGGTAGCGAAGGCTTGAACCCTGCCTCAAAGCCAGCTGACCTGAAGTTCGGATATTTCGAGAATCCTCCAGAACTGTTCTCAGACGTTCCTCTCGAACTGTTGCCTCCCCTGAAGTTTCCACGATTGCTGAAACTTTCTCGCCCACGATACGGTTCAAAATTTGCCACAGTGCTATCACCAGATGGTGCTACGCTATTTGCACTTGAAGAGAAAGACGTCGTCGCAGTACTTGAAGTGTCCGGTAGATTCGTTGGATTCGAACCCGTTGGTTTACTGCTGAACTGGGCACTTCCACTCGCATTCCCTCTGTTCGAAAAGTTTCCTCTGGACTGGAAACCTCGGCCAGGCCTTCCACCAAAGCCCCAGCCTCTGCCCTGGTGTTGCTGGCCTCCACCCTCACTGCCGACCTTCCAGGGGTTCTGACCAAATGTGCTTTCAAACATATTACCCATTATCATGTTCAATTCCTGCATTATTGGCTGATACGCATTGCAACCTCCATCCGAATTTGGATCCATCTGACCCCAACCTCCCTGCTGAACTGGCATGCCCTGCCCATAGCCACCGCCTCCTCCTCCGCCATAACCCCATCCCGCATTATACTCACACCCATACCCAGCATACTGATTGTTCTTGCCATCCCAGTTGGTGCATCCTCCGCCTCCCCACCCAGCATCTGCCGGTCCCTGACCCCAGCCCCGCGGCTGGCCCTGACCCGACATCGCTCCCCAAGTCTCGTTCTCCTCGACGTCCAGATTCTCCTCCTCTTTCTTCATCCGCACCTTCTCCTCTTCGTCTTCATCCATCCACATTCCGAGATCACGCAGCGCTTTCTCGGCGGCATCCAGCTTTGCCATCTTTTTGTTCTTTCCGACGCCAACGTAGTTCTTCCCGCGGATGTTAATCGCCATCGTAAACGCAATCAGACACGTGTTCCTCAGCGGCATCTCGGCAATCAGTTTGTACTCGAGATTTTGGAAACTGTCATTCAGCTTTGCAACGGCCGTCTTGAAGCCACCCACCTTACGTTCTGCATTCTCCTTAAGCTTCGATTTTTCATTTGCCTTCTTCTTCTCCTCTCGCTCGAGCCTTTTCGCCTCAAATTCCTGATCCTTCTGCTCGAGTATGCCCTTTTCCTTGAGGTCGTTCAGAGCCAAAGCAGATGCGTGGCTCCTTGCATCCTTCTTGCTTAGTCCAGATCCTTCATAGGTTGTTCCCTCGACAACAACCTGACAGACGAAGAAGCTCTCGATGTCTGGTCTCTCAGTCGTGTCCGGGAAGGTGATTCTTGCCTCTGGGAAGTAGTCGTTCAGCTGTTGGATGGGGTCCTCGGCAAAGACGTTTTCCAGTTTCGCTTCAGCCTCCCTTTCCAGCTTTGCCTTGTAACCGAGCCAGATTTGCTCGTCTCCCTCGTAAACCGGCATGCCGTCTGTGACAAATGCAGAAAAAAGGTTTAATGTGAAGATGCAACTGTAGCTCTCACAGTAAAGATTACAGTGCTTTACAAAAGCTCAGATGCATATGTATACCTATATATTAGAAAAAGTTCTAAGAGCAGTCCCATACGCTAGCCCTGAGGCGGCCATGGATACGAAGTGCTAGCAACTTCATTTTCTTAGCCTCGGCATATGAGGGCGGGTGGCCAGTCCTCTCCCTCACCGTCTCATCTTTCCACCGGCAGAGTACAGTCAGTGTACTCATTATAGCTGGGTTGGTTATGGGGTGCAGGTGGATCAGAAATCTTGAACCAAATTTCTGCCCTGCCCTAGATATTAAGGGGCTCTCAAATGCACTGCATGCATTATCACTATCACAATTATGACTATTATTACTATAATCTATTATAACTAGTATTACTATCACCATCATCATCATCATCTTATAATTACTCAGACAACTTAAACTGCACCATAAAGTGAAAACTCGGTACAAGGAAACGTTACAAGAAACGCGTTTACCAATATAGCTATCTAACTAACACGGGACAGTCAGTGGGTAAAAACTCTGCAACAGTACCATCTCCCTCAGGTGAAGAGCACAGCACCTACCTTCTGCCATTCCGAAATCCATCTTGTCAAGATTTCTCAGGGCTTCTCTGGCGGCCCGGGCCTTTGCCAGTCTCTTGTTTATTCCCGAACCTTTGAACTTCTGTCCGTCGACGTGGGCTGCCATGATAAACCTCGGCCGAGCATCTTGCGTTATCGTTGCCACAAAGTTGTAGAACGCATTCGGATGCAGCTCCCTCAGAATTGTCAGCGTGTTCTTCCCGATCATCCTCGACTCAAACGAGTTCTTTTCATCGCCCGCCTTCTCCCCAATGCCATCTCCTGCGGCATGAGCGCTCTCCCCGTGATTCGGTTCGGTCTGGTAGAAGAAATCATAGTAGAGCAAGGAGTTGGTGTCATTGATGTCTGCCGTGAAATCCTCGTAACAATACGGTTCCTGCGAGATGTCTGGAACGGGGTCTGTAACGGCAACAATGGCACCGAGGTGAACCAGTGCGAATTCAGCTGCCATCAGCTTTGCCCGTTTCTTCGATGGACCGATGCCCTGGAAAATCTGAGGTGAGGAAGACACAGGCAGCACCGATGTTAATTAGTGATATATTTAATTTCTTATCACATTCATTACGTTTGTGTGCCTCAGACTAGTTTTCGTGAAGAGGCATTATTAACTTTGTAACTAAAATTTGTCAAGTTACATAGGTAGTAGTGATTGAATATGATTGAAATTGATTGAAAAATGATTAAAAAAGATTGAAACTGATTGAAAATGAATACAGTAAGTTTTGGAAACGTGCTCCTGTTTTGCAATATAGCTCGTTGGAGCTAATTACAACAGTTGCAGCAAGGTTTTGGCCCATGTTAAAAATATACAATACAAAACAATGTAATTTAAAATCCACTACAATGCAATACAATGTAATACAATGCAACTAAAACTTTATATTATTATTAATTAGTAACTTCTGTAGCGCCAGTGTCAAATGCAAAATGCATCAACAGATGGCACACCATCACCTAGTAGTAGTCAATTCAGATTTATTATTATTATTATCGTTATACCATTATCATTATATTATAACTATGCATTTATTAAGCCTCACTATCTAATGACCAAGCATCAATCGATGGCATTGAGCAATTGTGAGTGAAGGACTTGCTCAAGACAGTAACCATCTCAGGGGAGGGGTCTTGAACCACAGTACAAGGTGAGCACTTTAACCAATTGGCTACAGTGTGAGTACCGGACAGTCAGTCCACTTAAACAGGAATGTAGCCTAAGGTGGATAGTCCAGGGGAGAACAGCATAAGTTTTAAATTGAGATTGAAATGATATTAGATATCATTTCAAAAGTTGCAAATTTAAAATACATGTAGATTGATGCGGTCTTCTGCAGTCCTATCCGGTATCAGTCCCAAACAATTTAAAAACACCACAACACATCATCATTCCTCAGTAACATCATACCTTTCTTCACCTCTATTCCGTAAGCGCTTGCAAATCATTTTCTTCGATCCTGATTTTCCGTCATTAGGTCAGGAGCACCACTCATGAGTCTCTCTTGAAAAGGCGCTATATAAACCTGTGATTACAATTATAATTACAATTACCTTGCCGTCCACTGTAATTTGCATGACATAAGTCGGACTTTCTGGTCCACCGTACTGCCCAACAAGATGGTACAGCGTTCCAGGGCGAAGATCGGAGAGATGATTAATGCTGGTCCTCGCCTTCCTCCGTTTTGTGGGCCGCGCCTCATCCTCAGTCGGCTCAATGTCCACATCTAAACAGCACAAAGTAAGGTAACCACTCTTTTATCATGTTCAAACTTCTCGTTTTAGCTTCACAGATTCATTGCAAAATCTACCCCGATAATTGTTGCATCCCAGAAGATAATCTGCTTGAGGAAAACTTGCAAATGACAATATTCTTGTTTGTATCACAAAGTCGTAATCATTCTAGGAATAATTTCGTGCTAACAACATCCACAAACTTTCCAATAGCTGTTCATTCTTACTTACAGTTTTTCGGAATCTCTGTTGCCCTATATAGCGGGAAATGTCCCTCTGGGGCATCCTGTTAAAACACCCACTTTATTATAATCATACTACTTAGTCAGTTTGTATGTACTTCTTGAGTTGTTCTAATAAACGGATTTTGATTTTGATTTTGCTTTTTGACTTACTTAAATTGCATTCTCACACTCGTAAAACCATAGCAGTGGAAGTTATGTTCGAGTGTGAATACATTTTAAATGGTGTTTTCTTATCACAGTAACTTTTGACAGAAAAGAATATCCCCACCTCCAAAAATTACCAATTGTAATTGTTGCTGGAAATTATATAGCGCCGCTTGTAGAAGCTCTCTGCGCTAGCCTACACGATGTTAAATGTCACCTACAACTGAAAGTTCCTAATTCAGCAAGCAGTAGGGTGACCACACGTCCCGGATTGTCCGGGACAGTCCCGGAATTTGAATAAATGTCCCGCGTCCCGGACGGGTCCTTTCCGGGACAATGAAACGTTCCGGAATTAATTTTTTCTATAATTAAAAACGTAGGATTTGCTATTTTAATATTCCAATAATAATAGAAAGTAAAAAAGTAAAAATTAGAAAGTATCAAAAAGAAATAACTTCAACAAATATGCACTATAGCACAAAATTTACAAATCAGTGGCACAATGCAATCTTACGAGTGTGGCTAACTAAGTAAAGGGGCTACATTCTGCACTAGGCCTAGAAGCTGATATATCTATGATCGTAATCGTAATCTCCAAACTTCCAAAGCGCCACTTGAAGGCCAAGCGCAGGGCACCAGCCTATTCACGAGCGCTGCGTCAAATCAGACGGGGTTTTCAAAAGAGTAGTCCAAAGAAGGTCCGAGTCCGGTTCCCGAGGGCCAGATCAAAAGAGAAGACAGAGCAGCTGTCAAGGCGGTCGTCGGCTAGGGCGAGCAGAATTGGAAGGCGGAGGATAAGATGGGTTATGGAAGGCGTACTTGAAAGGCGAGACCCCAGTTTTGAGTGAAAGCCCACGGTGATAGATAGAGGAACATGAGGAGGAGGATGGAGGGCGGGTTGCAATGATGATGGAGGAACCGAGAATCTGCGGAGTTCATGGGGGAGATCGCTCCAGAGGCGTGGTGCTGTGTTGGATATGGCTTGGAGAACTTAGATGAGTATACTGACAGGGCCGAGGGGGTCGAGAAAGACTGAGATAGAATGATAGGGGTGGAGCGGATTGCCTGGATGGTGAAGAGATCACGGAGGTACTTGGGCTGGGAATATTGTAGGGAGTTGTAGGTTAGTGATAGGACTTCGAAGTGAAGTGGATTCCCTCTCAATGGAGTGATTTGAGGATGGAATTGATATAATGATGTTTGGGCATTCTAGTGACAGCGATAGGTAGAGTTATGGATAAACTGCAGACGCTTGATTTGGGTGGATTCAAGTTTGAGGAAGAGGGAATTGCAGTAATGGAGCTTTGAATGAGGTAGCAATGGTGGAGGCAGTGTTAAGGTCGAGCATGGATGGGCCGGATGCGTCGGAGGTCACGAACGTGCATGAAGCTGGAGCGCAAGAGGTTGGATAGGTGAGGAGAACGATATGCATAGAGTTGGGTGGCGTCTGTGTAGAGATGGTGGTCAACAGGGTAGGATTTTATGAGATGGCTTACAGGTGTGGTATATGGGCTAAAGAGGAGTGGACCAGGACGGAGCCTTGAGGGACACCACAGTAGAGAGGGAAGGATTGGGAGCAGTGGCTTGAAGCTTTAACAGAGAAGATCGGGAAGACAAGTAGAATGTTGTACATCATCGGCTAGAACACGGCCCCGTAGTTACTTTATCAAGTCTTTACTATCTAGGCTTGAATCTTGATAAATTTTAAGCAATTATATTTTGAGTTTGAGCAGTAAATTGGGCAATTTGTATTGTTTTGGGTCGTGTTTTTTTCTTTAATTAAAAAACTGCAAACAAAATGCTTAATTTTGGTTTAAAATCTTACAAATATATTTCAGTAGAGGTATTGCATATACATTTATAGCGCTATTCCTAACGAGCCCAGCTCCTAATTGAATTTTACTTAGATTGGAAGTAGACCTACATGTACTGTGGTGTCCCGGAAAGGCAGAGAAGAAATGTGGTCACCCTAGCAAGCAGTGTTCGGGAAACTAGAAAATACTGGTACGATAATGCAGTAAAGGTACACCTGTATTTTTAATGTCCGATATTATTACGCTACGACTAATAGTTAAAATCATTTGGAACGCTAAACGATTAATTTCCGAACGTTTGATTACTTTGCACACGCGCACTCATTCAGAAATATTCAAAAGAGCACAATCATAAACTTGGAAACATACAGTCAAATGTGTGCAGCATTTAAATACATGTGTGCTTAATTCAGCAATAAACTACAAGGATTTGTAATTCTTCGATGGTATTTTGCATTTACCACTAATCGTTCTTTTCTGCCGATCCGCCATCTTTGTAGGACGAGCGCTAAGTGTATTGAGCTCCGGTGCCTCAAACGTCGGTTCTTTTGATGATATAATAATTACTTATTATTAGTATTACAATAAATTCGTTCCAGATTAACATCTTATTATCTCCAGATATAGTTTGGACACCTGAGGGATTATAACTGCCTCGGGTAAAATAATAATAATATCATCATCATCATCATCATCATCATCATCATCATCATCATCATCATCATCATCATCATCATCATCATCATCAATAAAGACTGATTGATTGATTATTTGATTGATTGATCATCATTACTTATCATCATTATTATTATCATCATTTTTATTGTTATTGGTAGCCTATGTAGGCCTACATCTAGGCTAGTAAACACGATCTGCAACTATAAGACTGGGGAATTTTGGTGAAATAATATTTCTATTACGGCCTAAATTCGCACCTCCACTCTTTTCAGTCTTTTGTCTCTCTGGCAGCCGAATTCGGAACACTGGACAAAGTGGACATCTCTGGACAAACTCTACGACACGACTCAGTGCTTGCAAATAGGCCTAAGCTGGTGCCCTGCGCTTAGGTTTCGAGTAGCGCTTAAGCCAAGGCATTTGGAATTTACGATTTCGATTACGAACCCAAAACGTGAAGCCTAGCCGTTAAGCCGCCTTGTCAGATGACTTCCAAAGGGCCGTTATGAAATGTACAAGTTAAGGCCTTCAACGTGGGTTCAAATGTTATCGTAATCAAGGGTCGTCATTCGTTGTGAAAGCCTGGTCAAAATCAACAACTGGTCAGAAAAATATTCCTGCCTACAAATTCTGTTAACAGTTAAACGTACAGTAGGATCTCATTTTAAAGCCAGCGACTATATAGCCTGGGCGGCGATCCCGGGGGGTCGAGGGGACCCCACCTTTAACAGTGGAGGGACACACCATACATTTGTTCCCCCAACAAAATTTTTTGAAGAAACATCAAAAAAGGTCAAAAAAGTTTTCCCACGAAAAAGATTTTTGACCATTTTTTGAGCAGATCAATTCAAAACTCTTTTTTGACCAGATCAGTTCTAAAGCGTCCCCCCACCTGTCAAACAAGATCGCCGCCAGTGAATATAGGCCTATATTCTGGAAGTTAGCCTAATTACCTCTGCGTCACTGGCGGCGATCTTGTTTGACAGGTGGGGGACACGGGACACTTTGAACTGATCTGGTAAAAAAGTTGAAATTTTTGGTGTTTCTTCAAAATTGGGGGACTCTATAGTATGCCCCACCGTTTAAGATGGAGTCTTGTCCCCCTCGACCACCCGGGATCGCCGCCCATGCTCTGCGTAATATGAAAGAGCCTTTCAATACGGCGGTCGCTGGTTCCTGCGATGTAGCTTTTAGGGAGCAGCTGTAGAGACAGGGTTGGACTGGCCTGCAAAAGCGGCCCGGGAAATTTGCTCATGGGCGGCCCACAGTATCGAGCGCCGAAGGTACGAAACCTTTCAGGATAAGGGGCCTGGTGGTGCCTGCCAATGCTTTTTGTAACATTTGATGTAAAATGGGGGACTTTTTGGTTATTAATGGGCCAAATGACATAATTGTTAAATGAATATTAAAAGATTAAGAAATTAGCACCTATGCGTCATAATTTCTTATCTGTCGTAATTTTGTAATTATGTGTGGAACCACCTGTTACTATATATAGTGCAATGTGCACAGTTTAGTTTATTTCAAAAACTTTACATCTTCATAGAATTAGTAGACACAACGTCACTGGGAATCTTTATCAAAATTTCTGAAAAATTGTTTGGATCTAAACAATTATTACAAATCAGCATCAAGATTACCGTGCTCAGAGAATCTCTGTTTCAAACTTCTATAGCTTGATCCATTACCATTTTGTGAATATTTACTTGAAATTATCTTTAGCAGTTTCATTGGCTTGTCTTTAGCAGATTCTTTTGGCTAGAAATCTTGATCTAATTCTTTTCTGTTTAAAAGCAGTCTCAACATCAATATCGAGATTTCTTTTTCCTAATTCACTGTTTAGCAAGTTCTGAATAATGTGTTGAGGCTTCAAAAATGACTTCAAAAGTTCGATGTAGTTGGCTTAATTCGTTAACAGTTTCTTAAGCCATCTATAGACTCGTAGGATGTCCATGCCGTTTCTTTGCAAATATTGAGATAACGGAGTTGTGTGTTCACTGCTCAAACACTTTCAAATCAATCGCACTGTCAAAATAAATTCAAAACTTGTCAAGAAACCCAGGAGAGTTTTCGCTCTGTACCGGACATCATTGTTAAATTTGTTTGATTCAGAAATATCATGAAAACATATTGCAGCATGCCTATGTAGAAGAAATCGATATAACTTCTGCAGGCCCGGCCCTAGGGTGTGCGGGGCCCAAGGCAGCAAAGCGATGAGCGGGGCCCAAGCAAAAATGGCATTGCGGAGTTGATTTCCTGCCAATACGGCATTGGCAATAGGCCTACAATATGTATTAAAATAATAAAAAATCGAAATTAAATGGATTAATGAAGATAAAATGCAAATCAGGCTCTTAATACTAGCATTTTACTATGACGGCAATAATTATGTCTTATTTAATTATTTGAATATCTAACAACTGAAAAGAATGTTAATAATTAAAACGTTTTACCATCCTTCTAGCTGAAAATTTGTTAATCACTATAGACAATAGCTTGGGTGATATCTTCTAAAATGCTTTCTCTTCAAAAGCAAATCTTGCAAGCTTTGATGGATGAAAAATCCGCAATGATTTCACTATAGTCCAGATCGTTAGAAAAATCATTCTCAATTGACAAAATAGCTAAATTAGTGAGCCGTTCTTGAAGTATCGTTGATCGGAAATACATTTTAATAAGTTGTAGCTTCGAAAAGCTTCTTTCTCCAGAAGCTACAGTGACACGAACAGTCAGAAGTGCAATATATATGCGTGTTAGGAAGATCACTATATCGATTGTTTATTGTAAGAAATTGCAAAATCTTAACAGGCAGTGTTTAATCTAGACACCTTTTGGGGGGAATCCCCCAGGATTTGTGTTTCCCCCCAGAGGTCAGCAATATTATAATGTAGATACATTTTGGGGAGGGAAATTCCTCCTCCCGGATACTTGGTTTTCCCCCCGAGAAGGTCAGTAATATACTTTTTGACAGATGAATTCCTAAAAAAGTCATCAACGTTTTTGAGAGAGTAATTCGTAGAAAAAGTCTGAAAAGTTGAACGAATGTCTAAAAAAAAGGTCATCAACTTTTTCAAAATGACCAAAAAAGGAATTATAGAACTCAATGATTGCTACTCCTCTCAAGCATGAAACCAGCTACCGTATCAAAATTCCTTTTAGTTCAACAATAATATTTAACACAAAAATATAATTGTGCATGCAAACATTGCACAATAGGGTGGGGCAAATAGTGGTTGCCTCAACCAGACAATGATAAATAGAAGCTCCCTCATCTACTGGTTAACCCATTCCCGCCTGAAGCGTCCGCTAGGGGACGGATTTGGGAGGTATTGGTTCATCTAGAAACTATTTAGAATTCAGTGTTGTCATATCTAAAAATAGCACGCAGCTTTCTTCCGGAATACTTATCTATGAGCGGAGCCATTTTTTTAAGCAAAATCTATTGTTTAAAGCATAAAAAATTACTTTTAAATGACACGTAAAATTATACCGTTGGCGGAGGTCTTGAGGCGCGTCATGGACGACCCGGACGAAGACTTTTCGTCTTCGGATGACGAAGCAATCGGCGATGTGAGGGTTGGAGGAGCACAACTGGTGTGGGAACACACTGCAGCCCGACTTCGCATGAAATCGACCTTAGAACCGTGCCAGATGGACTCGGCATTGCTAAATGACGAGGATGTTGGAGAGGTAAGCATTGAAATATTTCTCTTTTTCTTTGTTTTTTGTGTGTAAATTGCTTGATTATTGTGAAGTACAAGTATTGTGATTATGTCTATTGAAAGCCTACTGATAGTGACTGGTAGTTACTGATATTCAATACAAGGAAACTTACAAAATAAAAATAATTTGCTGATGAAAAGTGGGCGTGTCCGTTGATCAGCTGATTGATGTTGAATTATGCACTTTTATATTTCTCCTATCTAATTCAGACTTTGTATAATTTTCCATTTACAGGCATCATCTGCACAACCTCCATCTTCTGTAACACCTCCGTCAGCATCACCATCTGCACCGCCAGCAGTGGACATAACAAAAGCGAATGGTCGTGGTCGCGGACGAGGTCGTGGTCGCGGACGAGGTCGAGGAACTGCCCAGCCTGCCAGCCGGACACAGACAAAGCAGAGTGCATCTGCACAACCTCCATCTTCTGTAACACCTCCGTCGGAAGATCACGCAGAAGGCGTTCAGGCTGAAGCTCGCTTACAGCCTCACAGAAGACCTGGTCACACAGCGTGCAAACCCTACGGACAACGCTGTTGTGCCAGGTCCTGGTAGACGCCCTTCCTCCCTCATTCCCAGGCTACTTGGCAAACACTTTCTCAGTAACTCCCATGTCAGGAAACGATGTAGAGTCTGTGCAAAGCAGAAGAACTCGCAGACTGGGAATAGCAGAGACACAAGAACAGTAATGAGGTGCGAGAAATGTGATGTGCCTCTGTGCGTTGGCGAATGCTTCGAACTCTGGCACACCAAGGCCACTATATAAATGAAATTTTTTTAGTAATGAAATGTGCATTTTATAGCCTGAAATGTGCTGATACAGAAAATATCAACTTTGTTATGCCTATCTGTTATACTTGTTGCACTATTGTTGTTTCAGTATAAGAACCGTCAGTTTGTTGCACGTTGGCTTACTAAGGCCGCTATATAAATGAAATTTTTTTAGTAATGAAATGTGCATTTTATAGCCTGAAATGTGCTGATTCAGAAAATATCAACTTTGTTATGCCTATCTGTTATACTTGTTGCACTATTGTTGTTTCAGTATAAGAACCATCAATTTGCACATTTTCCAAAAAAACAATTCAGGCGGGAATGGGTTAATGAAATAATTAATTTTCATATTTTGTATCATGTCTAGGGGTCGCAACTTTAAAAGATGTGTGACGTAATATATTTCATTAGAAATAAATAACAAATTCATTAATCTTATTACAATAGGGTCATAGAAACTCATTAATTGCTACTATAATATATTACACAATCACTTTAATACACAAATTACACACTACACAGTACACTACAATATTGTATTGTATTGTATTGTATTGTATTGTATTGTATTGTATTTCAAAACTTATAAACGCCTCTACCAAGTGCCCACCAATCAGAGGCGCTCCCAGTGCGAAAGTCCTCGGGAATAAAGGCAAGTTTAAAGACAACGAAAAGTTGTGGCAGGACCACCGGATAGTATTGCAGCCCGGGCCGAAAGAGGAAGCTGATTCCACAATGAAGGGCAAATAGTAACAAAGGAACGAGACTGGGCCATCACCGTTCTCACTCGGGGAACAAATAAGTCAAGTCGATAGAGCGAGGAGCGAAGAGGGCGAAGGGAGCTAGCTGAAGTAGGAAGACGTAATGGGTCACAGTTATTTAGGAGCTAGTCCCAGGTAAGAAGGCAAATATGGATAAGTACCTTTAGTTGGAACGAGACTGGACCATCACCGTTCTCACGGGGGGAACAAATAAGTACCTTCATATGAGTACCTTTAGTTGGATGCGGGCAGTAAGAGGAATCCAGTGAAGATATTCAAACATGAATGTGGAAATATGGAGTATCGTGGGAGACGGGCGATTAGTCTGGCAGCTGCTTTACGAACAGATTGTAGAGACGAGAGATGGACTTTGGGTAGGTCAACAAAGAGGGAGTTACAGTAATCAATGCGAGAGCAGATAAAGGCATAGACAATGGAGGTAAAGACTGGAGAGGAGACAGGTCTTCGGATAGCCTTGAGACGTCGTAGATGGTAGTAGCACAAGCGGATGAGATTAGATATATGGTCAAAAAAAGAAAGGGAGCTATCAAGAATTATACCCAGGTTACGGATAGATGCAGAGAAGGTATAAGAAGGAAAGCTTTGAGATAAAAGAGGGCAGTCAACCTTGGCCAGTTGTTGACGAGTGCCAAACCAAATCAATTGGGTCTTTGCTGGGTTTAAAGAAGACAGGTTTAAGGACAGCCATGCTTGTAGGTCATGAAAGAGAGCATCAATGCGAGCAATAAGAAACAGCTGAGCATACGGGGGCCCATGCACGAAGACCTGGGCGTCATCAGCATAGAGGCGGCCAGTGGTTAAATGTGTCACAAAGATGGAGGAAATATCAGCTGCATAAAGCAGGTAAAGGAGTGGGCCAAGTACTGATCCCTTGGGAACACCAAACTTGACAGTAACCCAGTGTGTTCTGGAGTCACCTCAGATTATCGTTTGTAAGATACGATCGGAGCCTAAGAAGAGAAATATGGAGACCAAAATTAATGACGACTCGAGACATTGCAGGAGGATCTCATGGTCAACCATGTCAAAGGCAGCAGAGACGTCAAATAGAGCAAGCAACGAGATCTGTGATCTGTCAAACGCAGTGTAGCTATCAGAGAGGAGAGATAAGAGGACAGTTTAAGTAGAGTTTCTGCAGTCTGTGGCAGAGTTCACTGACATGACTCACGCCACGGTGTTTCATTCAAATGAAGAATTCAAGATTGGACTTACCAACTATAGAAACTAAAGCTGATTTTCTTAATTAAGTTAAAAGACTTACACAGCAGCACTGTGCCAGATGCTTTTTCATTCATTTTATTACTCATTGTTGTTTGTAGCTCTAACTTTGGGTTCTAAATTTGAAAATCATGACCATTAAACCGGCTGATGTAAGACCAGCTCTCATTTTACAACACATTGCATTTTCGTGCTGGTGTTTCAGACAAAGTTGCTAGAAAACGGTGATGTATATCACAAATCCATTTTTGGTGCAATATCAACTTTAACATGGACCTTTGATTTAGGTTTGTCCGGGAACTGAACTCGAGTTTTCATTACTTTTTGCCCCACCCTATTGCACAAGCACCACAACATGCAGTAGTCGTTACTCGCTTTATCTGCAGGCTCGCTTTTTCCTAAATTGCCCGCCAGTACTGTTGCTAAGCGACGTAAGCGTTGTCAACGTTCAATCTCACCACAGTAAAAAAAATTATAGATAGCAGCGCGGGGCCCCTGCAAGCGCGGGGCCCAAGGCGGCTGCCTCGTTCGCCTTGCCCTAGGGCCGGGCCTGAACTTCTGTGTTTCTTTATTGCATGCGCTATAATCAACGGTAAGTTTTAACATTGGCACATAGCCGCACGTTTCACGTGGCTGTGCAAGCTTCTTGATAACAACTATGCACTGCCAATATTTCATAATTTATAATACTAGAATTAAGAATTAGAACTAAAATATCATAATATTTTTAATCATATTTTTTTTGGGCGGCCGACACAGTCCAAGCCTATGCGACCGGCCCACCGGGAATTTCCCGGTGTCCCGGTGGGCCAGTCCAAGGCTGTGTAGAGATCTCGTTTGCGTTTACCAACAAACAGGTTTTAGCGTGTTCGCTTATCAGTCGATATAGATAGGCATACAGCCTTTCTGATTTTCAGGAAGCCCGTTTCAGTTTCACTGCGGCGCACGTACTACACGTAGGCCTACCTTTCGGTGAAACTAACACGTGTTTTACTGCTTGACAAAAGTAAAATATATCTGAGGTAAGAATTAATTTAGGGCTA
Source organism: Allolobophora icterica (assembly GCA_963556255.1). Taxonomy (NCBI): domain Eukaryota; kingdom Metazoa; phylum Annelida; class Clitellata; order Crassiclitellata; family Lumbricidae; genus Allolobophora; species Allolobophora icterica. Next base: position 49,782,762 of record OY744607.1, on the reverse strand, counting down.
AGCCTAAGCTTTAACACCGGTTAAAGCTATACCCCTAAGCCGCAATTTTTCTGGTTAACGGCTGGCTTGAGCAAATTTATGGCTGGTTTTTCGGCTAGCCGTAAAAGCGTGTAAACTACTCTTTCGGTTATAAGTGTAGGCCTATCCGGCAAAATAAATTTGGGCTTGAAACATAGGCTAGTTCGTTCAAAAAGTTTATCGATTATAGAAAGTCCTGAGTTCTAATAAGGCATTAGAACAACTGTAAAACAATGCCATGAACAAGTGAACAATGATGAGTGAGTTCTAATAAGGCAATTAATTAGACATTAGAACAACTGTAAAACAATGCCATGAACAAATGAACAACGATGAGTGGCACACAGAAAGTCATTCAAAACAGTAAGTCTGACCTTGTGAACTAATCTACAGAAGTCATCACTTATTAGTTAGTCATTAGAATTCTCACTGACCTCAAGCCAGTAGGCCTTTGCAAACCTTATAATCGCATCTCTGTGCATGTTGTAGCTGAGCTTTTTTCCGGCGGCTAGCTGTGAAATAACTCACGGCGGCTTTTCGGCGAAGCCGCAAGAATTTAGGCAGTTTTTCGGCTTGCAGAAAATTTCTTGGCTCGGCGGCTAACGGCGGCGGCTTAGGGGACTAGTTAAAGCTCAGGCAGCTCTTTTTATAGCGACCCAGGACACCTTTTAAGGAACATTTATCACTGCACATGGTGAGCGCCGGAGCATACAAATCATAAATAATTATGAATTACAGTTCTTTTCGTGCACAAACAGCCTTTCATCGCTGCACATTTTGTGTAGTCTATCATTGCACGTTAGAACAATCCCTGTAGCGACCTTATGGCTTCGAACCTGCTTTTCCAATGAATTCATCGGGTGAGATCCTTCACCGCCGTTACCCGTTTGAATGGATGCCACGCCATTTAAGGTCTCCGTTTACTGGCCGTGCTATAGCCAGAGATTTAACTCTCTGAAATAAGCCACCACCATCGGGAAGCGAACCGGGAACCTCACGCACAGAGTCGCAACAGATGTTCGCTGTAACCAATGTAGCTAACTGGACCGTGCAGTAGCTGACGTGTGATTCTCTTTAATAAAAATTCTTGTGCTCGGACCTCCTACTTCTCTGCGTTGCGCCGCCCCCATTCGCCTGTGTTTCGTTATCGTAAACCACCTGTGGATATCCCATTGGTCTATGTGATCGACGACTATGTATACGAAGGCGAACTGGGAATTAAGAATTAAGAACAATCCCAAGAGACAGCCATGGTAGGAAGTGTTAGCGACTTCATTTTCTTAGCCTCGGCATATGAGGGCGTGTAGCCAGTCTCTCACTCGCCGTCTCGTCTTCCCACCGACATCGTGCGAAGATTCACCTGCGCCCCTATAGCCATATACTGATCGCAGTGCGATCAGTATATGGCTATAGGGGCGCAGGTGAAGCAGAAATCCCAAAGGAAATTTCACCCTCGACGGGATCCGAGCTAGCCTAAATATACGATTAATAATTGAATTTATCACAAAAAAACTGCCAAAGAGCGACATTCTAGCAATAGATACCTGTATTATATGACATCGGGTAAACGTCACATCGCAGTACGTAGCTTATAAGCGTCAGGTGCAAACTAGCAATTTAACGTTTTAATTGCGTAACACGCTTCCGATCATTAAGATTTTCTCTGAAGAGAAACAATTAGACAGTTAGATTAAAAAATATAGGCCCTATAAAAAACCAGACAAAGGCTTTGAATAAATGCGCTCACGAACGCATTAATTCAAGGTTGCCGAGACATCTTTTTATCGATTTCAATATCGTGTTAATTTTAGTGGCTTTAGAAGTGAGCGTCGTCTCTAGTGTGAGTCTGACGGGTGATGTTTTAATTCCCAGCGTCAGAGGTTAGACTTCATCGCCCACGTAATATATGGGTGACCTTCGTATACGATCTCGGGGGTAATTGATCACAGACATTCTAAAAATAGACCGCAAGTTCTACGCCCTCTCAGGCCACAGTGAATGAATGCGTGAATGAATTGGCGAGTAAGTGAGGAAATGGGTGGGTGACTGAATGAGTGAGTGAGAAAGTGGGTGGGTGAGTGAGGGAATGAGTGAGTGAGGGAATGGGTGGGGAGTGAGTGAGGAAGTGGGTTGGTGAGTGGGTGAATGAATGAGTGAGTGAGGAAATAAGTGGGTGACTGAATGAGTGAGTGAGGAAGTGGGTGAGTGAGTGAATGAATGAGTGAGTGAGGAAATGAGTGGGTGACTGAATGAGTGAGTGAGGAAGTGGTTGGTTGGTTGAGTGAGTGAATGAATGATTGAGTGAGGAAATGAGTGGGTGACTGAATGAGTGAGTGAGGAAGTGGTTGGTTGGTTGAGTGAGTGAATGAATGATTGAGTGAGGAAATGAGTGGGTGACTGAATGAGTGAGTGAGGAAGTGGTTGGTTGGTTGAGTGAGTGAATGAATGATTGAGTGAGGAAATGAGTGGGTGACTGAATGAGTGAGTGAGGAAGTGGCTGGGTGAGTGAGTGAATGAGTGAGTGAAGAAATGAGTGAGTAAGGGAATGGGTGGGTGAGTGAGTGAATGAGTGGGTGAGTGAGTGAATGAATTGGCGAGTAAGGAGGAAATGAGTGGGTGACTGAATGAGTGAGTGAGGAATGGGTCGGTGAGTGAGCGACCGAATGAGTGGATGAGTGAGTGAGGGAATGAGTGAGGGAATGAGTGAGTGAGTGAGTGAGTGGGTGTTGAGTAAGTGAGTGAGGGAATGGGTGGGTGAGTGAGTGAGTGGGTGGGTGAGTAAGTAAGTGTGGGAATGGGTAGATGAGTGGGTAAGTTAGTGAACGAGAGAATGAATGAGTGAGTGAATGAATGAGTGAGTGAAGGAATGGGTTGGTGAGTGAGTGAGAGAATGGATGGATGATAGCTGTGGGTGGGTGATGGGGTGTGGGAATGGGTGGATGAGTAAGTGACTGAGGCAATGGGTGGGTGAGTAAGTGAGTAAGCTATGGGTGGGTGATTGGGTGAGGGAATGGGTGGGTGGGCAAGTGAAGGAATGGGTGGGTGAGGGTGGAGTGAGTGAGTGAGTGAGGGAATGGATGGGTGAGTGAATGGGTGGGTGAGTGGATGAGGGAATGGGCTGTGAGTGAGGGAGGAATGGGTGAGTGAATGAGTGAATGAATGAGTGAGGGAATGGGTGGGTAAGTGAGCAAGCAAGTTAACCAGGGACTGAAGAGCGAAGGAATCAGTGAGCGAATCAGTGAGTAAATGAAGAACAGTCTTCTACTTGATCTCCTCTCCTTCGAAAATTCTAGAGCCGCCAATTCTCCACCTCCCCACTCTCGACATGTCGCCGACGCCTTAGGAGACTGCAGCATCTGCTATGGCAAGAGGAGCCATTGCAGGGACACGATGGCTTATAACACACATATACACACACGCACACGCACGCACACACACACACACGCACACACACTCTCACACGCACGCACGCACGCACGCTCGCACGCACACACACACACACACACACACACACACACACCTACATACACACGTACACACACACACACACACACACACACACACACACACACACACACACACACACACACACACATATATATATATGTATATATGTAGGGCTATATGTATATATATATATAACATATATATATACAGTATACATAGACCTACGTGTATATTTGTGTAGGCCCTATGCTATGCATGTGCAAATGTGAATAAGACAGATTTGGGTCATTATCCGAAATGTTACAAATTCCGTCTCCGAAAAACAAAACAAAAAATTTTTCCCAAAATTGGTTGTAAGTGTTTTTTTAAGTCACGTACGTAGTTAAATTTAACTAATTTGAAAGAAATCCACTATATTTGTAATCATAAGTTAATTTTTTTTCAGAATTTATAAAGTCAAAACGCCTCTGTTTTCATTACAGTCCGACCTTTTCATGTAATCATATTTAATCACAGGGACCTGAAATATTCCTCTGGTGCTTATAAAATGGCAATTTCCTAAAAGTAGAAGATGCCAGCATTAAGTAGGAATACAACAGGCCTTTCCTTCACATGAAATATTAGTCTGGTGTCAAGAAATTAAGACATTTTTCGAAATTATTCAAAAAAAGAAATATTATTTTTAGCTGCAGAAAAAAATCTGTGCAGCATTAGCTAAAACTGTATGTTATATGCATTAGATACAAGTTGAACAACATTTTAAGAGTTGCTAGTAAATTCTAATTACATGCAATTTATTTTTATATCAAATAATGAAAAATAAATACATGTAATTCACTCTTAGCAATGCGTCATTACCATCCATGGCAAGATGCGACTGCCATGAGAAAATAGCAGAAATCTGATGTATTCGGATGGTAATGATGAAAAACAACCGCTGGATGGTAATGACAAAATGATGAAATTTATGACAGCCGTCAAATATTTTCACTTGAATTACTCTATCAGATAAGTAATTTAAATCAGTTCAACAAGAGCGGTAAATAAAATAAGTTATCAATGTTATAATCTACCTAAACCAGGAAATACAACGCGAGATGGTAATGAAACAGAAATTTACTTTTTTGTAATTTGGAACACACAAACTTAAATTAAAAATAAAGCATTATGAATTTCAACTCAAATCTGTGTGATTCTATTAATAGTTGACAATATCTTGTTCCTGATGTTTTTCTCTAAAAGTTATAGGCTTCCCAAAAATTGGGATGGCTATGATGCTTACTTCTATGGACAAGTATAAATAGGCCCAAAAAGAAATAAATCTTATGAAAATGAGTCTAAATGTTTAATTATTGCATATGCTAGCTACTAATTAATCAAAATAATATACCTTTGTTACAGGTTGTAATGGAATAAATTTGCGTAAAAGCTGAATTTAATGCATTGTACACCGTCTCGGACAGCGGATGGTAATGATATTTTGTATACATTTAGTAATTTATTTCTAAATTTCAAAAATCTAGCAGCTAAAACAATGATGGGAAATGTTAATCTGCTCATTCTTTGAAGGATAGGCAAAAAAATTTGAAGAAATTAACGAAAAAACTAAAAAAAACCAGCATGGGACATCAATTCTGCACTTTTCGGATAATGACCCATTTACGTTTTAAAATCAGTCTGTAGAAAAATCCGAGAAAACAGCTGTTTCGCATTTACATTATTTTGGCTTTTAATGCAACGCTATGGTTTCGTACTAGAACTGCACGACATTGCAGACAAAGGGGCAGATAAGTCCTATATTTATAATAAGTATTTAAAATAACCGTACGCGTATTATTCCACATTCCGCGACAAAAAGGAATTCTTAAAAAGTCGTTCTCTTTAAATAGGCCTACGAATTTACGTCGGAAGTTTGATAATTCTAATTTTTGACGACGCAGAAAACGACCCAACAATAAACCTTTATGTTGTTGTTTACAATAAACTCTTTATGTTATTATTTACAATTATTGCCAGATCATAAACCGAAAAAAAACACAGCTCAGCACTGCAACATCTTTGGAAGCAACAATACGCCCAACGTTATTCATTCTGATATATATTTCCATATTTCATATTTCAGTATAATATGTTCAAATATATATAAAACTTGTATCAACAAGCTGTAAGGATATTAAAATATACACCTAATGCAGATCAGATGTATAACCTATAGCATACGCGCGCGCATGTTTGTACGGGTATATTTCGGAGTTTCTTTATCGTTGAGAGATATGTTCAACAAAATGGCCGCCGTAATAAAAACCTCAGTTTTCGTATCTTTTAATGGCCATGCCGTAAAAGCAGAGACCTGCCGGTGTCGAGAGGGGGCGGCCGGCGGGTGGTATCATCCAGCCGTGGTCACAGGTGGACCGTGACGTTGATTTAGTGTGATTGATTCGCTACGTTGGGCAACAGGATGACTTTAAGCCCACCGGTCACGGTTGAGCTCATGCGTCATCGATAGTCCGTATCGTCTGTCCAGGTGCTCGGATCTGATTCGACGGGCGGATAGCCAATCAGCGCGAGCCGTTCGGAGAATGGGATTGAGACGTGTTGATGGGGAAATCGGAAATTAAAAATGCATTATCAACTGCCATGCGTTGTAGTAATACAATACAATAGAACAGAATACAATAAAATACAGTACAACAGAACATAATACAACATACGACATTGCAATACATTACAACATATAATAGGCCTAATCGTAATCATCATCAGTTCCTGACGCCAGCCATTCGGTGGATATAAGTAGGAATAAATTATGTTCATTGTCCTCGGTCATTTGTCAAGTCCATTGCTCCCCTTATTGTTGGTCAAAGTGATTACATTATATCCTCATTTATATTTATCTATCCAGCGTAGTCTTTGTCTGCCTTAACCTATTTCTTTTCCCCCGAATCTTGCAGATAGTGCACTGCGTGGGATTCGGTCAACTGGCATTCTCTCTCTATATATAGGCCTATGTCTAACCATCGGAGTCTTCGTTGAACAAGTTTGTCTTACAGAGTTGTTTGGATACCTAATGATTGCCTTATGTCATCGTTTCTTTTTTTATGTAGGGGCTATAGGGCCTATATCTTGAAATTCCTGCAATCTTTCCGCAGGCAGCTCATTTTTGATGCAAGAATTCTTGTTTTCGCATTGTCCAACATTCTGATCCGTAGGCCTACAGAAAAATACATGTTGTATCATCGTCTCGTATATTTTTGTCTTATAATATTACAAAACAATACGATACGATAGAACATAGTCTATGGTAAGCGCGATTACAATAGCGAATATACTCGGTCATGCACAAGGTCCAGAATTTGGCTATCGTTTTCCAAATACACTCTTTTATGACAAATCCAGTAATTTTCAGAAACTGTCCTTCGTATAGTCAATATCATTGTCCTAAAACTTCGTTGTCTTAAAATTTCATGGTCTTTATTGTCCTAATTTCATTGTCTTAAAACTTTCATTTGATAGCCGCTGTTTGAAATTCCACAAATTCCATGCACCATTGATTGATTTGCCTAGAATTATCTTTTGTCCCTCTAATGGAATGGTACAACCACCTGTTCGGAGTCGAATAAACTGAGAATAAGATGTTTAGTGCAGCGCAGTGGCGGTTTTAACGGGGGGGGGCGCTAGGGGCTTGACCTCTTAGTTCCTCGTGTCAGGACTGTATACCTGTAGCTCAATCCAGGTCCTTTGCCTGCATAGGTCCTTCGCTTTGGAACCAACTTCCTCCTCCAGTCCGCAACACCATTCTCTGTGGTAGCGTTACTTATTCTTTTTCTCACCTTAAATCCTGCTTTTTCTCTCGGGGTCTCGCGCACTGGGAGCGCCTCTGAATGGTCAATACCGTGAGAGGCGCTTTATAAATGTCTATATGTCTGGGGGGTCCATAGAGTAGTGGTAACATAACTGGCGTGAAGAGCAAAAGGTAGCGGGATCGCTTCCCGGTATACCCTCCCAAATCTATAGGTCCACTCAACCTTTCATTTGCGAGATGGCGCGTTGTTAAAATGAGATGTAGCCTATGACGTGATGGGCGCCTTGCATGGCTGCCGTGTACAGTTAAATTCGACTCCTGTAATAACTTGTAATCATCCGTTCATACCGATTTGTAATCATACTGCGTTGTTGTCAGTTTGAAGATATTAAACGAAGATTATTATTATTATATACATGTATACGATACGATACGATATAGGCCTACTATAGCTGCATTTGACTACTGAAGGGCCGGGATGTTCAAGAAGAAACTGAACAGATTATGTATCCTGAGCAGCTGAGCTTAGGCCAGTCGCATGCACTTTATGACCCTGTCCGCTGTGGTGACATCAGCCTGTGGCACTTGCAGACTGCAGTCCTTCTGCTGGCTAACTCTTTCTGCAACCGTTGGCTCAGAAGTATCAATATCTAGGCATTGACATGATGAAGTTGAAGGGACAGTCCGTTGTTGCGAAAGACATGTTTTAAGACCATATGAATGACATGATGTGGAAGACGTTTAACAATTTCTGATGACTATAAACACATACATTGTTGTTGTTGTTGTTGTTGTTGTTGTTGTTGTTGTTGTTGTTGTTGTTGTTGTTGTTGTTGTTGTTGTTGTTGTTGTTGTTGTTGTTGTTGTTGTTGTTGTTGTTGTTGTTGTTGTTGTTGTTGTTGTTGTTGTTGTTGTTGTTGTTGTTGTTGTTGTTGTTGTTGTTGTTGTTGTTGTTGTTGTTGTTGTTGTTGTTGTTGTTGTTGTTGTTGTTGTTGTTGTTGTTGTTGTTGTTGTTGTTGTTGTTACTTAGTAACTTTTCTAGCCCTTGTCTAATGCATAGGGCATCAACCGACGGCACATCACAACCAAGTCGCATTCGGGTCAACATATTATATATATATATATATATATATATATATATATATAAGAACAAACATACACAATGATTTCTATGTTTACCTTCCCTTGTCGCTGATACCGCACATAAGGAAGGGGGAAATGTCTGTCCCCTCCTCCCGTCCTCCCTCCCTGCATCCTTCTCTCCCTCCCTCCTCCCGTCCTCCCTCCCTTCATCCTTCTCTCCCTCCCTCCTCCCGTCCTCCCTCCCTTCATCCTTCTCTCCCTCCCTCCTCCCATCCTCCCAAAGAGCAGAAGCTAGAGTTGCTATGCTTAAAAGTAGGTCACTGACCTAATAACGATAGCGTCAATTGGGCCAATGACTACAACGCACTGCTGGTGACATCTTGCGCCCAAACAGACAAGCACGCTGTGCATTTTGACATCCTATATTTATATATATATATATATATATATGTATATATATATATATATATTAATGCATAGTGTTTGATATGCAATATATTATCGAGATTTTCGTCGGCAGTTGCGACATCTTGCGTCAGAATCTTTCGTTCGGGTGATGCTCTGCGCCTGCGCGGCTCAGCCGGTCGAAGGGAGGGTTGACGCAACAGCCGGTGGCAAGATGTCGCCTCCTCGCGCTGTGAGCTGGTAACAAGAGCGCTGGGCTGATACGGGGTGGGGGGATGTGTGGATCAAATGGAGTGGGTTACTGGAGTTTCATAGAGCGAGGGAGGGTGGAGAAATGGATTGGCGAAGGGGAAGGGATTGATAATTTGAGTAGAGGAGGCAGACGACGTGATACTCTTTCATCCTAATTATAGAGTCCTATCTCTTTTGTAATGAAGGGAGGGAGGTAGTGGTAGTGGTAGCAAGGTAAGGTAAAGTTTGACAAGGTAAACCAAGGCAAGGCAAGGTCAGGTCAGGTCAGGTCATGTAAGGTCAGGTGAGGTGAGGTGAGGTCAGGTCATGTAAGGTCAGGTGAGGTAAGGTCAGGTCAGGTAATATAAGGTGAGGTATGGTAAGTTAAGGCAGGGCAAGGCGAGGTAAGGTCAGATCAGGTTAGGTAAGGTCAAGGCAGGGTCAGGTAAGGTAGGATAAGGTGAGGTAGAGTAAGCAAAGGCCGCATACAAGCAAGAACAAAGCAAGGCAAGACAAAAGAGGCAACGTATGGGGCAAGGCCATGGGATTGGGTATTACAAGACAAGGGGGTATAAGGCAAGGAAAGCTAAGCTAAAGGATAGCCATGCAAGGCGATGTATACAATGAAGCGACAAAAGAAATTCATTTATTAAATTATCTTACAGGTCATTAATTCGACGAATCGGTATTTACATTTTTTCGGCGCAATATTCGCGTGTCAAATAAAAAACAATTACATATTTAGAATCTCATAATTAACGGTGACTGTAGTCGCTATAATTGCAACGATAGCCACAGATTACAAACGTGATCGGAAACGGTCTATTAAAAGAGAAACGCCTTTTCACAGTGTCACGTGAGCAGTGATTATATGGAGCCACAACTGAGCTCCGATTCATAGCAAGAGCACCTTGACAATGACTGTGGAAGTGTATGAGTGTGCACATGTACCAATGTGTACATGTGCATTTATGTATGTATGTATGTATGTATGTATGTATGTATGTATGTATGTATGTATGTATGTATGTATGTCTGTATGTATGTATGTATGTATGTATGTATGTATGTATGCATGTATGTATAATAATAAGACGATTTATATAGCACCGTAGCACAGCTGAGACTGAAGAAAATGGCGCTGTGCCTGAGTTCAAACATCAATAACAGTCAAATGATAGTTTAAAAAAAATCAACCTTCAGCTGTGATTTGAATATCTCCAGAGATGACGCATTCTTCACATGGTCCGTGTGTATGTGTGTGTATGTATGTGTGTATGTTTTCATGTATGTATATATGTGTGTAAGATGGCGCTAAAATGCACTACTTGTGCATGTATATGGATGTAAGTTTGTATGTATGTAAGTAAGTATCATGTATGTATGCGTGTATTTAAGTATATATGTATATATGTGTATGTATTTATATGCATGCATGGATGCATTTACTTGGAGGCATCACATGTTGCCATCTATTTTCAGAGTTCAAAGTTCAAGGACAACGGCTGACAGAGAGCAGCAGTCGTTCACTGGTCACTTGATCCTGGTTTGATAGATCGATCTTCGTTATCGATCACATGTTGGCTGATCGATCAAGAGTTCAACTATCGATCACGAATTGATCGATCGATAAACAGTTCAATGATTGTTCACGGATTAACTGATTTAACGATCGATCTCAGTCTAAATGAGTGATCAATAGTCCAGCAATCGATCACGAGTTAGCTGATTGATCTATAGTCCATCGATCGATCACGAGCTAACTGATCGATCAAGTGATCGATAACGATCTCACACCCGTCTCGCTTATTTCCTTGTGTTCGATATTAGATTATGGCATTGACCTATACATCTGCGATCGCCTCAGATCGATAACGGGTTGCCAGTGATCGATGGGTTGGATCGATCGATCATTGTACTCCATTGATCATGACCCTTGCTCGTTCTCTCAGCTTCTTGTTCTTCATCCTTCGGTTCTGGAACCAGACCTTGACCTGGCGCTCAGTCAAGTTCAGCTGACAAGACAAGTGCCAGCGTTTCTGGCGCGAGATGTAGCCATTGTTGACGAACTCGCTTTCAAGGACTAGAGTCTGGAAGCGACTGTACGGCTTGCGCTTCTTGCGTTGTCTTGGACCGCTCTTACCTCCACTCGCCTCTGAAACATACCGGAAGCAACGATATCATTTTTGTTGTCATTATTATTATCATTATTATTAATATTGTGGGGCGTGGTGGCTCAGTGGTAAGTTCGGCGCCTTGTGACCGGAGGCTTACAGGTTCGAATCCCACTCTAGCCGCTGCGTACGGACCTTGGGCAAGTCCTTCACTCGCGATTGCTCGTGGCGCATCGGCGTGAAAACTCCGACACAGTATCAAATGCATGATAATAAAAATAATAATAATAATAATTATAATAATAATAATATTAATGATAATAAAAATTGTATAATAATAATAACAATATATATTATTATTATGCATTATTATTGTTGTAATCATGATTCATATCATCATCAAAACCACCATCACCATCATCATCATCATCATCATCATCATCATCATCATCATCATCATCATCATCATCATCATCGTCATTAGTATTTTATATTTATTTTGCGCATAAGTCCAATCAACGTCAATTTGAGCTACTGAGCAATTGTGAGTAAAGGACTTGCTCAAGGTCCATACACTGCAGTAACCGTCTGAGGGTAGAGAGGCTCGAACCCGCACATTCTGCATTAAAAGGCGAGCACATAAACCACTCGGCTGCCGTTCTATCATAAAGGAGATGGAAGAAGAAGTTGGTGATACAGATGTTGACAATGATGATGACGATGATGACGACGACGACGATGATGATGATTATGATGGTGTTGGTGGTGGTGGTGGTGTTGTTGGTGGTGGTGGTGGTGGTGGTGGGGGTGGTGGTGGTGACAATGATGATGATGAAGATGATGATGATGATGACGACCCCGTTGACGATGACGATGATAATGACGACGATGTTGATGACGACGACGATGATGATGACGGTAATGACAGTGATGATAAATTGACAAAAATGACGATGATGATGATGATGATGATGATGATGATGATGATGATGATGATGATGATGATGATGATGATGATGATGATGATGATGATGATGATGATGATGATGATGATGATGATGATGATGATGATGATGATGATGATAAGCATCACAGTTACCCGTGGACCTGGAACCAGACGACGGCGCCACCTGGTGATGACCGATATAAGTCGTTCCACTCTGACCCTGCTCGAATCTCGCCGCCACTCCGTTGAACTCCGCAACGAGCGATCCAGCAGAAGTTGAAAAGCCCGGATGATAGAGATCCGGATGGAACGCCATCCTGTTCGTCAGCGACCGATAAGGACTGAGGGGCATTTGCTGGCACCCCGTCGGGAACAGATCCGCCGGAGGGGGTACTGACGGGGCAGGGGGTACTGGGCTGAAGGTCTGTCCAAAGAGGGAGGACCTGAGCTGGAGTTCTGGTGGAGTTGAGACGGACGAGGCAGAGGGTAATGTACGCACGTCGTTTGCGAAGGCTGTTGGACCGGGGTAGATGTTGCGGGGTGTCGATGCGTGTGGAATGTCGAAGGCCTCGAAGTGTGTGACGTGGGGGCTGGGTTTCGAGTAGCCCCAGCTGGGGCTGTTGTGAGGGGCGTGGTTGAGGATCGTCTGACCGGCCGCCGAGCGGAGGAAGTCCATGGTGCCCTGGCTGCGACTACTGAGACCGCGACTGAGAAACGAAGGACCTGAATCCACCGGCAGAGCAAGAGGAGGAGGATGCAGTGTCTGCGCTCCGCTGCACACGGTACGATACGCTACAATGACCAGTGACGGCGATTGCACGTCGATCTGCCTGAATGACTGACTGATTGATTGACTGACTGACTGACTCAGTCTGACTGACTGGTTTACTGATTGATTGACTGACTGACTGACTGACTGACTGACTGACTGACTGACTGACTGACTGACTGACTGACTGACTGACTGACTGACTGACTGACTGACTGACTGACTGACTGACTGATTGACTGACTGGTTTACTGATTGACTGACTGACTGACTGACTGACTGATTGACTGACTGACTGACTGACTGGTTTACTGATTGACTGACTGACTGACTGACTGACTGACTGACTGACTGACTGACTGACTGACTGACTGACTGACTGACTGACTGACTGACTGACTGACTGACTGACTGACTGACTGACTGACTGACTACTTGACTGACTGACTGACTGACTGACTGACTGGATGATTGGATGAGTGACTGACTTACTGACTGATCGATTGACTGAATGATTGACTGGCTGACTGACCGATTAATTAACTGACTGACTGGCTGAATGACTGACTTACTGACTGACTGATCGATTGACTGATTGACTGTCTACTTAATTCTACTTTAGTTAATTAGTTAATTAGTTAATTTATTGAATGATGGGTGGAGTGATTAATTGATTTTATGCAATACAATACAATATACAAGACAATGAATTACGTTGCAATACTATACAGTGTAATACAATGAAACACACTACAATAAAGGACAATAGAACAAAATACAGTACAATGCATTTTTAAACCCGGCTTGGAATTTCCATCGACTTAAGACCCTCTGTATTCCGAAGATACGCCTCCCGTCGTCCGAATTCAGAAGCCGCCGCTCAATTTCAGACACACACTGAATGTTTGTCGAATTGGCGCGTTTAACGAACGTACGTCGAGTTACCTTGACGATGCGGTTATTACCGGCTCCCGTGAGAAAATCGAACGGCGATTATATGAGTCTTTTATTGTCCAGTTATGACCCCGTTTCGACCTCGAGAGGATCTCTTTCCGACGGTTTAGATCCGCGAAAATCTACTTCACGCTCGGTCGGCAACATCAAAGCCACGGCGCCGCTTTGACTGACAGCCAACTGGCCAATGGCGACACCGGCCACGCCCACAGTTGATCGATCGATGTTAATGGCTGACGGAGATTGGATGATTTATCTGAGCGGTTAGCAGATGCAAAGCTCGATTGAACTGGAATTGTTTTTAAAATTGTTTTTAATAAATTAAAAATAAATTAAAAGTTCGTGCGTCTGTATGTGCCCCCGTGTGTCGTAAGGTCGTTTGTTGAATTTATGTAGCGTCTTTTACACGTAGGGGGTTTGTGGGACACGGTAGCAGATTCAGGATCGTAAATCCTGGGGAGGGAAGAGTGGGAATTTCCTCCCCAGTTTTTCGCTTGGGGAGGGAACGTGAAGGAATTCCCTTCCACACAGTTTTAAAAGCTGTGTCAAAATTATGGCGCCAGCCCCAATCGCCACAAACTGTTCCTTGGCAAGTATTCAATTTTTTGTTACCCCGAACAGCGTGACCGCTTCTGTGCCCCAAAAGTGCTTGCTTGTTGACTAGTGGCCCACTGTCCAATCCTGAGACAGGGTTTAATCAGGCATGGCAGACGATGTCTTCTCCTGTTGGTGTGGACGCTTTGCTATAGTGTGTGAGAAGCTGGAAGCTCCGAATACATGCAGCGTCTCAAGCGTAACTGTGTGTGGAATATATCCGCTGAGTTAACGATTCCAGACCTGGAACTAGATCACTCGCCTCAGTTCTTCCACCAGCTCCTAAAGGTCCAAATGGAGCGATCTGGAATGTCACTTACATTGCCAAGATGATAACGCACCCCGAAGAGATACTCTGGTCCTGAATCAGATCATAAATTCTACAGTCTTTAAGATTTTTACCAGCAGGTCTACCACGAGATCCTTGACAAAACTCTGATATACAATTGAAGGAACGAGTGTCCGATAAATCCATTGGCAACGTCGCTGCAGTTAATGGAGAAACGCTCTGGGCTGGATATGTCTTTCCAATCTGGTATACTTATCCGGAGCTCTCCGGTATATAGAGTGCTGCAGGCATGGAGCTTATTTGCAAATTGAACTCCGCATGTTCAAACGCCATTACAAAGATGCTGCTAAGGTCAGTGTTTAACCTAGTCCCCCTCTTCTGAGGGGGGGGAACAAGGTTTGTCGGGGGAGCCAACAAAGGCGACCTTTTTTGGGAAAATTAAAATTTCGTTCAAACGTCCACAAGTTTTTCGGGAATTTCATCTTTAAAAAAAGTTGATGACTTTTTTAGTGATTCATCCCACTTTCCTGACTTTTTCCGGAACAGAAAACTTTGACGACCTTATTTTTAGAAATTCATCTCTCAAAAACTTTCATATGTCTTATTCTCTTATTTCGTTCTTATGTTACTCGTTTACTCGTCTCTTGGGAGAGCGCAACATGCATCCTGGGGCGGAATCCCTCCAAAAGTTGTCTACATTAAAATATTGCTGGCCTCGGGGGGAAACATAAATTCTGGGTGAGGGAAATTCCCCCCAAAAGGTGTCTAGGTAAAAACACTGTGCTAAGGTGAGATGACGCCGGAAACGCGAAGCTTGTTCGGAACTGTGGAAAATTTAGTGTGGCTGCTACTGGTCATTCCTATCTCATCAGCTGAATTATTAATACTGAACGCAGTTTTACCGCACTTCGACGCTGGAAACAATGGTTGCCCTCGACTGTGTCTCAAAGCAGGGCAGATTTTAACTGCATAACTAGTGGGACAAATGTCCCAGTAGTGTTAGATTTGTCCCAGTAGTTAGGCTGATTTGTCCCAGGCAATGTATGGTTAAAGTATAAGAAGTATAGTGGGACAAAATGTTGCAAGAGTTTTAAGATTTGCCCCAGTAGTAAGCTTAAATTTTCGGGAGATGAATTGCTAAGAAAAGGTCATCAACTGTTTTCGGGAGGTCACTTTTTGGGGGAGATGACTTCCTAAAAAAGGTCATCAACTTTTTCGGGGAGATGAAAATGTTTTTCAGAGACGAATTCCAAAATTTTGTCCCAGTAGTCTAAATTCCTTAAAATATGCGCTGTCTCAAAGGGCCTAAACCACGTGGCAAATGTTCATCAAGCGTTCGTGGATAACACTGATGTGAGGTGTTGTCAAAGTTTGTATCCGCTTCAGAGTTTCAGGAAAACCTTATTTGGTGCCCGTTCACATTGTATTTCTTGTTCGATATTCAGACAGCTCCTTAAACTTGACTGCACTAGCCAGACTTGTTGTCCTCGAGACCAAGGTCTTGGTCTCGAGTGCACTCGAGTTCGTTTTTAAAAGTCTTGGTCTTGGTCTTGGTCTTGAGACCAAAAGTCTTGGTCTTGGTCTTGGTCTTGAGGTTCAAAGTCTTGGTCTTGGTCTTGGTCTTGAGGTTCAAAGTCTTGGTCTTGGTCTCGCAAGACCAAGACCAAGACCGGCTGTCAACATGAACAGTCATTTAACAAAACTCCAGAATTTAAAAATGTATCAAGCCTGCTTTGCATCATAGCCTATGACAAATACCTACAGACGGATGCAATTCTTGCTGGTCAGGAAGACCCATCGGCAGCAGCAACTAAGTTATGCTGTGTCTGGAAGCCCTGCCGAGACTTTTTAAGCCAGACGGTCTGAAAAACCATGGGAGGATTTCAAAAAGGCTCATGATTTGTACATTTACATCCAGTGCTTGAAAAGCCACTCTGTGTGCCAGCGACTTCAGCACCTGTAGAATGTATTTGTTTCACAAGGCGGAATTTTTATGAGGCCCACAAGGCACGTCTTGGTCAGAAAATTCTGAGCGAATTGGTGTTTATACAACACAAAAGTCATTTGGAATAACATTTTGCATGAAGGACTTTTGTAGATACAAATTCAGAATTCTCTGCAGTCTGCATTTAAAGTTAATTTGCCTGAATGAAATAAAAGACTCACGTTTTTATTAAAATAGCGAGTAGTCCGACTTGACAATATTTTTAAAGGAAAAGAAGTCTTGGGCTGAATGTGATTTTTTGGGTCTTGGTCTCGGTCTTGGTCTTGAGGTTCAAAGTCTTGGTCTTGGTCTTGAGGTTCAAAGTCTTGGTCTTGGTCTCGAGGTTCAAAGTCTTGGTCTTGGTTTTGGTCTCGAGGTTCAAAGTCTTGGTCTTGGTCTTGGTCTTGAGGTTTAAGGTCTTGACAACAAGACTGGCACTAGCTGAGAGGCAGTGTTTTATCTTGTCCCCCTCTTCTGGGAGGGGAATCAAGGTTTCTGGGGGGAACCAACGAATTTATACAAGATTTTTTTCCTGTAATTTCATCCACCTTGAAAAAGTTTCAGACTTTTTCTACTTTCATCTTCAAAAAAGTTGATGACCTCTGCTCGTAGGCCTTCCTAAACTGCGTATCTCTCCCCTTCAACCGGTCCTTAATGCAGTTGCTCGGTTGATTGCCCGTCTCCCTCGCTTATCTCACATTTCTAACTATATGTCGGACCACCATCATCGGCTCCCGGGGCCGTTTCTGCTTGCATTCAGTTCAAAATTCTCTTTCTTATCTACAGATCGTTCATTCATTCATTCATTCTGACAATTTATATAGCGCCCTTTCAAGATACCTACTCAGGAGCGCTCCTAGTCCAGCCACGGCTAGAAAAGAAAGACTTAAGTGATTTATTAAACGCAGGCAAATTATTCAGAGGTATAGTAATCGTAGTTCCAGCGGGAGCCCATTCCAAGTGGAGGGACCCACAACAGAGAAAGCCCGTCGCTGCCCAGTAGAAGAACGAGCACGTGGGACAAAGAGCTCCCCTCTGGTCGAGGAGCGAAGTAACCGACGCGCTACGACGTCGGACACCGGGTTCCAAATTTCACGAAGGTAAGCTGGAGCGCAGCCTTGAAGACAGCGAGAGACCAAGGCAGCTATCCGATAGGAAATACGCTTGGCAATAGGGAGCCAGTGCAACGCATCGCACATATATATATATATAGGCAGAGACAGGAGCGTATACACTTGGGGATACGCCCGACGAGTCGAGCAGCTGAGCGTAGAACCCGATCCAGCAGACGCCCTATATAGGACTCCGAGTAGGACTCGGCTAAAATCGAGCAACAATGGTCAATTCGACTACACTGTGTCCGGAAATAAAGGGAACCCTTCTGTAAATAATGAAAATAATTAGTAAATGTGCTTCGATTTTCAAAATTTCAACACTGTTTTAATCCTGGCATAATTATCAACAAATATTGTATTTTATGAACGGCCTCCGCTAAAAAATTACGTCACAGTGACGTCGCTAAATTAGAAATTTAAACAAACTGTTAGAAACTGGCTTTCAGCCAAGAAGACAAAATTACCATAAGATTTTTACGGAAAAACAAACATTTCGGACACTTTGAACAAATCTTGTAGCATAATATCATTCAAGTATAAAAATAAAATTCAACCACAATGTTTTATTGATAAATAACATTTCAAAATAATTGACATTTTTAAGGAAAATGTTAGGTGCCGTCTTTTTGAACTTTGAATTCTGATGCAAATGACGTCATTGTGACGTCACTGATGGATACTAAAACTTTATATTTTCAATATATTTAGGTAACTGTGTCAGGATTAAAGCAGTTTTGGAATTTTGAAAATCGAAGCACATTTACTCATTATTTTCATTATTTACAAAAGGGTTCCCTTTATTTCCGGACACAGTGTAGTAACAAAGGCGTGGACGAAGACCACAGCAGCATCGTGTGAAAGACAACGAGAAACTACTCGAAGCTGACGAAGCTGATAGTAACAGCTTCTGGTAAGCAGGTTCACATGCTGCGAAAGAGTGAGTTCTTGGTCAAGGGTGACACCGAGGTCTCGGACGGTAAGTGAAAAGGTCATATTAGGATAATTAGGGAAGACCCGGTGTAGCGATTTCAGAGTATATCCCCATTTCAAATTACCCCCGGTAACTTGAAATCGCGTTCAGATTACCGGGGGGAGGTAATCTTAAATCGATTTCAAGTTAACCCGGGGGTAACTTGAAATCGATTTCAGATTACCCCCTACGATTTCAGATTACCCCCTCAAATTAATGGGGCCCGTTCTTCGACTATCTCATAATAATAATAATAATAATAATTATTATTATTATTAACATTTATCATTAAACTCTCATTATCCCTCTAGTACATGATGTACAACAAGCTATTTTGCTCTGTAGATCACAATTACATCAACTAGGTTGAATCTTTGTATATCTTAGTTTGTATGTATAATATATCAGGCACTTTCAACTAGTGTATGAGTGGTTTTAATACAATTAACAATTCTGTTATTTTTTTTCAAATATTGAGACTAGATTTCAATCTTGTATGTTTCACGTGTTTTGTTCAACAAACACATCGTGATTTGTAAGCATAAGAATTTATAATTTTAGCTAAATCAGACAGGGGGTAATGTGAACAGCACAGGGGTAACTTGAAATCGCGTTCAGGTTACCCCCGGGGGTAATGTGAAATCGATTTCAGATTACCAGAGGTAACTTGAAATGGGGGGTAGCCTGAAGTCTTATACACCGAGATAGCAGGTGCAAAATCCACGCACACTGGCTGTCTACGGCTGCAGATTATACCTGGGTCAAGCCCCAAAGTATCTCTGCATGAAACTCTATTTGTCGGCCAATCTCAGCTGCTTCTTTCCGTCCTCTTCGCTCTTCGGATCGGCTTGACATTCTTATTCTTATCCCTCGCTCTAGGGCGGCAATGGAGCAGCATCGTGCTTTTGCCTGCATTGGTCCTTTACTTTGGGATAGCCTTCCTCCTGCAACTCGCTCCACGATTCTCAATGGGGGTCCTGCTATGTCTATCCGTTGTCTTAAATCATTTCTCTTTCCTCGGGGTTCTTGCACTGGGAGCGCCTCCGATTAGGTTGTATACTATATAAGAGTGGCGCTTTAGAAATTTACAAATACAATACAATACACACAGACACACAAACATATACAATTATACATAGACACATAGATACATACAGACAGACACACAGACTGACATACAGACAGACATATACCACGTACAGTCAGACACAGACATACATGCAGACAGGCTGACAGATTCTTTTAAAGGCGTTAATACAGTGAATAGGAAATCTATACGGCTGACTGCAGAAAGGAGTTTCAGACAACATGCAGGCAACGCATAGGCTCACCGAGGAGTATTTTTAAACGACTGGAGAGATTTTAAAAACGGGGAAGATGGATATCGACACAGAGCAGCTTAGAAGTGACAGCTCATACATGACCTGCGCAGAATGATTGACTTGGAAGACATCAAGATCGATGACTGTAGGCTATATATAGTACAGCCCGTGTGTGCTCATGAAAGAAATCAAGATGGGGGCGGTTTGCTCGAAAAAGGGCTCTATACAACTGGATCTGATCTTGATTTCGTATCTCTGTACAGCCCCTCAGACTTGACGAAGCGCTGGTGATGAATAAGCTGGTTTCTGCCCTCAGTTTTAAAGTATTTCGAGAGCATGCAGTTGGTTTTCAATAGCAATACTGACGAGGCCTGCATGCACAAGATCGACGTCAACGACCATTCATGGCAGCCGCCAGATGTCGCTAAACAGTGACTAATTCAGTATACCACTTAAAACATTTCCCGCCCACACGAGGTAATGTAAGGTCGAAGAATAACTGCGCCACTGACCTTTCGAGTGGTGCCAGTCCCCATTCTGCATGGATAAAGGAGGAGAGCGACGCTATTCATCTTTGTTACGACATGCACAGCGTCGTAAAAACAACTAAATTGTTCCGCATGCATGCACTCACCGTATTTAAACAGAAACTACTCTTCATCTGTGCGTAGAAAATATGAGTCATTCTGAACGTAATAAGGCCCTATATCAGTACTCTATATATACCGCTATAACACTAGAAAAAAATTAGGCGTTATATACTTATAGATACCTTTAAACAAGATGAGAATTATTGACGGGTGTTGGGGTTCAACCTCCAGTCTTTCTAATGGCCCAACAGTTAAGTCTTCATTGCACACCCATGCAGGGGGTCGTTTCCAACCCCTCAGTTGTGCTACCATATAGTGTGATTATATTGTGCATATTTTTTTTGCATTTTCTTTCACAATTCACTTTGCGAGTTACTAATGAATAGTAATGCTCTGGTTTATTGTCAGATTTTTGACCATTGAAATTGTCTACTAATAAATTTGGTGGAGTGGAGTGGAATGGATCTTATATTTCAAGATAATCCTTTTAAGGAGTTAGAGCTTTCTATTGCATTTTTGAATTTTCTCAGTTTGCAAAACAAGGATAAAATATTCAAATTCTCACGTGGATGAAACTCATCAAAGTCTAACCCCATGTCTTTTGTCTACAATTCTCACACTGCCTTTAAACCGCTAGCAAACAAAGCTACACGTAGGCTATTATATTCCGAAGCACAATGTATCTAACAGTCATTGTGGATAAACAATTAAGGCATATATAGGCAAGGTAACGTCAACGGCTCATGCAGCCGGAAATATTGTTACCTATACAGTCCATCTCTGGTAGGCTATCTGTGGAGTCCATAGATAGCCACAGTGCGGACAACCCTTCTGACTTGATGCAGCGCTCGGGATAAATAAGCTGGTGTCCAGCACTTATAGTTTAAAAGTAAATTCCGAGTTCTAACTGCGGGTGAACGCTGCAGTGACCAATGATCAGATTTTCATAAACGTTTGGAACGGGTCGACGCCAACGGTCCCCCGCAGACGACAGAGATCGTTAGACAATTGATGCTGTATTATCATCATCATCATCATCATCATCATCATCATCATCATCATCATCATCATCATCATCATCATCATCATCATCATTATTATTATCATCATCATTACTACTACTACTACTACTACTACTATTACTACTACTACTACTACTACTACTACTACTACTACTACTACTACTACTACTACTACTACTACTACTACTACTACTACTACTGCTACTATTACTACTTTACTACTACTACTACTACTGCTACTATTACTACTTTACTACTGCTGCCCTGGCGTACCGGGATATATGGCAATCCAAAAGCTTGTTTTAGGAGGGTGATGCTAATAATCTCTTGTTACAAAAAGCCATTAAACAGAATCTAAACACTTTCAAATCACTTTCTTCCGATGCTTTATGTAATTGGCATCTTTCATTAACCACGAACAATAGACGTATACCAAAAAATTATGATGTCGACGATAGTAGCCTTGGCAGTGTGCCAAGATTTATTCAGATACGTCAGATAAGAAACTCATGTCAGATTCTGTTAGACACCTTTATCTCGTTTCTTTAAGAACTATAGATACAGTTGTCGTCTTTGTTCCATAACTTACACAATGTTTCAGTGTTTGTTCCGTAACTACGCCACTGCTTGTACATGGCAGTGCCAGTCCCAAACCTGGGTAAATGAGGAGGGCGATGCTGGTCATCTTTGTTATGACACAGCATTGTCAAACAGTATACTATCCAAGTCACTATTTGGCATTTGCGCAAACTTAAAACTAAGATAGACGTCAACGGACCTGGAAACCACAAGATGTCGCTAATCACTCACAATTCCGGCCAACATTACGTTGTTTTAAGACACCTTTAAACCGTTTTTTTCCGACGTTATATATTAATTAATTTCGTTTTAAGTAATAGATGATCGAGAGGTTGAAGTGTACCGATCCGAATGACAGTAAACTGAATGTATTGGAGAGAAACGTTAGCATACAAATCAACTCAGTTAATTAATTACAACTCAGAGTATGATTAACATCGAACAACCATTCTAAATTATTATGCTTCTTGATAACATTTCCTTTATTTGTGAAGCATTTGACTCACTGGTAATACTGAATTAAAAGACAAAGATTACAAGAAATTCCTAATTATAATTCATTCATTCATTCTTGCAGAAAATTTGTATAGCGCCCCTCGATAATTCTACTCACAGTCGCGTCAGACCCAACCCCGGCGGAAAAGGACAGACTTAAGGCTTTTATAGAATGTGTCACAAGAGTCTATAGCCTCTATAGGTATACGAGTCGCAACTCCAAGGGAGGGAGGCTCAGGGACAGGGAGCCCATTCCAAACAGTCGGACCCAGGACAGGAAACGCGCGACGCTGCATGATAGAGTTACGCGCGAAAGGAACTATATCCAGCTCACCATGACCCGCAGAACGAAGGGAACGGCGACTAAGAAGACCTAGAGTGGAGTGGTAGAGCTGTTCCAAATAAGAAGGCGCCCTGTCCAGTATAGGCAACGCCAAACCAGAGCACAGATCCTATATAAAGCTGATTCGCTGAGGCAGAGGTGCAGGGCATCCTGCATGTCTGATACATGGCCAAATTTAGTAATGCCCCTATATGAGGCGCCCCGCCGCCCGCAACAGACACCCAGACACCCAATCATCCCCAGTGGATTGGCACTGACCTGCATAAATAGAGCAACAGTAGTTAAATCGATTTGTAAGAGTAGCGGTGTATAATAGCGTTAAAGGTAAGAGAGCGAGAAACTACACGAAGCTGGAGCAACAGGTTAAAGCGGTTATGACATACTAGATTTATGTGCTTGAACAAAGTAGGCTCTTGGTCAAGTACGACGCCAAGGTCACGTACAGGAGAGAAAAAGACAAACTGAGTCCTGAACTCATCCGCAAGAGCGTCAGATTCAATTACAAGGTCCTGCTAATTAGAATGGACCAGACAAAGCACACAAAGGCGACATCTATGACCCAGTTTGGTCACCGGGCGATCGTTGTAAGCAAAACAATTAAAAAATTCACCAAACTTGATCTACAAATTCACCGAAACTTTAGAACCAAATAATTACAGAAAATAATAATCAAAATATCTAATGCTGATCAACAACTGTAAAGAAACAATCAACAAATATGCAGTTTTAATCATTAAACACGCACAAGAAAGACAAAAATCAACAAATTAATAACACTCTCACTGGACGTTGAGTTGACGTCATGTCTGACGTATACACGATTGTCATCCTAGTATACATTTGTGTACAAAGACGACATGAATATTCATGTGATCTAAGATCGCACACATACACATCATGAATATTTATGTAGACTATATGGCCTATAGTTTTAGTTACAGCAGAGAGAAGGTTAAAATATTCATGAACTATACGCCAACATGCATACTGTATATTATACAGACGTCGTGAATATTCATAAAGTATACGTATGTGATCACGTGAACATATTAACGCGTAAAACAATACACATCGACGTATATCAATATACGTAGATGACAACACACGTAGGCTACATAAAGTAACCGGCGACATTTATATAGCGCGTTAACGAGATTCTTAAACTCAGCACACGTAGTGAAGTCGCATTAACAGTTGGAATCGTTCTAGATGTAAAAACTGAAATATTCTGCAACCAAACACATAATTATATTAAACAAATTCGTCTTTATAAACGCTATTAATTTCTACGCCGGA
This sequence comes from Allolobophora icterica, assembly GCA_963556255.1. Taxonomy (NCBI): domain Eukaryota; kingdom Metazoa; phylum Annelida; class Clitellata; order Crassiclitellata; family Lumbricidae; genus Allolobophora; species Allolobophora icterica. Next base: position 49,758,394 of record OY744607.1, on the reverse strand, counting down.
AGAGACTGCGTTACAATGAGGTTCCTGGGTACAACTATTTTCTAGAAAAATCGAACTACGGAACAAATAGACAAAAGATTACTGCTCCACAACCACGTTCAGCTAATGAATGAGTTCATTGCCTATAAGTATTCAGAGGGACGATCAGACGGCTAATGAGAGGCTGTTATATGCCGAGGCTAAAGAAATGAAGTCGCAAAGACACATTACTGCCTCTCAGAAGTAATCTTCGATCTAACTGCATGCCCTCCGCCGCAACCACACTTGGCACTGTGCCAAAATCACCCACAGAGGTTTTCCCCGCGGCATTTAAGTCCCACCTCTTCATGAAATCCTACCCCAATCCGTCCGTTCCTCCGCCTTCCAAACGTTCTCGTCCTCAACGAAATCCGCCTAATAGCATGCAGTCTTCTCTCTTTGGCATCCGGAGTTGGACCTCCGCTGCACATCTCTGGACAACCCTTCTGACACGACTCAGCGCTCTTGAATAAGCTGGTGCCCTGCGCTTAGCTTTAGAGTGACGCCTTAGAGGCTTAGAAACTCTGAGTTTACGACTATATGACCTACACGCGATGAATTACAATACAAAAAACATACCTACATACTTATTTAAATTAATTGCCAATTAAAACAGTTCAATGCACCAGAGTCTTGACGGCTACGGTGGAGTCCTTTAACATGACCTTTGCCCTCTCGTTCAGCTTCTTCTTCTTCATCCGTCGGTTCTGGAACCAGACCTTGACCTGCCGCTCGGAGAGGTGCAGATGGCACGAGATCTCGAAACGCTTCTGTCGACTGATGTAACCATTTGTCAGGAACTCGTTTTCCAACACGACGGTCTGGTAGCGGCTGTATGGCTTTCTCTTGCGGCGTTCTACCGAAGCAGCTGCTGCTGCTGCTGATGTTGGACATCGGCGCTGAAGTGGATGCGGCGTGGGATGTTGATGATGAGATGGAGGATAATGCTGTTGCATGAGATGGTGGCCCAGCTGCTGCATCCCTGCGTGATGTAAAGAAAGAGAATTTGTGGCACGCGTGTCGTTTCGTTGGGCAAGGAGTTAATTTACCCACAGCAAAGTCTGATATGGAGTTGGTCATTGTTTATTGTTAGGTGGTGGTGGTGGTGGTGGTGGTGGTGGTGGTGGTGGTGGTGGTGGTGGTGGTGGTGGCGGCGGCGGCGGCGGCGGCGGCGGCGGCGGCGGCGGCGGCGGCGGCGGTGGTGGTGGTGGTGGTGGTGGTGGTGGTGGTAGTCCATGGTTGTGAAGATGCTGGTGGTGGTGGTGGTGAAGATGGTGGTCATGGTGGTTATGGTGATAATGATGACGACGATAATTACGACGACGACGATGATGATGACGACGACGACTACGATGATGATGATGATGATGATGATGAAAATAATGACGAACATGATGAGATGTTGATGATGCTGACGACGACGGCGGTGGTGATGATAATGGCAACGACGGTTAAGTTAAATGTTGACCTTCGATTGACCCTGACCTTGACTGAGCTGTGTACTTCCAAAGACATCACCGGCGAATGTTACGGTTCCCTGTCTCTGAGAAACTGCGCCCAGATCCCCATACAGGTGACCAGCGTGCTGATAGCCACCCTCGCCAACGGTCAACCCCGCCTGTCCATAAATATCGTGGGGGTGAAGCGTTAACCCCGCGAAGCCCCCAGCGCGGGGCGACCTCTGTTGTAGCAGCGCACCGAACTGGGCCATGTGCTGTCCCTGGGTCATGAGTTCAACGCCAGGCTGGAACGGTGGTGAGTAGAGCGACCCCCGGTCTGCGGAGGGCAGTCTGTCCTTGACAGGGGTCGAAATGGGTGACGCGGAACTGGAGGGGGTTGGGGTGCTCAATCCCCCGGGGTCGTATCGCGGCGTCGTGTTTTGGGGGTGCGGATGGTGTTGATGGTAGGACCAGGCATCTGTTAGGGTCATCATCTGGGGGTCGGAGAGAGACAGAACCCCTTGTCTGCTGTGTAAACTATCTTGGAAGACCCCGTGGGGGTGCGGATGATAGCCGTAGGTGCGGTTCAGTAGCCCATCCGATTGTGACTGATGCTGCAGAGTAACAAATGTTAAGTACACAGTTACAAAAAATAAACAAATCAATCAATAAATAAACCAAACAATCAATCCATCACTCAATCAATCAATCAACCAATTGAAAATAAATAAGTAAACCGTGAAATGATAATAATTAAAGAATGAACAAGTAAATAGTTAAATATATAAATAAATGAATCAGTTATCTATCAATCAATCAATTAATCAATTGAAAATAATTACAGAAATAATTATGTGATAAATCAATCAATCAATCAATCAATCAATCAATCAATCAATGAACCAATCAATAAATAAATTGATAATCGATGACGGTTCCCGTTACATTCGTTGTGAAACAGATACAAACTGACTTAAAACGCATATGTTCAATTCAGTCATGCACTTTCCTTAATTCAGTCATGCATGCATTTGCTTAAATCAATCAATCAATCATTGCCTAATTCAATCTTGCGTTTGTTTAAGTCAGTCGTACGTGCTGCGCTTTTCAGAGGTCCAAGACTGAGTTACGTGAAATGCTTTGATGCACACACATACATACAGATAATACACAGAAATAATTTTTATTATTCTATTATTCTAAGAGCTGTGCACAGTCAAGTTCTTGAAGTAGCCTACTGTTTTGTTTCGAAGAACCCTCCTCTTCAAAAGGCGCTAAATACATATTAAATTACGATTACAATAACAGTTACGATCGAAAATTACCGAAGTCCTGCCATAGATTGCCCTCACCTCTCATCAGTCAGAGATTATTGGGATTCATTCTGGAGCACAGGGCCTATGACTGAGAGAATTTGAGAGTAAAAAGTAAATCGGACTCATTCGACCAAGTCATTGCTTTTACAATATCTATACAAATGTTTCGAATTTTTTTTGTAAACTCTGAATTTTTCCCTTTAAAACCTACAGCGAGTTTCGAATTATTTTCTCGTCAGTGCAGTTAGTTGTTGAGGTTTTAAGATTATTTTTATATTAAGAACTCCAGATTATTTAATGTTGAAGTAGGGCCTATATGCTTTAAATATGTTTTAATTATCATTGAAATTAACAATAAGGCAGTTTTCTGTAAAAAAAAGTACTTTAATAATAATAACGTAGCTTAATGTCACAGAAAATATCAGTGCTAAACGATATGGCCTTTGTCAGGTGCTTGCGAATAATCGACCCCTACGAAATACTAGTTGTGTAGTTGAAGGGGTGGATCTGGCACTTACCAGGATCATGTCGTTCTTCTGTCGAAAGTTTTAACCTTTATTGAAGCAATTAAATTAGCACAGATGTTCATAATAATAATGTCCGCAGCGAGAGATTCATTACACTGAAAGACGTCAATTATTACATATAGAATTATATAAGAACTGAATACGAGGACGCATCACGAACGCGTAGTACTCCGCCGTGACCGAACTACTTTTTTTTTATTGCAGACAACGTCAACGCTTTTCGAGTGAATAAATTATCATTTTTCTGAAACAGTGGACGATAATTGTGGTCTAAACATAGCCGAAAGCAGCAGTTGTCTTTATAGTAATACTTCTAAATTTTACCCGTTTTAAACTTAAGAGGTAAGCTCCAGAAACAAGAGATTTGTCAGATAATGACGATGGTAATCGACATGTTGATTTTGTGATTCAAGATGGCTACTTTATTGCGGGTTACGGACTCTATCATTGGCGCGTAAAATTTCCTCTAAATTTACTGGTTTCGCAGCAACTTGCCTATGCTTAGCAACAAGTGTATACTTTTTCGCTGGCCTGCGATATTTTCCTCGTAAGTTTTATTTTGAGATTGTTGAATTTTCCGGAGTTTTAACTTTAAGTACAATGGTATTGTTATGCTACATTCTGTGCTTCCGTTTTGCAGCTGGATATTTTATCATTTACAAACTTTCTGTGGCTTGGGAGATTAGTAGGCCTACTCTTGGTAAGACGTTTAAAAATGGAAATAATAGATGATTTATTTAAAGTATTGTTAGCGAAGTTCTGAGAGTTTTTGGGACACGTTTATGATAATTTAATAAAATGGATTCTTTGAACTTGTTCATAAAAATGTATAAAAAAGACATTTAACTTCATCGTGGAAATTGCTGATACTAAAAAAGTCAGGCATTGAAATAGAGTTGCGAATGTATGCGTGTATGTATACAGGCTCTACGAAGACTTGTACATGAATTGGATTATGAAGGTGATGTTGAAAGTTTGGGATAGAATCCTAAGGTGTGCATCTTACGAAATGAGCTTCTTGGTCTTTCTTTACCTCTATTCCGTAAGAGCGCTTGAAAACCATTTTGTTCGATCATGGTTATCCATCGTTAGGTCTATAGCGTCTCTAATGAGTTTCTCTTGAAGAGGAGCTATATAAATATGTGATTACATTACACAGAACCACTGAAAGACGCTAATAACGGAATTATTCTTTTATTACGCATTCAGCATTGAATTTTATTGACACCTGAAGTATAGGTGCAAACAATCCCTGTTTGCTGCAAAAGTTAGATTAGTCTGTATACAGAAATTTTCGGTGAGCTCTCGACGGCAGGTCAAACAGTTGCCCCAGGCTCCTATGATGACGCAAATGGGTAGCCTATCCTTTCGTATACTTCAACAGGCCTTTACAAGTTTCAGCCCTACCCTCCCACGAAATGGATAGCATGCTGGCCCACAGTTATGCCTGTGAGACTGACGCAATCATGAATGCCAACCTATGTGTCTCTGCCTATTAAACCCGGTCTGTCTGTCTGTCTTCTTGTCTGTCTGTCTGTCTGTGTGTCTGTGTGTCTGTGTCTGTCTGTGTGTGTGTGTCTGTCTGTCTTGTCTGTCTGTCTGTCTGTCTGTCTGTCTGTGTGTCTGTGTGTCTGTGTGTCTTCTTGTCTGTCTGTCTGTCTGTCTGTGTGTGTGTGTGTGTGTGTCTGTCTGTCTGTCTGTCTGTCTGTCTGTCTGTCTGTCTGTCTGTCTGTCTGTCTGTCTGTCTGTCTGTCTGTCTGTCTGTCTGTCTGTCTGTCTGTCTGTCTGTCTGTCTGTCTGTCTGTCCCATGCGATAATGTCTTGCACGGACGGCGTTCAAGATGCTGTCGAGCGTTGGCATGAGTGGGCAGTTAACCGAATCACGGCGTAGGGATACAGTCAACCAAGTCGTTGCGTCGCTGCTTTGATCAGCGGCTTCAAAGTAATTTTAACCGAATGTAAAGAGTCAAACAAACACTGCCTTCATAAACCCGTAACAGCGTCCTCTTCAGTTTACTGTTGTTGTCGTCTGCGCCCCGAATAAGTTTGCTCTTCGCCAGTTCAGATGAAGAAGCCTCGTAAAACCCGCACCCGCTGACCGCCGGCGCAAGGATACAAGGCCCGTGACGCGCTTGGGCCTCGTTACCAGTGGAGACGGAAAGTAGAGCGGTTCGACCCTGTAAAGGTCTGAGGCAAATAATATTGAGTTTGACGCCACTGCCGGTATTCTGGCAGTGCCAGTCCCAAGCTTGGATGGAGGAGGAGGGCGACGCTAATCGTCTGTGTTATGACACAGCGTCGTTATAAGGCTGAAACTACCTAAGGCGATTAGGTAGATATTATAATCAGAGGCACCATGGGCGGCGATCCTGGGGTTGAGGGAGACAAGACCCCACCTTTAACATTGGGGGGGGGTACATTGTATACAGTTGTCCCCCAAATTTTGAAGAAACACCAAAAAAGGCGCAAAACATTTTTTGCGCGAAAAAAATTTTCACCTCTTTTTTGACCAGATCAGTTCAAAAGTGTTCCTTGTCACCCCCCCCCCCTGTCAAACAAGATCGCCGCCAGTAGGAGGCACCTAAATTGGTGGAAAATTGGAGGCAGTATATATAGGCCAGTGGTCACCAACCCGCGGCTCGCGAGCCGCATGCGGCTCTCGAAACGTTCTGTGGCGGCTCTACAGAGCTTTCCCAGAAATGACATTATCCAAGTGACAAAAAAAATTGCGCTATAAAAATGAACTTTTCGTGTTGCTTGAGGTCAAAATTCTACGACGTCATTGTTTTTCTCAGTGTATATAATTATAATGATATTTGTTGTGCGCCTAAATTCGACCTAAAAGTTAAAACCCTAGCGGCTCCCAAAAGTTGCAAAACTTCGGAATGCGGCTCCCAAAAGTTGCTAAGCTTTGTAATGCGGCTCCTCACCGAAAAAAGGTTGGGGACCACTGACATAGGCCAATCGGAAGGCCTATACTGTAAGGTATAGTCTGGATGGATATGCAGAAACGCAACCGGAAGTCAGCCATCAATTAAAGTCATATATATATATAATATATATATATATATATATATATATACCTACGGAAATATCGTTTATACATTAATCTACGTAAATGACTTAGCAGGAAGCCTGCATAATTTATGTATATAATATATAAATAAATATGCATTATACGCATTCGAAGACAAGTTCACATAATTAGGCCTTTAAGCGTATTTACACGACTCTGCATGGATATAATATTATACTGATCGGCCGATTTAAACTAAATATATAGGCCTATATTTAATTATACATATTTGATACACAGCAATTATAACTAATCTTAGTCCTGAATTTCTATAGAGCTTCTTCAGCATATAAACTCTTCAGAGGCTCTCCCGACCTGACACCTTGAAACCGCAAGATGTATTATAAATACGCGCACGCATATATATTTATATTCAAATGTGTATATACATATTATATGATGCTATAAGCGTAACTGTAATTAGTAACTTCTGTTGCGTCGGTGTCTAATGCACAAGGCGTCAACCGATGGCACACCAAAGCCAAGTCGTAAATCAGTTCAAAATCGTAAAGATCAGTCAGTAATCGTGTGTATTAAACTAGATACTAGATAATATATATTATAATGTCACCTACGTTTAACGAATCACTGCTTTTTAAGTAACCACTCGTATAGCGCATGTGCACGAATCACGGTCTCACATGCCCTTCCCCCTACACCAGTGCATCCCCTCACCCCTTCGGCACATGTCCTGGCTACGCCACTTCACGGCTGCTGTTGCAGATGGCATCATGCTCCGCCACCTCCCCCGCCCCCCATCGGCTGCTTCGTTCGACGCAGCTGTGACGTCACACCAGGTGCTAAACAGTGGCGGTGTCGATGGCTTTGATCTGTGCCTGCAGCTCCTCGAGTAGTCGGTAGAGGTCCTTTGATGTCACCGATCCTACGAAACAAGCAACATATTCGATAGCGAAATGACCATATACCTTGTAACTGAAGCCGAAAATAGAGATTACTATTTCGCTACTCAGAGGTACACGTGACACCGGTAACGACTGAAGACGATAACGATTACAACGGTAACGGTAACGTACTTGGTTGAATCGTACGTCAATCAATCAATCATTTTTTATTAATACGAGAAAATTTAACATATCGATTTTAACAGGTTGTGTACGACTAACTGGGATTGAACAGGCAGGCACGGAAAGATAATAATTAGCCTATATGTAATTAATATACGTCAAAAATCATAGAAATAATCACAGATAGATAGATAGATAGACAGACAGACAGACAGACAGACAGACAGACAGACAGACAGACAGACAGACAGACAGACAGACAGACAGACAGACAGACAGACAGACAGACAGACAGACAGACAGACAGATGGATGATAGATAGATAGATAGATAGATAGATAGATAGATAGATAGATAGATAGATAGATAGATAGATAGATAGATAGATAGATAGATAGATCAGAGACAGAGACAGAGACAGAGACAGAGTGTGTGCGCTCGTGCGCGCGTGTGTGTGAGATATATGTGGATAGAGAGACAGAGACAGAAAGACAGACCGAGAGACAGACAGACAGAGACAGACCGAGACAGAGAGACATACAGAGACAGACAGAGAGAGACAGGCAGAGGTAGAAAGAACCTGTTGGCTTCATGTCGTTGGAGTCGTTCGATGGTTTTGGTTCACACCGGACCTTGATGAGGATGAACAGTTTGTAGACACCGACCGCCAGAGGGCCACCGATGAACGGACCCACCCAGTAGATCTACAACACACACGTACATACACACATACACAGACGTACATACATACTAGACGGGTCAATATATGGTTGAACCCCAAAAAAATTGATACAAAAGGTTTCTCAGTTGATTTTGTTACCATTTGGCATGCTTATTAACATAGTAAAAGTCTACTCTATTCTGACCATTGGAAAAGGGTCATTTTCAAGATGGCGTCCAAGATGGCTGCCGGGAGCTAAAATTGTCTATATCTCAAGCACTATTCAACCTAGAAGTGTGGTTTTGGTGTCTAATTGTAGGGTTTATTGCGTTCAGTTAAAATAACTTTAAAATCACTTAATGTATCATTTCAAGATGGCGTCCAAGATGGCTGCCGGGAGCTTAAATTGTCTATATCTCAAACACTATTCAACCTAGAAAGGTGGTTTTGGTGTCAAACCGTAGGGTTTATTGCTCAACATTCAGTTGAAATAACTTTAATCACTAAATATATCATTTAGTCACTTAATGTATCATTTCAAGATGACGTCCAAGATGGCTGCCGGGAACTTAAATTATCTATATCTCAAGCACTATTCAACCTAGAAAGGTGGTTTTTGTTTCAAACCGTAGGGTTTATTGCTCAACATTCAGTTGAAATAACTTTAATCACTAAATGTATTATATAGTCACTTAATGTATCATTTCAAGATGGCATCCAAGATGGCTGCCGGGAGCTAAAATTGTCTATATCTCAAGCACTATTCAACCTAGAACGGTGGTTTTGGTTTCAAATTGTAGGGTTTATTGCTCAGCGTTCAGGTGAAATAACTTTAATCACTTAGTATATAATTTACTGACAAATCTAAGGAGGTGGGATGGATGATCATGCATAATATTGTCGGAAAGCCTGCATTTGCATTGCCATTCAGAAGAAAGGATAAAGCCAGAACCCTTGGAGAAACGTCAGCTATTGCGGTCGCAGAGGTGGCCTTTGACAGTTTTGTGCTATAGGCCATCCGCAAGGAAAAAAAATGATCAGATATATTTCCATTTAATTTCTTATAAACTAATTATATTATTTTTATTTTCCGGAATTTGTCGCCCTTGAGAAGTACCGCTCTAGGCAGCCGCCTATACCTAAAGCCGGCACTGTATGGTCGCTCGAGGCCGAACCATTGATTCTTCTCTTCTATTCGAATGTTTCCTGGTAGTTGCCAAAACTGGAGAGATTATCATTGGAGGAGGTTATGAGTTGCGAGCTCAGTCCTTTCCCTCCTGCCTTTTTTAAAGCCAGAAAGATCTATAAAAAGGCCGATAAGCCACAACTAGCTCATGCGATCAGTGAACATGCAAGGGATGGTATCCTAGATTCTGTCCCAGAGACAGAGACTCGTCCTCGATCGAAGTTCGTTACTTCATCGGATACTGTGAAAAAAGGAGAAACCTATGGTGCAATAGCACAGTCGCATCCCGACTTCACCGTCCGGCAATATTGTGCAGGTACAACGGTTAAATTGACGGCTATGAGCAAGGACCATCAAAGACAATACGCATCTGAGAAGAGGACACAATATTTATCCCGTTATCAGCTTCACTGCTGAAACAGGCAAGAAAGAGGAGTTCCTGTCAAGAGCTATCAATAAACAGAAACTGACATGGTTGATGAGTGATGAGCTCAGCAAAAAGAATTGCACTGTGGTCAGAGCACCTGGGGAAGCTGCAGTAGAGACATCTCTTCTACACGCAACTACGCTAATCGGAGAAGATACCGATCTCCTGGTCTTACTCCTTTACTAAGTAAAGCCACATTGCGAGAGTTTTTACTTCAGCTCTGTCAAGACAAAAGATGATGGCAAAGTGTAGGCTATAACTAGAACCATCTTAAGAAAATCCTCGGAAATGACATGTGTTCTCGGTTGTTATTTATCCACGCCGCGACAGGTTGCGACACGACTTCTCGCATATTTGGCGTTGACAAAAAGAATGCTTTTCAGAAGCTTGTAAAAGGAGACCCTATCCTTCGGTCATGTGCCAATGCATTCACCATCCCAAATCAGACCACAGAGGTGATTGATGACCACGGATGCCAAGTAATGACTGTCCTGCTTGGTGGCAAGTGCACAGATTCCCTTTGCGAAAATGCCATATAACAACTTCAGCAAGAAGGTTGTGTCTGCTTCATCATGTGCAACTCCAGAACGTATTCACCAACCGAATCTGCTACTAAACTTCATTGTCGCAGAGCGTATTACCAGATAATTATATGGATGAGAAGAGCAGAGGGTATGGATGCCATGAACTGGGGTTCCTCCAGGATATCCTCCAGGATAATCGGTTTGACCCAATAACGTCAACGATGAACGCCGCTCCAGAAATTCTCTTGAAGGTCATTCATTGCAACTTCTACAATTCCTGCAAGACACTCCGCTGCTCCTGTAGGCCTAAAAGAAATGAGCCCCCATGTAGGCCTACTTCTGCCTGTGAACCGTGCCAAGATAAAATATGTGACAATCCACATAACAAGTTTCTTCCGAAGCAGTCGGACGATGATGATGAGTAGTGACTAATTGCATGTGTAAGCTATGTAACTGTAAACTGTATGACCATTGGATTTGGCAGTAAATGATACATTAACTGATTAAACTTATTTTAACTGAACGCTAAGCAAAAAAACCTACGGTTTGAAACCAAAACCACCGTTCTAGGTTAAATAGTGCTTGAGATATAGACAATTTTAGATACCGGCAGCCATCTTGGACGCCATCTTGAAATGTTACATTAAGTGACTATATAATACATTTAGTGATTAAAGTTATTTCAACTGAATGTTGAGCAATAAATCCTACAGTTTGAAACAAAAACCACCTTTCTAGGTCGAATAGTGCTTGAGATATGGACAATTTTAGATCCCGGCAGCCATCTTGGACGCCATCTTGAAATGATACATTAAGTGACTAAATGATATATTTAGTGAAAACAGTTATTTCAACTGAATGTTGAGCAATAAACCCTACGGTTTGACACCAAAACCACCTTTCTAGGTTGAATAGTGTTTGAGATATAGACAATTTAAGCTCCCGGCAGCCATCTTGGACGCCATCTTGAAATGATACATTAAGTGAGTTTAAAGTTATTTTATCTGAACGCTAAGCAATAAACCCTACGATTAGACACCAAAACCACATTTCTAGGTTGAATAGTGCTTGAGATATAGACAATTTAAGCTCCCGGCAGCCATCTTGGACGCCATCTTGAAAATGACCCTTTTCCAATGGTCAGAATAGAGTAGACTTTTACTATGTTAATAAGCATGCCAAATGGTAACAAAATCAACTGAGAAACCTTTTGTATCAATTTTTTTGGGGTTAGGTGGTTTTTTGTCGTAGATTGACCCGACTATACACACATACACAGACACACGCATCACAGACACATGCACACACAAACACACACACGTACATAGGCAGACATACATACATAAACACATACACACGTACAAATACATACACAGAATCACACATATACAGAAACACACACACATAGACAAACACATACACACTGTTACACAGGCATACATACACAGGCACACATACATACACAAACACGCACACGTACACAGACAGACACACACACACACACATAAACACATACACACGTACAAATACATACACAGAATCACACATACACAGATACACACATACACAGACAAACACATACACAGACAAACACATACACAAGCATACATAAACAGACACACATACATACACAAACACACACGTACACAGACAGACATACACACAAACACATACACACGTACATATACATACACACATTCACAGACACATATACAGACACACATCTGCAGTCATCGTCGTAATGTAACGTGACTTCTGTTGCGCCATTCCGAAAGCCTTATCATACGTCGCAGGTCCTAATCTTATCTAATGACTTCATATAGCGCCGCTGTAACAATACGCATAGCATCATAATAGTCAAAAATCAATCCACTGAAGTCCGGTGGACTCTGGTGGTGGTGGTGGTGGTTGTGATGATGATGATGATGATGATGATGATGATGATGATGATGATGATGATGATGATGATGATCATGATGATGATGATGATGATGATCATGATGATGATGATGATGATGATGATGATGATGATGATCATGATGATCATGATGATCATGATGATGATCATGATGACCATGATGATCATGATGATGATGATCATGATGATCATGATGATCATGATGATCATGATGATGACGTTCATGATGAGGTCGATGGTGATAATGCGAAGGAGGTTGCTAACTTACCCAGTGGTTAGTAAAGTCTTTGGCTAGCAGCGCCGGTCCAAAAGCGATTATCGGATTCATCAAGCCACCTGTATGGGTTCCCTGCATGGTATCAGAAAACATTAGCGAATTAACATGATGGATTGATTTCAACAGCTCAACGACGTCTTGCGACATCAAGGGCCGTCGACGCCCAAACGAAAATTTCCTTCCATTTTCACTGGATTTCGTTGGCAGTACTTCGATATCTAATCGCTCGGTATATTATCTTACTAGAATGTGATTGACGTCTGCCGACTTTATATCGGCTAAGATGTTTGTTTAATTCGGGTGTGTTAAAGAAAGTATAGTTTCAGTTTAAGGACACTGTGTGATAACAAAGATCATTAGCGTCGCCCTCGTCCTTTATCCGGGTTTGAGACTGGCACTGCTAGAGTACGGGCAATGGCGTTGTTGTTAAAATAGTATATATATGTATATATATCAATCAATCAATCAATCAATATATCTTTATTGCAATCAATAACAACAATCAGTAATAAGAATACAGGTCATGCACTAACAGAAACTTCCGTATATCTAGATTTAATAAAAAATAAGTAATATTCCGTCTTGTCTGACCGCTGAAATGGTGCTATCGATGACAATGGGTGGCCCCAAAGGGATGGAAGTCCCGCTAAGCAGGGATACCCGACCAAACAAATTATCATCTTTTTTGTAAATGACTGTTCGAATAGAATTTTTCGTAAATTATAATGTTTAAAGCCCTAGGTTTTAGGTTTGGCGGTTTCCCTCGTAGAATGAAGTGACCAACGACTGTAGGCGGTTCAAGTAAGCATCTGTCGGCCAATGGGCGTTGATTTCATTTTGGTTTACACATCTTACAAGCATAGGCTGCTGAATTTAATTATATGCATAGCCTAGGCAACATCGTCCGCTTTGTGGAATGGAGGCGAGGCGCAGGGACGGTCGGTCGATCGGTGGTAGCCCCCACCCTAGGCCCTTCACCCTCCCTCTGGCCTACCCCGATCAATTGACCACTTGTATATATAACCGAGCTTTGGGTCGTAAACCTGTATATAAATGCCAGCTGTTGATGCTGTCACCGTTGCCTTATTATACCCGGAACACTAAAGACAATAAGCTGTATTTCATATTCTAAGAATTTGCACCAGTATCAGATGCTAATATACAGCCTAAGGAAGAGAGACTAGGTCACATGCCAAATTATGCTAATGAACTTAGGAAATGAACTTAGGAAATGTCCTTTCACAATTGAGTCTTGGTTTGCAGTACTCATTCTAGTTTGAATTTCGCTGCAGCAGAGTTGAGCTTCGTAATTTCTTCACTTCATAGCCATTTTAAATCGCATAGTCGATACAGCTTATATCTCGTGTCTGTATATTATATTATTATCTTATTTCAGTAGTGGACCTTATAGTAGTATAACATTGTATTTCGTTAGTGGACATATATTAGTATCATTATATCGAACTATTTCCAAAGATGGATGGAGACTACGCTGTACCAACGACACCGACTTCAGGTGTTGCAGTTGGCAACATGCGAACATTTAAAAAACGGTTGTCTGATGGATCTACCAAGAGTTATAGCTACCCTTACGTTTCTGTAAGGAAACATTTTGAATTAACTTTTACAACCGACAGTGATAAACTTAAATTTGAGCAAAAATGTGAGGACATTCGCTTGGCGTTGGGAGTAAAAAGTTTGAGAGAAGTTCTGGTGAAAGTCATAATGGATGTTGACACCAATAAGCTCTCTTCTGCAACTCAACATCCGCAGCAGACACTCACGATGTCTTCAGTCACGGAAGAAGTAAGTGAATCAACTTCACTGACTGATCCAGCATCTGTCACAGCAGCAATATCAGCAGCTCCAGCAACAGCTTTGGAGACTGCACATGAGAATTTTGTTGGGCAGTGCTCCAGCATTGCCCAGTTGATCGACACAATCTCACAACATTCATCCACATGTGTGACGCCGTATTCAGTGAAGTCATGGACACACAGTGGTCATGTGCTGTCGGTGGATATGGAGTGTGCGAAAAAACACTCCTTTCAGTGGAGTTCCTCATCCACAATAGACAGCGAGCGGAAGGAATTTGAAGTCAACCACCGAGTGATGTTGAGCTACCTGGCCTCTGGTATGACACCCATACAGTACGAGCGCTTTAGCGACTTCAGTCGGTTTGGACTATTGTCAGACCTTTTCCGCAGGAGGAATATGGTTACATTTAGTGCCATTTCTGAGAACCTGCGAAAGCAATCTATATTTGGCGCTAGAGCGCAGGAGTCTTCACTGTCGCCTGATGGAGCTATCTCTATAATGACTGACGCACGACATCATTGTAGACGAAATAGTTATCACACCGACCATGTTGCTATCGGGTTGAAAACTCACAAAGTCGTTGATATTCAACACATTAACGGGAATGATGATAACTGTTCACAGCGTCACGAGGCAGTGGGATTCGACAGGATGTACGAGAGCCTGGATCTCAGCAACATTAAAGTTGCCCATCATGTGCATGATCGAAACATGACAATCAACAAGCGCCTACGTGAGAGGAAGCAAGCCAGGAATTCCAATGACCGCTGGCACTGCACCCGTCCTATAACAGCCGGGGTGAAAAAAATTGGGCAAGGAGCACAAAAAAACATTGGAAAAACATGGCATCCCGAGCTTTCTGACAAGGGTGCTGCCATTCGAAACCACGTCTATTGGTGTATGGACAATTGCAATGGAGATGCCCAAACCCTGCGTAAGCTCATAGAATCATGCATCCCTCATTTTCAGAACAACCACAGCAAGTGCCATGAAACTTCCCACTGCAAAGAGCCGGGGCATATGATTGAAGTTCGAATTGTTTCAAATGAGGCTGCAATTACAATGCTCCAGGACTTTCTTCGGTCGTTGGTAGTGTACAAGCACGCTGAAGATTATGTCAAAGGCCACGACACATTTTATGTGGAAAGTTTTAATAACGTTTGTCTGATCTATCTGGATAAACGGATACACTACGGGAATTTAATGTACGAGCTGCGGAGCAATCTGGCTGTCTTGGACTGGAACGAACACGTCGACAGACCATACACGTCTATATGCACGACTGTTCGTTCGAAAAACCCACGTCGCCAAATCGGGAAAAAAGTGTATCGGCGCAAGACCTACGTATTTGTTGAGAACATTTGGAATTTGTACATTGCCGTGTGGTCAGCATCTAAAGCAATATCGGAGTCTGTGACAGAAACTTCTGCAGATAAGGAGACCTGCCAGAGTGAAATCTCTTCGGACGAATCCGATGACGACCAATTAGGAGACAGTGAGAGCTTTTCAAATGAAAGCAATGCACCCTACACAGTAGAATAACCGTAAGAGCTGTGACAATATTGTATGATACACTAAAATCAAACATATCAGTGCTACATAACCATCAACCGTCATTACACATAACCACCTTAGCATTCTGCTGTCTACTCTGCTTGACCTCCCCGGATTTTGGCCTGGCATAGGACAGAGAGATGTGTGGCAGAGCTGATGTGTGGCAGAGCTGACTGCTATCACACGCGTCCACAGGTGGCGGATAGTGGAACGACCTCTAGAAATAGAGGTCAGCTGCGAAATAAGCAGGGTTATATCTGACGAATAAGCAGTCGCGGACCAACAGCGGCAAGGCTAGTAGGGCACACTGTAGAAAAAGAGTGGCATTTTGCTTGACAACTAAAAGCTGCAAATATCCAATAACAGCCTTGTGACATGGGAGCACATGACTCAATTTAAATAAGCCTGATGACCCTCTGCCTAGCGGGCATGTGTTCATCACCAAGACTAGGTCCACAGCGGAAAACTGTGGTTGATGCCACGAAGGGCATCCGATCTGTAACAAGATGCTCCAATCTGTATAAAAATGAATCTGTGGCTTACCCCCCCTCAACGAGGTCCTAATCCAAGCAAGAAAAAAAGAAGATTGAACGGACAAGGGACTGTGGCCATTGCAAAATTGATTTGACATAGCACTTATGAAAAACCTAGTCTCCGTAACGTGCTTTTCGTGTGGCGCCGAGCAATTGAGGGCAATTCAGGTTTAAATCCACCTCTGAGTAGGAATCTTGAAGAGGCGCTATATAAATTTAAAATGGGGGAATGTTATGTTACATTGAATCATAGCTATGACAGGTGTACATAAGCAGCTCACAATCGATAAAATTCTGCTTTATGTCAGAAAGTAAGTGTACAATAAAAATCTCTCTGTCTAAACAAAGTCCGGCGAATTATCCAAAGTATCAATGTTACTCCCACTTGTGGCCCATGTAAGGCGTGCCTGTTGGATTCGGATACAACGATCTCACTTTTCGCACTACGCAATCTGGCATTATTTCCCGCATGTGAAGTACACCGTTCGATTCCGTTAGTTTCTTGGCCAGATATAATGGGCTCGTCCACCCACCCAAGTTGCAAATGATCTTCCAATATTTTCCATAAATTACTCTTCGTATTGGACTGTTAGCTGCATGCGCTGCTTGTCCTCCGCCAAGCCAACCTGGAGATGCAGAACCCACGCACGGAGAGAGAAAACAAAGAGGACAGGCGCCTTCCGATTGATGATTTTCACCCTGCAGCTGCAAATGATCAGCTGACACTTGAATGTCATGACTGTTTTGAGCCTCAATTTCTGACTCTGTACTATTTCCATTGGACGCGACCAAGACCTCCTTCGAAGCGGCATCCATACAAGATTTTCTTCTCTTTGGTGGTTCCAACTCTGCAATTGGAACAAAGGCAGTTTCGATTGGTTGGAGATATATTTATAATGTCATCAACATACAATTAGCTCTTTCGACTTGACTTGAACGACAGCTTAGCTGGGTTATGCATATGTTTATTGTCTTATTACATATCGTAATAATAATAATCATGGTAATTTTAATAATTACATTTTTAATTGGCCATTTATTATCATTACTGCTGTTACTGCTGTTCACATCAGTTGTCATTATACTAACATTGCTGATGTTATTATTACTATGTATTTCTATAGCATGGTTTGAGCTAAATATTTGCAAGGATAATAAATGCAATTTAATTTAATATTTATAAATCTTAGTTCAATCTTATTTGCGCACGTATAGCGCTACCTGAAGAACAATAGGGCCTACTTGTACAGGGTTCACCACACAAAACAATTTATACAATTTCAGTATATATATATATATATATATATATATATATATACGCATCGTCTTCATAATTACCAATTTTTTCAAAATTCCAGTTGTTGTGAGCAAAAAATGCCCGTATGGCTTCCTCTTGATCGCCATCTACCACAATAGTAAGTTCGTATTTGTTCATGGCAATCTAATCGCATATAGAAACTACAGACTTGTTTCTCAACCCTGTAAGTATCTTCATAGCAATGAACTCCATAGTAATATGAGTGTATGGGGGGGGGTAAATTTGGATAATTGGAACAACTTGTATACATTCTAGAAGTACAGGTATGACCTCTAGCCAGCTTACCTGGCTTTCGTATACACAAATTAGTCGACCCACAGCTCGGTTATATATATACAAGTGGTCAATTGATCGAGGTAGGGCCTGTACGGGGTATGCCCTGTCGGGTCTAGTCTGCCCTAGCGATGCATCTCCATCCATCCGTCCGACCGCTAGAGGGCCAGAGGGAGGGTGAAGGGCCTAGGGTGGGGGCTACCACCGATCGACCGACCGTCCCTGCGCCTCGCCTCCATTCCACAAAGCGGACGATGTTGCCTAGGCTATGCATATAATTAAATTCAGCAGCCTATGCTTGTAAGATGTGTAAACCAAAATGAAATCAACGCCCATTGGCCGACAGATGCTTACTTGAACCGCCTACAGTCGTTGGTCACTTCATTCTACGAGGGAAACCGCCAAACCTAAAACCTAGGGCTTTAACACAGAAAGAAGAAAATGAATTAATAATTGCCTTAACTAATTCTTAATTAATGGGAGGAGAGGAAAGAAGGTGAAGAGGAAAAGGAGAAGAAAAAGAAGAAGAAAAATAGAGAGGAAAGAATAAAAGAAGAACTTAACTAAATACTCCCGGGGAAGTTCCACCCCGGTGTGACCCCGCCTTCCAATCCCACAAGAGTTAGTAACATGCTGCTACAGATGGTAGATCATGATGTGATAAGAAATTGACGTAACCTTTTTTTGAAGTCTTGTCGATTTGTTGCTGATCGTATTTCTAATGGTATTGAATTCCAGATAAGGGGACCATTTGACCTTATGTTAAACGCTCTTAAATTGGTGCGTGCCTTTTCTGGACGGTATAGTGAAGCACCTCTCGTGTTGTGTTCGTGCAACGTTGAGCCAAGAGCAAAGTAATTAGAGTATGAAGCAGGGAGTAGTTTATGTTCATATTGGAAGAAAAAATCACCAACCTGGGCCACCCTATATAATTTGTTTTATAGTTAATAACTTTAGTTCCTTGAAGATAGGGGCAGAGTGGGTGTTTCTTTTAGCTCCCTCAATCATTCTGATAGCCTTTTTTTGAAGGATTGTATATATATATATACATACGAGGGTTGATCAATAAGTAATGAGAAAAATATATTAGACAGCTGTTTTTTGCAGAATTTTTATTTTTATTTACTAGCTTACTTATTTAGCAGAGTTTTTATTTTTAAATTGTCACGTGGGCCATTACTGTGGTTGCTAGGCAACTGCCGGAAGCCGTCTGCCCAGCGGCTGTTGTAAATAATGGATAAAAACGAGAAACGTGCGGTTATTAAATATTTGCATTTAAAAGGATTGACTCAAAATGAGATTGCAACGGACATGAAGAAGGTTTTAAGGGACAATGCCCCTTCACAGGCTACAGTCTATCGGTGGGTAGCTGAATTTAATCGCGGTAGGCAATCAACTGAAGACGAGCACCGTTCTGGCCGCCCTATTGAGACCTGTACCAACGAAAACGTCCAATTCGTCCAGGATCTGATACAGAAAGATCGGCGGGTTAATATTAGAAATGTAGCAGATTGTTTGAAGTTGTCGTACGGCACAACCCATCATATTATTACAGACATTTTGGGGTACAACAAGGTCTGTGCTCGATGGGTTCCACGAATGTTAACACATGAAAACAAGCAAGTCCGACTAACAACTTCTCGTGAAAATCTCGACCTTTTTAGAGAAGACCAGGCAAAGTTGCTACGCAGATATGTCACTATGGATGAGACTTGGGCTCACCACTTTGATCCCGAGACAAAACTGCAGAGTATGGAGTGGAAGCACGTCGATTCCCCGACACCGGTCAAATTCCGAAAAATTGCATCAGCGGGTAAAGTTATGGCATCCGTATTTTGGGACAGTGAAGGTATTTTGATGATTGACTACTTGGAGCGTGGAAAGACTATCACGGGTGTCTACTATGCACAGTTAATCCGAAAACTTCGCGTGGCTATTAAGGAAAAACGTCGAGGGAAGTTGCGTCAAGGTATCGTGTTTCATCAGGACAATGCTCCAGCTCACACCTCGTCTGTTGCAATGACTGCAATTCGCGAGTGCGGCTTCGAACTGCTACAACACCCACCCTATTCTCCAGACCTGGCACCGTCTGACTTCCATCTCTTTCGTTATCTGAAAGATTCGCTTCGCGGACAGAAATTTGACACTGATGAAAGTGTTATCCATGCCATAAATGACTGGTTTCAGCAGCTGGATAAAACTCTCTTCCTGGAGGGTGTAAAAGCACTTGAACATCGCTGGGAAAAATGTGTTGAACTTCAGGGAGATTATGTTGAAAAACTATAAAACAATTTTGGTCCAGATTTGCTGTCTAATATATTTTTCTCATTACTTATTGATCAACCCTCGTATATATATATATATATATATATATATATATATATATATATATATATATATATATATATATATATATATATATATATATATATATATATATATATACCAATTCGTTTATTTAATTCGGATGTGTTAAAGTACGTGCTCACCCGCGATGAAATTAAAATTTATATTTTGAAAGTATTATATATAGACCAAGAGGTTAATTTAATTCGGGTGTGAATATTAATTAATGAGAATTAAAAACAATTCTTTTCTTCGACCTGATATTGACCATGGCGATTCTTAAATTCAGGTACGCAGGTAAATGTTTTAAATGTTTTAAATGTTTCTATGATTATCTTAATAGTTAAATATAATTAGTAGATTGAGATGTTGCTATCGGATTGGTTTGCTAAATTAGTGGATTCGTAAATACGAGTTTTGATTTCTTTCAGATACTGAAGCTTCTTGGAAATAAATAAACATTTGGAAAAATTTTAGCAATGCAGTTTAATGAATTATAACACAAATTATTATGCTAATCATTGAACTTTTTAAGCACATAATCTCTGACTGATTTGAGTTTATTAGCTTAGAGTAGAGCAGCCGATTAGAGTACAGAAGAAGAGTATGAAGAAGAGTATGAAGAAGAGTATGAAGAAGAGTATGAAGAAGAGTGTGAAGAGTATGAAGAAGAGTATGAAGAAGAGTGTGAAGAGTATGAAGAAGAGTAAATCTCGAGTGGGTAAAAGATTAGATTAGCTTTGCATTCGTCGCAACGGCCTCACATAAATCGTTCACGTGACTTACAGCGGCCAGGATTCCAATGCCAATGCAGAATCCAATGGTGAGGCTAGGCATGACGGCGGGGGAGGGGCGGTTCTTGGTATCGTGACAACTGAGGGCGACGAAGACGAGGTTGAAGGCGAAGAACGCTTCGATTGCCACCCCTTGGCCGTTCGTCAGGCCGTGGACTGCCGGATTGAAGGCCGCGAAGGGTGGTATATCTCCGTTCAGTTTTTTCCACGGCGTCAGTCTACAACATAGACCATGGTTGTTTGCAGAATCGCCAGCTGGCGCCAGTTACGCTTGTAACCTCTTGTGATATGATGAGCATGTAAGGCTAACAGCTGGACAAAACAAGTTCTGTACGCTTCCAGGTAGCCTAACGTGTGTGACACCCCGAAGTGAGGTACTTATGAGGCTTAATTAAATGTATTTTAAAGTTTATATAAAAAGTCTTGACACTGACGGACGAACATACATACCTAGAGACATACAAACATACAGATACGCATACAATAAAATGACGGAGGCGGCTGGGTGAGTGGGTGGATAGATAGAATATGGGTGGGTGGATGGATGGATGGATGGATGGACGGACGGACGGACGGACGGACGGACGGACGGACGGACGGACGGACGGACGGACGGACGGACGGACGGACGGATGGATGGATGGATGGCTAAGTAAGCAAGTAAGTCAGTAAGTAAGTAAGTATATTCTTTATTTAAACCGGCTGGTTTAGGGGTTAGATGGATGGATGGAAGGATGGATGGACGGACGGACGAATGGATGAATGGTTGGATTGAGGACAGTGGGAAGGGAGCGAGAAAGTAAGGAAAGACCATCTTGAAGACTGAATGATTTAAGGAAGGCGTAGGATTATACATACACGTATCCTATTCCACTGCCGGCAGCTGCTCCAATCGTCTGTACAATCATGTATAAAATGGCTGCAAAGAGAATAAATTTCAAAGTTTTAAGGTATTTTGACAAGTAAACGTTCTCACTCTCTGCAGCTGTTATTTTCCGGTCCAATCTCTACTTCCTCATCGCTTCTCCTGTAAATTGCTTGAAATAATCCATTGCATTCGCTACGTAGGTCCTTGTTCTCTGTGTTTAAATTATTCGTTAGGTGGCAGATCTCGATTATCATAATAATGCTTATATTACTTTATTTTCTTTCTTATTGGAATAATAAGTTATTATTCAGTGATAATAATGATGATTATAATAATGTAAATTATTTACTTTATTCTCATTTATTATTTTTACTGCTATTATTATTTGTCATTCATCATAATTTTCTCCTCTGGCCTTTAAAATTCATGAGTATCATTTCTACCACATTCGCTAGATGGCGAACCATTATCCTCTCGTACCTCTAGCAAGTGAAATATTGCCGGCGACCCACAGGGAGAAGGAGGCGGCAGGATTCATGTGTGCGCCAGAGATGGGTCCATATCCCTCAATCAGCACAAAGACAAGGAATCCGGCGAACAGACCAAGGTGGGTCGTTGTGATTGGATAAACCTTTTCGTTGTTACTTATGAGGACGAATATTATGATCGTCATCAAAACCGTCACGACGAGCAGTTCCGATGCGACGTCACGCCAGAAGACTGGATTACGGAGGTCGCGCAGTGACGCACGAAACTCAAATGCCGGCGCCATCTTTCGATCGACGGATATAACTGAAAGAAAAGGAAATAATTATTAATTAATATATTATTTCAATCTTAGCCTATCATTTATATCTCGCCCCTTCGAAGTGTTTAAGAATGACACCCGACCCAGTACCTTTGTAGTTTGTACCCATGCACCACAGAATCAGCAACAAAGGGAAGACGTCAAAGATCTTTACTGTCATAAGACGTCCCTAAACTCTACTAATTATTTTTTTTTATTTATTCCGGATATTTCTATAGCGCCTCTCGAAGTCAACTACTACTCAGAGGCGAAGCCAATAATTTGTAGGCCCTAAGTGTTGACGAAAGGAACCAGTAATAATAATAATAATAATAATAATAATAATAATAATAACGCCTCTCTGGTCGACGCTTACCACCAAGCAAGATTCAAAGCAGCCTACGCACCACACGCCAGCGACTGGCTGTTCGCACTACCGGTGTCATCATGCGGGCTGCGATTGGATGACGAGGCGGTAAGAATTGCAGTAGGCCTCAGACTGGGGACGAATATATGCGAACCGCACGCATGTCCCTGTGGAGCAATGGTGACGGCGGACGGGTCACACGGGATGTCGTGCAACCTAGGACCTGGCAGAATCGCCAGACATGCGGCTTTGAATGATTTGATAAGCCGAGGCCTATCTTCGGGCGTCCCTAATATCAAGGAACCACCTGGGCTGTCGAGGACGGACGGGAGACGACCGGACGGACTTACGCTGATACCATGGCGCAGAGGACGAAGTCTTGTATGGGACGTCACCGTAACTGACACTGTGGCGCCCTCTTACCTTCATGCAACGTCCGCGACATCAGGAGCAGCAGCGGAACTAGCGGCCACGAGAAAGAACAACAAGTACAGCCAGATCAGCGCAGACCACTTTTTTGTCCCTCTAGCTTTCGAGACCTTAGGCCCTATCAATGACGACGGAATGGCCCTTATAAAAGACTTGGGGAGATACTTAGCTTTAACCACCGGAGACCCTAGGGAGACTTGTTATCTACTCCAGCGGTTGTCAATCACCATACAACGCTTCAATGCTGTTGCCTTCATAGGAACTTTCATGCGGCCAGAACTTGTCGAATGATGTTATAATCATAATTATAGATATTATTTAAAAATAGTTATATAGATCTTATTTATCTCTGCATAAAAAAGTACGAAGTATATAATAATAATAATAATAATAATAATAATAATAATAATAATAATAATAATAATAATAATAATAATAATAATAATAATAATAATAATAATAATAATAATAATAATAATAATAATAATAATAATAATAATAATAATAATAATAATTGAAGATGACCGTTAACTCCAGAACGTCAAAGCTTTCAGATGGTTTCTAAGAGCCTGAGGGATTATTTTTACCTCGGGCGTTTACAAAAAAATAATAATAATAATGACGAACAGAAATGTCACGAAGTGTGTCATTAGTCAACATTTTGTTACGCTCCTTTCATTGGTCGCTTCCAACTAATGAATAGTCATGACAATGACGTCACTATTTACAAATGGCTTCATTCCATAGGACGTTCGTTTCACACTTCATTCAACATAAATTTAAATATACCGTAAACGGCTGCTCTTTTAAACTAACGGCTTCAAACGGGCTTAAACTAATTTACTTAGGTGGCGAACAGGCTGAAACGAACGAGCTTAGCGGGTTTTAACGGGCCAACGTTCGTAAATTGTAAACTATGAAGGTCATAATAAATTTCACCCACATTGAAAAATACATTTTAAAATTCTTTTAAAACCGTTTTAGGACGGGCAAACATCTAGTAGTGGTAGTAGTAGTAGTAGTAGTAGTAGTAGTAGTAGTAGTAGTAGTGGTAGTAGTAGTAGTAGTAGTAGTAGTAGTAGTAGTAGTAGTAGTAGTAATAATAATAATAATAATAATAATAATAATAATAATAATAATAATAATAATAATAATAATAATAATAATAAAGATGAATTTATAAAGAAGATTATTGTTATTATTATTATTATTATTATTATTATTATTATTATTATTATTATTATTATTATTATTATTATTATTATTATTATTATTATTATTATTTACAACGCTTTAATGCCGTGGCATTCAGCGGCTCCTTTGGCAAGGCTGTGTCTGATACTGAAGACGGGTAGCCGTTGCAGAATAATTACACTAATAATTTCTAAGCCCCTGAGGGAATGAAGTACCATAATAATAATAATAATAATAATAATAATAATAATAATAATAATAATAATAATAATAATAATAATAATAATAATAATAATAATAATAATAATAATAATAATAATAATAATAATAATAATAATAATAATAATAATAATAATAATAATAATAAACTATGCTCTTCATTATCATTTGGCTACCTTGATGACATCTCGTTGGGTGGCCCGTCATCGAAGGTGGAGGCGGACATGCGGTCGCTGGAGGCGGATTGCGCCGATTTGGGCTTGACCCTCAACAGGGCAAAATGCGAAGTGGTGGCCAGAGACTCTCGACTGGCCGAGAACACCGCATTCTCTCAATTCGCATATACCATCCCTGACGATGCGATGCTGCTCGGCGCGCCACTCATGGCAGGCTCCGCCATGCAGGAAGCACTGCAATCCAGAATAACAGAACTGCAGAACGCGATGGATAGACTGAGTAAGATAGGTCGGCAGGACGCCCTGCTGATCCTCAGAAGCTCGCTGGGATCTCCCAAGCTACTGTACAATCTTCGATGCGCTCCTTGCGTGGACCATCCGGCTTTACAGGAATACGATCAGAGACTGAGACAGGGACTAGAGACCATTCTTAACATCAGCCTGACAGACCAACAGTGGCTTCAGACAACGCTCCCAATTGGAATGGGCGGAATTGGGATACGAAGGGTGTCGTCGCTGGCACTCCCCGCCTTTCTGGCATCGGCCGCGGGCACCCTTGTACTCCAATCTAGCATCCTGAGGGGGCTGAATCTAGGCCCAGATCAGGTGACAGAAAGTCTCCAACATCTTTGGGAAGAGAGGACAGACCAGAAGATTACATCAGAGCTTCGGTCGGGGAGTCAGGCGAAGTGGGACGCACCGCTCCTCAAACGTGTATGTGCCGACCTGGAGTTAGCACTGGTCGATAGTCACGATCGGGCGAGATGGAGAGCGGTTGCAGCGGTGCATGCCGGAGACTGGCTCCACACGCTGCCCATCACCGCGTGTGGTTTGCGACTGAGCGACGAGGCAGTGAGGGTCGCAGTCGGGTTGAGGCTCGGAGCAGTAATCTGCGAGCCGCACAACTGCCCATGCGGCGCGACTGTCACAGCAAGGGGATCCCACGGCCTTTCGTGCCCTCTGGGATTTGGACGGATGGCCCGACACGCTGCCATCAACGATCTGATCTGCCGGGCGTTGTGCAGAGCGGGGTTTCCGGCGGTGAAGGAGCCCGCAGGCCTGACTCGCACGGATGGTAAAAGACCTGACACTCTCATCCCGTGGAAGGCCGGAAGAGATCTAATATGGGACGCCACGGTGGTGGACACACTGGCCCCGTCCTACCTTCCTTCAACGGCGGCACGTGCGGGTGCGGCGGCTGAGCTAGCAGATGGGAGGAAGACGCAGAAATACCAGGCCCTCCTAGGCACTCACAATTTCGTTCCGCTAGCGCTGGAAACGTTGGGCCCCATTAACACCAAGGGCCTAGATTTTATCTCAGAATTGGGGCGACATCTCTCTTGCGCCTCGGGGGAGCCGCGCGAGGCCAGCTTTTTACATCAGCGAATCTCAATAATCATCCAACGGTTCAACGCAGTGGCCTTTAGCGGCTCCGTGGTGGCAGCCCAATCTGACTTGGACGAGGAGTAACCGTTTCAGAAAAATTGCACACTTAATCTCTATGTCCCTGAGGGAATGATGTACCTCAGGGCAAAAAAAATAAATAAATAAATAAATAAATAATAATAATAATAATAATAATAATAATAATAATAATAATAATAATAATAATAATAATAATAATAATAATAATAATAATAATGATAATAATAACAACGAGGTTTGATTTTCCGGATGTTACATTAATTAATATTGAAGTCCCTGAGGGATCCTGTATACCTCAGGGCAAAAAAAATAATAATAATAATAATAATAATAATAAAAATAATAATAATAATAATAATAATAATAATAATAATAATAATAATAATAATAATAATAATAATAATAATAATAATAATAATAATAATGCAACTTATATAGTGTCGTAGTACAAACGATGTCGAAGAAAAAGGGCGGAGCATCCTTTGCCAGAAGAGACGAAGATCCATCCACCGACAGGGCTCGACAGATGGAGAGGCAGCAGAAGACAGCAGAATGATCGTCAATGATGAGTCTTTTTCTTGAATTGGCGCTTTATAAATTTCAGCTTACAATTACAAATAAGTGTTTTATCTCGTCTAAGTCAACCAATAACTGGACCCTTTATTTGAAATATGCTGCAAGTGGAGAGTAAATTAATCTCCCAAGGAGTCGAGGACACATGCTTTGCCAGTTGCGTTGGTCCACTTCTCCGAAGTGCATCTGCCGAAAACACAAGCAACGCGCTGTTCTACTCCACGCGCTTCTCAGATTATGACGTAATGCGTCGATTATTTTTAGCTCCTATCCGCTTTATCGATTAGAGGGCTGTGTTGCTGTCCCGCTGTCTGCGGCAAAACAGATGCAGACAGATATGCATTCATACTTACATGCATCCATGGGCGCCGACTCTGCGAGGCCCGTGAGTGCTCGGCACCACCAGAAATAGGCCACGCGAGGCCCACCTATGCCTGGGCACCACCAGAAATCAGCCTGCAAAGAGCGCTTTTTAAGAGATTTTTGTCTATTGGCATTACTTATCTATAAAAAGATCCCAAAATTTTTTCCGCGCTTACGCGCGAAAATTCATTTTACTCTCTTTGGGCATTCACACTTTTTTCGTCAACTCGATGCAGATAGGCTACCTACCCCGTCCCAATATAACCAAGGATATTTTGCTTCGTTTTGACTTATGAGCGGGAAAATGCAGAGGACAAGGGTATGACGGCGCCTCTGCCATGTGCGGAGGGATAACTGGATTACAGCCGAATTAAGGAGGTTCAAATAATGGTTTCTGTGTTCACTATACAAATCGCTCACTTAATTAATTTAGGCATTCAGGAAGCAAAATCTAGAGTTCCAGAATGCAGAGACACGATCAATAAAGTCAAAGATTTAACTAATTTTGTCGGACACTTTCCTAAAAGAATGGCATGTTTTGAAACAATGCAGTTTGAGAGAGAAGCCATTTAGTTGTGAATCATTGTGACATATTAAGATATTATAATTATAAAACGAAGGAATTAAGAATTCCTGGACGAGAGAAGCCACAGTATTTGTAATTTGACATTCATTTGACATTATAATTATAAAACAAAAGAATTGAGAATTGATACTGGAGAGAACCATGGTATTTTGTAGCATTATAACATTGTAACAAAAAGTCTAGAAAATTTTTTCGCGCTTACGCGCGAATATTCCTTTTAGGGCCTACTCTCTTTGGGCACTCACACTATTTTGGTCAACTCGGCGCCTATGCATGCATCTATAAATACATTACATACGTATACATACAAGTATGCATACAAGCATACGCATACTTTACATACATAGATATGCTTACATGCATACATATAGATCCACTGGCGTAAACTTGTCCAAAATATTGGGGGGCATGGGGTCTGGACCAGAGGTGCAAAAAACCAAGTTTTTCAAGATGAAAAATTGTTTTTTTGTGTTTTTTTTTCTTTTGTTTTAATGGTTTTTGTTGTTTTGCTTTTTTGTTTTTAAGATTTTCGGTTTTGGATCACAAAAATCATGAAATTGGTATGAACAAGAGCTCCAACTGAGTTTAATTCAGTTGCGATTTTCGAAAATTAAAAATCATTAAATCATTGTTACTAAAATAACTTCTACAAGAATAAGAAAAAAAATTTTAAACAACAAAAATGTTTTCTTGTTTTCTTTTCTTGTGTTTTTAAACCAAAAATCGAAAAAAACTCTTCACCTTTGGTCTGGACAATCAGCGAGCCTCAGAGGCTTCGGGTGTTACGTAATGCATATGAAATGGGTGCTTTTTGTTTGCATGTAAATTGTTCTAAATTGAAGATATTGAATAAAAAAATAAATCTTTGTTTTCATTATGAATTTCTGATAGTATTTCAGTTCTTTGTCTCTGTTTTTCTGCTTCTGAAGAAATTTGTCAATATTGAAACATAATATTCTAATATTTTAAGAAATTCTCCTCTCGAGTATTGGGGGGCATTGCCCCGGCTCCTCAATCATTGGGGGGGCACGTGCCCCGGCTGACCCCCCAGAGTCTACGCCTATGTATAGATCCATACGGTACCTACACATCCATACATACGTACATACATAGGTATATACATACATACTACATAGATATACATACATACATAATTATGGCATAAGTAGACATAAAAAGAGAGTGCGGTACTGCATGCGTGGGGTGAAGCTAAGCTATTTGATCGGTGTGCTTTTAAATCTGTTTAAACTATTAAAACGAGCAGCCGAGAGCGAAATCAACACGCGCATGTGAGAACAAGCAATCCGTGTAGGTCCTAATAGTCTGGCAACTTCCTCATACTGTAACCAAGCGAAAACACCTCTGCAATCAACCCCGACATCCAGGTAATCAATCGTATCGATACTAAACCCAACACGTTGCGCGTGACAGCGCAAATAGGTCTATACCCCCTTAAATTGAGTTAACTGCAACAAGAGCGATGAAATCGGACGGTAACCTATCAACCAATAAAAACAAGATTAGGTCTACGTCTGAAACGTAGCCTAACTGAAATCATAGTGCGACCGTACGTTACCTCCCGGAATAACGTACGCGTACTGTACGTACGTTATCGAAAAAAATAACGTACGCGTACCGTACGCGTACGGTAAAAATGCCACAAATTTATCTGGTCATTCACAAAGAACCTCAATATAACTATGGTCTTATACGTTACGCGTACCGTACGCGTACGTCAAAATGATCAGTTTAACTCTACAGTATTAGTCTCTCCGTACGCAGGCATATTTATTTACGAACGGTACGGAAATTTAGTATTATCAATAAAATGACCATCCTATAAAGTGTGCCGTAAAATCTTAATATTCTTCACATTAGACAGAATATTACCAATTTGGATTTTAAAAGTTTGAAAGTAGAGATCATTGAACAGCCTCAGATGACTGATGTAATGGTTAAAATTGGTTACGACCGTCAATCACCAACTATTATTGACTTTTGTTGTGCATAATGTTATGTATTTATTTTCGTCATGAATTGATGTGAACGTACGGTAACGTACGGCATAATAACGTACGCGTACATGTACGTTATGGAAAAAAATAACGTACGTACAGTACGTACGGTCGCACCTTGACTGAAATTACCTGCTTCTGGAATATAAAAACTGGATTTTCAGTGTCATCATCATCATCATCATCATCATCATCATCATCATCATCATCATCATCATCATCATCATCATCATCATCATCATCATCATCATCATAATCATCATCATCATCATCATCATCATCATCAGAATCATAATCAATACTATTACTATTATTATTACTACTATTATTATTTTGGAAGATAATTCTGCATTTCTCAATACACTGAGCAATGAATTAATTAATGTATTATTATTATTATTTATTTATTTATTTATTTATTTATTTACCCCGAGGTAAAAAGTATCCCTTGGGGACTTCAGCATTACATTATCTGATACGACCTGGCCTTATTATTATTATTATTATTATTATTATTATTATTATTATTATTATTATTATTATTATTATTATTATTATTATTATTATTATTATTGCGAAAATTTTAACTCACGCAAAGTCATGTAGAGCTGTGAATCTGAGATGCGAGTCAGTCGCCAGGTGAAAAGCAATTAGGTATCCAGATCGAGTAACATAGAAATATTCAATGAAAAAACTACTACCTTTCGGACTCGAACTGGCCTTACCTCTTTCCAGAGCTCCCATTTAAAAATAATAGGCGGTTTGAAAATCGATCGCTCCTGATTGAGTAAAGTAAGTAAGTAAGTAAATAAGTAAGTAAGTATATTCTTTATTAAACCAGTTGACAAACAGCACTCTGGTGAACAACGTCTGCTACATAGATCTTCTAAAGTAAATGAACAAGCATACATTCGTGTATATATACATAGCATTAAACATATATAATTATATATATAGTGATGGGCACTATAGTATTTTGAAAATAGTTTTCTATTTTCAAAATAGAAAATACTATTTTTTTCTATTTTCAAAATACTTTTGAAAAGTATTTTGTAAAAGTATTTTCAAAATAGTTTAAAAAACTATTTTTGGAGAATTCAAAATACTTTTACACAATACTTTTTCCAAAATACTTTTCTAAAGTCCTTTTCAAAAATAAATTAATAATCTTCTGGTCACACCAAATACTTGTGTGTATTGGGATATATATATATATATATATATATATATATATATATATATATATATATATATATATATATATATATATATATATATATATATATATATATATATATATATATATATATCTATATATGTGGCGGTCAAGGTAACAGTGCGTATGTGGGAGGATTTATTTTATGCGAATGGCATCGTTTTCTTTAAGTTTACATGCGAAGGCCCAGTATCGATCATTTAATTTTTATTTAATTTCAATAGGCGACTGTCCAGCAACGACCGTGATAGGGAAGATCGATTATATATTTTAAGCCAAAGTATAGGTGATCCGGTTGACCATACCCTGCCTCACGGTGTGCTGCTTTATACGTGAAGAGTTGGTTCGACTCTTCATACATAGCAATACTGTTAAACAGCGTTGTTGGTTAGCGATCCAGTTACCGATTCAAATATACTGCACTCAGTGTGGTAGGCGAGTGATTTTGGTTACGACAGAGTCAGAGTTCGAGTTTCCGGTTAGTACAAATATATTTACGGACGAAAGGGGCGTCCGAATAATATAATCAGGCGATCCCGAGTACAGCTAAAGAAGTTCACTGTTGGGAGACGGGCCGACAGCGCCGATCCGGCGGGTTGGATCCCTCAGTTGATCGCGAAGCGGTCTAGATCCCGATTGTGGGAAATCTACGGCTGAGTAATACTCGGGGAAGGATACCGTTGATACACAGGAAAACCAATTCAGTGTGAGATCAAAAACCAGGGTGAATTTGGCGTCGGGCAAGGAAATCCCTCTTGGAGTTCGAAGAACTCCAAGATCCGACAGTGTTTGGTTTTATCCACTGAGAAGAGTTTTACGCGATTTCGGCGTACTCGACACAGGGGAAGTTCTACGCGCTTTCGGCGTACTCGGCCGGGAGAGTTTTACGCGACTTCGGCGTCTTCGGCTGGGAGAGTTTTACGCGACTTCGGCACTCGGTGAAGTGACCGTCGGGATACCTGAAAAAACCAATTTAGTACAAAAACGATAATAAGGGTAAATTTGGCGACAGGCAGGAAATTCCCTCTTGGGTTTTGAAGAACTCCGCGATCGGAGCTTGTCCGGTTACCTGTGGGAGTAAGTGTGACCTTCGTTAGGGAACCAAAATTCGGAAATTCTTGGGAACAAAATTCAGGACATTCTGGTAACCTTACGGGGTCAGCGTTACATTTGGATTGTGACACTTGGATGGCTGACACGCCGATGGAGCGTTGGAGGGGCTCCATCGCCCGGTAACTAAAAATAGTTACTTGGAAAGACCACTGTTACCGAAAGACCGCAGTACGGAAAAAGACCGCCCGACAACTGATTACAGTGCGGTAAGACCAGGAAAAACGATAGAGTCAGGAAAATCTTGTATTCAAACCAATCGTTATTCAGAGCAAATAACTTGGTGATCGAAACACGTAGTTCCGAGAACTGACCGAAGGCGAAGTAGGGCCCACCTCGTGCGCCGGTCGGAACACAGTTCTGCGTGCGGTTAGGGAGGTTTTAGACCTAGAACCTGTCCTATCAGAAGAGAGTGTCGTGAGACCAGTACACCGCGTTAATTTCACACGTGCATATATTATCGCAAGATGTTCGCGTGTTTGAGACGGCACGACGTGACGATTCGTCAGATGTACACCTTGTCCTCTCGGACAGGAGAACGTTCAGAGATTTCCCCTATTGACGATAACTCGAGAGTCATGAGATGCAGAATGGTGCGTGAGGGTTCGGTTAAGGTGGAGAAAAAGAGGAAGTCTTTGACTAAGAGATCTCACAGGAAGCTGAGGACTCCTGCCGGCAAGAGAGCGAACCCTGTTCTAAAGGACGGCCATCCTGAGGACGAGGACGTTGCCCACCCGGCGACCGCGGCAGTGGCAGAGTCCGAAAGTGAGATGGAGCTTGACAGCGACACTGTTCGCAAACAAGCGATACCCTCGGAACCTCCTCTTGGAGGAATGGGCACTGAGAGCGGAGACAGGGAACCGCTCGTCTACATCAGAAGTAGACAGGATAGTGACCCGGGTGACTCCAGAAGGTCAGTTGGCTGGAGCCGAACCCAGCCCGACGACGAAGCAGCGTCTCGGGTAAGACCGACACAAATTGGTACCATGTCTGATGAAGGGTTAGTTGATCTCGAGCGACGAACGTCACAATCTGGTACCAGAAGTGGGGTTCTAGCGTTTTCTTGTCACAGAACCAGGCAAGGTCAGGAAGATACCGAGGACGAGTCGGATGAAGTGCCCCATAGTGAGCACGGAGGCGCGCGTCCAAAGTTACGTAAACGGAAAAGCAAACGAAGGTTGCTTGATGAAACGGGTGCACCTGACGAAACCAGTGCATTTGAAACGGAAGCTGGAACCCGCAGTGGGCGTGAAAGAGGTTTCCATGAGGATAACGGATGGTTGATAACCGTTCCAAAGACTACTGGGGTAGTACGGAACGATGTGAATAACGAGACATTCACACACTGGCGAGAGACCGTTGGTGAGAGTAGGTTTGACAGGTCCAAACCACTCGACGACAATAGAGTTCCGCGTATAATACATGAGAGAACGTTCGACAATAGATCGGGGAACCTTGTGCAGGTTCAAGTACCTAGTATTGTACGGGGCAGGCAACCTGTACAGTTGAGACAGGCTTGTGATAGGCCAAGAGACATTGAGACAGGCCTGAAACCGTGGGGTGACGCCGTAGTGCAGAAAACGAGTGGTGACATCGTGGCGCATCAGCGAAACGAAGGTAATCGAGTACCGTTTACCAACATGGAAGAAGGTCGCCCAAGACCTGTGACCGATGAGGTAGATTGGCAAGCGGAGATGTCTTACCTGCGACAGAGTGTGGCAATGATGAGTTCGAAACTTGAAGAACTGTCTGTTCCTGCTGCTCAGCATGCGAAGTCTTACCGACGCGAGACATCGGGGAAGCCTACGGGCCCAGGTTACCAGATGGATCGCCGAGGGAAGCTGCAGATCGAAGAGCCGGCACGGAGCCGAGGTAACACAGAGACACGCGAGGAAGTTTCGCTTTCGGAAACTTCGGAAAAGTTACGTAGCCGCTATCTTCCCGAGGACAGCGGGAGAGAGTCACACGGAAAAACGGCAAGGCAATCGAGTCGACAACGTCTGTTGACAAGAGGAAGAGTTGAGGCGAAATTACGTTCGTCAGTGAGTTCTTCGGATTCAGACACCGATAGTGTTGGTCCAGAAGAGGCCATGAGAACCGGAGTCTTTGACAGGAAAAACCTCCGCCAACGAGGAAGACACGAGAGTTATGAGAAAACTGAAAGGGAGACGTATGGTAAGGAACGTCTATCAGAGTACGAGAGACGCGGTTTAAAACAGGCACTTGATAGAGAAACCGAGAGAGAATCGAACATGGGAAGAGACAGAGATCATTTGGCCTGGGATGAGACCCACGAGCGGTACTCTAAAGGGGACAAATCAGATTCGAGAAGTCGTAATTGTCTTAGGTACGACGAATCTGACAGACCGCCAGAGTCAGGAAAAAGAGATATTCGCGAAGAAGACAGAAGAGTTACGTTCGTCAACGGAAACTCTCAGAGCTCTCGCAATAAATATAAACGATCGGAGTCCAAAGACTACGCAGGTGGTGAGCCTCGTAGAAAAGGTCAGAGACCGGCTGAGTACATCTCTGATGAAGACAGTGCAACGTCAGACGACCGAGAGATGACTACGATGTATTCTAAGTGGCGTACAGGGAAGACGTTGGGTACTCTGAGGGGACAGAGTCGGCACCGGTCAGTGGTGAGGACAGACGAGGAAAACGATTCCAGGAGTAACGATGGGGACAACCAGAGAGGAAATCCCAAGAAAAGTGTCGGAAGATCACTTGTTACACGGACAAGAGGCGAAGACCGATCGGATCGCGGTATACGAATCAAGCTAGAGAAGTACGATGGCAAGTCAGCGATCGCAGCCTTTCTAGCAAAGTTCGAAGTTTGTGCACGGTGCAACCGGTGGAGTGATCAGGAAAAAGCAGACCAGTTAATGTGTGCCCTAACGGGTCCCGCTTCGCAGCTGTTGTGGGACATGGGTGCACAGAGGGACGTGTCTTGGCGAGAACTTGTTGAGCGGCTTAAGGCCCGGTACGGGTCTGATGACCAAACTAGCCTATATCGGATGAAACTTCGCACTTACCGGCAGGCTCACGGAGAAACGCTGAATAGTGTAGTGCAGGAAGTACGAAGGCTAATGGCTTTGGCATACCCAGGACCAACAAGTGATATCGTCGAGACGGTCGCTTGTGACGCGTTCATTGATGCACTGGCAAACCAAGATTTGGGGCAGAAGGTGCGCGAGCGAGAACCAGTTAACCTCGAAGCGGCGTATAAACATGCGGTGAGGTTGGATGCCTATGGTCGATCTTCGACACAAGGTGGTGATTTAGACCGAAGACACGCGAGAGTTAAAGTTACCATGGAAGACCGAAAAGACTCGAGCACTGAGGGGCAACAGTCTCGTCGTCTAGAAGATCTCGAGCGAAAGATTAAAAATCTTTCAAGAGAACTTGATCGAGTGACAATAAATCAGAATTTGGGCATCGTTCCGAGAAAACCTCATGAAAGGGAGAACAGTTCTGATCTAGCGGTGGGAGATCAGAGGACAACCGAACCGAATGTGGGGTGGCGACGGATTTATCCGCCCACACGGTTGCGTAACCCGGATATCGAATGCTACTTGTGCAAACGAAAAGGACACATGAAGCGATATTGTCCTCAGAGAAACGCTGAGACGAATGGTGCAACCGGTACCAGTGAACCTACAAAGGCTGAACCGATACAAGAGGAAACCCAAAACCGACTGGTCAAAGGCAGTAGGGTGGCCTACGTGGTTGCGAGACTGGCAGGAAAACGTATACACTGTCTACTTGATTCTGGAAGTGAAATGTCACTTGTGCCACGACGTTTCGTGCTAGACGCTGTGCTAGTACCGTCAGAACAGCGACTCCTAGCCGCTAATGGAAGTCAGATTAAGGTGGATGGTGAAACTAACCTTAAGATTCGGATCGGAAAGCAGGTGTACCCTGTACCCTGTCTAGTTACAGACCAAGTGACAGAAGTGATCTTGGGGTTATCTTGGCTGGAAGCCAATCAGGCAAGATGGGACTTCGCAAGTCGATGCGTTTTCCTTGGGAGCGAGAAGATCCCTCTGAAAGAGGTCGTTACCGAGTCCATGTGCCGGAGGGTTATTGTGCAAGAGGACATAATAGTTCCTCCAAGGAGCGAAGTTGACGTTCCAGCTTGGGTAGTATACCCGCATTTCCAAAAAGATAACGAAGATTGGACGACCATTCCAATGGAATTATCAAAAGATTTGATAATCGGACGTACGTTGGTGACAGGAAGAGACACGGAGGTGTGGATCAGGATGTTGAATGTTGGAGACAGAGATTCGCTAGTCAAGAAACGGACTGAATGTCCGCTGGAGCGAGTGAACGTAGTCGATGTGACAGTTAATCGAGCCAGAACGGAATCGTATGATGAGCCTTACCGAAGCGAAAATCCGGAGAAGCCTATGGGCCCAGGTTATCCGGAGGAACGCCGAGGAAAGCAGCAAAGTACGATTGACCGGTTTGGATCGAAGATTAGTACAACGGCCAGTGTGGCGGAGCAGACGCTCAACCCACTTGCCGAACAGACCCTAAAACGACTATGGGAAGAAGTGCCAGCAGACATTTCGGAAGAAGAGCGAATCAGGTTACGAAAACTTGTGCTAACGTACAGCGCAACGTTTTCCCTTAACGAAAGTGATAACGGATTCACTTCGGTGATCCAACACGAGATCGATACGGGACAGGAGAAACCAGTTCGGCAACCTTTGAGACGTCAACCGCTTTCCATGTTACCGGAAGTTGATCGTCAGGTAGAAGACATGTTGAGACAAGGAATCATTGAACCTTCGATATCGGAATGGGCATCCAATGTCGTAATGGTTAAGAAAAAGGATGGCAGTATGCGTTTCTGTATCGATTACAGGCAACTGAACCTGAAGACACGGAAAGATGCTCATCCGTTACCCCTTATCCGCGAGAGTTTAGATACCCTGGGTGGCGCCAGATGGTACAGTACGTTCGATTTGAGAGCAGGTTATCACCAGATGGCCTTGCACCCAAGAGACAAACACAAGACCGGGTTCGTTACGAGAAGGGGCAGCTTCCAATTCAAAGTGTTACCTTTCGGATTGTGCAATAGTCCGGCCTCGTTTTGTCGACTAATGAACTTAGTCTTGACAGGGCTAAACTATGACATCTGTCTGGTTTACTTGGATGACATAATTGTGTTCTCGAGGGACGTAGAGACGCACATGCAACGTCTAGAGATGATTTTCAGGAGATTACAAGAGTATAATCTCAAGCTGAAACCATCCAAATGTTACCTGTTACAACAGAGAGTATTGTTTCTTGGTCACGTTTTGAGTGAAGAAGGGGTCGCGACGGATCCGAGCAAGATCAAGGCCGTAGAAGAATGGTCTGCTCCTCGGAACTTGAGGCAAGTCAGATCCTTCGTTGGTCTTTGCTCCTATTACCGACGTTTCATACATGATTTCGCGGTGGTAGCTCAACCACTTCATTTCCTGACCAGGAAAAATGTACCGTTCCATTGGACTGACGAATGTCAGGGAGCTTTCGAAGAACTTAAACGAAAGTTGGTTTCCGCACCTATACTTGGGTTACCGAACGACGAGGGCCAGTACATCCTAGATACGGATGCCTCGGCATACGCCATTGGAGCGGTGTTATCGCAAGTACAAGAAGGAGAAGAGACAGTGATTTGTTACGCGAGTCGGCTCTTGTCGACGGCGGAACGGAACTATAACGTTACCAGGCGAGAGTTGTTAGCTGTGGTGTATTTCTTGAAAGAGTTTCGTCAGTACTTACTGGGTAGTAAATTCCTACTCAGAACAGACCACTCCGCACTTCAGTGGTTACGCAGAACACCGGAACCGATTGGCCAACAGGCTCGTTGGTTAGAGATGATAGAGGAGTTTGACATGGAGATATGTCACAGACCGGGAGCAAAACACGGTAACGCAGACGCGATGTCTAGAGGTCCGGGTGAGGAACAACCTAAAGTGGTTACCATGAGAGTTACGAATGAAGACGTGATGTGGGCACGTCCGATCGGAGAAGTAACGCGCTCCGAGGTTACCAGTGAAGATACAGGCCAGGAAATCCGTTGGACAAAGGAGTTTCTTCGAAGAGAACAGCAGAGCGATTGCAATATTGGTACGGTCCTTGGTTGGAAGGAGTCGAAGCATCATCCAACACAGGCAGAACTATCACCTGCTAGCGGAGAAGTGAAAGTGTTGGTGAGCAACTGGAATCAGCTGGAAGTCCTGCAAGGAGTGTTACACAGAGGCTGGATTCAGGGTAACACAGGAAAAGCTGAGCGATCTCAGTTAGTTGTGCCCTTATCTCTACGGCAAGAGATGCTTCAGTTAACACACGCAAGCTTTGCCGGAGGACATTTCGGGATTCGGAAGAGTTTAACTCAGTTGCAACGTCGGGCGTATTGGCCGAGTTGGAAGGACGATGTTAGACGGTTCTGCCAAAGGTGCGATCGCTGTGCTCGTTATCGAAGGGAGAAACCTCCAAGACAGGGTTACATGCAGACTCCTGTGGTCGGTGAACCAATGGAGAGATTCGGAATTGATATAACTGGTCCGCATCCTGTATCAAGTAAAGGCAACAAATACATACTGACAGCGATAGATTACTTCTCGAGATGGGCTGAAGCTCTGCCTATCAGAAATCAAGAGGCCGTTACTGTGGCAGAATCGCTTATGGTACACGTGTTCTCGAGGTTTGGTATGCCACGCCAGATCCTGACGGATCAGGGACCGTGTTTTGAGTCGAAGTTATTCAAAGAGCTGTGTAAACGCATGGAGATTGACAAAGTACGTACAACTCCATATCGACCCTCTGGTAACGGAATGATCGAAAGGTTCCACAGAACACTGAACATGTTGATCGGAAAGGTAGTGTCGGAACGACAAAAGGATTGGGATGTTCATGTACCATATGTAATGGCGGCATATCGAGGTACTGAACATGAAGCGACCCAACGGACACCTAATTTCCTGTTCCTGGGAAGAGAGAACCATACGCCATTAGACTTGATTCTAGCCCAAGTTACAGAGTTCGAGAGACCGTCTTACAGTGACATGGAAGAGTACGTGGAGAAACAGAAAGAGAAAATGGAACGATCGTATCGGCTTGTACGAGAACAGTTAAAGAGAGTAGCAGAAAGAAGGAAAAAAACCTACGATTTGAGAGTGAGACCTAGCAAGTTCGCTCAAGGAGATTGGGTTTACTATTACTACCCTCGGCTAAGAAGTGGAAGGAAGACAAAATGGGCTCGCTATTACACCGGCCCATTCTTGGTTATTCAAGTGCTCAGTCCGTGTCTGTACCGGATTCAGAAGAGTCCGAAATCCACGCTAATGGTTGTGCACGTGGATAAATTGAAGCCGTTTTACGGTAAACCTCCGAGTACCTGGTTACCGGAGAGGGACAGAAATCTTGAGTTACCTACAGTAGACTGGCCAGTCCTGGCTCAAGATCCTAATGCAGAACATGAACCAGAGGAACCTTCAGAGAATCCAGAAGAGACCGCTGATCCAGAATTGCCACCTGTACGACGGACGAGACGAAGACCTCGCTTGGATGGATGACTACGACTGTAGAAGTCCTTGTTAGTGACCTTCTGAAGCAGACGTGTATCTAGGACCAACTAGATGAACGCTTAATTGCGTTGGTTTCATTGACTATTCGAGACCCATGTTTCAGTTGCCCTTTTGATGAGAGTATTTCTTTTGAGCGGTATCTGGGAGCATACAGTACCTGTGCTATCAGCAACGCTTAATTGCGTTGGTTTTACAGATTGTCAGTGAATGACTGTTTAAGTTTCCTTTTGATGATATGTTTTCGGTTAAACATTGGATTAGTGGTTAGAACTGAAACGAGTAAAGATTCCAGTACTAGAACGCTTCATTGCGTTGGTTCTACAAGCGAACTATTGGAGAACCATGTTTCCGTTTCCTTGTGATGACAGAGTTTCTTTTCGACAGTATAATGCTCGTAACAACGAGTGTTAAGGAAATTCGGGGCAATGCGATTTCCTTGGTTACCGTTTCATGATACTTTAGTGCGCTACCTTAGTGCGCCACTTAGGATAGATCATCATGCGATAGAAGCATATGTTAGGACTTAGATCATGTGCGTAAATATGATAACTTGTACTAGTTAAGATATGTAAAAAAAAAAAAAAAAAAAAAAAAATATATATATATTTTAGCAAAATAAAAAGGTTATCGGATTGAGGCGGGGCAGTACAAACTGTTGTCCGCTTTTATTTTGCTTTCACGATTTTGAAGTGGTACCGGGTGTGACTGATCGACGATGGTTACCAGATCGGGAGACAGTGGGCGACTTTTCTCTCCTTTAGTTCTCCTGGCCCTTGGGGTCCGGTAGAGCCCAGGTTCATGATAGAGGGCCTGTTAAGGTTGGCGATTTGTCAGGTACGACAGGTTGCCAGTAGGGTGGTGGTTCGGATCGAAAGCATCATTAAATAGGCTGTCGCTATCACGGTTCTCATCGTTGTTTGGCGTACGTGCAGGGTGCCGAGATTGTTGATATACCGCCCTATAACCAAAGGTGCATTTGGTTCCTTGCTCTCTAAGGGGATCTGGGTT
This sequence comes from Allolobophora icterica, assembly GCA_963556255.1. Lineage (NCBI taxonomy): Eukaryota > Metazoa > Annelida > Clitellata > Crassiclitellata > Lumbricidae > Allolobophora > Allolobophora icterica. The sequence continues at coordinate 49,717,445 of OY744607.1, read as the reverse complement.
GGGGATGTTCCTGTCACGTTTGATTAAGGTCCCCGATTTTGGCAGAGATGCTCCGCATCTAAGTAAGGTGGGGAGAGTGTGGCGGTCAAGGTCACAGTGCGTATGTGGGAGGATTTATTTTATGCGAATGGCATCGTTTTCTTTAAGTTTACATGCGAAGGCCCAGTATCGATCATTTAATTTTTATTTAATTTCAATAGGCGACTGTCCAGCAACGACCGTGATAGGGAAGATCGATTATATATTTTAAGCCAAAGTATAGGTGATCCGGTTGACCATACCCTGCCTCACGGTGTGCTGCTTTATACGTGAAGAGTTGGTTCGACTCTTCATACATAGCAATACTGTTAAACAGCGTTGTTGGTTAGCGATCCAGTTACCGATTCAAATATACTGCACTCAGTGTGGTAGGCGAGTGATTTTGGTTACGACAGAGTCAGAGTTCGAGTTTCCGGTTAGTACAAATATATTTACGGACGAAAGGGGCGTCCGAATAATATAATCAGGCGATCCCGAGTACAGCTAAAGAAGTTCACTGTTGGGAGACGGGCCGACAGCGCCGATCCGGCGGGTTGGATCCCTCAGTTGATCGCGAAGCGGTCTAGATCCCGATTGTGGGAAATCTACGGCTGAGTAATACTCGGGGAAGGATACCGTTGATACACAGGAAAACCAATTCAGTGTGAGATCAAAAACCAGGGTGAATTTGGCGTCGGGCAAGGAAATCCCTCTTGGAGTTCGAAGAACTCCAAGATCCGACAGTGTTTGGTTTTATCCACTGAGAAGAGTTTTACGCGATTTCGGCGTACTCGACACAGGGGAAGTTCTACGCGCTTTCGGCGTACTCGGCCGGGAGAGTTTTACGCGACTTCGGCGTCTTCGGCTGGGAGAGTTTTACGCGACTTCGGCACTCGGTGAAGTGACCGTCGGGATACCTGAAAAAACCAATTTAGTACAAAAACGATAATAAGGGTAAATTTGGCGACAGGCAGGAAATTCCCTCTTGGGTTTTGAAGAACTCCGCGATCGGAGCTTGTCCGGTTACCTGTGGGAGTAAGTGTGACCTTCGTTAGGGAACCAAAATTCGGAAATTCTTGGGAACAAAATTCAGGACATTCTGGTAACCTTACGGGGTCAGCGTTACATTTGGATTGTGACACTTGGATGGCTGACACGCCGATGGAGCGTTGGAGGGGCTCCATCGCCCGGTAACTAAAAATAGTTACTTGGAAAGACCACTGTTACCGAAAGACCGCAGTACGGAAAAAGACCGCCCGACAACTGATTACAGTGCGGTAAGACCAGGAAAAACGATAGAGTCAGGAAAATCTTGTATTCAAACCAATCGTTATTCAGAGCAAATAACTTGGTGATCGAAACACGTAGTTCCGAGAACTGACCGAAGGCGAAGTAGGGCCCACCTCGTGCGCCGGTCGGAACACAGTTCTGCGTGCGGTTAGGGAGGTTTTAGACCTAGAACCTGTCCTATCAGAAGAGAGTGTCGTGAGACCAGTACACCGCGTTAATTTCACACGTGCATATATTATCGCAAGATGTTCGCGTGTTTGAGACGGCACGACGTGACGATTCGTCAGATGTACACCTTGTCCTCTCGGACAGGAGAACGTTCAGAGATTTCCCCTATTGACGATAACTCGAGAGTCATGAGATGCAGAATGGTGCGTGAGGGTTCGGTTAAGGTGGAGAAAAAGAGGAAGTCTTTGACTAAGAGATCTCACAGGAAGCTGAGGACTCCTGCCGGCAAGAGAGCGAACCCTGTTCTAAAGGACGGCCATCCTGAGGACGAGGACGTTGCCCACCCGGCGACCGCGGCAGTGGCAGAGTCCGAAAGTGAGATGGAGCTTGACAGCGACACTGTTCGCAAACAAGCGATACCCTCGGAACCTCCTCTTGGAGGAATGGGCACTGAGAGCGGAGACAGGGAACCGCTCGTCTACATCAGAAGTAGACAGGATAGTGACCCGGGTGACTCCAGAAGGTCAGTTGGCTGGAGCCGAACCCAGCCCGACGACGAAGCAGCGTCTCGGGTAAGACCGACACAAATTGGTACCATGTCTGATGAAGGGTTAGTTGATCTCGAGCGACGAACGTCACATATATATATATTCATTTATTCTATGCTTCAGTCTATATCAGTATTGCAAACCTGCTGTAGTAATCGTAATCATGATCTCCAAACTTCTAAAGTGCCACTTGAAGGCCACGCGCAGGGTACCAGCCTATTCACGAGCGCTATGTCAAATCACAGGGTGTTATCCAAAGAGTAGTCCAAAGGAGATCCGAGTCCAGTTTCGAGGAGGCAGAGAAGCTGTTAAGGCAGGTGTTCGTTTAGGGTGAGATGCCTGGATGGTGAAGCGATCACGGAGGTACTTGGGCTGGGAACATTGTAGAGAGTTGCAGGTTGCTTATAGGACTTTGAAGTGGATTCACTCCTGGATTTTTAGCCAATGAACTGATTTCAGGATGGAAGTGATATGGGCGTTTGGGCGTTCTAATGACAGCCATGGCTAGTGAGTTTTGAATAAGTTGAAAACGCTTAATTTGGGTGGATTGAAGGTTGAGGTTGTATCTATAGTAACTCGGGTTTCTCACAGAAGGCAACTAGAACGAGCGGTTTGTTCAATCAGTGAATACAGATAAGATAAGATAAGATAAGATAAGATAAGAATATTCTTTTTTAACCAATTGCTATCCGCATTTTGGTGTACAACCGTTTACATCTTTCCGTCAGGTTTGGGTTGTATTGGGAACTCTCCTAATTTTGAACGAATCTGTTCATAAACCCAGCTGCGTTGTTGGGCTACATGCTATATAGTCTATTCGGAGGCATAGCCTATAGGTGGTTTATTTTGGAGCTCAACTGCATTTCTTGACAAAATTTTCATCTGACTGTCTGAGTGACAGATCTATATGCAGTGCTTTTTTCAGCTGGAACGCGCCGGAACCTTTTTTCATTTGCTAAAAAATAATTTATTTATTTTAATAATTAAAACAATAATTTAGTTGTTTTAATTTAATTTAAGTGTTGTGAACTGTTATCAGTGTTTTTTTTTAGACCCCCTCCCAACCCCTACCCCCGTTTTTCTCGGGATTTTAGTCCTTCCATCATTGTTCAGTTCCGGAACCTTTTTTCTAGAAAAAAAGCACTGTCTATATGTCTCACTATTTGATAATATGTGTTTAACTTTAACCCTAAAACATTTCAAGTGACATTCTTGCTATGAAATTGAGGATTAATCGACAACTATTGCCAGGGTACGAATTTGTCATCTGTCGCGGATTTGCCGAGCACTAGTTCAGTGGAAAGCGGAAAAAATTCGGTCCTCGCTGCTAATAGTTGTATTCAGATTTGTTGTCCTCGAGACCAAGGTCTCTGAGCGAATTGGTTTCTTTAAAATACAAAAGGCATTTGGAATAACATTTTGCATGAAGGACTTTTGTAAATACGAATTTGGAATTCTCTGCAGTCTGCATTTAAAGTTAATTTGCTTGACTCACGTTTTCATTAAAATAGCGAGTAGTCCGACTTGACAATTCTTTTGTAAGGAAAAGAAATTTTGGGTTGAATGTGATTTTTTGGGTCTTGGTCTCGGTCTTGGTCTTGAGGTTCAAAGTCTTGGTCTTGGTCTTGGTCTTGAGGTTCAAAGTCTTGGTCTTGGTTTTGGTCTCGAGGTTCAAGGTCTTGGTCTTGGTCTCGAGGTTCAAGGTCTTGGTCTTGGTCTTGGTCTTGAGGTTTAAGGTCTTGACAACAAGACTGGTTGTATTCTTACTACTGTTGAAAAACCAACCAATAAGAGTGATCCTGCGCAGCTGCTGCCAACACACGCGATACTGAAAGTGCTTCTACCAGTGGGATAAACATTGTATCAAATCGTATCTGTGGACCAAGATGGAAATGCTATAAAAGCTGTCTGCCCTGCTATCCTGCTGGCAAGAATTCGTTGTGTGGAACTACCACAGCTGTTTTCAGTAGGGGCAATTTCAGTCGATCCGTGTATAAGCTTAATGAAAAATGTGCTTTTGTTGAGATTTTAAAACCTACTGTACTGTCGGTTTATAACTAACCTAGCACTGGCAGGTTAGCAGCACTCCAGCATTTGCTAGTTAAAACAAACTGCTAAAACTGGTCAGAACAGTAAGTGCTGCTACTTGTCTGTCTAGACTATCATGTAAAGAACTGTTACACGGATAAAATGTAAGCCCTAATATCTTTCTTTGTTAAATTTGCTCTCTATTCCCGATGCTTTTAATTAATTTTGACAGTCGAATTTTGGCCTACTGAATGCACAGGCAAGTCATAAGAAACTACAGATCACTTTCAAGTACAGTAATGCTGTGAACTGAGTTTTGTGTACAGTCTTGCAGTGCGAGATATTAGCGTATATATTAAGTGCGCTTACTTTAGTTTCACGTGTATATGTATATATGATAGATGTATAACGTTTAGTCTTAGTGACACGCGCGGCCGGCCGATATCGGCAGCGGCGCGCTATATGTATATTATTAGAGTTCGTTTATGCGCACAGAAGACAGGTGTGTCAAGAGGCGCGAAGAATTATGCTGACTAGAGAAGTTTGAATTCGATGTTCGCTGTAGTAGTGTGGCTGACTAGTTGAGTTGTAATCGAATTGAGTTCTGTCTGTTTGTTTCTTATTAAACTGAAAAGATATTAAACGGTGTTGCTGATTAATTCAGGTTATACTTATACGTAGAATTAGTGTTCAAAAGGTGAACGTTAAATAGGCGTTAAGTACGAAGAGAACAAGGATTTAATCAGAAGGATTGTCAACGGAAGGATTGGGTTGACATTAATTGGTGGCAGTGACGGTGTGGATAAGAACTTACGGTGGATAAAAACTCACGGTGGAACAGCGTCGGTGTGGATAAGAACTCACGGTGGATAAGAACTCACGGTGGATAACAACTCACGGTGGATAAATACTCACGGTGGAATAAATACTCACGGTGGATATAAACTCACAGTGGATTAAAATTCACGTTATCACCTCCTTCGGCGGATAGAAGAATCTACGACGGTGATAGAAGAATTTACAACGGTGATAGAAGAATCTACGACGGTGTTAGAAGAATCTACGCGTTGTTGCTGTGTGACGAGTTTACGATATCAACGACGGTGGAACACGAGAAACGGTATAAAAATTTCGTTGTTTTCCACGAACAAATATAAAAGAAATCCCGTTTGTTTATCGATTCACACACCAAGAAAAACCGTGACTTCTTTGAAAAGAGAAATCACCAAAGTAAACAAGTAAGATGGAGAAACTAAGTGCTGAAAGACAAGCAGATATTAAGAAGATGTCTACGGAAAGGCTAAAACAGCGTTTGTTGAAAGCCGGTTTTAAAGAAGAACAATTAGAAGGTATGTCACGTGGTGACATGATGCAGGAACTCGCCGATGTGTGGGTTAAAGAAGAAGTCGAAGAAGAAGGTGCAGTTGGCGGTGCCGTAGAAAAGGCTATTGAAAAACCTCCTGCGCCTATGTCTATGGAGATGTTAATGCAGTGGATGATGATGACGAGACAGGAAGAGAAAGAAAGAGAAGATAAACGGAGACAAGAAGAGAAAGAACTGAGACAAGAAGAGAAAGATAGGGAGGAGAAACGGAGACAAGAAGAGAAAGAACTGAGACAAGAAGAGAAAGAAAGAGAAGATAGACGAAGACAAGAAGAGAAAGAGTTGAGACAAGAAGCAGAACTTGCAAGGCAAGAGGAATTTCGCCTGCAGAGAGAGAGAGAAGATAAAGCAGAACAAGTGCGTAAGACAGAACTGGAATTGCAAAAGCATCAGTTCGAGATTCAATTAGAACAGTTGAAAAGAGATAGGGAAGATGCTGAAAGAAGAAGATTGGAGCAGATGATTGAATTTGAAAAAGCTAGAAAAAGTGATGAAGAGGTTCGTCAGCAACAGATTGAAGCAAAGAGAATGCGTGAAGAAGAAAAAGAAAAAGCGCGAACGTTAGAGTTGGAACGTGCAGAACAGATCAGACAAGAAGAACTCAAATTTCAGAAAGAAAGTTTGGAAAAGGCAGAGGCAGAAAGACAGGAACGTCTGAAACTGGAGAAATCAAAATTGACATTGAAAGAAACACAAATGAGAGAAGAACGGGACGCAGAAAGAAGGAAGCAGCAAGAAAGTGAAACTTTGGTGTCAAAAATTAAGAAAATAGGTGATGCAATGAAGCATGTATTGCCTCAAATGCCAACTGATATGATGGAGGTGCCATTATATTTTGAAACAGTCAAGAACGCATTTCGTAGTTTTGCTGTGGAAAAGCCGTTTTGGGTGAAATTATTACTACCATTGATGACGCCGAAAGCTCGAACCGTTCTGAATAGATTGTCATTCGATGATCTAGACAATTATGATAGAGTCAAGCAGCACTTATTAAAAGAATTTAAATTGACCTCGAGAGAATACAGAGCCAGATTTGTGGATGCTAAGAAGACGACAGAAGAGACTTATACGATGTTTACGGCAAGACTGAAGAACTTGCTAAACTATTACGTGAGAAGTCGAAACGTGAACAGAGAGTATGATACGCTCTTTGATTTGCTGGTAGCGGATAAGCTAAAAGAATGTTTACCGCCAGGTCCACTACAGTTTGTATTGTCGAAGGAAGGAACTGACTGTCTCCAAGCTAGTGCAGTGGCAGACTTAGCAGACATTCATGTAAACAATCGAATTGGGTTTGCGATCCCAAATATAAACAGTTATCCTTCTCAACGTTCCGTAAACCAAAGCCAGAGTGGAAAGTGGAAAAGTAATCCAGGAACAGGGAATCAGTTCATTGGTAAAGAAGTCAAGGCTAATGTCCCTGTACCCAATGAGACCAGAGAAGTGACGTTTGGTCGTCAGGGATTTAACAAATCGTCAGCGCCGTTTGCCAAGAGGGAAGGCAACACATCGTTTACGCAGTATAAGAGATATGAAGGAAATGAACAACGAGGCATGGTTGTGAAGCGTTGTCACAATTGTGGTTCAGACAAACATTTGGTTAAATTTTGTCCAGTTCCAGTGGCAGCAGCTAGTTCTAGCAGAAATCAAGAACACACAAGGGTGAATTTGATTCAAGTGGTTAGTGATACAGATAATCAAACCGCGAGTCAAGAAAACCAAGAGACTGAAGTAAAGTCAGTAATGAAATGTGGTATTCAAAAAGAAATTCTATTGGATGCTGAAATTCAGAGAGAAGTCATAGGAAAAGATGACAGTCGAATATTGAAGAAATCGTTCTTGCAATATGTCGAGGTTGAAATTCGTGCAGTAGACGGTAAAGAGCCAGTGAAAGTCAAAGCACTGAGCGACTCGGGTGCAGAGATTCCGGTGATTAGTGAAGAATTACTGGAAGGCATAAAGGTGGAACAAATTGGAAAAGTGAATTTGCAATGTGTGGCAGGAGATGCCATTCCTGCGAAGTTAGTGAAAGTGGATGTTAGACTGTGTGGTAGTGACGTGGAAGAAGAGGGATTTCCGCGTAAAATCCAGTGTTCACTTACACCTTATGTCACCTTGATGTGTGCTAGTATTGCAAAGATGGGCAGTACAGAAAGATTCTTGTTGCATCCAGAGATAATTGCCGAATTAAAAGCCGTACCACAGATGAAAGTTAAAACGATACAAGGAGATGTGAGTGTACGAGCAAATGTAATGACGAGAGCGCAGAGTCGGAAACAGGAAATGGTAGATGTTGATGAGAAGAGTGAAACTGAAAGTTCAAGTGATGAGGAAAACGAAAGTAATGAGCAACGAAGCTTATCGCGAGATGGTGTAACATCAGAGATGAATGAGCAAGAGATGGCTGCATGCGAGAATGGCACATTAAATGAAACTGAAGAAGACAATGAATGTGATGTGGGAATAGGAGACTTGTATAGAGATGAAGAAATGGACGAAGAACAAAAGGTGCAGATTGCCGATTCGAAGAAGTTCGAAGAGCAACAGAGAAATGATGAATCGTTGAAGCCGTGGTGGAAGTTAGCACAAGAGAAAGAATCTGAATTCTGTGTGATCAACGGTTTATTGCATAAGAAATATCAGATATTAGACCAGACGATATATCAACTAGTGTTACCAAAAGAGAGACGAATAAAAGTGATGGAGTTGGCACATGAGTCGGTATTTGGAGGACATCTAGGAGAAGAGAAAACAAGAGAACGAATAAAATTATCTTTTGTATGGCCAAAGATGAGAAGAGACATTGTGAAATTTTGTAAGTCTTGCGAGAAGTGTCAACTAAAGGCAAGGAGTCTGGTGATGGATAGAGTGCCTATCACTCCAGTCTCAAGAGAAGAGGTCGCCTTCAAGAGAATGACGATGGACCTCGTTGGCCCGATCGATCCAGTATCTGCTGCAGGTCACAAGTATTGTTTATGCATTGTGGACTCGTGCACCAGATGGCCTACAATCTTCTTATTGAAATCGCTGACAGCGAAGGCTGTGTGTGAAGCGTTGACGGAACTGTTCATGAACGTTGGTGTGCCGTCCGTGATCACCAGTGATCAAGGAACGAACTTCACAGCCAGTTTGACAAGAGAATTTCTCAATTTAATGGGCTGTAGTCCACGATTCGACACACCAGGACACCCAGAGGCTGCTGGATTAGTAGAAAGATGGAATCAGACATTTAAAAAGATGATCCATCATGTGATAATAGACAACCCGAGGAAATGGCATAAGATAATTCCTTTCACAGTGTGGGCATTACGAGAAGTGCCGAATGCAACTACTGGAGTATCACCATATATGCTTGTCTATGGGAAAATTCCGAGAGGACCATTGGCAATATTAAAAGAGAGTTGGACTAGAGAAATAAACTTACCACCTCATGTTGGAGTTAAACCAGAAAAGTATTTGAAAGAACTCAAAGAAAATATGGAGAAAGCATTATTGTTTGCAGAATCCTACTCTCGAGAAAAGCAATTACAATACACGAATCAGTATAACAAGAGAGCAAAGCACAAAGAATTTGAAGCTGGTGAGAAAGTCATTGTTTTGTATCCAACGTCAACAAACAAACTTATTTCTCGATGGCATGGTCCATGTACGATCATACATCGAAGATCAAAGTACTCTTATTTAGTCGATATGGGTGAAAATGGTCGAAAAATAATTCACGCCAACAAGATCAGAAAATATGTTACTCGAGCATTAAGTTGTGGTCTAATCGTTGAAGAAGATGAAGATTTTGGTTCAGTGGTTGAATTACCAATGAGGAATGAGGTTCAAGATGACAAGAATTCACTTAACCTCGATCCTGAACAAATTAGCCATTTGACAGTAACTCAGCAAGAACAGTTGTTGAAAGTCTTGAACAAATACTGTGACAGATTTTCAGAAAAACCCGGATTATGTACATTGGTTGAACATGAAATTGAACTAAAACCAGGATTTCATGAAAAGGAATTTGCAGCATATCGAATTCCTTTGATTTATCGAGCAGAAGTGGAACGTCAGATCAAAGAAATGTTAAAAACAAACATTATTAAACCATCATCGAGCAGAATGGCAAGCCCTTTGGTTATTGTTAAAAAGAAAGACGGATCTTTAAGACTTGCCTGTGACTACAGATACATTAACTCATTCACAGTGGATTGTAAATATCCGATGCCGATTGTCAGAGACGTTTTGAACAAAGTTGGAAAGTCTAATGTGATTTCTATTTTGGACTGTCGAAGTGCTTATTGGACTTGTCCTGTAAAACAATCTGATCAATGGAAGACAGCTTTTGTAACACATAATGGACTGTATGAATTTACTCGTGTTCCTTTTGGAATGATAAATTCAGGCCGAACTTTTGTTAAGGCGATAAATTTAGTTTTACAGCCTATAAGTGACTTTGCAGAACCGTATGTTGATGACATTGCTGTGCATTCTGACAGTTGGAAAGTTCACTTGCAGCATCTAGATGCATTTTTGATGCAAATGAGATTGCATAACGTTACTTTGAATTTGAAAAAATGCATATTTGGTAAGAGTGAGGTAAGGTTTATCGGTCATGTGGTTGGGTCTGGTAAGATAAAGATGAATCCAGACAGAATTGAAAGTTTGAGTAATTTGAAGATCCCAGAAACTAAGAAGCAAGTTAAGCAACTGCTTGGATTTTTTAATTATTACAGACAGTTTATTAAGGACTTTGCACAGATTGCGAAACCTTTATCTGATTTAACTAGTAAACGTGTTTCTGATAAGATTGATTGGACTGTTGAACATCAGCAAGCATTTGATTTACTTAAAGAGGCTGTGCGATCCAAAGTAGTGTTATATGTTTTTGAAGTGGGAAAACCATTCAATTTGTACTGCGATAGTAGTGACTTTGCAGTCGGTGCTGTTTTAACACAGATGGACGACAAGGGAATAGAACGCCCTGTGTCATTTATCAGTCAGAAATTAACTGATACCCAGAAGAGATGGGCTACTGTGGAAAAGGAAGCCTATGCTATTGTTTGGGCTCTAAACAAGTTAAAAGAAATTATAATTGGATCAAAAATTTTCATTTTTACTGATCACAATCCTCTTACATATTTGACTGAGTCAATGTCTAAGTCTGCTAAACTTGTGCGTTGGGCGTTAGCCTTACAAACTTTTGATGTTGAGGTGAAGTACAAGAAGGGCAGATTGAATATTATTGCTGATTGTTTGTCAAGACTATAAGTAATCGTAAGACTGTTTATTGATAAGTTAGATATATATATGTTTCATGTATTTTGGTAATTTCGCGAATTTTTAAATTTAATTTGCTCAATTCCAGAAAAAGGAAGGAGGTAATGTGAACTGAGTTTTGTGTACAGTCTTGCAGTGCGAGATATTAGCGTATATATTAAGTGCGCTTACTTTAGTTTCACGTGTATATGTATATATGATAGATGTATAACGTTTAGTCTTAGTGACACGCGCGGCCGGCCGATATCGGCAGCGGCGCGCTATATGTATATTATTAGAGTTCGTTTATGCGCACAGAAGACAGGTGTGTCAAGAGGCGCGAAGAATTATGCTGACTAGAGAAGTTTGAATTCGATGTTCGCTGTAGTAGTGTGGCTGACTAGTTGAGTTGTAATCGAATTGAGTTCTGTCTGTTTGTTTCTTATTAAACTGAAAAGATATTAAACGGTGTTGCTGATTAATTCAGGTTATACTTATACGTAGAATTAGTGTTCAAAAGGTGAACGTTAAATAGGCGTTAAGTACGAAGAGAACAAGGATTTAATCAGAAGGATTGTCAACGGAAGGATTGGGTTGACAAATGCAATGTAAATATACATGCTAGCGAGTAGCGATAGGCCCTACAAGTACAACATTTTCATCTCTCAAAAGTATTTTTAAAAACTTTTGAAAAGTATTTTGAAAATACTATTTTATTTTGTATTTTCAAAATACTGTTGAAAAGTATTTTGTAAAAGTATTTTCAAAATACTTTTAAAAAGTATTTTATTTTGTATTTTCAAAATACTTTTGAAAAGTATTTTGCCCATCACTGATTACTATATAGCATACGTCCAGTTGATTAGTAAGTATACAGCATTCTGACAATAAAAGCTTTCATCATGCTGTTGTCGGCTCGCGGTAAAGCCCTGTCATGGGATCTATTCCTTAAATCATATAGACCCTCGGCCTAACAGGTGGAAGCAGCCTGTGCAGGACTAGACCTGGATTGCCAAGGACTGCCGAAAAAAAGGGCAACATCAGGAAGAGTTGCTCGATTGCTGGATTATTACATGGAAGGTATCGCTGGCGGGTCAGACTATCCATCACGGACTGGAGCCTTCTCCTTTCCGTTCATATTATGTCGAGGTTGTCCGAGCGATGAGCGGTCGACATCGGGAGCTTCTGTGTACATCGTATTTTATGTATCGTATTCTATAGCTGCATATAAAGTAGGCCTATTCATCTAGAAGGTCTATCTCAATTCAGTCCCGTCCCGCGTCGTAATTGTAATAAGTTTTGACGTGCTACTTGGCTATAATTAATGACTACAGTAACAGTATTACGGTATTCCCAGACAGAAGTTGAACCCCGTAATGTAACTTAGGTAAATAAAATAATGGTCTGGCTCCAGGTTCGTCTATCGTCTTCGCGTTGGAGTCTACGTGTAACTCAAACTCATCGAGCGACGAGCGACGGTGCGACGCCTTCAGCTAGGCGAGCGATTTACCGCTCGCGCAAACCTTTGCTAGGTGACCGACCAAGGAGAGCGATCGATCGCTCCTCCTCCTCCTCCTCCTCCTCCTCCTCCTCCTTCTCCTCCTCTTCCTCCTCCTCTCATCATCATCATCTGTTCCTATTATTATTATTATTATTATTATTATTATTATTATTATTATTATTATTATTATTATTATTATTTTTTAAAAATTATTATTATCTTTATTAATTCAAATCGACAAGCACACAGCAAGATCACATCAGAAAATGACAGTACAATCAAGATCATAATAATAATATGATCCCTCAGGTGGTCAAAACTATTCCGGAGATATTATGGTGTTATTATGGAACAGCTTCTCCCTCGACAAGATTCTGTTGGGCAAAGGTTCCTCAGGTTATTATTATTATTAGTATTATCTTTATTATTATTATTATTATCTTTATTATTGAAAGCAAAAGCGTTCTCACCGGCTTGGGTCGAGTATCGATGCAGAGAGAGTTAATAACTGTTGACTGCGTCAAACCGACCGACTATAAAAACAACGCAAGTGATTATTTCGTTCTTGTAGCGGCATCTACCGACCAAGCGATGCAGTCGAGAACTGGGACTGACGGTGGCTGAGCCGAAGAGCCTTCTGGGTCGTTGGGAGGGTTTCCTTTGGGCTGGCGTGCCGATGCTTAGGACTACGAGGTAACGGAAGGGCTTGACAGAAGGTCATGAGAGCAGAGTCGAAGAGGTTGCGTCCAATCAACGCTGGGAGGGAGGAAGGGAGGGAGGCAGGAGGAGGAGAAGGAGGAGGTGGAGAAGGTGGAGGAGGATGAGCAGCAACTGAATGAGAAAGACAGACAGACAGGACAGACAGACAGACAGAGAGTGAGAGTGAGAGAGAGAGAGAGAGAGAGAGAGAGAGAGAGAGATGAGAGGAGAGAGAGAGAGAGAGAGAGAGAGAGAGGAGAGAGAGTAGAAGGAGGAAAAATAAGAGAAGGAGAAGGGAAGTGAGGAGTTGAAGGAGGAGGGAGAGGATGCAGAATAAGAGAAGGCGGGAGGATGGGTTAGAGAGTCACAGAGTACAGATGCTGAAGTTCTGTCTCCCCATGCGTTCCCTCGGTGTCTATCTTCTCTCTCCCTCCCTATTTCTCTGTTTCTCTATGTTTCTGTCTCCCTCTGTTTTCGTATATCTCTTCTCTCTCTCTCTCTCTCTCTCTCTCTCTCTCTCTCTCTCTCTCTCTCTCTCTCTCTCTCTCTCTCTCTCTCTCTCTCTCTCTCGCTCTTTCTTTTTTTTCTCTCTCTCTCTCTCGCTCTCTCTCTTCTCTCTCTCTCTCTCTCTCTCTCTCTCTCTCTCTCTCTCTCTCTCTCTCTCTCTCTCTCTCTCTCTCTCTCAATGTGTCTGTGTGTCTGTCTTCGTATCTCCATCACTCTTCCTCGGCACTCTTTGTTCCTCTGTTCCTCGGCCTTCCTATGTCCATCTTCCTGCAGCTGCTGAGGCTCCTCTCGGTCTGGCATCCATCCAAGGCACCTTCACCGATCACTTGGCATTTCCAAACTGCCAGTCATCATTACATGTACTCCGGTTCTTCTCTCTCACTTTCCAGTCCTTACTACGGCTACTACTTTCAATACTACTACTACCACTACTACTACTGCCACTACCACTACTACTATTACTACCACTGGCACTACTACCACTACGACGACCGCCACCATCACCATCACCACCACCACCACCACCACCATCACAATCTTTTTAACCAGAGAAAGATAAGAACTTATTATTTTACCACCTCATCCACCTGTATCACCACCACCCTCATCACAATCAGAGGCAGATAAGGACATTATTTTATACCTATTCTTATAACAGGTACTCGATAAGTCTGTGCCTTGGAACGGAAGGCCACATAATCGAATTAAATTCTGACTCGAAATCCGATCCGTGTTGTTGCCAGGCAGAATTTTTAAAGGCATACCACTACGACGCACAGGCCGACCCCCAGCTCTATGTTTATCTACCGTTGCTTCTGTCCTTCTCCATCCCAGGGACTGGTGGTGGGTGGAAATGAGGGCGAGGGCAAGAAGTCTGGAAAGGAGACTTGGCCGCTCACCGGGTGAATTGTTTAAACTTCTTTGAAATATGAATGTTAATTAAAAGCAGACGGATATGCCCTTCGCTTTCTCTATCACCCCACTCCAGTGCCCCTCATTTAAACCACCCATCGTTCCGCTCGGGCGTTGCTGTTGTCTGGTTGCTGCATTCTGTTGTTGCATTGTTGTTGTTGTCCAGTTGCACTGATGTTATCCGGATGTTGCATTGTTGTTGTCTGGTTGTTTGATTACTGTTGTCCTGTTTGGGCGTCAATCGCAGTACCTGTCAATACCCGAAACCGACGTAGGTGATACAAGCGCACATACAGTACACGCCCAAGTAGGCCTACCTGACCTCACCAAAACGGGATAGTTTAGAGAGAGACAAAGAGAAAGACAGGGATATACGGAGAGGCAGAGAGAGACAGACGGAGAGACAGAGACAGCGAGAGATACAGACAGAGACAGATATTATATATATATATATATATATATATATATATATAGAGAGAGAGAGAGAGAGAGAGAGAGAGAGAGAGAGAGAGAGAGAGAGAGAGAGAGAGAGAGAGAGAGAGAGAGAGAGAGAGAGAGACAGAGACAGAGACAGAGACAGAGACAGAGACAGAGACAGAGACAGAGACAGAGACAGAGACAGAGACAGAGACAGAGACAGAGACAGAGACAGAGACAGAGACAGAGACAGAGACAGAGACAGAGACAGAGACAGAGACAGAGACAGAGACAGAGACAGAGACAGAGACAGAGACAGAGACAGAGACAGAGACAGAGACAGAGACAGAGACAGACAGACAGACAGACAGACAGACAGACAGACAGACAGACAGACAGACTGACAGACAGGCAGACAGGCAGACAGACAGGCAGGGACAGACAGACAGAGACAGACACACAGACAGAGAGCGAGACAGAGAGGCAGAGAGAGAAGGCTAACGAGTCTAGCGTGCTGGCTGCCAATCGAGAGGTCGGTGGTTGAAATCTCCACCATGGTAGAAATGTTTTTGAGATTATCTGCTCCACCTGCGCCTCATAGCCAACTCAGCTCTTATGAACACCTTTATCACGTCAAATGCGGCAGAAACAGCCACCAAACGAAGCAAACATAAGAAAAAGAAAAAACACAGAGCATTATTTATAGTCCACGATAGATCAACTCAATGTACAAACACTGTACAATTGTACATAAGTCATCAAACTTACTGTATACAGTTGAGTAATGACACCATGTTTATTCGTGAATACCAAGGCAAGGCAATCATCATTATAGTCACTGGTTATCTAATAAATGTGTCCATGGCAATTATCAACGCTTACCGAAAAGTACGAATGGAAAAACAATTTACAACAGCGTACCGAAAAGTACAATTCAGTCTGTCCGATCCATTAATAGAGCTTTTAGCAATTTCCCAATTCTAAGACGATAAAGAATTCCAGCGTACATTCAGTTCATTCCATTGTTTTTATCAGCAAGACAAAGTCAAGGCAGCGGGGAATATATAGGTCAAAAGGTGCATCTATAGTAAGTAGAGATGTAAAACTCATCTAAATTGGAGTCATGGAGTCATGAGACGCGATACAATTAGGCCTACATGCCAAGATAAATTCTGTTCAGTGCTGATATCCCGCTTCTATTTACTAAACATGAGGCAAATGGCCATCTTTATGTAGATGATGTTCAGGCTTTTGTACATGATATGGCATGGTATAGTATGGTATCTGGGAATTTATAAAGCGCCTCTCACAGTGCGAACTATTCAAAGACGCTCTCAGCGTGTGAGCCTCGCGAAAACAGAAAAAAACTAAACGACGAAAACAGAGAAAGAGAGACAGACAGACAGACAGACAGACAGACAGACAGACAGACAGACAGACAGACAGACAGACAGACAGAGACCCCAGTAAGTAGAATTCCACGCAGCACCAAGGGAAGGGAGTTCCATAGGGATGGGCCCACGACACCGAAGGAGCGAGACTGAGCCAGGGCAGACCTCACCCGGGTAACGAACAGATCAAGCCAATTCAGAGGACGTTGGGGTCGATGAGAAAAAGCAGAGATCAGATGGATGTCGACTAACACAGTCTATGCTTCAACACTGCTAAACTTGACTGATTTGTTTTGGAACTAGGCAACAGCTCGCTAAGCTCGACTTTCTATTACTGTCTGAGAAATTCCTTATACTTACACACAATCGTGTACCGTCCGTGATTTGGGCGTCACACTCGACTCCTCCCTCACGTTCACAGAGCATACAGTTGTATCTCGAGTCTGACTCGCTCGTGCTCCTTCCAAGTTCCAACTGAGGCGTCTCATGGTCTTCAGGCTTTCGGTCTCACCCTCTATCTTTACCACCATAGTCCGTAGTCTCACCCTCTATATTTACCACCATAGTCTGTATACATTTGTCTGCTGACGCTTGGACTACTGCAACTCGCTTCTCATGGGTCTCCCTAAACAGCGTCTCCTCCCCCCTTCAGTCAGCCTGGAATGCATCAGCTAGGCCCATAAACCGACTGCCCGCTTTGCACACATCTCTATTTACATGCTTGAAGTCTTGCACTGGCTCCCCATTGCTAAGCGTATCCGGTATAAGATCCTCTCTCTCGTCTCTAAATCTCTATTTGCATCCTCGCCTCGCTCGTTGCGGTCTGCAAATCGACTTAACCTCTGTGCCCCTATAGGACTAGGACTGCCTTGGCCCAACACGGGCGTTTGGTGTTGTGGGTCCCTCGATCTGGAATGACCTTCCCCCACTTAGGGCCAAACTAACGTCTGGCTTTCCTCATCGGTCTCTCGTTGCTTAAAAACATTTCTGTTTCCACGGGGCTTCCGTGCTGAAAGCGCCTCTGAATAGTTATTCTGTTAGAAGCGCTTTATAAACTCTTCGATAAGCCAGGTATACAGAACGACCGCTTCAAAGGACCAACATCAAGCGTTACATGTCTACGGCAACCCATTAAATGCACACCAAATACTTAAAGGAATCAATCCAGGAAATTGAGTCTTAGCACCCAAAGTCATCGAGTCAACTGACTTGGAACACACTGCATACCAAGCTGTATCTATATAATGAGACTTAGAACAGTTAAACTCAAATAAAAGTACACTGATGGTTGTACAATATTCAGCAAGCCTGAAGACCATAGGAGAAAGTAAAATAATGTTGTCAGCATACAAAAAAAGCAACTATATAGAAATGATTATTTATATATGACAACCCGTATCAGCACTCCTCAAATTGGCAATGAATACAAGTATGATAAGGTTAAACAGGGCAGGAGACAGAGTGTTGCCCTGCCTAACACCGCTGCCAATGTGGAACTGAGAAGAAAAGCTACCGTTCCAGCTAACCGCTGATAAAAAACACCATACGAATTTTGCAGATAATGTCGACATTGGATACCAGTATAACGTAATTAGGTAACTCTTTAAACAATTTATATGGTTCACGCTATCAAAGGCTTTTCTTAGATCAAACGTTGCAGAGCAAACGCAACTACCTCTAGTGTTGAAATAATTGATGGCTGACTTCAAGGCAAAAATAGCATGGATGCAACCCAGCCCAAGCCTGAAGCCAAACTGAAAGTCGTCAACCGGTAAATATCCCTGGCATATATTAAGGAACAAAAATTCAAACAGCTTAGAGATTAAAGAAGTCAGAGTAATGGGTGCGTAAATCTCAATAAATATAATTCAGATTCTAAGTTTACCTTTAATTACAGGGACTAAACTTCTAGTACCAAAGAGTACACTGACCGTACACTGTCGGTGGGAATATCAATTGACAAGGGAGAGGACTGGCCATCCGCTCTCATATGCCGAGGCTAAGAAAATGAAGTCGCCAACACTTCGTACCGATGGCAACCTCTTGGGGTTGGCTTAAGGGACTGCTCTTCTTCTTCATCGTGTCCTTCCCGTCACTTCCTTTCTTTCCACCCCTTCCCAACCTTTGCGTTTCATCGACCTTTTCCCATCAGATGTCAGTTGGTTCTTTCCAACGACCTTTGACACACCTTCGGCTTGGATGAGGGCGATCACGCGAGGTGGGCAAACCTCCAAGCCCCCTCCGTCCCACCGGCAGCTGTCGGGGGAACTTCTGACGTCTGTCTGATCGGGCCAAAGGTTAACGCCTCCACTACCCTCCGCCTCCTCGTCTTACTTTCTCCATGATCTTCCCTTCCTGCTCCCCTATATCCGTCCAATGCCCGACTCAGAGGGAGACACACGGACAGTTAGCAGGACACACTGATTAGTTTGTTCTGTTAATACCGCCTTTCTTTTTTGGTCGTTGAACCCGCAACCTTGAATGGCCTCCCTGTTGCACTCCGCCTGGTCCCTATGACTCACTCTATACCTTGTTTCTTACTAACTTAAAGTCGGCTCTCTTTAGCCTTTGTTGGACTGGGAGCGCTCCTGAGTAGATCACCTTGAAGGGGCTCTATATAAAAGCTCCTTAATCATAATCATAATAAAGATCATAAATTCAGTAAAAGCCTTCCATCGATGATGATTATAGTGATGATATTGAGGACGATGATGAATATCATGCACCTTCCTCCCTCTCTGCCTCCCAACCTTCCTTCCTCCCTCTCTGCTTTCCTCCCTCCCTAACTCTCTGTCTCCCTGTCTCGTCGTAATCGTAATCGTAAACTCCAAATTTCTAGAGCGCTACTCTAAAGCTAAGCGCGGGGCACCAGCTTATTCACGAGCGCTGGTTTAATACCGAGTTTTGTGCCTCGATCTCCTTTTCGTTAGCGTCCAACAGTTAGCCTAAACACCTTCATTAATAGCCACTAGATTGCAATTGGGATCGAAACAATCTAATTATCGCTCAGAACTTCCGGTTCAGGGCCGACGGTCAAGAAATTGTCACGGGAGGAGACGGTTTGCAACACATAAATCTCCGAAATATCTCAGCGCCACATAAATTCTGCGTCAAGAAGACCAGCTTATAAACACTGGCGCTACATAAGTCGTCAGTATAGGATCCTTAAATAATATATAAATCCCGAAATGTCTGAGGAATACACAAAAGCCGCGCAAGTGAGACAAGCATTACACAACTCATGTATCAAATAGGCGCTATATCAATCACGTCCTTTCGGTGCCAGGTCACATTCCGGGGGAAGCGGCCTCAAAGGGGAAACAGTTTCGAACACGAAACATCACCAGAAGCTTACTGAAGATCTACAGAGGCCAAGAAAATGAATCGCCAACACTAGCGCTCGTGAATAAGCTGGTGCTCCGCGCTTAGCTTTAGAGTAGTCGTACGCCCATGGCTGTCTCTCTGGATAGCTTGAGGGACTGTTCTTCTGCTTCTTCTTGTATACGTTACATAATCATAGTAATTGATGTTAGTTAATAACACGGTAATTGTTAATTTTAAACGAGCGGCCGTGACATAATTTAGGAACGTCGGCCATGATTTCTAAAAACGTTAGCGACAGCGCCAGATTTACGACCTTTGGAGGGATGGCAATATCAAATATAGTTTTAAATGTAAATCTACGTTTTTCTGTAGCGATCGTACGGCCTCGACTCATGTATGACTCATCGACTCATACGGCCTTGACCCTCGACTCCGCCACCGTTCGTACTGTGACAGTGCCAGTCCCAAGCCTGGGTAAAGGAGGAGGGCGACGCTAATCATCTTTGTTATGACACAGCGTCGTTAAACTGAAACTACTACTGCCTCGACCCTGTTCATTTTTCAACGAATTGATCGGGTGGGATCCTTCACCACCGCTGCTCGGTTGTATTGTACTGAATATCTACTGCAGAGGGAGGGTTGGTTAACTGGAAGGGCTGATATAACGATTCTCAAACGACTGATTAAAAATTGTGTAATAATTGTTTTACCATCTGATCGTTGATGGCAGTCACAGCCCCAATGGATGATGGTTGTTTAGTCATATAGGCGTATACTGTGATTCGAGCAGGCAGTGGGGGAAAACGTGTAGGCAGGCGATGTGTGTGTGTGTGTGTGTGTGTGTGTGTGTGTGTATATGTGTGTGTTTGTGTGTGTGTGTGTGCGTGCGTGTGTGTCTGTGTGTGTGTCTGTGTGTGTATCTGTGTGTGTGTCTGTGTGTGTTAGCTTGAGTCATTGAAGGGATTTCCTCTTTTTCTCTCTTCTCCGTACAGAAGCACACCCTGACCAAAATATTTACAGAGATAAACACCCTACTTCACGACTAGGCCGCATATAATTATGATAGATTTTACAGGTGCTTTCGCATATTGTGAGGTTCTTGAACGGCGCTATATACATTTCCAGATGCATACATATATACACACATACATATGCATAAATACATACTTACAGGCACATATATACATACATACACATATACATACATAAAAAATAAGCCATAGGCCTACACACACACACACACACACACACACACACACACACACACACACACACACACAGCTCCTCTCCCCTCTCTCTCTCTCTAGAAACCGGATTCAGATCTTCCCTTAACATCTCTGACATGACGCAGCGCTCGTGAATAGACTGGTGCCCAGTGCCCTGAGCTTTGTAGTTTACGATTGCTATACATACTTGCATAGACATGCATGCATTCATAAATATTATACATAAATGCAGACTTAATAATCAGTCTTATAAAAACGAGTTTATATAGCGCCTGACACATATCGCTTTAAATTCATGAGCAGGACGTCTTCCAACCTAACAAAGGCACGTGATAATGCACCAAGAAGGATCCAGTGGCAAACCCGTTCGCATGCCGAGGCTAAGAAAATGAAGTCGTTAACACTCTATAGTCTATACCCATGGCTGTCTCTCTGGATAGCTTGAGGGACTGTTCTTCTGCTTCTTCTTGTATACGTTACATAATCATAGTAATTGATGTTAGTTAATAACACGGTAATTGTTAATTTTAAACGAGCGGCCGTGACATAATTTAGGAACGTCGGCCATGATGTCTAAAAACGTTAGCGACAGCGCCAGATTTACGTTGCGCCTGTTTTGGTGAACACGTGACATATATACCGGCATAAAGTTACGACATAACCCGTTAGTCTGGGAATAAATTAGATAATTAGATAATTTTCGTTGCTCTGTCGCATACGATAGTATACAAAGTTCAATGAATTCTGCCAACGCGATAACACCGTTGTTTTACCGACCTAGATCTTTGCGATGACCTATTTAAACGAGTCCTAATTGGAAGCCGTTCTATGGGCGTCCGTTGCGTTCTAATCATTGTTTATGGTTGTGTTGGAATCTGTATTTTTTAAAGTCGATTCATTTTGGCTTAAACAGCAGGGCTGGAAAACAGATATTTTTGTGGTTGATTAAGAAGATGGGATTTAGATTAAAAACGTCGATTGGGAAATTATTAATACTTGGGGCATAAAGATATATAGGCTAGACCTCATGAGAGGTGGTGGCCAGAATCTTTATCTGTATCAGAATCTTTTATATATAGGCATATATATATATATATATATATATATATATATATATATATATATATATATATATATATAGTTCGGGTTCTAATATGTTTTAAAGTCGATCATACATTGCAGGAAAGAATCATATGACCGTCGAGAATATGTTAGGTTTTTGTATGTCAAAGTTCAAAGTTCAGCGATAGGTTTAATAAAACACGAAACGGAAATCAATGCGCATGTGAAGAAAGCGTCATCACTGGAGACATTCAAATCACAGCTCAAAACCTATCTTTTCAATCATATGACTGACATTGAATTTTTGAACTCAGGTACAGTGCCCTTTCCTTCGTTTCCAGATGTCGGCTCCACCTGCACCTCTGCCATACTCAGCTTCAA
>OY744607.1:49485345-49692845 GCA_963556255.1 Allolobophora icterica | reverse complement strand
CAGCATGGGGCGGCAAGGGACCCGCAGATAAGCTGGAGCGCATCCCAGCAAAGCACCTCCAGACCAGGAAACAACCCTTAAGGTCCCTTATACTACACGCTGGCTGACAGTTGGCTGGAGCCAGTGCAGGACCTAGAGCACATAAAGTTTGGTCAAAATTGGTCAAAATTTGGTCAAAATTTGGTCAAAATTTGATAAAAGTTTGGTCAAAATTTGATCAAATTTTGGTATTCGACCAATAAGAGCATTGCACTCGATTGAGGCACGCCAAACGACTAGAAACTAGGCCATAGTAGAGTGAGGAACAGTACTCAAGTCAAGATTTGTGACACAATCTAGTGACACTATTTAGGTTTCAACCATGGATCAGATATTCGATATTATCCACTCATGGAATCTCTTGCTTTTTCGAACTTTGTGTTGCTTATAGCAGTTTAAATAATTACACAGTACGTCAACTCCAGGCCGATGCAGCAGTCAGAATGTGTGACCGACCGCCATTTGAAAATGAGCTTTTACACGTCGATGCACCGGAACCCATCACATAAAATATTTTTAAACGTTACAACAACATTGAGGACTACACGCCGATACACCGGAATCCATCACAAAATATTTTTTAAACGTTGCAACAACATCAAGGACTTCATTAGAATAAACAATATTATTTTTAACGTTTATTTCAGCTTAAATCTATAATTCAAGATTGCACTTTCAAAATGGCCTCACCCCAAAAACAAGTCAACAGCTATAGCAATGCGAGTCGACGTACTTTGTAATTATTTATAGTCAGTGGCATGGTGTAAGAGATAGTTTTACATCATGGTCACTAGTAATACTATAATATCACATTTTTGAACCAGCTCGGTTGCTTCATTCTCAATCCGTTTAGACTTAAATTTGAATTCAGTTCGCATATTTTAATATCGTTTTCATAAAGTTTTGAATCAAATGAGAAGGTGTTACCAAATCAATGCTACTTCTCTGTAAATATGTGGATAAACTGAAAGCCTTCTCTAGCCAGAGGCGCGTTTACACATAGGCGCACTAGGCGCGCGACTAGGGCCCCCAAATCTCGGAGGGCCCCAAACGAGTGAAAATATTTTTTTCCAATTATAAAATATAAGATTAAACCAAATAACTTCACATTCCTTGAAATAGCTTCTATAAGTAATCATAATTACAGAGTCAATAACGTCACAAAACGGCTTCAAGTTCAACTTTGTGGGTTTTTGCACATGATTGGCTAAACACCACCAGAGTTTCAGACTCTAAGTCTCATGGGCGGCGATCCTGGGGATGTTGAGAGGGACAAGACCCCCACCTTTGGGGGACCCAGCATACAGATGCTACTCCAGATTGTGAAGAAACACAAAATAGGTCAAGAAGGTTTTTCACTTCCTTTTTGACCAGATCAGTTCAACAGTGTCCCGTGCACATGTCCCCTCCACCTGTCAAATAAGATCGCCGCCGCTGCTCAGCCTACACGTTCAGAAGGGTCCCCAAAAATGTTTGCGCCTAGGGCCCCATTTTCTGTAAACGCGCCTCTGTCACTAGCACTTTTTCCAGAATATTAGAAGAACTAAGAATTCGAACGTATCAAGGGTTACAAGCATACCCTTTGCCTCAGTCAGCTGTTTCGTAGTGCAGCTTTTAATCTCACCATCCACGAGTATATATGCAGGGCAACTATTAGTTCTGGTACATTCTGGAAGAGTACATGTACTGCTGATTTGCTGAATGCCCATCTGGTATCGCAGTCTTTCTAGAGTTCCAGAAAACAAATTATGTCGTTCGAACGATTGGAATAAAAAAATTTGAACGATTGGAATAAACAAATTTTGAGCGATTGAAATTAATAAACTGTGAAAAAGGCCCCACATCTTGGAAACTGGTCTCAGGGGGAGCGGCCGCTCCCCCTGCTCCCCCCCTAGCTACGCCTCTGCTGGGAGGATGTATTGTAGGTGAGTGATAGGCCTATATAATTATGCAGGGCTGTAGTCGAGGGTATACGCGAGTATACAGCGTGTAAGCTACTCATCTCAACTCACAAAACATTAAGCACTCACCTCTAATTTGTTTCGGAAAGCTATAGCGTGTACTCACCTCTAATTTTACCACTACAGCCCTGGGCTTATGGCTCTATATTCTATTCGTTCAGGTATTTTAAGCTAGTGGAGTGATTTGTGGCAGGAGTGATGTACGTGGTGGTGTTTGGGGGTTATAGTCACAGCACGGGCGAGAGAATTCTGAATAGCTTGGAGACCAAGGCCGTAGCTGGTGGGGTACGGAGGTTGGGTGTTAAAAACCACCCCAAATTAAATCATGTAGAAATGAAATAATGAATTTACCCGCTATGAGAGCTCACGATGCTCCTCCAAGCCCCTACAGTCGGTTGGCTAGGTTGCTTGTCGGCTTGCTCAAGGACTAGAAAATATTTCCAAACAAAGTCCTGGTTACGGCCTTGTTGGAGACGTTAACATGGTACTTCATACGTTACCATGACACTTCAAACGTCGTCTATCTGCCCAGATCATTAGTCCGGGCAAATTCAGGGGAGTAACTTTGGTCTAAAAAGTGGGGGTTACCAATTTCTTACATACACGAAGCAAGGCTGAGACTGCGATGTCTGGGAAGGCACAATAGCAATATATTGACTGGCATTGTTCAAAAAGTGGGGGTACTGTACCCCCCAGTCCAAAAAGTGGGGGTACGGGTATCCCTCGTACCCCCCCTCCACAAATTACGCCTATGCCGGGCATAATTTATTTCGGACAATATCTCGCATAGGCTGCCTGTGTCGTTGGCCTACCAAATACTCTGTTGGCAACAGAAGTAGGCGGAGTCGGACACATCTCCACTGCCGACACTATGTCACAGCACACCGGTACGTGGGCTAAGTAGTAGGCTATTATTATAACTTGATCTGTAACAGTCTCATCGATGACTCACTGTATCATTTTGAGGACTAGATCGATGTGTAATTAAAAGGTCGTAGCGACTAACTTTTCGCGTTAATTTGATTACTCCTCGTTTACTGAGGAAAATTTCGATACGGTGACAGCTGGAACCGACACTTTCAAAAATATTGAGACGAACTGCATTAAAACGGAAAGGAACAATTATCAGCGGCGGAATCATATTATAGGTATGGCTAATTGACTTTGTCGATGGATAGCCTAATATTCGATAAAGGGGTAGTTTCTGGGAGGTAAGTTACTCCAAAACGACTCTTAAAGGTAATCAGCGGTGCCCTTGTCCTTTACAGCGTGATCAACAATCGCTAGGTGGCGGGAGGCGGCCACTCCACCAGGGACGCAACATCAAACGGGACACTCGATTTCAACAACATGGCGGAGCTGTGGCAGGGCTTCAAGAATTTTATATGGGCGGAATCCTTCTGGCTTCCTCCGGACGCGGATTGGTCCATACTAAAACGAAACGAAACCGTTTACTATCCGGCCGCCGAAGACCTATGGATTCCGATTCCGATGGCGATCGGGCTGTTTATTGCGCGACTCGTTTGGGAGAGGTATGTCACGGGACGGCACATGCTGGTGGCGTCTTACTCTCGGTTTAGGAACATTTTGTTGCAGCTGCTCTTCTATAGGGTCAGTCAGTCGTTTTTGTAGCGCTGGTTTATCCGTCCGTTACTTTTAAAAATCGTTTTGTAATTATATCGCGTGTGGCAACGTTATTTTGGAATCAGCAATATATATATATATATATATATATATATATATATATATATATATATATATATATATATCGCTATTTTTTATTGGCTTGTAACGTTTGAGTAATTCTATCCAAATTGACAGCAACACTGAAGCACTGAACTGTCTAATCCAATAAATGAAAGGATGGTGTCATATAAATCTCCAATGTTTAGAAGTAGTTATGTGACTAATTGTATTTAGTCATATTACACATAGATTTACGTAACTAGCCGTTGTTACATTTAGGTTTGTAGCACTCCCTATTGGCCGCAGGCACAAACTACGCGAGCACCCACCACGACCCGCTCAGCCAAACGAGGAGCTTGAGAAAACGTTTAGAAAATATCGTAAAGTTCTTCCAAGTCCAGATGCATTAATGGTAAGAAATCGAGCAGTATACAGTTGTTGGTGTTATCTTCTTCTGTGTTGGTGTTATCTTTGTCTTCTTTGTTGGTGTTACCTTCATTTTCTGCATTGTTGTTTTCTTCTATGTTGGTATTCTCTTTGTCTTATGCATTGCTATTATCTTCTTCTGTGTTCGTGTTATCTTAATCTGCTGTGTTGGTGTTATCTTCATCTGCTTTGTTGGTGTTATCTTCAGCTGTTGTGTTGGTGTTGTCAGTGAAGTGTTTTTTGTGTGTTCTAGCAACTGTCGAAACGGCTGGATTGGACTCCAAGGCAGATCGAGCGCTGGTGGCGAAGGCGGCGAGCACAGAGCAAACCGAGCGAAATACAGAGGTTCAAGGAAACAAGGTAATGATCATCCGATGGGTTCAGTCTTAAAGATGTGTTAATTGATGGGTTCGGTCATAAAGGACGGTTTACTTGATGGGTTCAGTCTGTTCCAATGCCTTATTTAACATTTAGCAAATCCAGGACTGTTATCGTAATTCTCAGGACAAAACCAGTTGAACTTGAGACCCAACAGACTGACTGTGGTGAGCTTGATGATGATGATTACGGTGTCGTTATCTTAATTGTAATTAAATATTTGTTGTAATCTTAACATCCAATTTTCTAAAGCGGTACTCTAAAGCTAAGCTCATTCATGTAGCACCATAGGGAACTGACTACCGATGTTTAAGAGGCGTTCTCTGGGCTGGTCTGTCAGATGTTAAATGTCATTAGGATCTAGAACATTGCATCAGTCAGCAAAACAATGCTCAGTGAACTAGAAAGAGTCACCAGTGGCAGCGCACGTACACGCGTGGAACCTGTCAGCAGTAGAAAGAAGGCATCACGTTCAGAGTACTGATGAGTTTGATAACAAAATTTTGAAGGATATGGACAGTCTCAACGATATGTCAAAGAAATGAGGCTGGAGCCGTTTGGTTAGGGTGCTCGCCTTGTAATGCAAAGAGCAGGAGTTTGAACCTCCTCCCTGAGACGGTCACTGCATATGGACCTTGAGTAAATCCTTTACTCACAGTTGCTCAGCACGGTCGATTGATGCTTGTCCTTTAGATAGTGGTTTTTAAAAAATGCTGAATTATAATAATAATGATTATTCTAGTAATAATAAATGTAACAATAACAATGATAATGATAACGATAATAGCAATTATAGTAATAATCATAATAATAATGGCAAAAACTGTTTCAGTTGGCGGTTTCTCTTCTACCTTCTGTCATTTTGGTGTGGTCTTTACATTCTCTTGGACGTAAGTATCTTTGCCACGTAATCACCGGAAATCATATTTGCTGACATTTTTAAATATTCTTTCTGTCATTGGCCCTCATACATCTTACGTTGCTGCCCCCAAGGAGCGGGATCTGACGACCAATGTTTCCCCGATGCTGAAATTCATTTTCCTACTTAAAGAGACGCCTCAATTTTAAGTCACTATTTTCCCTCTGACCTTTAATCGTCTCTGTGTCTCATCACCTGACAACTGACTAACCATGCATAAAAATTGGACCTCTGTGAGATTTTGCAAGCGCTTGTTAAAATTTTTTTTAGCAATAATAATTCTTACAGTAACATTTCTTGTATTTGCTGCTCTTCCTCTAAGATAGTTACTATCAGTGGCGGCAATCTTGTTTGACAGGTGGGGGGGGACACTTTAGCACTGATCTGGTCAAAAAAGAGTTTTGAACTGATCTAGTCAAAAAAAGGTCCAAAATTTTTTTTGCGCTCGTGCGAAAAATCTGTTTACCTGTTTTTGGTGTTTCTTCAAAATGTTGGGGGGTCGGATGTATGGTGTGTCCCCCACTCTCAAAGGTGGGGGGTTTTGTCCCCCTCGACTCCCCCGGGATTGCCACCCATGGTTAGTATAGGTTCTAAACTCTTGGAGTTACTATAGATTCTAAACTCTTACAGTTACTATAGATAAACTGTTACAGTTACTTTAGATTATAAACTCTTACAGTTGCCAGTACTATAGATTTTAAACTTGTACAGTTACTATAGATTCTAAACTCTTATAGTTACTATAGATTCTAAACCCTTACAGTTCCTATAGAGTCTAAACTCATACAGTTACTATAGATTCTGCACTCGTACAGTTACTATAGATTCTAAACTCTAACAGAATAGCCCGCATTTTAGCTGGGGATTTAATTTGTAGTCAGCTTGTTATCAATAATTATGCCAGATTTGTTTAGTTTTTTGTATTAATTTATAAGCTTGAAATGCCAGTCTGGGAATTCTCTCTTGCTATTTTAGCTTGTTTTGTAAACGAACAGTAATAATTTATTTATTTAACACGACAAGGTGCTTTTGTTGCTCTTGTCAACTGCTTGACATTGTGGTGATGATTTCTCTGTCAACAGAAACCTTGGTTCTGGGAAACAAAACATTGTTGGTACAACTATCCAGTACAAGTAAGAGACTTTGTGGTAATCTACTTATTAACCAATTTTTAACCGGTTTTTAACCAGTTTTCAATGGAGATTACTGGTTCAAACCTTCAGGAGAATGATTTCAGAGTAAGAGAACCTTCTGTAAGCCTTTCACATGTAATAATAATAATAATAATAATAATAATAATAGTATTACTACTAGTAGTATTTATAATAATGTCTTTCTTTATTCTCAGGATAATTTTGCAACTCCTGAGGGATGATACATACCTCAGGCAAGAAATAATATGGTTATAAAAACAGAGAGCAAACCCAATAGCTAACTTAAAGAGGAAGCCATTTTAAGAAGCATCGGTGACTTCATTTTCTTAGCCTCGGCTTATGCGAGTGTGTGGCCAGTCCTCTCCCTTGATGCCTGATCATCCCACTGACAGTGGGAAGGTCATTCAGTGTACTCGGTAGACTGTCAGTGTACTCATTTTTGTAGCAGAGTTCATGAGAAGACGCAATTAAATGGAGATTTTGAAATGTTTCCCTACCCTGGGGAGATTTTAACCTCTGACCTGGATTGATAGTGTAACTTGCTAACCTTTAGACTGTCTTGTGCCCCAAAGATGATACATGTTTACTTATTTCACTAATATTAGTACTAATAATAATAACAATAATAATTAATAAATAAAAATAATTAGTTCACCTTGTCACCTTGTGCTGTCAGCTCGTGGAGCTCTAGCGATCGTCCTGGTGAACACACTCCACCGTCTCCTATTCGATGACAAGTCTCTCAATTCCGCCAAATTCATGCCAGTTACATCTTGTATCTCATACATCCATCTCCTCCTTGGGCGACCCAGTCTTCTCCTCCCCTCACCGCACGCCAGCATCATTTCCTTCTCCAGACCATCAGATCGCATAACATGTCCAAAGAACCTTAGCTTCATTCTTGTCGCAGTTTGTTTTAACGACTCTTCATTCTCAACTCCAATCTCCTCTCGTATTGATTCGTTCGTTCTTTTCTCAGTCCAAGATATTCTCAGCATCTTCCTCCATATCCACATTTCACAAGCGTTAACCTTATTTTCCATGTTCTTTGTCATTGTCCACGTCTCGCAACCGTACAGTACCGTAGGAAAGATTAGTGCTCTCACGAGCCTTTTTTTGGTTTCTATGCTCACATGTTTGTCTTTCCATATCTTTTCCAGTCCGGTCATTGCAGCTTTCCCTATAGCAATCCTTCGTTTTATTTCTGGATCACACTTTCCCTCCTTTCCAACCAGTGATCCTAGGAATGTGAAGCTTTCTACCACCTCTATTTCCTCTCCGTCTATCTCAAAACTATCCCAATCTGCTGTTGTCATGACCTTTGTCTTCTTTATGTTGAAGTATAAACCAGCTTTTTCACTTTCTCTCCTGACCCTTCTTATCAGTTCTGCCAGATCCTCTTTTCTTTTTGCCATTAATGTTGTGTCATCCGCGTATCTAAGGTTATTCAGTGTCTTTCCAGCGATTTTTACTCCCTCAATTGCCCCCTCCAGTTCTGCCTTTCTCATTATTCTTTCAGCATATAGATTAAACAGGAATGGAGACAAGATGCATCCCTGCCTCACTCCTTTCTTGATTCTGAAATTGTCAGTGTCTCCGTATTCTGTTCTTATCACCGCTATCTGGTCTTCATATAAACCCTTTAGTAACATTATCAGGTGTTTCGGAATTCCCATTTCAAGCAGGGTTTTCCACATTAAATCATGGTTAATGCAGTCAAATGCCTTGCTATAGTCAATGAAACAGATGTGAACCTCCTGTCCATACTCCCTTTGTCTCTCCATTATCCACCTCATGTTGGCTATATGGTCTCGAGTTCCACGAGATTTCCTAAACCCTGCCTGGTTCACTGGAAGTTCTCTTTCAATTGTGCCTTCCATTCTTTTGTGAATTATTTTCAGTAATATTTTACTAGTGTGTGATATCATTGCTATCGTCCTATAATTTTCACACTCCCTCGCATCTCCTTTCTTGAATATAGGTATAAAGATCGACTTCTTCCAGTCCTCCGGCCATTCTCCAGTTGCCCATATTTGATTGCACAATTTTGTTATTGTTTTTATCATCGCATCATCCCCTGCTTTTATCAGTTCTATAGGTATCCCATCTTGACCGGGTGCCTTATTGTCCTTGAGTTGTCTGATTGCCCATTCTACCTCCGCTTCCATGACCTCCGGTTCCTTTTCATACTCTGTTACGTCAATTTGTTCTTTTTTGATTCGTTTGTCTTCCCTATACAACTCCTCCGTGTATTCTCTCCATCTATGCTTTATCCCTTCTTCATCGCAGATTACATTTCCATCTCCTGCCTTCATTGAGCCCATTCTAGGTGCAAATTTTCCCGTGATTGTCTTTACTTTTGAGAACATTTCCTTGGTTCGTCCCTTCCTTCCCTCGTCTTCCATTTCTCTGCATAATTCGTTTAGATGTATTTCTTTATCTTTCCGTGCTTGTTTTTGGAAGGCACTGTTCAGTACCCTTACCTTATCCTTTTCTCCTGCCTTCTTTGCAGCCTTCCTATCAACTGCCATGCATAAGGCTTCTCTCGATAGCCATGTCGTTGTTGTGATTTTCTTCTTCTTTGGAATGTGCTTATCTGCGACTTCGACTATTGTTTTCTTCATCCTCTCCCATAGCTTGTTCGAATCCTCTTCCTCTTCTATCTCATCTCTCTCTAGTACTTCAAACCGATTCTTTATTTCCATCCTGTATTCCGGTGTGATACCCTTGCAGTCGTATCTGATCAATCGATCTCCTTTCTTTATCTTTTTCAATTTCGTTCTCAGTGTTGCTACCAATAGCTCATGGTCAGTTCCACAGTCCGCTCCTGGCCTTGTTCTCACATCTCTTATTGTGCTTTTCCATCTTTTGTTTATCAGTATGTAGTCAATCTGGTTCCTATGCTTCCCATTCGGTGACGTCCATTTGTACAGTCTTCTCTTAGGCTGTTCGAACCATGTGTTCATAATTCCTAAGCCATTCCCTTTGCAAAACTCAACAAGTCTTTCCCTGCTTCATTCTGTTCACCCAGGCCATGACTACCCAATGTGTCTCCATCGCCTCCGGTGCATTGACCCACCTTCGCATTGAAGTCACCTATGATCACTAGTACGTCGCCCTTCGGAGTTCTGTCCACTGTACTTTGCAGGCTGGTGTAAAAACCCTCATGTTCCTCTTCTGACGATATCGATGTTGGAGCATATACCTGTATAATGGTTATGTTGACCTTTCCTCCTCTGAATCTTATGTACACTCAAAATTCTATCACTCACTGTATCATATCCCATTATCGCATTTGCGCTTGACTTGTCACACATGATTGCAACTCCATTTCTTCCTCTCTCTTTTTGTCCTGACATTATTATCCTGTATCCATTCCAACTGAAATGTCCTTGTCCCTTCCACCTTGTCTCACTTAATCCTAGGATTGCTATGTCCAATTTCTTCATCTCTCCCTGTATCACGTCCATCTTTCCGCTCTGCATACTTCGCACGTTCCATGTGCCCAACTTCATTTTCTGCTTACAGCTCAGGTTGAGTCTTTCCCCTCCGAATCGATCCACCACTAGACGTCCTTTCGGCTTTAGTCCTGTTGCTTCATTAGATCGAGGGGCCCTTGACTCTCCGTCTTGCTCTTCCCCAGTAGCTTCTAAGTCACGCTCCGGCCTGGGAGTCCCACCATTCGCAACTATCACCGTTTTTGGCTTGGTGTGTCTCATGACGATTTTCTTGGCAAGTTAACAGAGGTGGTTTGCCATTGCCTTCCCCTGGTTTTGCCTGCCGTGCCCATTCGTTCCCCTTCCTAGGAAGGGTACCAACGGTCCGCACCACGAGAAGGTGGGCACGGAGGACTTTGGTTCACCAGCCCAGGTCGGATCCGAGTCTACGCTCATCAGAGACGTCGGTCAGGTCGCCTCCCCGTTTTACTCTGTATTAGTTAATAATAGTTAATAATAATATGCCTCCCCATCCTGGTGGGTCTTTGTCGCAATCGGAGGTTTCCCGTCGATTGTTTACCGTGTGTTGATGTCGACCCTCGATTGCTTGTTCTTTTACTTGCACTTTTATTTAACGTGCCTAACTTTTCTATAGAAGATTCACGACGAACTTTGTTTAATTAATAAATGAATTTAATTAAAGAAACAAATATATATACACTAACTCTACGGGAACTTCCACGTAGTATTAAAGCGTTTAGATATTAAATCGGACTATCTCAAATGTTGCTTCGTACAGCCTAACTACAGATCGTTCTTTCGCGTCAGTCTCTGAACCTGACGGACTAATACTCTGCCGCCGCCGCTGGTCGCTCCTCTCGATGTTGATCGCTCGACCGCTGTTCACACGACGCCCTCGTCAGTAGTACAAGTCCCGTGTTCTCCGTTCCCTTCTGTTAAGTAGGAACTCCAGCGTGCATCAGTCAGCCCCCCTCCCCACGTCAAGCTATCGTCAATTAGTGTCAGATTGCTCCTCGATACGCGGGTCGTCGCTCGCCTGCAGCGCGGGCGGTGTCTGGTTACACCATAGCCGCGAGGTGTCCTATTACACCTTGGCTGTGTGGTGTCCGATTACACCTGGGCCTCGCGGCCTTCATTGTTGCCCAAGTGGAGACTGGCTTTTCGTCCGTCATCGTCCTATCTCGACCGGCAACGACGCTTACATCATAATGATGATGCCATCTCGTCGTTGTTGTCGATCTCCTCACGCGACACCTCCCTTCCCGGGGGAGGACAAAGCCAGTCATTGGTTCGCCTCCCGGCTGAGAATGATGTCGTTCCCTCCATCGATTTCCTCCAGACCATGACCTCGTCGTTCCCATGAAAAATACAAAATATCAGCACAGTTAGAAATATATTTACAGTTGTCGCGGTGCCTTACATGGTAGTCCGCCTTCTTCCTCAATCATAGTCTGGACAAAAGATCAGCGGGAATATTCAGCGCCCCAGGACGATATTTAAAAGCGATATCAAAGTCCTGGAGTGCCAGAGCCCACCTCGCAAGTTTAGCACTTGTGGGCGTAGAAGCAGTTAGGAAAGTCAAGGGATTGTGATCAGAATAGAGGGTGGTCCTTGACATAAAAATCCAATTCCTAAACTTCTTCAACGCAAAGATTACAGCATACGCTTCGCGTTCCACAGTGGACCAACGCGCTTGCGTAGCATCTAATTTAGAACTGGCGAAACATATTGGCCGCTCTGTTCCATCGTCTTGAATTTGGAATAAGCAGCAACCGACTGCTTTGTCTGAAGCGTCAGTCGATAAACCAAACTCTCTGCCGTAGTCAATTGTCTGCAAACATACAGCGTTATTCAAATCGTGCGTAAGTTTATCTAGCGCATTTTGATGTTCAATTCGCCAGGGTATCTTAGCAGGCACCGATTTCTGGGTCAAGTCAGTGAGAATTCTGGCTGTCTCAGCCAGGTTAGGGATGAAGTTCCTAAAATAACTGAAGAAGCCAATTAATCTCCGTATGTCCTTTTTGGACTCGGGTTGAGGGATTTTCCCTAGCCCTGCGATTTTCATAGGATCCGGTTCAATGCTCCCTGATCCGATCAGGTGACCTACAAACGTTGTTTGTCGCCTAGCAAACGAACTCTTCTTAATGTTAAGGGTCAGACCCGACTGTTGAATAGTCATTAAGTATTTCTCTAGGTGTTTCATGTGATCCGGCCACGTCATCGAGTGTACTGCCATGTCACTATGTGAGGGAGTGATAATACCTAGGGCCAAAAGTTCGCGGGTCTGCTTCTCCATCTCCGGTTTGAGCAGTTCCGGCACCTTATAGGCTCGCAAACTCTTCGGCCTGACCTCCGCGCTAACAGTGATTGTGTGTTCTAGGACGGGACAGAAACCTGGTTTGTCCGAGAACACATCTGGAAACCTGTCTAACAGACTAAACAGCTGTTTCCGCTCGGGTACCGTTAAGTGTGCAACGGCAATAGGGTCTACTTGTGCACTGGGCCTTGTCTGCCTCGTGACGAAGCTACCCACCGCTTCCCCGTGACCGAAGTCTTCGTCCTTCTCGAACAGAATGGAGCAATTGTTAATCAATGCTTCCTGTATTCTTTCGTTATATTTGCGAATCCGATTTGCGTGTAGTAAGCGGCTTTTGCCCCTTATTTCCACGGTGTATGTGTAGGGCGATTTCACCTGAGCGATGATGGCCGGGCCTTGCCATTGGCCCTCCTTCTTTGCTCCTCGCGCTTCCGGTGATTGGATGATGACTTTGTCTATTCTCTCTTTAGGCAAGCACAGTTGTTTTACAGAATGCCCAGCTATTTTGTCTTTATGAAAGGGCAAATTGTCTTCAGTGAAGAAGCTCTTCGCCCCAATTTTCCCGTGGGCCAAGAATGGTGCTAGTGTCGAACATTGTGCTTGTTCGGCCGCCCTCTTGCTTCTGCCTACTATTGTGTCTTCCTTGGGTGGGGGTGGTATCTCAGGATTGAAGAATAGCTCTTCATTATCCGTTTCTTCGGGACTGATTTCTCCTACGCTCCCACTGTCTGCTTGAGCGACCGTGAAGTAATCCTCGCCTATCAGCGTCCTAAGTCCCTCTACCTCCTCCCCTCTCTCCTCTTCCTCACTCGTCTCAGTCCTTGCGACCGCCTGCGCTTCTGAAATTTGATCTATTTCAGGAGCGCTGGCCGCGTGACTCGAATACAACGCTGTCTCGCGCAGCAAGTCGGCTGTAGTGGGCGTGATAATTAACGGTTCATTAAGGTCTTTAATGAGTGCCGCCCATATCCGAACATCAGGGGCGTAATTTACCTCCCCCTCCCTGTCCTCGCCGGCCTGAGACCCCTTTAGTCTCAGCCGCACCACGTCCACAATCATTGATTGACCGTTCAGCCCCTTCACCTCTATCTGCTTGACCACAGGTAGGTTGAGCGGCCTGATTAGTTCTGCTCGCGCACAATTGTATTCGGCCCCGCTATCTATTAGAGACGATGTCACAGGGAGTCCCGTAATATACACTTTCATGTACTCTCTTACATAAGTCTCCTCCACGTCAATGCAATCCGGGCTTGTCGGCAATGCATGCTGTTCTACCTCTTGTATCAATGGCGGTCCGTCTTGTCGCGTCTCGCTTTGTCTGTCTGCCTGTCTGCCTTGAGCTCTGGTCACGGTTGGCTGGACCGCACACGCGCTCACCTGCTTGCTTTTAGTTTGTTTGTTCTTCGAACACAGTTTAGCTCTGTGGTCTGGAGAAAAGCATAGGAAACAAAGGCCACGCTTTCTAATCTCGTCGGGGGTTGGACGTCCGTCTGTCCTGTTATTTGTCTGTGTCCCTCCCGGTCGGTCAGTCCACGTGTCCGTCTGTTTAGCTGTCGTCTGAGGAGGTGCTGGCGCTTTCGCGTAGCGTGCCTCCGTCTCACCCTCCTGAAGCCTTAATTTTTCTGCTTCCTCTTTCCCTTCTCTCCTCTGCTTCTCCTCCTGAAGCCTGAGCTTCTCAGCCTGCTTTTCCTCTAGCATTCTGAGTCTCTCTGTTTCCTCCTTTTCTTCTCTCCTCCGTTTCTCCTCCTGAAGCCTTAATTTCTCTGCTTCCTCTTTCTCTTCTTTCCTCTGCTTCTCCTCCTGAAGTCTGATCTTCTCAGCCTGCTTTTCCTCTAGCATTCTGAGTCTCTCTGTTTCCTCTTTTTCTTCTCTCCTCCGTTTCTCCTCAAGAAGCCATAGTCTCTCATCCTGCATCTCCCTAAGCAGCCTGCTCTCCTCCCCAATGATCCTGAGCCTCTCAGCCTGCGTCTCCCCAAGGAGCCTCAGTCTCTCTTCTTTCTCTTGTCGTCTCCTCTCTCTCTCTTCTTCGATCCTTCTCTGCCTTTCCTCCTTCTCTTCCTCTCTCCTCTCCGCTCTCTCCTCAAGCAGCCTGAGTCTCCGCTCCGCTTCCTCTCCTTCTTCTTTCCTCAGTTCCTCCGCTTCCTCTTTCTCTTCACTTCTCTGCCTTTCTTCTTCCTCTTCTAGTCTCCTCTCTCTCTCTTCTTCGATCCTTCTCTGCCTTTCCTCCTCTCCTTCTTTTCTCCTCTCCACACTCTCAGCTTCCCTTCTCTCGTATTTTAATTGTTCGAGCCCGACTAGCTGCCTCAGCCTTGTCGAGCGAATACTGGTCTCTAGGCTACCTATGTTTACTTCCTCACTTACTTCTGGCGGGGCCTCCCGTCCAGAAACAATTATTTCGGCGCTAGCCTCTCGGAGCTGGTTCATATTCATGGAATTCAATTCCTTCTCTCCTAGTCCCATCTTTCTCAGATATGCGACTAGTCTGTGATGGGGCGTGTTCTGCACCATCATTCTTTTCTCTACCGACAACTTATCCATCTTCCAACAGTCCGCTCACTAATAGAAAAAGATAAGTAAGTTAGAGGAGAGTCACCGCTGGTCAGAAATCAAAGAAAACAACGTCCTAAAATTCTACCACAAATACAACAAGAACAGAACTGAGTAAAAGGAGCTACGCCAAAGCCTCGGCTATTCGCACACCAATCCTCATCCAGACCTCAACCGCAACCTCACAGATTACCACGACTACCAGTAAGGACTTACCCTCTGATACGTCGAGCGTGTTCCGTCTTTTGGTATCTTGACTGATCCGCTGTCCTCCGTTGCCACTCCCGTCCGTCGTTGCTAGCGATGGTCGGTCGTCCGTTGGCGCTCTTGTTCCTCGTCCTTGCCTGTTGCTGTCGGTTCCTTCGAGTCCTTCGTCTCCGGAGTCCGGCACTCGACTTCTCCAGTTGCGAAGGATTGTGTTCGCTGCTGGTCCCGATCTGTTGAGATTCCTCGTTCCGTTTCCGGTTCCGCTTTTCGTCGTGACGTCTTCAGTAGAAAATCCTGTCGACTGCGCCAATGTCGCAATCGGAGGTTTCCCGTCGATTGTTTACCGTGTGTTGATGTCGACCCTCGATTGCTTGTTCTTTTACTTGCACTTTTATTTAACGTGCCTAACTTTTCTATAGAAGATTCACGACGAACTTTGTTTAATTAATAAATGAATTTAATTAAAGAAACAAATATATATACACTAACTCTACGGGAACTTCCACGTAGTATTAAAGCGTTTAGATATTAAATCGGACTATCTCAAATGTTGCTTCGTACAGCCTAACTACAGATCGTTCTTTCGCGTCAGTCTCTGAACCTGACGGACTAATACTCTGCCGCCGCCGCTGGTCGCTCCTCTCGATGTTGATCGCTCGACCGCTGTTCACACGACGCCCTCGTCAGTAGTACAAGTCCCGTGTTCTCCGTTCCCTTCTGTTAAGTAGGAACTCCAGCGTGCATCAGTCAGCCCCCCTCCCCACGTCAAGCTATCGTCAATTAGTGTCAGATTGCTCCTCGATACGCGGGTCGTCGCTCGCCTGCAGCGCGGGCGGTGTCTGGTTACACCATAGCCGCGAGGTGTCCTATTACACCTTGGCTGTGTGGTGTCCGATTACACCTGGGCCTCGCGGCCTTCATTGTTGCCCAAGTGGAGACTGGCTTTTCGTCCGTCATCGTCCTATCTCGACCGGCAACGACGCTTACATCATAATGATGATGCCATCTCGTCGTTGTTGTCGATCTCCTCACGCGACAGTCTTACCCTGGCTTCCGATAAATAATGATATTAATAATAATAACAGTAATGATTGATTGGCCTCATTTTGGGGTTGACTTAATTGTAGTGTTATTAATCCATTAAAATTTTGAAGAGTTACTTTTAATTACAATTTTGAAGATTTACATTTTAATTAAAAGTTTGACAATTTATTTCTAATAAAAATTTGAAGATTCACTCTCTAATGAGTTAATCTTTTTTAATAGAAATTATGACTATCTTCAAGATAAGAGTTGGCATTACAACTTTAACATTTTAACATTATTCACCATCTCTGGAACTTTTCCAGGAAAACTTGATAGTTACAAAAAGTAAATAGTTACAAGTTACAAATGGTTAAAAGAAGTAACTTTAAGAGTTCAAAACATTGTGTTTTTTATTTATCAAAAATTGTTTGAAATGGTGATTTAATCATTGAAGACATTCGATCGATTAGGTTTTTGCCAATCGGCGTTTGACGTTGATTTTAATTTCTGCACCTGCGATTCACATTTCCATGCTTTCGATTTGCATTTCCGCACCTTTGATTTGCATTTCTGCACCTCCTATTCATATTTCTGTGTGACTTTGCATGCATTAAAAATGTTTTTAATAATAATGATAATTTTAAGATTGATTTAATTTAATTTCCGAAGTTTGTGTTTAACAGCAAGTTTCAACTGATGTTTGGTGGTACTATATGCTCGAGATGGCCTTCTATTGGTCTCTCGTGCTCTCCCTCTTCATGGACACAAAACGCAAGGTTAGCTAAAATATTACTTGATTCTGTCCCTCAATCTCACCTTTTACTCGATTCTGTTCCTCAGTGCTGTTGGTCTCACCTTCTTTGCTTGATTCTGTCCCTTTTGGTCTTGCCTTTTAACTTCATTCTATCCCTCAGTACTTTTGATCTCACCTTTCACTCAGTTCTATCGCTTGGTACTTTTGGGTAGCTCTTTTCACTCGATTCTATCGCTTGGTACTTTTGGATAAGACTTTTCACTTTGATTCTATCTTTAGTACATTTGGGTTGCCCTTTTCACTTGATTCTATTGCTTGGTACTTTTGGGTAGCCCTTTTCACTCGATTGTATCACTTGGTACATTTGGGTAGCCCTTTTCACTCGATTCTATCGCTGGGTACTTTTGGGTAGCCCTTTTCACTCGATTCTATCACTGGGTACTTTTGAGTAGCCCTTTTCACTCGCCTCTATCCCTGTCCATTATGTTTTAGGATTTTGGTGAGATGATAGTACACCATGTCGCAACACTAACTTTGATGGGGATGTCATGGGCGGCCAACATGGTCCGGGTCGGAACTCTTGTACTGTGTGTCCACGACGCTGTTGACTACATCTTGGAGGTAGGTCGGAAATTGTTAGGAAATGCAATGGATCAGTTGTGGTGAAGGTCTCCAGTGTGTGGCTTCAGGTGGCGTGAGGTTTGAAATCGCAGGAATTTAGTTTAACAGACTTATCTGGTTTGTGTCTTGTTGTGAGAAGAAAGCAAGCTGACAATATCAAAAGATTGATGATTGTGGTGGTGGTGGTGGTGCTGGTGGTGGTGGTTCTGGTGGAGGTGGTTCTGGTGGTGGTGGTTGTGTTAGTGGTGGTTGTTGTGTGGTGGTCATCGTGGTGGTCCTTGGTGTCATGGTCATGTTGTATGCATTGTGACGATATCTTTGCCATAGGTCTTGTGTTTCATCGTACATCAGGCACTTAATTCACCTAATCAGCTCAGCAGAGGAGGTTTGAATCTGTCTGTTTGTGCTCTAACTAACTATTATTATTGTGCATTTTTAAGCATCACTACCTAATGACCAAGCATCAGTCGATGGCACTGGGCAAATTTTGTGAGTGAAGGATATGCTCAAGGTCCCTACACACTGACCCCCTCAGTGGAGGCTCGAACCCATACTGTCCGCATTACAAGGCGAGTGCTCTAACCAGTTGATTGCTGTGTCCCATGATGTTGTACAGTTCTCTCTTACATGTGACATTCTGCGAAGCTGTTCTTCGAATCATCTCAACGTTTTTTTGTAATTGAACAGTTTGCAAAGCTGGCCAAGTACTGCAAATACAACCGTGTCTGTGATGGCTTATTCATCGTATTCACCATCGTCTGGTTCATCACCCGACTCCTCATCTATCCATTCAGGTAAATTTTATCCCACAGGTAGATCATATCTCTCTAGTAATTCGTATTTCTCAGGTAACTTATCATCAGGTAAATCCTGTCACTGAGGTAACTGTTATCCCGCAGATATATTCTATCACTCTAGTAATTCGTATTTCTCAGGTAACTTATCCCTCAGGTAAATCCTGTCGCATAGATAACTGTTATCCTACAGGTAAATCCTATCACCCGGATAAATGTTATCCTGCAGGTATCCTACAGGTAAATCCTATCACTCAGGTAAACTGTTATCCCTCAGGTATATTCTATCACTCATTCATTCATTCATTCATTCTAATGATTTGATATAGCGCCTCTTCAAGATACCTGATACCTACTCAGTGGCGCTCCCAGCTCAGCCACAGCTAAAGAAATGAGACTTGAGAGACTTACAAAAAGCAGGCGAGTTTACCAGTGGCAGCAAGCGCAGGTTTAAAGGTAGGCCATTCCAGATGGAGGGTCCTACAACCGAAAAGGCCCGACACTGTCTAATAGCAGTGCGAGCACGGGGGACTAAAAGCTCCCCCTTGCCGAAGAGCGGAGAGATCGACGAGCTGAAATATCAGAGACAGGCCGACAAAGATCAGACAGGTAGAATGGAGCACAGCCTAGAAGGCACCGCCAGACAAGTGCAGCAACCCGGTAGGAGATGCGCTGAGAAACAGGGAGCCAGTGAAGGACATCCCGCATAAAGCCAGAGACAGGAGCATGCTTAGGAAGGTGACCAATGAGGCGAGCCACTGAGCGGAGAACCCTATCAAGGCGCCCAATTAGGTTAAGAGGCAGGCCTACAAGTACCGCACTGCAGTGACTCAAGTAAATGTTATTCTCTATCTCTGACTTGTTGGATTTCGAGCTGGCTTCCCTGATGTATTATGACCTTGACTAAGATTTCACCCTAAGCGACCATTGGTTGGTTAGAGCACTTGTTTTGTAACATGGATAGATGAGTTCAATTCTCCTCCCCAAGATGGTTGCAAATTTATATAGTGCCATTTGCTTAAGGAACCTTAAGCAAGCCCTACACTCACAGTTGCTCAGCACCATCGATTGATGCTTGTCATTAAATGACGGTGTTTAATAAATATATAATAAATATAAATAATGATAATAGTAATATTTAGTGATAATAATACCGGGGGTAATTATAATTATGATAATAATACTTTCTAATAGCAACAACAATAGTGATAATGAAAATAATGATGATAATAATAATAATGATGATCATGAAGGTAAATCCTTTAGTTGCTATGGTACGGTATTACGGTAAGCTTGTGTAGCTGATCCGCTATGAATCGGATAATTGTTTCTTTGTGTACGTTCCTCTTTCGTCATTTGTTTAGGATTCTCTGGAGTACGTTATTTGAGGCAACTTCAGTGGTCGGCATGGCTCCAGTCTACTATGTTTATAACGGGCTCCTGTGCATCCTCCAGGTCCTGCACGTCATCTGGTTCTATATGATCCTTCGCATGGCCTACTACTATGTCATCAAGGGTCAGGTATGTCACGGCTGTTTTCGCTCTTTCAAGGTCATTTTGGATAAGAAGAAGAAGAGCATGCTGTAAGCTAACTCTGAGGCAGCCATGGGTATGAAGTGTTAACGACTTCATTTTCTTAGCCTCGACATACGAGGGTGGATGGCCAGTCTTTTCCCTCGCTGTCTCATCTTCCCACTGACATTGTACGGTAAGTGTACTCATTATAGCCGAGTTGGCTAGGAGTTGGAGATGGAGCAAAACAAATGTCTGCCCTGGCAGGGATTTGAACCCGCGACCTCTTGATTGACAGTCCAGCACACTAACCACACCACTATCGTGATAAGGTGGCTAGTATACTTGGTTTCAAAGTCACAGGGACAGTTCAAGGTCGTTGCAGTGAAGGTTAGGTATGTTAAGAAGTTGTGGTCGATCACTATTTCAAGTTCATTTAGTCGCTTAAAGGTAGAGAGCGACAGCATAGGTCAAGTTCAGGGTAATTTCTGGGTCATGTCAGATAAAACAGTTCGAGGTCATAAACTGACCTAAATAAGGGACGTAATTAACCTGACTTTAATACTGAGCTGACCTAAAACTCTTCCCATTGCGTGCAGGTCGAGAAGGACGGACGCAGCGACACAGAAGTCGACTCCGAGTCCGAAGAGGACCGGGCCATCACCACGGCAACCAACGGCATCATTGACCCGCACGTCAACAACCACAAGGCAAGGCAGAACCACAAATAGTTGCCGTCAACCACTGACAATACATCGCCATTCGTTGTTATTTGCCGTATAACTCTTTGTTTCGTATGTAGCTATGCACGAGCATAATGTTGACGATATTATTATCCTAGAATTTCTTTAGAACGAATACTTTTTCTTATGTCGACCAGTTTTGGAAAAATTAAGGAACATGTTCGGAGAATGGCACACAACAGTCCGAGACTGAATCAATTAAATCAACCGGAGAGATTTTAATCAATTCGAGAGATTTTAATTGATTCGAGGTCTGATCGATCAAGACATTTTAATCGATTTGGTAAATTTAATCGTTCGAGAGATTTTAATTGATATTTGAGAGATTTTAATTGATTTGAAGTTGCAAA
Source organism: Allolobophora icterica (assembly GCA_963556255.1). Taxonomy (NCBI): domain Eukaryota; kingdom Metazoa; phylum Annelida; class Clitellata; order Crassiclitellata; family Lumbricidae; genus Allolobophora; species Allolobophora icterica. The sequence continues at coordinate 49,671,953 of OY744607.1, read as the reverse complement.
ATTTGATGTAGAATTATGACAAAATTTATGCAGTCTGAAGCTGTGAATTGATTAACTGAATCAAATAATCGATTAATGAAACTGAATTTATCAACATCACTGCACAGATTTTAATCGACTGGAAATGGCAGAATTCGAACTAGTGAAATTTTTCGATTACTTGAACAAAGTTCGATCAATATGACGCTCTAAAGACGATCGATCCAAATCAGGGCAGAGATTTTATTCGATTCGAAGTGCAGAATTCGATCTGTTAAAAATTTGTTCGTAAGTAGCACAAAATTTGACCAGTTCTAAGCTCTGAGGTATGAAAAAATAAAATCACTGCAGAAATTTTACTCGACTCGGACCATGGAATTCTATATAGTAACAATTCGATCGATCAGATCAGGTTTCTTTCAGAAGTCAGTTTGATCAGTATTGCAAAGGGCAGAATATTTAAAAGCAGAGAATTTAACTGGTTTATTCTGAAGAAATTTGTAATATAGAGCTTGAAATGGAGTTGGTTTGATTCTAAGTTCGGAAGCAGTTGACTTTTGCTTCTGTCTCTACATGAAGTTTAACCAGCGTGCCTGCGGATACTGCTTCTTGTAGATACCTTTGCGGTGCCGACTTACATGCTTATTTAAGTGCGGACTACATTACAGTTGCATTACGTGCTAGTGTTTACTGATATATTCAAGTTTACAGTCATGTTTACATTTATACCTGTTTACGTGTAGCTTTTTGTTTACACTTCGTATACTGCTTATCCCTGATTTACTTGCATGTAAATGTTTACTTCTACTGACATGTGTCACATGTGGCCATTGTTACGTCTCTAACTGTTTACAGACGTGGCTTGTGTTTGTAAATTAGTTACGTACATAAACAACTTATTTGATTATTACATAAGTATATGATTAGTTTTGTGTAGGTAACTGTTTACATAAATGTAAATGTAGGTGCTTACATCTGTATGTATGCATTTACGTTGTGTAAAGGTTTACAGATTTATGCGTTTATGGCTTTACGTATTCAGCTACTGATGGTGACTTTTGGGATTGAGTTTACATGATTATCGTAATTCGTTGTTTAATTTGTTTTCGTGCAAAATGTAGTCTTTATAAGTTGTATGCATATATTTATGCATGCATCTAGTTTGGAATATATAGATATATACTATGCGCATATATATACATATGTATATCTATACATAGAAATTCTACTTGACTCGAATTGTGGAATTCGATCTAGTATTATGTAGTAATATATGGAGCGGTATATGTGTATATATATTTAAATGTGTATGTGTATATACATATTCACACATATATACATATATATATATATACATAGAAATTTTATTTGACTCAAATTGTGGAATTCGATCTAGTATTATTATGGAGTAATATATGGAGTGGTATATGTATATATGTATATATATCCATGAATTTATTTATGTAATAAGTTTTGCTTCAGATTCTGTATTTAAGGGTTCTTTTGTTCCTGTTCTTTTGTTTTTCTGGTATATGCAGACGGGAGTTCTTTTGTAAATTGAATTGTGGGCCAAGTGAGTGACGTCGTCTGTGCCAAAATGGAGAATTTATGCTCGAGTCATTTTGAGAAGCTGTTCAGGGTGTTTCGTTTGCTAGTGCTAGTCTTAAGTAATTAATCAATTAATGTCTGTTCTGTTATGTGCAAAGTTAACATTATCAGCTTTGACTTGTTCGAAAAGAGGACCTTGTGACGATGGGTGTTGTAGCAGAGCTGAAAGGGTCAGCACATGGTTCATGAAAAGAAAGGTTTGAACAACTTCCAAAAGAAATCTTGGAGCTTGATTAAAATTCTAATTAAGAAAGCTAAGTAACTGAAGAAGGTTGGGTTGAGCGGGGCTTGGTGTTTTTCGTGTCTTCAAATTTCTTCTGCTAGTTAGAACCGTGATTTTGGAGTGCCACTGTTTGTCACTTTTGTGATAAAGATGGTGGTGGATAAAGGATTATTGTTCAAGGAAACACATAATTCTGTCAACATTTTAGTTGCAGCGTTTAGTGGATATCCATCGGGGTTGTCTACTAGTTGATGTTTGTACATAACTTGTTACACATCTTTTGGTTTTTTTAAATGAGCAAATAATTAACTTCCTAAGTGTTTTGCTCAAAAATGTGTGTTGTGTCAAAGTGAATTATGCAAGAGTTATAAGTTTCTTCTTTTACTCTGTTTGAAGGGCAAGGCTGTTTCTACGATAGTTATGCCTTTCTTACACTTGCAGAGGCGCGTTTACAGAAAACGGGGCCGTAGGCGCAAACTTTTTGGGGGCCCTTCTGAAACTGCAGCAGACGGCCGTTGCAGCTTGTTGCTAACAAGTTTGATGTTATTTTGCACAATTGCACATAAATGAATTATTAGCCCAAATGAACAAAACAATTATAAGCCTAAATTACAATAATATAATTTTATGTGAATGGTAAACTGTGAAAAAATAATTAGGGAAAATAGGTGAATAATTCAAAATTAAAATTATTTTTTTAATTGAAAAAATTTCATTCGTTTGGTGGCCCTCCAAGATTTGGGGGCCTTAGTCACGCGCCTAGTGCGCCTGTACGTAAACACGCTTCTGTACACTTACCCATCTTATTCAGTACAATCTCTGAGGTATTGTGTGTCTCAAAAGTAGCTTCACAGCAGTCATGTCTGAGTTGACAAATGGTAGATTACCGGTAATCTGTGTGAAGCTGAAATTTATTCCAAGTAGTTGTGTAATTTGCATAATTAACTATAGAAAGACGTTGACCAAAGGATTGACAACACTCATTGATTGATGGCACCCCTTGATTGATGATACCCATTGATTGATGACACCCATTGATTGACGATATCCCTTGATTGACCCATGGGTTCAAATGTGATAAATGAAGGTTTTAGTCCAAGGTAACTTTGTCATAAATCAAAACTCTGGTTACATCTTCATTGCCGTGGAACTTTATTTTATAGGGATTCATTTGTGAAACTGTTGTGTATTACTGGACTCTGTTGGTAAAATGCACGACTGTTACCATGCACGTAATTTTTTAGAAGCTGTTGGAGACCTGCATTGCAAATTTTAACCAATCTTTGGGGTCGGAGCTCTTAGTCGTACAAGCCCTATGTAGTGTAGTGTAGGCATAGCTGCTGAATGTAGTGTTGTTAAAGAGGCACAACCCGTATTACTGGGTTTCTTCGAGCAAAAAAGTTTTGTATGGTTTCGTGGATTGATTTACTATGCATCGTAGCGTTTCTACAGCCTCGTTTAGCACCTCTCGTCGGATGTTTGTTTACTGCTTGCTTCTATCTGATCTGCTGTGTAGCCCAATTCTTTCCAAGGTCTGTGCAGTCTGTGCTCCTGTTCTTTCCATATGCAGTTCTTTTTATTTTGTTGCAATTCGGGGTTTGATTTTCTCTGCACACGTGCACTTGCACTTCCTGGATTTGAGAATGTTATCGTCTTAATTTCAGTATTGTCTTCAGTTTTTTGTTGACTTCTGTTTAGATATTATTTTGTGTGGAACTCTTTTGTGATCGTGGTTAGGTGCGAGTGCTGAAAGGCAGCCAAGTGAAGCAAACATGTGCAAAGAAATCTTTAATGCAGCGGGCATTGTTTAGCATTTTGATTTGTGGTGGCCATGTTAATAAAAAGCATAATTGTTTCCTGTTGAGCTTTGGTGCAATGCTCAGTTTGGGAGTTTAGCGATTTTTGGATCCTTTGCTTTGACAACGAGCATTTTGAGGTTTTCCTGTGAATGGAGCTGTTTTCGGCATTTGCGCAGTTTGCTCGGATCCGCTCGATGTTGGACAAGAGACGAAACAGCCTGAGGGACGTGCGTCTCGATGTAGCTGTCTCAGTGATGGCGGCGTTTCTTGGAAGACACCTCGTGCGGACATTCGTGTGCAGTAGAAAAGATTGGAAATTACCCCACTCGAGTCTATATCCGATTTGTGCAATGATTTTTGGGTACTTTTGTTATAGACCTGTGCGTTTTTCTAAATGTCTCTTATCAGGGAAATACTACACTGGAATTTGCCTATTTCCCGAAATGTGCGGACGTGATTTTCGCAAAACTTGTTTTCAACAACCACCTTCACTTACAAGTGCAAGTGTTGACAGGACACAGATGGAAATTCTGTGACAAGTTATTAGTTTCTTTTGGCAGATTAACTGTTCAGTTATCAATTCCTGTTGGTAACAGATTAGCTATTCATATGGTATTTGACGGCGAGTTGTAATTTATATAGCGCCACTTCCAGAGACTCGTCAGAGGCGCTCCCGACCTAACACAATGAAACCATGATCGAACAGAATGGTCTTCTAAGCGCTTGCGGAAAAGAGGCAAAGAGAGGCCAAGGCGTTCATGTTGCAGGCTATTAGGCAACTTATTCCACAAGTGAATATCTGTACTATTGTAGGATCAATACTTCGACAGCATTACCTTGTGCAGTATTGTATACTTGCAGATTTGTTTTTAATGGCAGGAGGGACTTTTTTGTGTGACAAAGAAATTGGCCATCTTTCTATGGTGCCATGGGCTCATTAGTTTATACCTAATAAGCGTTTAGCACTGAATACCAATTTATTGTGCTAATTCATCACAGAAGGATCGGTCTGTTGTATTAAAACCATACCAGTCAAGAATGATAATCGACGTGTTTACTGCCAGTCGACTTTTTTGGTCGACGATAGGGTTTCGATAAGTCAATTTGATTTGAACTTAGTTGGGTTTTGTGCAAACACTAGTCCTGCATAAGTCATTTGTTGACGAGTTCACTAGTTTGCTTGCGAGAATTGCTTGCCGCATTCTCTTTTTTGCCAATTTTCTCTAGCTGTCTTGATTTTCCCTGACGTTGTCGTGTTATGCAAGTTGTTTTTGTAGCGCAACTGTTTTCTTGCCATGTAAAATTGCGGTTTCAATTCATTTCTGATTGCATTAAAGTTTAAACTTAAAAGATGTCGGCTGACGAGGTTTTAGTCAAACGTTTTTGTAATTTTTCTTACTCTTGTTAATGCTATTAGTGTATGAGGGGTTGTCCATAAAATACGTCAGGAGAAAATGACCGGTAACACCCCCTCGTTCTAGACTTTGCTTAAGAGTTATTCGTCTGGGAGATGAAGAAACATTCCTCCCTGTCTACACAAACTGAAAACCAACAAGTTATGAATATTCATATCTGCATTCATAGCAAATATTCATTATCTACAAAGGACAAGACAACACCAGAAATAAAATCGTCACAAACCAACGAAACCGATAAAAAAAGAGTTGATGAAACTGTCCAAGTATTACAACTTTATACATGTATCATGTTCAGGAGTCTACCATATATAAATGTACATGTATAAACTGCTACACTACTTGCCAATAATAATGTGTATATATAAATGTGCATATGTAAATTTATATAGGTATTTATATATGTATATATATACATACACACACATAGGAAACTTTATGTATGCAAATATGTTGACACATAATTTCTATTTACAGATTGTCATAGCACCTTATTTCGTATTTTTGTACAATTGAAACATGATCTAATGAACAGTATGTATTATGCTTCTGTACATATATTTATATTGTACCACACAATGTATGTCTATATATATATATATATATATATATATATATATATATATATATATATATATATATACACACACACATATATTTACATACATATATACATGTATACTTATATATACATATGAATAGAGGACCATCTGTGTATATGATCTGGAGATTGCCCCCTCGGATCAGGAGCTTGAAGGGGCCATAAGGGACCAGCCCTCAGCCTCGACATGGCATCAGAGTTTTAAACTGCTTCCCAGATTTAAGTACGATCTTGGTCAAAGGCCGTGAAATTCAGGCAAGGACCATTGAAAGAACTTCGAAAGAGGAGTCCGAATTCAACTTAGCACAAAACATCAAACGTCCTCCAAAAAGAAACAGATTATTATTATTTGTGCGTTAATTAGGCAACGTTATCTTAACCACAAAGCATAAATCAATGGTGCTGACCAATTGCGCCTCAACGACTTGCTCAAGGTTCCTAGATGGCAACCATCTCATGGAGAGTACGGGTTTAAGCCTCCTCCTCTGAGACGGTTATACTTTGTAGGGACCTTGAGCAAGTCCTTCACTCACAATTACTCAGCACCATCGATTGATGCTTGGTCATTAGATAGTGATGCTTAATAAATGCATAATAACAATAGGATCAGCCTGCAACAAAAGCGATTTGTGGGTGCAGACAGTGCAAAGGGAATGAGGGGAAGAAGGAAGAAGAAGGAAGAGGAAAAGGAAGTTAGGACGCCTTGTACTAGAGGTATTCGCACTGATGGCCGCAGCCGGTTGGGCATTCTCTGTGCTCGGTGAACCATTCCATCATGTGAACGATGTGACCCCCGTGGGCGCAGCCCTGACACCAGACGAACAGACCCTTCGTTGGCAGATGGCTGGAAAAAACAATAACCAACAGCTACGTAATACAATACAACTATTGCCCTCCTTGCAAAGTTCAGAAGAGCAGACACGATTGTACGTACACTAGAGAGGATCGATGGCGCTGAGTGAAGGACTTGCTAAAGGTCTCTACACAATGACTGCCTGAGTGGAGGCTCGAAGCACTCCATCTCTACGGCTACCATGCCCCACACTATCACCAAGGTACTCGGCACTACTCAAATGAAGGTGTCTCTACACGCACATGCACACACACATATATATGAATAATTAATGAAGGAGTCTAAATACACATGAATAATTAATGAATGGGTCTCTAGTTCACTAAATTGGTTAGCTTAGGCCAGTGCTTCCCAATCTTTTTAGGCTACGGAACCGTTTTGACTTTAAAATATTTGACGGAACCCCTACCTAAACAAAACACAATATGGTACAATATTTCTAAACAGTGATCCAGTTATGTATAGAGTTTAATCGATAAAATTGAGACTAGAAATTGTTTTAAATAAATTTAATTTTCCCACAGAACCGTTGTCTTCAACTCGGAATCTGATTTCCGAGTTGAAGACAATAATGCAACAACACTTCAAACAACACCTATCCAGTTGCTTCATGGAACCCTTGTCTTCCCCTCGCGAAACCCTAGGGTTCCGCGGAACCCACTTTGGGAAACACTGGCTTAGGCTGTTTATCATACAATTCCATGCTAGAGAGCGTGCAGATCACAGTTAGCCTTCCGCAGAGGTTTAAACTTTGAGCTAACCGGGTCGGTACACGGTGACCTAAAATAGCTTGGCACCCATTCAGACGAGTAGCGGTGGTGAAGGATCAGTTAACTCAAAAATGAGCAGGGTCGAGGCCATACGGTCGCTATATAAAAACGTGTACATTTACACAGATATATGAATAATTAATGAGGTGTCTCTACCAAATGCTGCAGATGTGGATGGAGTTGGTGCATTTCTCGCACATCCATTTGCTTTTGGCGAGGCTTCGCGTGCAACGTCGACAAGCCGTCTTAAATGACGTCGACATCTGCGTCAAGGCGACAACTGAACAGACGCTCGACAACTTGATGACTTCAGTCGCGATCGACCACAGCTCAAAATGACCCAACAATTCTGGACGAAACAAAAATAAATATCGCATTAACCTCATCATTGTAATTTATAACTTCTAAAGCACCAATGTCTAATGTACAAGGCATCACCGGATGATGCACAAAACTAAGCCATAATCAGTTCAACGTCCAGAAGATCAGTCCGTTCATTCCGGATGTTTATATAGCACCTCTTCAAGAAACCTACTCAGAGGCATAAAGACAGACAGAAAGTCTGTGGTGGATAACCAATTTGAAAAAGACAGGTCTTAAGTTAAGAATGAAATGACACAAGCAAGTGAGCAGAGAGGACAGATACAGGGAGAGAGAGACAGGGACAAGAAGCAGAAGAGACAGAAACAGAGAGAGAAAGAGAGACAGAGAGAGATGAAAAATACATGAAGAGAATTCCGAGATCTGTGTCCAGCAACCGATAAAGCTCATTCACCAAGACCAGTTCCAGTTTTATACATGACCAGAGAAACGCAATCGGATGATTTGTTCGACAAAAACCGCCGCACACTGTCTCTTTTAATGTGAGGCCTGGGTTACATGGCATATAACAGGGCACGTTTTGCAACGACTTCATGCTAATGAGTCCACAGTGTATAGGCTTGTATCGTTTGAGCTGGTTCCTTTTGCACTGTTCCAGCAAGCTTGGAAAGCTTCTCTACTAACTTTCCTACTGCAATTCTTCTCCTTCATGTTCTCAGCCCTAAGGCAGATTCAAACATCTGATTATGCCACTCCTATGGGCGCTCAGTTCCCAGTTTCTTCTTTAATCCAGCTGTATCCATCCACCATCATCCAGTCTAGCCGCATCTGTCTGGGTCAGCCTCTTGTCCTCCTCCCTGCCCTCAGTGACAGTTCTCACAAGTGAGTAATTGCAATTAAATAGCTTACGAACACCTCAATATGTTAAAATTATAATGAGGCCACTAGAGGAAATTACACAAACCAATGTAGGATGTAAACCATTGATCGAGAACGGCAGGGGCAAATGCCGGACGAATTCTATCGCCAAGCACGATAATTACCGACACGGCCGTCTGCACGTCATTCTGAAAAGCAAAAATAAAGGCAAGTCATGTTAGAACTTATGAAGAAATAAACCAGAATCATCAGTTTCCATCATCACCATCTTTGTTGTCGTCACTGTTTGCTATTGTTCATTGTCATCGTTATCACGACCATTACTGTCATGATTGTCAGTCATCATTTACTTATCATCCATCATCGTCCTGATCATAATCATCATATGCTCATCATAATCATCATTGTTCATCATCATCATCATTGGTTCATTATAATCATCATCATTGTCATCATTTGTTCGTTGTTATGAGAATTGTTCACTATCACCACTGTACATAGTCATCACTTCATTACTTAATAATTAGTTACTACCTTATCAGCATAGTAGTTAAGCATATCGATGACGACATCTTTGTAGTCGAAAGCTGGAATGGTTGAGCAAAATGGAGCGATGTTGAGTATTTCGTGCTTGATCGCTTCCTCGATGTCAACTCGCCGAGTCGTGAGTGTGCTGCTTGACTCGCTGTCGTCGTGAGTGCTGTTGTTGGCCGACCAAGTGTCGTGAGCAAACTGATTGAAGAAATTCGATCCAGTTGGATCGTCCAGCGCTTCGATCATTGTCGGAACGCCTTCCACCGGCAGTATCACGTTCTGTCATAGACAGAAAAAGGTAAAAAACGAAGGTAACATGCTTGTTTTCGTGTAATCGATTGTTATTACAATTTAGTCAACTGTTGTTACAATTTACAGCTGATTATTATTACAATTTAAAATCAATTGTTTTTAAAATTGATTACCGTTGACTGTCGTTATAATTTACCATCAATTGTTGTTATAATTTACTGTTGTCATAATTTACTGACAACTGTTATTACAATTTACAGTCAACTGATCTTTACAACTTCAGTATTGATTTTCACAATTTACAGTTGACTTTGTTACAATTAACAGTTGCTTGATTGCTACAATTTACAGTTGATTGATTGTTACAATTTATAGTTGATTGATTGTTACAATTTTCAGTTGATTGATTTTTACAATTTACAGTTGATTGATTGTTACAATTTAGTTGATTTCTGTTACAATTTACAGTTGATTGTCACAATTTACAGTCGAATGCTATTACAGTTTACAGTCAACTGTGTTGTGGTTTCTAGGTAACTGACATAAATTTTTTTAAATAATAATAATAAGAGTGTTGATTCAGTAACTGAATAATGAATCAATGAATTCAAAAACAGACGAACCTGTTTTTCTCGGCCGCTGTCGACCGAGTCGAAGTCGAATCCGTCAAAGTAGTTGTTCGTCTGCTCCAAGTCGAACAGGTTCTGATACTGACCAGATGTGGCATCCAGGAAGATGTCCTCTCCTCTGTCGCTCTCATCATCACTCATTCCTACACAAGGAACCAATGTACAGTGGGAACTCATTTACATGCCATTCTGCTTAATGCAAAATGGTGCTATGCCCCCACAGCTAACTTAACATATGATATTAACGACGAAAGTGTACAAAAAGCGACTAGGAAACCAATGCATGTTGTAGTTAAATTGTTAATATGCCGTATTGACAATTTTGACTTTGACTCAGTTAACAGCAGCCAGGAAAAACAGAAAAAAAACTTTTTTTGAAGACACCGATTCATTATTCAGTTACTTAATCAACATTATTATTTTTATTGTTTTATTACTGTTGTTATTATTGCGCCACTTCGAGCGGCGTTTTTATGTCAGATTATAATTTTGGTTAAGGCGACATTGAAGAACACAAGTGAAGTGCTAGTATTGAATTTGTAAGCATTATCCCTTTTTAAGCGAAACCTGGTTTAGCCGCTGCAACGTAAGGCATGCCCCCCAACGACCGTGCTAATGAATCAACACTGTGCTTTTGCATCGTTGAACCGTCACCGTGTATAACTTGCTGAATCTGAGGCATTCTATGTTGCTGTCCCAATGAATGAAAAAAAAAACATCTGGAAAATCAAAATCTTGCCATGTTGGGGCACAAGAAAAGTGCCACGTAAGGCAACAGCGTTGAAGCGCAGAATGAAAGAAAGTAAATAAAAAAGTAAAATATGAAAAGATTAATCATTGCTAAAGCATTGATGATATTCAGCTGCTTGCTTTTCCCTCACCAGCTGAAACCTCGGTCTTCTTGGCCTTACTGGTACCCTGGTTGGATATGCAGCTGTTGCGCTTGGACAACATTCCCCCCGTCTTCGAAGAAGTACCTGCGCCCCTTGACGACAAACCTTCAACAGAACAAATACAAGAAACTCTAGTCACTAAATCATCACCGACAACCAAACCCTACTTGCAATCATAATCTAATCTAATCTAATGACTTCTATAACGCTGTTATCATAATCCCCAAATCATCCATCATCCACCAATGGTCACTTCAAGTGAAAAATTATAGTAAAGAGCATGACTCGTTGAAGAAGCCAGATAGAATTCTGACAGGTCTGAGAAACCAGAAGTTAGGCCACAGCAGGTAGGCAAGTTAAACAAGATGACAGCAAGTTAGAAGAGATGATGGCAAGTTAAAAGAGATGATGGCAAGTTAAAAGAGATGACGGCAAGTTAAAAGAGATGACGGCAAGTTAAAAGAGATGACGGCAAATTAAAAGAGATGACAGCAAGTTAAAAGAGATGATGGCAAGTTAAAAGAGATGACAGCAAGTTAAGAGATGACGGCAAGTTAAAAGAGACAGCAAGTTAAGAGATGATAGCAAGCTGAAGCAGAATAGATAATCTTAACATTTTCATCATCGTTACAACAATGGTAACACCATTACAATGACATCAGCCCGTTAGCTTATCATTATCTTCATTACCGCAGTCACCATAACTTTATCGCCATCCTTATCGTCACTGGCATAATCGCTTTCATAATTATCTTCACTTATACCATCTTCATCATCTCGAAAAGCTGAAGAATTTTTCGCTGCACAGGAGCTATATAAATAATTAGGGTCGTGACACATGAATATGTCCTCACCCTCGAAGTCCTGCAACCAACCTTGACCGAGGCCAGCCTCGTCTGAAGAATTGCCGAGATTGGCTTCTGCAGATGAAGCTGAGATGCCATTGACAGGGTACATCAACTTCACCATCTGCCACACCTGAGCTATCTGTCAACCAATTTCACGCAAAGTTTCACATCAACCAAATTCACATTTCTTTCACATCCACCAATTTCACATTTCTTCCACATCAACCAATTTTACATTTCTTCCACATCAACCAATTAGACAGAAACAGAGAGAGAAAGAGAGACACAGACAGACAGACAGACAGACAGACGGAGACAAGTACTTAGAGAAACAAAGACAGAGATTGATTGATTGATTGATTGATTGATTGATTGATTGATTGGGTTTAACAACACTACAGCACAGGACTGGCTATTTCGGGCCTTGACATGGTTAATAATTCCACATCGTTTATAACAAAGACAGAGAGAGACAGAGACACACACAGAAACAACAAAGACAGGTAGAGAAACAAAGACAGAGACAGACAGAGACACACCAAAACAGACAGACAAACAGACAGAGAGAGGTAGAGAAACTAAGACAGAGAGAGACAGAGACATACACAGAAACAACAGAGACAGGCAGAGAAACAAAGACAGAGAGAGACAAAGACATGCACAAAAACAACAGAGACAGAGACAGGTAGAGAAAACAAGGACAGATATAGACAGAGACACACACAAAACAACAGAGACAGGTAGAGAAAGAGATAGAGACAGAGAGACAACAGTTCCTGTTATTACTAACATCCGGTTTGTTGAGTCGCAGAGCCACTTTGGCGTTGCTGTCGCAGAGGTCTGGCAGTGGTGCCCCACTCAGCCTGTAGCTCTTGGCCATCTCGGTCAAGTATTCCATCGACAAGACCTACGCACCAACGTCCTACATCCATAAAATAACATCCTAATCTAATCTAATGACTTCTATAGCGCCGTTATCGTAATGCCCAAGGCATCAGTCGATGGCGCTGAGCAGCTGCGAGCAAAGAACTTGCTCAAGGTCCATACACAGTAATCGACTCATGAGAGGAGGCTCGAACCCATGTTACAAGGTGAGCGCTCCAGTCTTGCAGTTATTCAATGAGATCGTCCGATTGCCTTTCTCTGGTCAAGTCTAAAACTGGAACTGGTCATGGTGAATGAGCTTTTCCGTTGCTGGTCCTAGATCTTAGAACTCTGTCCCTGTTTCTTGTCATCTCTCTCTGTCTCTGTCTCTCCCCCGGTATCTGTTCATTCTGCTCAGTCGTTCTCAACTTAGGCTTACCTCTTTCAAAGTGGTTATCTACCATAGGCCGCCGCTCTGTCGTACGAACTGATCTGCTGGATGTTGACTGATAATGGCTTAGTTTTGACATGCCATCGATTGATGTCCTGCGCATTAGACACCGGCAAAATAGAGTTACTGATTACAATTACAATGTTACAGATTGCATGACAGCTGGTTCCCGAATAGGGGTTGACCCCAATGAACCTACCCTGCTCTAATTTTAAAACATAGATCCTTCAACCCCTCTGACTTGACGCAGCGTTGGTGCACAGTGCTTAGCTTTTGAGTACCACTTTAGAAATTTGGAATTTACGATTACGATTACTTCAAAAGTTTTTCAATACACGACAGGAATTGTCACGTTCAAACCTCGTGAGCGTTGTTGAATACACAGAGGTTGCTGCGGTAACACAACCCGTCTTCCTCTGTGACTCGGTCCGAGTGCTTTCGGAAGACGAAGGGTAGATTCGAGTGGGCGAGCGGAGGAGATTTATCTGTAGAAAAACAAGTCTCGATAAAGAAATTTTCCACGAAAAATCTCCTACTGCACACCCAAACATTTCCCATTGCATGCCGAACATATCCACCATTAAGCACCCAAAATATCTTCTATGCCTGAAAACTCACATTAGACATCCACATATTCCACTTGGCACCCAAAACTCTCCCATTATGCACCCAAAAGTCTCCCATCATTCACCCCAATATATCCCACCATTCATCCTAAAATCTCCCATCATTTACCCCAAAATTTACTCATCATTCACCCTAAAATCTCCATAAAATTCACCCTAAAATCTTCCATCATTCACCCAAAAATTTCCCATCATTCACCCAAAAATCTCTCCTCACCCAGAAATTTCCAATAGTTCACCCCAAAATCTCCTATCATTCACTCAAAAATTTCCCATCACTCACCATAAAATCTCTTATTATTTCCGCCAAAATTTCCAATTACTACACAAAGTCTCCCTTGTTCACCCTAAGATCTCCCACACTTTCCCCTTAATATGACACAAGACATGTCTTCACCTTTAAGATTTTAACACGGGACAAAAAGAGGAGAAATTTAACACTGGATGTCCAGCTACTCACTGTCGACGTCGATAAGAATTCGGTTGCTGACAGCGTTGACTATGGTGCCTTTGACGCTGATGTTAATGGCAACCGGATTGCGGTCAAGCACCTGACCTTCGCTGTGGAGATTTCGACACAGCTGGCCATCCTTGCTCGTCGTGTAGAAGATCTGAGAATCGTTCGTCTTCCAGTAGATACCTGCCACACAATTGTATGTAATGACATAGGCGTAGACTCTGGGGGGTCAGCCGGGGCACGTGCCCCCCCAATAATTGAGGAGCCGGGGCAATGCCCCCCCAAAAATCGAGAGGAGAATCTCTTCAAATATTAAAATATTATGTTTCAATATATAAAAATTTCTTCAGAAACAGAAAATCAGAGACACAGAACTGAAATACTATCAGAAATTCATAACGAAAACAGATTTCTTTTTATCTTCAATATCTTCAATATGAAACAAATTTACATGTAAACAAAACGCCCCATTTCATACGCATTAACGTAAACCGGAGCCTCTGCTGACTGTCTAGACCAGAGGTGAAACAGTTTTTTCGGTATTTGGTCTTAAACAAAACCAAAAGAAAAAGAAAATCACAAAATTTGTGTTTTGTTTGTTTAAAAAATAAATTTCTTATTTTTGTAGAAGTTATTTTAATAACATTGAATTAATGATTTTTAATTTTCGGAAATCGCAATTGAATTAAACTGAGTTGGAGCTCTTGTTGATGCCATTTTCATGAAAATCTTAAAAAAATCTTAAAAATCTTAAAAACAACCAAAACAATAAAAACCATAAAAACGAAAAAAACCAACAACAGAATCAACTTTCATTTTGAAAAAACTTGTTTTTTTGGTCCAGACCCCATGCCCCCCCCAATATTTTTGACAAGTTTACGCCAGTGTGTAATGACATACATTACATTACATTGTAGAAATTATAATCTGATTGGCTGTAATGACCATCACATTACAATCTCATTACCTGTAATGACCACTATAATGCAACAATTACAATCCAATACCTGTAACAAGATTACACTACACAACAGCAACTACAATCACCAGTGACGACATAACAGCAATTACCATCCGATACCTGTAATGACCATAACACTACACACAGCCATCACAATCCAATTACCGGTACTCATAACATTACACAATAGCTTGCAACCCGTAACATTACACAATAGCTTGTAACCCATAACATTACAAAATAGCTCATAACCCATAACATTACACAATAGCTCGTAACCCATAACATTACACAATAGCTTGTAACCCATAACATTACACAATAGAGGCCATCCATATATTACGTACGCATGGAGGGGAGGGGTAACCGAAATGCATGTGCTTGCGAATGGGGGGTCTACTGATAATGTAAGTACGCAAATTGATTGGCCTTCAAGTGAGCTAGAGTTCAGTTTTTCCAGCTATCTGGTACTACAAGAGGAAGTAGGACTGTGGGAGAGGTGTCACTTGTGTGCCACCTTACCTCTGAACACTATTATTAAACTATCACACAACTCAACAGCGAGTCCATGGATTACTCATCCTTCAATCTGGCCTGAAGTGCAGACAGTCGCTGCCTGGACCTGTGTAACTGACACATTCTGCAGCTGGTCTTGGGGGGTGCGTCAACTGTACGTACGCAGGTGGGAGGGTGGAAAAAAGTACGCGTGCAAACAGGGAGGGGGAGAATTTCCCCGGATTTTTGTGTACGTAATATATAAATGGCCCATAGCTTGCAAACCATAACATTACACACTAGCTTGTAACCCATAACATTACACAATAGCTCGAAACCCATAACATTAAACAATAGCTCGTAACCCGTAACAATACACAATAGCTTGTAACCCGTAACAATACACAATAGCTTTGTAACCCGTAACATTACACAATAGCTTGTAACCTGTAATGATATCTTTGTGTCTGCCGAAGAAGACGGCTGGCATGAACGGTCGTCTGACGTCCCAGATGTTGACGCCGGACTCGACAAGCGATGCACAAGTCGCGATTTCGAATCTGTGCAATGGTCGCCATTTGGCGGAAGCTATGGATGAGATCGTACAGGCGGAGTAGGACATTGGTGAACGAGGCGCAAGAGATGCACTGAAGTCCCATACCTACAGCCAGGCAATCAGATCTGTCAATCAAACAGTCATCTGTCAATCAGTCAGTCGTCTGTCAACCAATCAGTTGTCTGTCGATCAAAAAACAGTCATCTGCCAATCAATGAATCGTCTCTTCATCGGTTAGTTGTCTGTTGGTCAATCCGTAGTCTGTCAATCAATGAGTTGTCAATCTAAACAGTCATCAGCAAATCAATGAGTTTTCTGTAAATCTGTCGTCTGTCAACCAGTCAGTCATCTCTTGATTCATCAATCAGTTGTCTGTTGATCAATCAGTCATCTGTCAATCAATCTGTCAATCAAATCAGCTCTGTGTCAAATCAAATCAGTCATTTTGTCAATCAAATCAGTCATCTGTCCATCAAGTCTGTCGATCAGTCATTCATCCATGCTAAATGATAAACCCCGCACAGTGACCGTCCAAGGGGAGGAAGCTCAAACCCATACTCTCTGCATTACAAGGTGAGCGCTCTAGCCACTCAGCCACCATGTCTCACCTTGATCGTTCGATCCCTGCCCCCGCTGGCCAGCCAGCGTTCCTCCGGATGCCAGTCGAGGGTGAAGCATGGACCTGTATGGCCCTGCAAGACAGCTTCACATCTGCCCGGGTTGCGAACATCCCAGATCTACACAAGAACAAGAAACAGATTCAAATCATCAAATGGTCACAAATGGTAATTGTAATCGCAGATTTATATAGCGCCACTTCAAGAGGACACCGAAACATCAGAGGCATTCCCGACCTAACACAATGAAACCACGATCGAAAAGAATGGTCTTCAAGCACTTGCAGAAAAGAGGCAAAGAGAGGCTGAGGAGTTATGTCACAAGTTGTTAGGCAGCTTGTTCCAAGACGATGGGCTGACCAAAGCTAAACTTCTGTGCTGTACTGCAGAAGTCCGGACCAGTGACACAACTAAGTCGCCACGCATTGCAGAGTGAAGAACTCTGCGGCCAGGGAAGGAAGACACTGAAACACAAAGATCCTTGTGGTAACATGGAGCACAACCTGCCAAGCAATAAAAATGCACTTTTCCATGGGTAACCAGTGCAGTTCCTCCCATATAAATTTTAACATCGTCTCGTTTACATGTTCTTTTAAAAGAAATTTAACACCGCCCCGGGGGCGAGTTGTGGGCATGCTTTAATGAGGTGTGGTTTAAATGGGTGTTCAGTAGTCTAGTGGTTAGCCTTCTGGACTGTCGACTGGGAGGTTGAAGGTTCAAATCCCCACCAGGACAGAAATTTATTTCAAGATTTCTGCTCCACCTGCGCCTCTTAGGCAACTCAGCTACGATGAGTACACTGACTGTACACTGTCGGTGAGACGACTGGCCACCAGTCTTCATATGCCGAGGCTAAGATAAATGAAGTTGCTAACACTTCATAGTTCACACCCATGGCTGCCTCAGGGCTCAAGGGACTGCTCTTCTTCTTCCTCTTTGTCTTCTAAATGGTGCCACTTCTAAGTGTCTAGATATAAACCGTTATGTATACATACATGTACTCAAGTAAAGTTGCTGTCCATGTAATAATTGTGTCTTAACATACATACCGGTTCAGATGACCTTTTTTTCACCTGGACAGAGTTCTGTTGTTGCTTACCTGAATGGCTTTAATGCTCACTCACCTGTTCAGGTATAAAGCAGTTTCAATGACCGGCTCACCTGGACAGTTCCGTTGTCGGATCCAGTTGCAAAGAGATGCGGAGAATGCGGTTCAAACTGAACGTCACGAACGCTGCTTTCACTCGTGCTTCCAAAGTTCAGCTTATGCTCCTTAGCACGGACATCCTACAAACCATCATCATCACCGTTATCATCATCGTCGTCGTCGTCATAATCGTCGTCATCATCATCATCGTCATCATCAGCACCTTAACATGGCAAAAGAAAGTTAAGATAAGACAAAGCACGACAACTCAAGGTAGGATCACGCAAGGTAAAATAAGGTAAGGTAGGGTGAGGCGAGGTAGGAAAGGGCAAGGAAAGGTAAGATAAGGTAACGTAAGATAAGGTCAGGTAATGTAAGGTACCTTAACATTAAACAAGGCAAGATAAAATAAGAAAAAAAGGAAGGTGTGGCATTTTAAGCCACTTAAGGCAAGGTAAGGCAAAGTGGAGGAAATGAGTTAACAAGAAAACTAATAAAACGCCTTTAAAGAATTTCTCAAAGAGCAATTCCATCAGATAATTAGGCTAACAAAGATTTCAAATAATCCATTAAATCGATGAAACCTACAAAGAGTTTGATCGAACCATCTTGCGACCCACTGAGAAGCAACGAAACGTCGGCCGGATGGAACACAACGCGATTAACGATCCGTTTGTTTTCGAGAAAAACGTGTGCTAAAATTCACATGATCAACTATAAAATCGCTCAAAATCAACACATGATCAATGAAGATTACTTAGGTCTTTGGAGTCACTTATTGCAAATCAACACATGATCATCGAAGACAAAATAAGTTTAAGGCAGTACTAGTACTTAATGTAAACCAACACAGTATTAAAGAATAAACGAACAACACATGATCTTTTACTTAATGTAAACCAACACAGTTTTAAAGAATAAACGAACAACACATGACCTTTAAGGATCACAAGATTATCACATGATCTTTAACGATGAGAAGATTAAAACACGATCTTAAAGGATCACAAGATTCACATGATTTTAAAGATTTCAAGATCAACGCATTTTCTCTAAGGATCACATGATTAACACATGATCTTTAAGGATTAAAAAGATTAACACATGATCTTTAAGGATCCCAAAATAAACACGATATATATCTTCCTCTCCTCTCCCCATGTCTCCCATCTCTCACTCTCACCTAGCTCTCTTTGGCTAAGAACAAAAAATTGAGCACTTTATTTCCCAAATAAATTGATAAATGGTGCCAGCATTTCATTTCAAGTGTACTGAAGAGATCAAAGATCACATACATATCTAAAACTTTCATTATGCCATATCATATGAAAATTTGTAAAGTGCAACTTCAAGGAAAAACTCATCAGTTCCCAACCTCACAAGAACCCTCATTCAAACAGAATGGACTTCAAGCGCTTGCAGAATAGAGGAGATAGACTGACTGGTTCACTTCTAGTTTTATGAGGAAGGTTGCTCCAGGCCACAGGACTGACGAAACCAAAGCCGTGCTGAGTTGCAGAGGAATGGGCCTGGGGGAAGAAGAACACCCTAGTCGGCCAAATGAAAGGACCTGCGGCCAGGAACAGACGAGGCAGAGACACATAGTGAGCCAAGATAAGATGAGGTGATACCCACCAAGCAGTTCTGCATGAAAGTTAAAATCTTAAATTCAATGCATTATATAAAGTCTTGACAATCAGACCAAATACAAGGCAAAACTGCTGTTTAACAAAGTGTCTCGGACACTACTGTGTAATATGCTAGTGCTACAGAAATCCATAGATTAAGCTTGATCTACATTACATTGACTGTAGCTCCAGTAACTCGCTTTCGGACTGTCTCCACAGTTGACGTCCCAGAGGACGATCGCCCCGTTCGGCGTGGCCGACGCTATCATCGTATCTATCAAACGAACACAGAAAAACCAAATGCCACAAAAAAACCAAAAGCTTTTAACAGATTAATTTATTCAGAAATAACATCAATAACACAAAACATGCTTGCTTACTTACTTTCTACAAACCAAGAAATGTTTCAGCTACATTACGTTAAATGATTAGCTAACAGCAACTACTTGGGTAAAGTAATAACAATTATTATTATTATTATTTTGGGTAGCGCTAGACATTTTCAGATTATGATATGGTGTACGGTATTATCCGATCAATAATTGGATCTTCTATATAAATTTGCAATTACCATTACCATTGCCAATCGTCACCTTGCTCCAGGGATTGAACCAAACACCTTGGCAATCGACGTAGCGGTACCTACCACTTAGCCACTTACCATCGAGATGCGACCATCCAACGTCATATGCGCTGTATGTCAGGTTCGACAGATTGGCCGCAGAGCGCAAATTCACAACCTCGACAAACTCTGGCTCTCGAACATCAAAAACCCTGAAAGCTGCATAACAACTTTACGAGATGTAGCAAATTAACATGTGACAATGCAAACAACAGAAAACACAAAACTTGGTTTTGTGTTCCTATTGTCAAATCTAAACAGTAGTTTGGTTAATCGATATATTATCTTTAGCTGTATTGAGTCATGCATGTATGTCTATATAATCGGCTCCTGTTGTAGTCTGTTTTGAATAATCGCTCTATAAACGTAATACATGTGCACCTGTCAGATGTATATAGAAAGGCTACTAACTTACATATTTACTTAACAGTACATTACATTCAAGAACAGCTCAGTTACACCATGTGTCTGGCACATTGCTGTTTGCACTCCACAGTGCCACACACACGTGTGTGCACACAGACATATGCGCGCACACACACACATTCTGAAAGGTAAAGCAAGCTGTCGTTAGCAGTGAGGAAATAACTCATCATTTGCTGGACTCTTCCTTCGTAGGCTGTCTCCGCATATTCCTGAATTTCCATCTTGGCTTTTAACCAGACTCACCCTGAAATTTGGCATGCACACCAACTGCTTAGTAGCAAACATCGACAGTGGCACTATAGAAGTTCACTGTTATTATTACTACAACTATTATTATTAATTCATATTACTATTATAATTATAATTATCATTCTTATTATTGTTATTATTATTATTATTATTACTATTATTATTATTATTATTA
The DNA here is from genome assembly GCA_963556255.1 of Allolobophora icterica. NCBI lineage: Eukaryota > Metazoa > Annelida > Clitellata > Crassiclitellata > Lumbricidae > Allolobophora > Allolobophora icterica. Next base: position 49,651,075 of record OY744607.1, on the reverse strand, counting down.
TTATTATTATTATTATTATCATCATTATTATTATTATTATTACTATTATTATGGCCACCTACCATTTCTTCCTCCAACCACCAGATGGCTGCAGGTGGCATTTCCGGCTAAGCAGTTAAGTTGACCCTCTAGTTCTATCGCTGTTGCCCAGCGACTGTCGAGTCCTAATGAACAAAAGAAAATGTTAAAATTGTGGTAATCATCACATTAAACATTCAGTTGCAGCATGCCTAAATACACCGGCTTCTCCTTACAACACGTTTTGTTTTATCACAAATTCTGATATAACATACTCTGGAACACAGATAGAAAATTTAGCTTAACTTGATAAAACTACCTCATTATGATAAAATCTTGTTAAAAGGCAGTTCTAAACATGGCTCCCAAAGACCATGGTGCAAGGATATTTCAGTGTACATGTGTATTCCTTAGTAAAATGCAGGATCCAGAAAATGCAAGTCTGTCTGAAGACAAAATGCTCTAGTACTGCTTTCCCTCTCAATTACCTCAGGACTTTTACTCAAGCCAAAAATAAAACTACACCAGGGCGCGCCAGGGCAAATGCCCTGGTAAAAAAGCCTTTGCCCTGGTCGATGCCCTGCCAGAATTTTTGCCCTGTCCAGAATTTGTTCGGGCATATTTGTTATATCCTGAGATATAAATTCACTTAATTTATTGAAATGTTAAAATTTGCTTTACAAATGTTAAAAAGCGTTCAGCGTTCGAGGGTCTTCGCCCATTTGACCTTCTGACTATAGACAACTATAATAGTGCTGGGGGATTTATGGCAAGCACAGTAGCACGATCTTATATGGTCACCATTTAAGCTCGCGTTACCGTGCTTTCCATAAATCGCTCTCTGCACTGGTTACTTGTATGACTGCCCTGGCTATGCTCTGGTCACAAAAAATGTCTGGCACCGCCACTGCAGTTAACATGAACATCATAACTCCAAGGAACTAGCACTGGCCTTGAAGAGCCGGCTTTAGAAGAATGGTCCTGTAGGTCAGCCTCGGCCTTTGATTTACCATGTCGGCCTTGGTCCATTATTTGGTCTTAACTTCCACCGCTGAACCAACACACAGTTCTTTCCACAATGTTTGAATTTCGCCCGGTAACCATTCTGCTTTTAAATAATAGTTGCCAACTTCACCAACTGCGAAATTTTAGCATAGCTGCTGTTTTGAATCCAAAACTTTTGTAAACTTGCTATTATTATTATTATTATTATTATTAACTTGCGCATAATACATGCGCTCTCTATGCGCTCTATGTACCAATGGGATATTGTGCTGTTGTCTTCTGGCCTAAAGCTTTGACTTTATGCAAGTTTACCTTTGGTTGGTTGTGTTTGGTGAATTTTAGACATGGTGTCAGAGCCGCTAATTTGATGCAAAATAAGTTTCTTCATTTTATTTGCGAAAACATCATCTCCCGACGCATCAAACTAAACACAACACTGCCCTCACATACGACCATGATCAAATTTTATAGCGCTATTGCTTCAGCTGCCGTCATAGAGATCATTCCAACAAATAATATTTATGATCATCGTTAGGGTATATGCCTATACGCGGGTAGGCCTATACAGCGTGTACTCACCTCTAGATACTGTATAATCACTCACAAACTATTTTTAGTATACTCAGTGGCGTCTATCTTGTTTGACTTTTAATATACTCAGTGGCGGCTATCTTGTTTGAAAGGTGGGGGACACTTTTTAAATGATCTGGTCAAAAAAGAGTTTTGAACTGATCTGGACAAAAAGAGTTTAAAAAAATTGTCGTGCTCACGCGCGATAAAATTTGTTGACTTTTTTGGTGTTTCTTCAAAATTTGTGGGGACAAATTTATGAAGTGTCCCCCACTGTTAAAGGTTGGGGTCTTGTCCCCCCCTCTTCGACCCCGAGATCGCCGCCCATGAGTATACTCACCTCTGGAAAGCGTTTACGTATACTCACCTGCAGAACGTAAGCCTATAGATATATACTTTGACATATTTTTTTAATAGTGTAGACTTATATAACTATAGACTATAACTTAAACAAAATTTCAGCTTGAAACTTAATTATTTCTGTTTGCATTACCTGGATGCGAAAAACACATTAATTTATCAATAAATGTTAGCATAGCTGATGCATCAGAAATTGAGGAATTCCGTCATTTCAATAGCTTAAACGCTGACCAAATCGTTTCCATTATTTCAAAATATTTTCTTGCTTGGGAGGAGGAGGAGAAGGAGGAGGAGGAAGAGGAAGAGGAGGAGGAGGAGGAGGAGGGGAGGCACATCTGCCTCAGTGTTTCGGAAAACTAACCTGTAGCGTGCACTCGCCTCTTATTTTATCACTACAGCCCTGCTCGTTGCCAAAGATATATAAATAGCTCTATTTTATTATAATCTGCGTTCGTTTCCTTCACTTCGGCCTTGAATCGACAACGGACGAATCCATGCAAGGTCCTGGCCACGGGACTGGCAATTTTTGCTTTCTAGTAGGCCTATGCAACGATGCCAGATACAAAAAGTGGGCGATAGAATTGTTCTGGCGAGTTTAGATTAGCCTGCTTCAAGTACAAAACAAAGGGCAGCTGTAATTTCTATCATAATCGTAAACTCCAAATTTCTAAAGCGCCACTCGAAAGCTAAGAGCAGGGACCAGCCAACTCTGAGATGATCGCATGGGATGCATTGGTTGAGTCAAGTTGGAATGACTCTTTGTAAAAAAAAGGACGGATTGATATATAAGTGACCATCGATTGGTGTCTTTTGCGTAATTATAACGGTGCTATAAAAGTCATTAGATTAGTGTACAGTAAAGTAAGTAAGTATATCCTTTACTGAACCTACTGCAAACCGTACTTTGATGTACATGAGTTTCATCGAAAGTTTTAATAAGTGTAGGCCCTATATAGATAATGTCTATTAATAGACTAGCTGTAACCCGTGAAAAATCACCGTAAATTTATTTTAGAAACTTTAATGTGGTTGAGATCAAAAATCGAAAAAATACGGAAGCTGACTGTAACCCGTCCGTTGCTCCTATGTTTCTAAGTCACAGCTCCATCTATCGAATGATAATGAACCAATGTCTGATAGATGTCGGCCATCTATCGAATGATAATGAAGTAGAAGTTACGTTCATCCGTTATTATGCTGGTTGATAGAGGCTTTGGGGTATAATTTGAAAATTGGCATTTGAATATATTTGTAATAAATATTATATTCGAGATCACAAATGAATCCAAATTTTACAGCATCATAAATTCGCAATGACAAAGGCGTTATCAACTTTTCTTGAATAACTACGTTTTAAAACCATACCTATTGGCGTAAGCGCCGTGGCCGATTGCCCTTGTCTCTCGCCAGCCGAGTTGCGGACCTGAGTTCGCGCCCCGCTGGCGACACACATGATTTTTTTTCCATCTTAAAATTTTCTAAATATGTTAAAAGACTTAAATTCTTTAAAAAAAACAACGCTACGGACCGTCTGTGGGACGCAGGGGCGTGACTTTCGTCTAAAAAGTGGAGGTACCAATTTCTTACATACACGAAGCAAGGCGGAGACTGCGATCTCTGGGAAGGCACACATTTCAGTGGCGGCGATCTTCTTTCACAGGTGGGGGGACAACTACTGGGACAAAGTCGACCATGGCCTGCTTCGTGACCTTTTTGGGAATTCTTTTTGGGAATTCAGGCCCTAAAAATTTTGATGACCATTCTTTTAAGAATTCATCTCCGAGAAATCTGATGACCTTTGTTTAGGCGTTCATCTCCCAATGACTGTAGACTAGGGTATATGCCTATACGCGGGTAGGCCTATACAGCGTGTACTCACCTCTAGATACTGTATAATCACTCACAAACTATTTTTAGTATACTCAGTGGCGTCTATCTTGTTTGACTTTTAATATACTCAGTGGCGGCTATCTTGTTTGAAAGGTGGGGGACACTTTTTAAATGATCTGGTCAAAAAAGAGTTTTGAACTGATCTGGACAAAAAGAGTTTAAAAAAATTGTCGTGCTCACGCGCGATAAAATTTGTTGACTTTTTTGGTGTTTCTTCAAAATTTGTGGGGACAAATTTATGAAGTGTCCCCCACTGTTAAAGGTTGGGGTCTTGTCCCCCCCTCCTCGACCCCGAGATCGCCGCCCATGAGTATACTCACCTCTGGAAAGCGTTTACGTATACTCACCTGCAGAACGTAAGCCTATAGATATATACTTTGACATATTTTTTTAATAGTGTAGAGTGTAGACTATAACTTAAACAAAATTTCAGCTTGAAACTTAATTATTTCTGTTTGCATTACCTGGATGCGAAAAACACATTAATTTATCAATAAATGTTAGCATAGCTGATGCATCAGAAATTGAGGAATTCCGTCATTTCAATAGCTTAAACGCTGACCAAATCGTTTCCATTACTTCAAAATATTTTCTTGCTTGGGAGGAGGAGGAGAAGGAGGAGGAGGAAGAGGAAGAGGAGGAGGAGGAGAAGGAGGAGGGGGACCCCGGGGAGGCACATCTGCCTCAGTGTTTCGGAAAACTAACCTGTAGCGTGCACTCGCCTCTTATTTTATCACTACAGCCCTGCTCGTTGCCAAAGATATATAAATAGCTCTATTTTATTATAATCTGCGTTCGTTTCCTTCACTTCGGCCTTGAATCGACAACGGACGAATCCAAGGTCCTGGCCACGGGACTGGCAATTTTTACTTTCTAGTATGCAACGATGCCAGATACAAAAAGTGGGCGATAGAATTGTTCTGGCGAGTTTAGATTAGCCTGCTTCAAGTACAAAACAAAGGGCAGCTGTAATTTCTATCATAATCGTAAACTCCAAATTTCTAAAGCGCCACTCGAAAGCTAAGAGCAGGGACCAGCCAACTCTGAGATGATCGCATGGGATGCATTGGTTGAGTCAAGTTGGAATGACTCTTTGTAAAAAAAAGGACGGATTGATATATAAGTGACCATCGATTGGTGTCTTTTGCGTAATTATAACGGTGCTATGAAAGTCATTAGATTAGTGTACAGTAAAGGCGAGGGCAATGCTGCTAGACTGGATGATGACAAAAGAAGAAGGATACAGTGGACTGAAGAGAAGAGCACAAGACAGAGAACGATGGCGTCATTGGTCATACGAACCTGCCAATGGGCAGAGAACATAAAGAAGAAGAACAGTAAAGTAAGTAAGTATATCCTTTACTGAACCTACTGCAAACCGTACTTTGATGTACATGAGTTTCATCGAAAGTTTTAATAAGTGTAGGCCCTATATAGATAATGTCTATTAATAGACTAGCTGTAACCCGTGAAAAATCACCGTAAATTTATTTTAGAAACTTTAATGTGGTTGAGATCAAAAATCGAAAAAATACGGAAGCTGACTGTAACCCGTCCGTTGCTCCTATGTTTCTAAGTCACAGCTCCATCTATCGAATGATAATGAACCATGTCTGATAGATGTCCGCCATCTATCGAATGATAATGAAGTAGAAGTTACGTTCATCCGTTATTATGCTGGTTGATAGAGGCTTTGGGGTATAATTTGAAAATTGGCATTTGAATATATTTGTAATAAATATTATATTCGAGATCACAAATGAATCCAAATTTTACAGCATCATAAATTCGCAATGACAAAGGCGTTATCAACTTTTCTTGAATAACTACGTTTTAAAACCATACCTATTGGCGTAAGCGCCGTGGCCGATTGCCCTTGTCTCTCGCCAGCCGAGTTGCGGACCTGAGTTCGCGCCCCGCTGGCGAAACACATGATTTTTTTTCCATCTTAAAATTTTCTAAATATGTTAAAAGACTTAAATTCTTTAAAAAAAACAACGCTACGGACCGTCTGTGGGACGCAGGGGCGTGACTTTCGTCTAAAAAGTGGAGGTACCAATTTCTTACATACACGAAGCAAGGCGGAGACTGCGATCTCTGGGAAGGCACAAATTTCAGTGGCGGCGATCTTCTTTCACAGGTGGGGGGACAACTACTGGGACAAAGTCGACCATGGCCTGCTTCGTGACCTGTTTGGGAATTCTTTTTGGGAATTCAGGCCCTAAAAATTTTGATGACCATTCTTTTAAGAATTCATCTCCGAGAAATCTGATGACCTTTGTTTAGGCGTTCATCTCCCAATGACTGTAGACTAGGGTATATGCCTATACGCGGGTAGGCCTATACAGCGTGTACTCACCTCTAGATACTGTATAATCACTCACAAACTATTTTTAGTATACTCAGTGGCGTCTATCTTGTTTGACTTTTAATATACTCAGTGGCGGCTATCTTGTTTGAAAGGTGGGGGACACTTTTTAAATGATCTGGTCAAAAAAGAGTTTTGAACTGATCTGGACAAAAAGAGTTTAAAAAAATTGTCGTGCTCACGCGCGATAAAATTTGTTGACTTTTTTGGTGTTTCTTCAAAATTTGTGGGGACAAATTTATGAAGTGTCCCCCACTGTTAAAGGTTGGGGTCTTGTCCCCCCCTCTTCGACCCCGAGATCGCCGCCCATGAGTATACTCACCTCTGGAAAGCGTTTACGTATACTCACCTGCAGAACGTAAGCCTATAGATATATACTTTGACATATTTTTTTAATAGTGTAGACTTATATAACTATAGACTATAACTTAAACAAAATTTCAGCTTGAAACTTAATTATTTCTGTTTGCATTACCTGGATGCGAAAAACACATTAATTTATCAATAAATGTTAGCATAGCTGATGCATCAGAAATTGAGGAATTCCGTCATTTCAATAGCTTAAACGCTGACCAAATCGTTTCCATTATTTCAAAATATTTTCTTGCTTGGGAGGAGGAGGAGAAGGAGGAGGAGGAAGAGGAAGAGGAAGAGGAAGAGGAAGAGGAGGAGGAGGAGGAGGAGGAGGAGGAGGGAGGCACATCTGTCTCAGTGTTTCGGAAAACTAACCTGTAGCGTGCACTCGCCTCTTATTTTATCACTACAGCCCTGCTCGTTGCCAAAGATATATAAATAGCTCTATTTTATTATAATCTGCGTTCGTTTCCTTCACTTCGGCCTTGAATCGACAACGGACGAATCCAAGGTCCTGGCCACGGGACTGGCAATTTTTACTTTCTAGTATGCAACGATGCCAGATACAAAAAGTGGGCGATAGAATTGTTCTGGCGAGTTTAGATTAGCCTGCTTCAAGTACAAAACAAAGGGCAGCTGTAATTTCTATCATAATCGTAAACTCCAAATTTCTAAAGCGCCACTCGAAAGCTAAGAGCAGGGACCCGCCAACTCTGAGATGATCGCATGGGATGCATTGGTTGAGTCAAGTTGGAATGACTCTTTGTAAAAAAAGGACGGATTGATATATAAGTGACCATCGATTGGTGTCTTTTGCGTAATTATAACGGTGCTATGAAAGTCATTAGATTAGTGTACAGTAAAGTAAGTAAGTATATCCTTTACTGAACCTACTGCAAACCGTACTTTGATGTACATGAGTTTCATCGAAAGTTTTAATAAGTGTAGGCCCTATATAGATAATGTCTATTAATAGACTAGCTGTAACCCGTGAAAAATCACCGTAAATTTATTTTAGAAACTTTAATGTGGTTGAGATCAAAAATCGAAAAAATACGGAAGCTGACTGTAACCCGTCCGTTGCTCCTATGTTTCTAAGTCACAGCTCCATCTATCGAATGATAATGAACCAATGTCTGATAGATGTCGGCCATCTATCGAATGATAATGAAGTAGAAGTTACGTTCATCCGTTATTATGCTGGTTGATAGAGGCTTTGGGGTATAATTTGAAAATTGGCATTTGAATATATTTGTAATAAATATTATATTCGAGATCACAAATGAATCCAAATTTTACAGCATCATAAATTCGCAATGACAAAGGCGTTATCAACTTTTCTTGAATAACTACGTTTTAAAACCATACCTATTGGCGTAAGCGCCGTGGCCGATTGCCCTTGTCTCTCGCCAGCCGAGTTGCGGACCTGAGTTCGCGCCCCGCTGGCGACACACATGATTTTTTTTCCATCTTAAAATTTTCTAAATATGTTAAAAGACTTAAATTCTTTAAAAAAAAACAACGCTACGGACCGTCTGTGGGACGCAGGGGCGTGACTTTCGTCTAAAAAGTGGGGGTACCAATTTCTTACATACACGAAGCAAGGCGGAGACTGCGATCTCTGGGAAGGCACAAATTTCAGTGGCGGCGATCTTGTTTCACAGGTGGGGGGACAACTACTGGGACAAAGTCGACCATGGCCTGCTTCGTGACCTTTTTGAAAATTCTTTTTGGGAATTCAGGCCCTAAAAATTTTGATGACCATTCTTTTAGGAATTCATCTCCGAGAAATCTGATGACCTTTGTTTAGGCATTCATCTCCCAATGACTGTAGACTAGAGTATATGCCTATACGCGGGTAGGCCTATACAGCGTGTACTCACCTCTAGATACTGTATAATCACGCACAATTTAACTATTTTTAGTATACTTAGTGGCGGCTATCTTGTTTCACTTTTAGTATACTCAGTGGCGGCTATCTTGTTTGAAAGGTGGGGGACACTTTTTAAATGATCTGGTCAAAAAAGAGTTTTGAACTGATCTGGACAAAAAGAGTGTTAAAAAATTTTCGTGCTCACGCGCGATAAAATTTCTTGACTTTTTTGGTGTTTCTTCAAAATTTGTGGGGACAAATTTATGGCGTGTCCCCCACTGTTAAAGGTTTGGTTCTTGCCCCCCCTCCTCGACCCCGTGATCGCCGCCCATGAGTATACTCACCTCTGGAAAGCGCTTACGTATACTCACCTGCAGAACGTAAGCCTATAGATATATAGGCCCTACTTTGACATATTTTTTTAATAGTGTAGAGTGTAGAGTGAATAGAGAACAAATGCGCTCATACTTTTACGCTTATATCACAGAATAGATATATTCTGTGCTTATATACATATTGTTAGGGATATTTTAATTCTTTTGCACTCGTAGGCCTATAATTATTGAAAGGCCCGATATATAGCCTATACATTACACATTTTAATAGTCATTTTGGATATTAATTTCTCCGTTCAAGGCTTCGCTATAGATAGGGCCTACGAATAATAATACAATTGAAAACAATTGAAAAGCTTGACTGTAATAGGCCTAGATGATCAGATTCTTTGCTGTCAGGGTCGTGAAATTATAAAAATGTGTGGCACAAAACAAATATGGATTGTGTATTTGAAACAAGATACCGATATATTTTTTATTGTATAGCCAATTATAATAAGACTAAGTCCACAAATGAGACGCTATTATAAAGTTATACATTTTTTTCCGATTTGCGATAGGCCTAGTAATGTTTCACGTTCGAAATAGTGAAGAAACATAATTTTCATTTACAAGCAGTGTATGCTAAATGACAGCACAGTATAAATAATTAGGCCCTAATTGTAATTGTTTGTACTGTGATGACAGCTTTCTACAACTGAAATTCAATTGCCGTTTAGTTTTTTTTATTTCTATACAGATGTATGATACAGACGAACCTGGGCCGAACTTTTGATCTGGACCCCTAGTCGGCAGGATATAAAAAAAAACCTAGAAGTAATTTGTGACAAGCCAGTTTTATGGATTTTAGTTAGGTAATAACATGCAGGAAGACATACTAAAACCTGCAAGGTGTACCTTGTTAGCAAAATAAGATATAGCCCAAAATAGCCCAAAAATAGCCCACTTGTGAAAATGACACATTTAAGGCTGTATCTCTGTGCAAAGTTGGCATATTTGCATGATCTTGGTGTCTATTTCTATATTTATAGGGTCAGGCAACCGAATGGTAATGGAATTAGTATGCTGGACCTTATGGTTTACAAAATCGACATGGTATGAACATAAAAAAAATGGAAAATATTGGTGATTCCATGGCAAATCAACCAAATTTGCAACTAAGATTGACATGACCAACTCAGATTTACATGAAATTTTGCCCACTTGTTGGGTCACATAAGACATGTATAAACCCTGAAAAAAATGTTTTTGGGTCAATTACACTTCAAGATAAAGGCCGGTGAACTTTGACCTGACCCGCTCGACCTCGCAACTTTGGCGCCTGTATCTCAGCTTATATGAGAGCTAGGAAGGTGTTCTTGGTGTCATTCTTCAGCTCTTTTCATTAGCTATTTGGGTAGATTAAGCAAGACTGTTTAAAAGTTTAGCACTGAAACCATATTTCACAACTGAGATCTTTAACCTTGACCTTGACCCTTTTCGAGTTTCTTTAAATCTGAAAAAATTCACACTTCTACACTGAACATTCTCAGAAGAAACCAGAATGGGATCTCTAATGGTTTTTTACTACAAACTTTAGTCTAGATGGGTATATGTCAATTTTTAGGAAATCTGTTTTCTGCCAAATTCGTATCTATAGCATCCCTTGAAGATATCTACTCTCTACATTACAGCGAAAAAGTTCACATTTTCACTGTCCTTCCAAAGTGTGGACAGTCAAGAAGGTAATCTATGCCCTTAAACTGATGAAAACCTTCTTCCAAATTACTGTGCATGCTGCCTAATAGTGCTCCCTCATTTGAATGAAGCTTTTCATCAGTTTACGGAAAAAACCTCTGACATGACACCACCATACAACTGTTTTAGGTTAACAACATTGGCTTGACTCAAAGCACTGTACTCATCAGAATCACCAATTATCAAGCCCTGCATAAGCATGACATGCAAAGCAGAATCCATCATCAAGTGCCCATGGACTGCACAATTATATGCTTTCCCTGCTAGCATGTGAACAACCGTGTTAAGACCATAGCAACTTTCCAAAACCTCAGCAATGCCAGAACCTGCCATGACTGAGCCTATACTACTAAGATAGCTCATGATAATATGCACCCACCAAGCCTGCAAACTATGTTCAGTTTGTGGGATTCAATGACCTCCACAGACTTGATAAACAGCAGTTGATCAAAAGCAACACATTGTGTGACAACTCGGCTGCTTGATCAGCCACAAAAGACAAAGAAGACAGGATACAAGACTTGTTGCCTGGGTTCAGATCAACGATGAGCACCATACGAATAACTACTGGTGACTGACACTCACCCATGTTTAAATTTGCATGACGCCACCCAAATTAGGACTTGGTTCAGGTTTTTCATGAAAAAACCAAACACTGTGACAAACAAGATCATGGTCTGTTGACATTGGCAATGTGTGCAGGTGTTGCAGTTCAACAAATGGTTTGAAAACAATTTGAGACAATACCGGTATATTTGGAGGGTATGATGCAAAATCTTAATTCCCTGTCCAGCACAAGGTTCCCAACACTCACCCTAGGTATTCTTTTAATCAGAACCTCACTGAAAGCACCATCATTTGATTTGTCCAAACCAACTTCAGTGGATTCGTCATACAGTGGAAGTAAATCACCACAGTCTACATCCACTGACCTGTCTCCCACTGACATTGATATGATGCCCATATCATGAAACGTGTCAGTGCCATCCAGTGTCACCACATCGCGACCAACATTGTCGCTGACCACTGCGTGAATGTTCCTGGATCACAAGGTGGCAGATCATTTCCTTATAAGTGGCAAGGATAAATTGCGCCTTGAACAATTCCTGAACAAACTCAAACGATTTGGATATGTTCAAGCTATCTCTCCCTCCATAGCTGAGCTTGTGCTCAAAGCCGAAATGGCCTTATTTAAAGCAGCTTTACTCAATGAAAATCACTCAATTAGATGTTTATTCCCAACCAACCATATTACTCCTTACTCCCTAAGAAATCGTCCTCACAATTTTAATCTACCAGATAAAGACTCTCGAAACTTCATATCTAGAATGTTATTTTCTAACTCTTACTAAGCTATTATTAACAATTAACAATTTTAATTCACTTCCTTGTACACCTACAGCGTTATATCTGTTGTTTCATTAAACGAATATAAACATAAACATAAACATCTGGAATCCACAGTTTAGCCAAACTTCTGTCATGTAAGCAGGTAATTTTTGTGGTCAAACTGTGCCTCATGTATGCTACCTCGCAATAGTTTTGCAGCAGCTGCAGCTATCTGTTCCTTCTCCTTCTCAGTGTCTGCATCCCTCTCACTGTCCCACTTGTCACTGATGATACGCGATGCTATACTTCTGAAGCATATCACATCCTTGTGCGCACAAATACCAGAAACCATATCTCCTCACCATAATGCAGCTTCAGCAATTCCTTCAAATGCTTCACAGAATATACATCATATGGTTTATCTTTCAATCTTCTCCTCTCTTCCTGAACCCAGACAACTGTGTACAATTCACCAAAGTTTGCCTCCATTGACTAACTGTCTGAAATATTTGCAACATATCCTTATTTGGTTGCAGGCCACGATCTGTCTTCTTAGCATAATCCTGCTTAACTGATGACTTCAGCTTTCCACTACTGAAATGTGTGTGACACTTTATGTGATATCATGCTTCTGCAGCAAAAGCATCATCATGTGTTTTTTACACGTCCAACCACCTCAAAACTTCAACCATCCTTGCACTTCTTACAGCTGACAGCTCTCTCAATTGTCGCAAAGAAAGCTTTTGTTTCTGCAACACATATCTTATCAGCCAGTTGCTTAGGATTCTTATGATCAATAGCAACAAAATGGGCGTGGTCAAACTGTGGTAAACCCAGCATCAATAGTTATATGCGGTTATAGAGGGTCGCACATAAGCAAATGTATTTATAGGCTTTTATGCCCGTTCTGAATAACTCGATTTGGGTCTGATCTACTAAAAAATTTTAATTGATCAACCAAGTTCCATCTTAGAGTATCTATGATACTGTACATTGGCGTCCCTAATTAAGCGGGGCATTTGTTCTTTTATTGCATATTGTGTTATTGCCTGATTTTCTTCATTGATTGCTTTTTAACAATAAACTGAATGGAATGGAAATTGTGAAAGCATGTTAACGTGGATAGCCACCGACTGGCAGGATTCATGAACCTTAACGATGCCTGGATTGCAAGCCATGTATCGAGTCAAATCGCTATTACCCCTCCGAATGCTAGCATTTAAGAAGGCTTTCCTTCCTCTTGACTGTTTAACTGTAGTTAGGTTCAAATTGCTAGTCGAAGGACTAGCAACAGAACGGCAAATAATGCAATTATTTTTCGCAGAACTCCGCCGAATCTGCCATATTCGCCATTATCGCTCAACTAAATTTAATTGCAACGAAAGTGTTACACAACGTTAAAAGGTTAAATAACCTGAAAAAATCGAAGCAATCCCTAACAATAACGTGAAATTCAATGCTTAATTAACTTAAAACTCATTTGAAACAAGTAAATTTCACGAAATTCAGTAATAAAATTGCAATAAACATGCAACCAAAGACAGCAAATATCAAAAAGTGAGTATGTGGCAAGGCATTTATTTCGCTAAGTGTTGACCACATTCAATTGCAAATTTCACAAATTGCTATTGTTAGGTTCACTGCAGGTTTTTATGGGAATGAGCCCAAAGCCTACTTAACACATTGCCATAAAAAGCGCTTTGTCACAAATTAGTTCTAGGTTTTAAATTTTCGGCTTTAATTCTGGCCGACTACCCTAGAAATCGGACTTGAAATTCTTTTGGACTACTCTTTGGAAAACCCCCCTCTGATTTGATTTGGCTTTTTGGAATCTGGACTCTGACTTCTCTTAGATTACTCTCTGGAAACACCCTCTGATTTGACGTAGCGCTCGTGAATAGGCTGGTGCCCTGCGCTTGACCTACCGGTTGCGCTTGAGAAATTTGGAGATTACGATTACGATTACGATTACGATTACGAAAAGCAAATTGCTGTTGACCGTCCGTTCTATGTTATCTGTACGTCTATGGCAGGGCATAAACAACGATACCGTCTGATTAATAATGATAATAATAATTTAAATAGCGATTGCGCCCAGTCTAAACATCGTTTGAGCGTGAAATTGAAATGCGACAAATAACTCGACTACAGAGTTCTTAGGATTATTAGGGTTTAGTCGGGTAGTCATGACGGACCTGGCAGGCGATCAGTAAGTCCTCCTCAGCTGGTTAGCGTTGTCTGTGCGGTCGTCAATGGCATTGTACGCGGCGACATACCAGTGCGTCGCAATTTTAAACAGTTACATTTCGTAACTTTTAATTTGAAGTAAGCCGGTTTCCACGTTATGAAGCAAATCGTGGAGCTAAATAAGCAATTTAAGATAAGCGTACTAAATAGATTTCTACTCGTGAATGATTTCTAATAGTAACTTCTAATTAATTTGTCTGCAGCTTTCCCGCCAGACAATAGAAAAACAATCTTTAGTGGCGTATGCAGGCATTTGATGTTTCCTGATTACAGACTGCAGGAAAAAGGAATTAAAAAATTAATCCGCATATAAACGGGGTCAAACCTAGCAATCGGAAACGCCTGTGAATAAGCTAGTTCCTGCGACTTTGCTTTTTTGGGTGCTGTAGAAATGTCGAGATTACGATTACTAAAACTAAAAGAAAGTAACAAAAGCTCAAAACTGATGCAACAAAGAAGGAAGAAGTAACAATGAAAATACTATTCCCCATAACTACAGTCCAAGACAGAAGCCTGTTTTTGTATTGATAGAACCCTATATTTGCTCTCCTCCACTGGCCCTCCTACAGCTTTTCACTCGGACTTGATTTGATATAGCACCAGTGAAAACACTGTTTCCCGACATGGGCTTTGTGTGGTGCCAAGTAATTCCAGAGCCTTACATTACATTACACTGGATCTGAATCGTATTACTTTATATCTTTCATTTTGTTTTCTTAAGGTCTACTGAAATGACTGTGGACAGCAAAAGTGTTGATACTGGTACGCTTCACATGTGGGAGGCGGGTGGGGGAGTCCCTTGGTCTGCAACAGGACTCGACCGAAGGGTGATCTACAAAGTTTGCTTCGGTGGTCAGCACTATGCCTGCCTCACAGTAGACGGTCAGGTATTCGTATCTGGGAAAAATGACCGTGGTCAGTTGGGGGACAGTACTTGCAGCGACCGGCCAACTTCCGCAGTGCAGCTTCTTAAACTGACAGGTAAAAATGATCAGATGTGATCTGAATGGTATTCAATTGAATACTGTGGAGTGTTTTTTGGGTATTGTGCTATCTTATCCGATCGAATAAGATTGATGTAAATCGGATAGGATTTGATCTAATTCAGATGATCTTTGAATCAATTTCTGAGACCCAACAGTGACCTGTGGTACCTTTGGTTATTATAATATTCACATGGTTATGTCTCAAGGCATGTTACATACATGTGTGGCATGGTGGCCGATTGGTTAGAGCACTTGGCCTGTAATGTGGAGAGTACAGGTTCGTGCCCTCACTGAGGCAGTCACTGTGGAAGGATCTTGAGCAAGTCCTTTACTCACAGTTGCTCAGTGCCATCAGTGCTGTGTTGTATTGTCGTGTGCACTTCTGAACTTGAGAAGGAAGACAATATCGAATGCAGGTGTATTATATTGTATGAAATACAGTTGTGTTGTATTGTATTGTGATAGTCTATTGGCTAGCATGCTGCATTATCGATCAAGTAGTCGCGGTTGTGGCGGCTGAAATTTTAGCAAGATTTTACCTCCAATTTCACCATAAATGCAATACAATATGCACAATACAATGCAATACATAAAATACAATATGTGCAATACGATATGATATGGGGTTTACTATCAGAAGGGCGAGTTCGGAAGGGCGACTATCAGAAAGGCGACTTCGGAAGGGCGAACTCCTAAAGGGCGCCTGTTCACAAAAGCGCCGCTCAGAAGAGCGCGCTATCAGAAGAGCGCGCGTTCACAAGGGCGACGATCAAAAAGGCGACGATCATAAAGGCGAAAATATAGGTTGAAATCTAAAAGGCGACGATCATAAAGGCGAAAATATAGGTTGAAATCTTTAATCTGTACGACAAAAATATTAAACTAAGAAATTGATAATCATCAGTTCAAATGTAGGCCCTGTTGTCCTAAATGTTTTTCAATACGGGTAGGCTTACTAATAATAGTAATCAGTTCAAATGTTGAGATTAATATTATGACCGATCCCTCTCAGAAAATCCAATGTCGTTCGGTTGCCATAATCTTCCACTATTGTCTTGATGCGCCTGGCTACCTCCCTGTAGATTTTTCTAGCGCGTGGAGGATGTTGACCGGATAGGAATTGCTCCAACTTCAATTCGTTCATGCTCTGCTCCTTCTTCAAACTGTCTATGAATCTCCATATAGTTGGATGAGAAGCTCCAAGTAGTTGACTGAATGCCCTGTGCCAACCTTCGACCGAGTTGTTGGTCTTGGGAAGATCTTGGAGTGCCGAATTGTGGACATTCCAAATTTCTATGGCGAACAACGGATTGCTCCGCCCACCACGTCGTGCTGGTCTCCCAATCCATGTGTCCTCGAAGTAATTCATTAACTCTTGCAAGTCTTGGGCATTCTGTTGGAAGAATTCAGAGTCGACCAACTCCTCGAACGCGGCAATAACGTCGTCTGGTGGAATGAAAGCAAGCGCCATTAGTTGACGGATATGAAGCGCAAAATCAGGTTCGTCCATGTAACGCTGGGCGAGTCCATTGAACTGCTGTACCTTGCGCCAGATACACTGACTAAGGTGAAAGAGGCATCCTTGCTGCTGCACATTTGGAAATATACTACGAAATGCTAATAGTGCAGCATTTTCAAAATCAGTCATGATCGTCGACGGATTCAAACCAGGGTGCAAGTTCTTCAATTCGGTCAGTATACGAACGTAGGTGTTGGTACTGCGATCACTCATCAGAACATACACCATTGGAATAACGGTTTCGTACTTAAGAACATGGATGCTGTAAATCTGTTGGAAGAGAGGAGGAGACGACTTGAAGGTTCCATCTGCGTACCAGTTCGGACAACGTGCCAACACTTCAAGATTATCCATTGTGGAAAAGATCATGAAACGCGCTGCACCAGTACCACTATCGTACAGCAGGAAGCCATCGCCTTTCAACGTCTTCCTATATTCATCTGGCACAGACAGGTCGTCAAGAGTTGTTGGACTAGGCAACGGTGCCTGGTGTTTGTGACGTGCTCTGCGAATGACTTGTTTGATGCTAGATACAGTTGGTAGTTGAGCAGCCACAGCTGGAGTCACATCGTGAGATGCTGATGCAGTCGCAACGAGCAGGTGAGTTGAATCTTGACTAACCTAAAATACATAAGCAAGAGTTATTGTCGCCAATCCAGCTTCTATTTAAAATTATCTTAAATAAAATAATTTAGAGCGTTAAATGCCTCCCAAATCTAGCACGACTAAGAAGAACCGTTTTAAGGTGATAAAAGAACGTAAAACAGAATGTCCTAGGGAAAAGGCGAAGCTCCAGAGGAAGGCCATTCCAGGTCGAGGGACCCACCGCCGAGAAAGCCCTGTAATAATATTTAATCTGGTTTCCGCGACTTCGCTTTTGTGGGCGCTCTATAAATCTCGAGATTAGTATTAATAAAGATAACACTAAGTGTCGTTACATACCGCCGCGTTCTGCTTGATCTCGGCCATCACCTTCTTGCTAACCAGTTTAGCTTTATCCGGAACGTGATTGTGTTGAGTCGGCTGCTTAGTCAGAATTCCATCTTTGGAGTGACAGCGGGACTTACACTTAGCTGTACGGTATTCAGTGCACTTCCAGATTTTCTTTTCTGTTATTGTTTTTTCAAGTCTGAATGTACAACCATCGACCACTAACATTTCTCGACCTTTGTTGCTCATGACAAATTCTAGCTCCATTCTTAAACTGCTCCTACGACGAACTGACAGTTTTTCTTGGTTCAGACTTCGATTTATATACCCTTCAGGTTTGGGGCGAATAGGGTAATCACAGACTTTCGCGTATTGACATAAGAGCTTTACGTACCTTTACGTACCTAGCAATGGGCGGATATTTTTGTGACCTTTTGATAGTCGCCCTTTTGATCGTCGCCCTTGTGAACGCGCGCTCTTCTGATAGCGTGCTCTTCTGAGCGGCGCTTTTGTGAACAGGCGCCCTTTAGGAGTTCGCCCTTCCGAAGTCGAATAGGGTAATCACAGACTTTCGCGTATTGACATAAGAGCTTTACGTACCTTTACGTACCTAGCAATGGGCGGATATTTTTGCGACCTTTTGATAGTCGCCCTTTTGATCTTCGCCCTTGTGAACGCGCGCTCTTCTGATAGCGCGCTCTTCTGAGCGGCGCTTTTGTGAACAGGCGCCCTTTAGGAGTTCGCCCTTCCGAAGTCGCCTTTCTGATAGTCGCCCTTCCGAACTCGCCCTTCTGATTGGATACCATGATATGGTGCAGTACAGTACAACTGACATTTCATACTTCGTACAATAGTTCACAGGTACACCGAAGCTGAAGCTAGTCAGTGACTAGCACAGTTGGTAATTTACTCATAGTACTTTGTGCTAATACTTTACCTCTCGTACTTTAACCCTTATACTTTACTCCTTGTCCTTTACCCCTCGTACTTTACCTCCCATGTTTACCCTTCGTTCTTTGCCTTTTGTTTTATAGGTCATTTTGTGGTGGATGTTGCATGTGGGTTTGCACACACAGCTGCCATCACTGACAAGGGTTTGGTTTTCTGCTGGGGCGAAAACGTGGATCACCAGTGCGGACCGGGAGATGAGCCATTCTACCCCGAACCGACCCAGACTCCACTGAACCCTCTTGTTAAGGTCACGCAGGTAGCCTGCAGCAGGAGCCACACGGTAACAATCTCGGAAGCAGGTGAACTGTGGACGTGGGGCTCGGGATTTCAGCTTGGTCTAGGAATTTCCAAGGTCGCGGCAAAACCCCGTAAGGTCGAGTTCCTCTGTGGCCGGCGGGTGATGAGCATCATCTGTGGAGACTGTCACACAGTGGCGCTTGTTGCTCGCAGTCAGGACTCGAAGATCGCTAAGCCAGAAGATAAGAGCATCGGCTTCTTTACGAGAAAGGCGTCTGATGTGGAAATGAGAAGTACGCCAAAACTTGCGAACGGTGTTTCTGCTAGCTCGTTCGACGCCGACTCGCGGTCGGCCGAGTCTGGAAAGAAGTCAGTGTCAAAGTCAGACAGTTTGGAAGGAAAGTCACAGTCGACTTCGCGAGCCGGATTGGTAACTTCGGGCGAGACCGGGTCTCAAGTAGAATGCGCCGGTCAAGATCTTAAAATGCAGGTCAGAGCCAGAAAGGACCATTTGGCGAAACTGAAAGTCACCGATCCCACGGAGGCCACAACTTCGGCAAACGATCGCAGATTGGAGGTTGAGACTTCGTTCACGGAATCTGAGTCGCAACAGAGTCTTCGTTCGCCCACCGCCCCTCAGTCTCCAGGACTGTCCCTGTCGCCCAATGCCTTCCTGAACGAAGCAGAGGCGAAGGAGTTCCTGCAGAAGCAGTTGTTTGGCGATGCAGATGACCCGCTTGGGGTGACGGCTTCGAAATATGACCTGCGACGCATGGAAAAGAAGGACTCGCTCGACATGACACCGTCGTCGAGTCCGTTCAGCAAGACGGTGGAGAACCTTCTCCAGCACGTACCCTCATCACCCGTCATCGTTCAGGAGTATGTTACGAGTCTGACGAAGGCTGTCGTGAGTAACATACGGACTTCGATGATGGACCGATTCAGCTTCAGCTCCAGTCAGGTCGACATCAGCCGAACTTCTAATCCACCACTGGTCACGGAAGCCGTGGCCGAGGAAGGCGACGGCGTCTCTCCTGTCGACCTGATGCTCTTCTCTGCTAAAGTAAGAGGTTTAAAGTTAAAGTAATACCGGTAACTAAAGTAAGAGCTAAAGTAAGAGCTGAAGTAAGGGCTATACTCTAGAGGCGCTATATAAATTGAATGAATGAGTGAGCTAGTGATTGAGTGAGTTTGATTGATTGGGTGATTTACCGATTGAATGAATGAATAATTGAATGACCGAGTGAGTGATATTGTGAGTGGGAGTGATTGATTTAGTGATTGATTGATTGAATGAATGAATTATAATGAATAAGTGATTGAGTGTGTGTGTGTGATTGATATATTAATTGAATGAGTGATTGCTGTGTATGAGCATGATTGATTGACTGATTCTATGGTTGAGTGAATGAACGAATGAGGAGGAAAAGGAGAACACTAACTGTGATGAGTAAATAAATTTCAGTTATCCGGTGGCGCCTGTGGCCGAATGCTTCCGAAATCGACATCGATGGGACTGAGCGAGGTCCTTCGACAGGGACACCATCGCAATGGCTCCCTGCCCACCAGTGCCCTCCAGGCTCTTTGCCGTAAGAAATCTAACACTAATTATTTAGCTAAGTAATTAATTAATTAATTATTCATTTAAACAGTTGTGCGTACTTATATACTTTGACAGTTTCTTAGCATTGATATCCTCTTAGCGTTAATATTTTTTGTAGCGTTTATACCTTGTTAACGTTAATACCTTCATATAGGTAATGTTATCTTTACTTTAATAATTTCATAAGATTAGTACCTTCTTAATTTAATTACCTTTTTGATTTAATTACCTTCTTAAAATAATACAGTTGCCTTCCTAATTTAATTACCTTCTTAATTTACTTACCTTCTTAATTTACTTACCTTCTTAAATCAGCTGCCTGCTTATTCCTTCTTAAAACTTGATAGTATCGTCTTCGTAAATCAAAAACCTTTTTGAGTTTAATAACTTCTCAACCTCAGTACCTTACATTCATAGGCGTAGACTCGGGAGGGGGGGCAGCCGGGGCAAGTGCCCCCAAATAATTGAGATGGACTGTACACCCAATGTAACAAGTGTAGAATGAATAACCAAATGCCCCCAATATTTCGGACAAGTTTACGCCAGTGCTTACATTACATATGACCTTGCTTTACATGAAGTTACACTGCATTTATTTGCAACCTTTGGCAGAATTATTTACATGTTTTTGTGTATTCCTGGTGTGTTTTAGAGTTGAATAACAAGGCTGGTCCAAAAGTTCAGCTGGACACTGAGGTCTGGACGTGGGGCTGCGGGTCAGCTGGTCAGCTTGGCCACGGTGATCTCCTAGACCGGTCAGTTTGATGCCAACCCTGAGAACCATTTTGGTTTTAATTTAAGATTTCTCACCCCATATTATAGGGTAATGTAGTGTAATGAAATAGCGTAATTTAGACTGGTTACACAAGGTCAGGTGTAGTTCATGTTCTCTACATGCCTCTCATCAAACAACGTTTTGTTATAATATTACTTGTCGTAATCACTTTACTTGTAATCATGTTACTTGTCATGATCTTGTTACTTATTGTAATGATGTTACTTGCTGTAATCATTCTACTTGTCTTAATCATGCTACTTGTTGTAGTCATGCTACTTTTTGTAATCATGCTACTTATAGTAGTTATGCTACTCGTCGTAATCATGCTACTTGTCATATTCATGTTACTTGCCGTAGTATGCTACTTGTCATAATCATGTTGCTTGTTGTGATCATATTATTTGCCGGTCTTGTCTTCCATTAAAGTTTATTTTAAGCTCTCAGAGTCAGAGTTTGATTAACAGTTGTCGTAATGTTATAGATGTCATCCTTGTCAAGTTCAGTCACTCAACCAGTGTCGAATAGTCAAGGTGGCATGTGGAAGTCGTCACACGGTTGCACTTTCAGCCAGCTCACAGGTATTCATAGAACTGATCCATGCTCGCAGCTATTCATGACAGACTCTATTCTCAAAAGATTTGATCCAAGCCGCCAGGCATTCTTAGCATTGTTCGAAAATATTCTTTAAATATTCAATCCCAGCTCCCAGATTTCATCCTAGCATCAAGGTATTCGTAAAAGATTCGACCCAAGCTCCCAGGTTTTGGTAAAAGACCAATCCAAGACTGCACCGTGGTGGAAAAATTAATCTCCAGATTAGGTCAGATTAAACTTTGCTGTGTATTATGATTGTGGCACTTTAGAAGTCATCAGGTGAGATTAGTATAGATTGCGTACAGTGAAGGGAAAAAGTCGTTAGGTTTGGTAAGTTTTAGTAGTCGTGGTTTCTGGGTGACTGCCATTAGTTCTTGTGATGTCTTAAGTTCATCGTATTTCGTGTGAAAAATCGAGTCGACCTTGCATGGCCGTGGCTCTGTGTATCTGTGTTGTCTATCTGTATGTGTAAATATGTGTCTTTTGTTGTAGATATATGTGTGGGGTGACAATGCCTTAGGTCAGCTGGGTCATCGAAGTGCAACGACCAGCAGCCCGGTTCCCATATCGGTCAGTTCATCACTACCCCTTCAGGTGATAAGGGCATTTGCTGTTTTGGAGTTGATTGGATCGTGTGAGAACCTATTTCTAGCTTTGCAGAGATTGGTTGGAACGCAACGGCCTGTTTCTAGCTTCATGCTGATTGGTTGGATAGCGACGGCCTATTTCAAGCTTCATGCTGATTGGTTGAATAGCGACGACCTGTTTCAAGCTTTGCACGGATTGATTGGTCCATGCGAGCGTGTTTTTAGCTTCACACTGATTGACTACACAGTGACAGCCTATTTTCTAGCTTCACCCTGATTGGGTGGCTAGGACCAGCCTACATCTGGCTTCATACTGATTGGCTGCATAATTACAGCCTATTTCTAGTTTCACCCTGATTGGCTGCGAAGCACTAGCCCATTTCTGGCTTCACACTGATTGGCTGCGTAGTGGCAGTCTATTTGTAGCTTTTCTCTGATTAGCTGGATAGCACCGGCCTATTTCTAGCTTCATCCTGATTGGCTGCTTTAGCGACAGCCTATTTCTAGCTCTTGATTGACTGGATGGCTCTGTCTTGGCTCCCTAGCAAACTCAGCTGTAAACTACTTACATTGTCCACACAATGTTGATGGGAAGATGTGTGGGGATGGAGTGGACTGGCCACCTATCCTCAATGATTCCTCATATACCATGACTAACACTCTATATACCCATGGCTGCCTCCAGGGGCTAGCTTAAGGGTCTGCTGTTTTTCAGGGCTAGCTTTTTCATGGCTGGCTGTTTTTTAGGGCCGACTATTTTTCAGGGCAGGCGGTTTTTAGGGCTGATTATTTTTCAGGGCCAGCTATTTTAAGGACCGGCTATTTTTCAGGGCAAACTTTTTCAGGGCTGACTATTTTTTTTCTGTCTGTTTTTCCTCTATAGATGTTTGAGACTATCTGACGAATTCAGGTGTTTGGAAATACCTGACTAACTTTTTGTTATATAGTACCGTGGCAAGTTTGTAGAACAAGCGTAACGTAAACTGTCTTAGGTGTTTGGAAGTTTGCCAGTCTGGGACGTAGCGGCCGGAAGTGACCACACGCTGGTTCTCTGCGATACTCTGACGCACAAGCCGCGTGTCTACTACTGCGGCAGGGAGGCAGTGTAAGTTGAGCCAACTGGTTGATTGATTTTTTGGCTGAGTTATTGATTGCGTTTCCGATCATCTTATTGATTGACTCGGTTGATCTGTTGAATGATTTATTCCTTTAGTGATTGATTTTGTTTTTGATTGATTTTTTTGTTGATTTATTGATTGATTTTTTCATTGATTTTCTCATCAATTCGCAGATTGATGTATTGATTGACTAGATTTTATTGATTCGTTAATTGATTTATTCACTTAGTTTTTGATTTTATTATTGACTGAGCTTTTGATTGATTTATTGACTGATTGTTTGATTATTTGATCTATTGATTGATTAGTTGAATGATTGATTGATGGATTGAATGGTTTTGATTGATGTTCTTGCAGGGGCAATGGCAGTCCATCAGTTGTCAGTCAGCTGACAGCCGCCATAAAAGTTAAGAAGGTGAAATTCTATTTTTTCATCATAGCTGAATTCCTCACAAACTGTTTCAGGTCATTTCTCTTCTCCTGTTGCCGTATCTCCATCTTCGTATGATCCAAGTTTTCTTGTCATATCCGCTGTTCATGTCGATTATGAGCTACCTATCAGTTTTTGACTGAGCTTATCCAACAGTCTGCGACTTTTGGTTGATGCCTTCTGCATTATGATAACGGTGCTAGGGAAGTCGTTAGATTGGGTGATATTCAGTAATTGCTTGTAAGTGAATGGCTGATTAGTGAATGGCTCATTAACAAATGGCTCATTAGTAAATGGCTTGTTAGTGAATGGCTCGTTAGTGAATGGTTCATTAGTGAATGGCTGGTTAACGATTGGCTGTTATTGAGTAATGCACTAGAGTGGCTTGTTAGTAAGTTAGTGAATGGCTCGTCAGCAAATGGCTCGTTGATGAATTGCTTGTTACTGAATGACTCATTAATGAATGGCATCACAGGAAGATGGTTCTGTCATTGAATGATTTTCCTACAGTGTCAGGAAATGTAATTTACGAGGCAATGTTATTAGGGGTCAGCCGGAAATCGCCTCGGACATTTGCCTCGGCCGAATATCCCGTTTTTCAGCACTATTCGGAAGTATTCGCCTCGGCAAATACTGTACACACAAATAGTTGCTTGTCTGCCTCACATGCTGGAATTTGTAGACTCACAATATCAGCTTTGAGCAACATCTAACATATTCATTTTGAGGAAGAAAAGTAAAAAAAACAATACCGGAAGTCCACAACGGGAGTCAAGTCCATATCATTGATTATTTATTTCTAAAATTTAAAATGACTACTGTCAGTTATTACAAGTCCAGAAATTTATTTAGATTATTATTCATTACATGAAAATGTAAAGCTTCGCATATGGAATAAATGGTACTCGGTTCGTACCCGGATCCGGCAAATAGTACATCCAAATACTCGGATTCGGTACTCGGTGGAAAATGTCTACCCGGCTGACCCCTAAATGTTATGTTATGTATGGCAATGTTATGTACGCGTTATGTAATGTAAATCTTTGGTAATGTAATGCAGTGGGTAATGACTGTGATGTATGGTAATATAGCGTATGGCATAATGCGATATAATGTAAATCTTGTAAAATACGTGGAAGCCTTTTTGAGGAGACAAGCTCACATACTTGGACGCTTTCGTGATTTTATGTTATTTGAGCATTTATGTAGCACCTATCAAAAATCTTTCGAGTGTTGCGCTATGGTTTGGGTTGATTACGTTACGTTACAGGTGGGTCTTGTTCACAGTCTTTCTGCCGGCAGTTCTTTCTCATCTTGTCTCGCTAGCCACCTGTCGATGCAACTCCTCGATAGCGCCATCTATGAATTGGCATCGAACGAACGCTTCTTCCATTTGAGTCTCGAGAAAGTCTGTCAGGTCTTCGTAAAGCCTCTGCGCAATCGAGGTTTGGCCTTTAGTTTTGCTTATATTTTGTCATTTTCTGCATATGTCTAGTAATTTATTTATTTATTTCTGCATGTATTTAGTAATTTTATTCTTTATTTCTGCATATATTTAGTAATTTAATTGTTATATATATATATATATATATATATATATATATATATATATATATATATATATATATATATATATATACTAAACTTTATTAGTCTATTTCTGTAAATTTGCTAATTTAGTAATGCAGCACTCGTCATGTCTAAACTTTGAACTAATTTTGGTGAAAGAGCATTTTTGGTTGCACGACCTAATTTCGGAAATACAGTAGCGCCGGTGCTTTAGAAGTTACTAATTAATAAGACTATGAGGAAGTCATTTGAGAAGCCTAGTCGAAATCTAATGAGCAGGGAGACCAGAAGTCAGCCTGCAGTAGGTATATACAAGTCAAAATTGACAAGTTTCAAGTTTAGAGTTGTAATTGTAATTGTAATCGAACGTTTCTAAAAGCACCACTCAGCAATTCAGCTTCCGACGCAAGTCAATGCTATCGCTAACAAATAAAATGGACTTCAGGCATTTCCAGAACTGAGGAAGAGAAAAAAATAAGGAACTCAAGCCGGAACCTGAATGACATCATACAAATAACTGTGGTACTAAATAACTTGTTATCGATTTACGTTGCATGCAGAAATGATTCCCGGTCGAGTTGACGGAAGACCGTGTTTCGAGATTCTTCGTGATTTATTCGATGCATTTGAAAACGTCATTCGCCTCGTATCTGCCAATCACATCGAGCTATCGCTTGTCCTGCGTGGTTCCCTGAACCTGTTGCACACACAACTCTTGCACGACATCGACCACTGCACAGCGGTGTTCCAGAAGTACTTCAAAAGCTACAACGACGCTCTTGCTTTCGGAGGCTTTGAGAAATGCGTCCGAGCAAATAAGTAAGATGCCAACCCAACACTTCCTACTAATGTAATTATTTAATTAATTTTAGTGTTTTTAGTCATTACTTTTGTTTGAATTTTTCTCAGGGTACATGTAATACTTTGGGATTTTGAAACTTTCTAAGGATGAGGAACAATCTGGAACACACCAGTTACTTGTCCAGTTCTGGCTTATGATTATTATTGTTGTTATTATTATTATTATTATTATTATTATTGTTTCTACTATTATTGCTGTTGTTGTTATTTTTTTTATTATTATTGTTATTATTATTGTTATTGTTATTATTATTATTATTATTATTTTTTGCCCTGAGGTATTTCGTTCCCTCAGGGTCTTAGAAATTATTATTATTATTATTATTATTATTATTATTATTATTATTATTATTATTATTATTATTATTATTATTATTATTAGTCTTATGGGACCTTGAGCAAGTCCTTCACTCACAATTGCTCAGTGCCACCAATTAGTGCTTGGTCACTAGATATTGCGCTTAATAAAATGCCTATTTAATAATAATAATGTTTAGATACAATACAATATGATACAATAATAATGATAATATTAATTTCGATTTGCAGAGAATTCTTTGAGAAGGTGAAGGCGGAGTTTTCGAATGTTCTCGAGGACAGCAAGATCAACGCCATGGACCCTGGAAGCAGCTTACAGCATCTGATGTTTCTACCATTCGAAAGACCTCGACAGTATCAGAAGCTTCTGAACAGTCTGGCCATTCTCTATCCCGTGGTACTGCTTTTAAGATACACACTTATGATTCACACTTATGTTGCCTAACAACCTGCGACATGAACTCCTCTGCCTCCCTTTGTCTCTTTTCCGCAAGCGCTTGAAGACAATTCTATTCGATCATGGTTTCATTGTGTCGGGTCAGGAGCGCCTCTGATGAGTTCATCTTGGAGTGGCGCTATATAAATTTGCAGTTACAAGTAAGAGTCGAATTTGAGATGTACAGTTAAGACTTATGCTTAAGATTCACACTGAACATTTCAGGTGTAGTCTGAGGAATCATATTTCATATTAACTGTAAAGATTCACACTTTGAGGTCAAACTTACGATTAACATTTCAGATTAATGCATAAGAGTCAAACCTGGGATTAACATTTAGGATTAACATTTCAGATTAACATTTCAGATACACATTTCAAATTCAAATTTCAGCATCACATTTCAGATTAACTTTTGAGATTCACATTTCAGATTAACACTTCACATTCACATTTCAGATTCACATTTCAGATTCACATTTACAATATAAGATATAGGACGATTCCGTTAGTGCAATCCCTTTTGACGGTTTCTGCAATGATACCTAATGTTAATGAAATTCGTCTGTAGTAAATTATGATTCAGTTTAGTTTAGTTTCTCGCTTGGGATGCACGATAGCCCACCGAACTGTCAATTGGAAGGTCGTTGTTTCAAGTCCTTGCCTTTAGAAAAAATTTCTTTCAAGATTTCAGCTCAATCTGGGCCCCAAGTGAACTTGGCTGTAATGAATGCACTGTACACTGTCATTGGGAAGTCGTGGTAGCGAGGGGAAGCCTAGTTACCCGTCCTCATATGCTAAGCCAAGAAAATAAGGTCACTGGCACTTCGTATGTGTGTATGTATCTAAGTGTGTATGTATGTGTATGTATCTGTGTGTATGTATGTATGTATGTATGTATGTATGTGTCTTTGCATGTATGTGTATATATGTAATTTAGATATATATGTATTTGTTTATTTATTTATTTATTTATTACGAACATTTTTAACGTGCGCAAAGTCACACAGAAATGCTGTGTGACTGTATGTATGTATGTATGTATGTATGTGTATATGTATGTGTTTATGTATGATTGTATGTATGAGTGTGCATGTATGTATGCAAAAACGCCTTTTAACAACCTCACAAATCCGCTTTACATGGCAATCTAACAGATCTAAAAAGGTGCGTCTTAAGGTGGCTTGAAAACTGTTTCTTGAACTGTCTGTGACGAAGTAGTTCATTAGTTTAATGGTAAGCTGTTCCATACCCATGGGTTCATGGTATACCCATGGCTTCATGGGGCTAGCTGAATGGACTGCCCTTCTTCTTTATGTTCTTCTTCTTTATGTTCTCTGCCCACCGGCAGGTTCGTATGACCAATGACGCCATCGTTCTCTGTCTTGTGCTCTTCTCTTCAGTCCACTGTATCCTTCTTCTTTTGTCATCATCCAGTCTAGCAGCATTGCCCTCGGTCTTCCTCGCGTCTTTTTCCCCTCCATCCTTCCTTCCATGATGTCTCTTAGCAGTGTCTCACTCCTTAGGATGTGCCCGATCCATTTCCTTTGTCGTCCGCGTATAGTACTTATGAGTGATCTTTGTTCTTCTACCATTTGCAGGATTTCCTCGTTCTTCCTCCGTTCCGCCCAGCTAACTCTCTCCATTCTGCGCCACACCCACATCTCGAAGGCCTCCAATCTTTTTATGTCGTCCTTCCTCATTGTCCATGTCTCGGATCCGTACAGAACAACACTCCACACCAGTGTCTTTACCATTCTCTTCTTTAGACTCTTGCTTAAACCTCCTCTCATTAGCTCTCCTCTTTTATAAAATGCATCTTTTCCCATGGATATTCTTCTTTTTATTTCCTCGTGGCATCTTGCATCGTCTGTGATCACACTTCCTAGATAGCAAAACTTCTCCACCTGTTCTATTTCTTCTCCGTTTAGTGTGATCTTTATTGTTTGTGGTGTTATACCGCTTCTCTTGCTTATCTTCATTACCTTTGTCTTCTTTACGTTTATTTTCATTTCATATTCCAGCGATACCGTATTTAGACGATCCATCATCCTTTGTAAGCCCTCCTGGCTAGTTGCCAGCATCGCCTGGTCATCTGCAAATCTCAATGCCTTCACCCTTCTTCCTCCTACCTTTATCCCCTCCTCCATATCCTCTAGCGTTTCTCTTATGATCTCTTCTATATAGATGTTGAATAGGATTGGTGACAGTGGGCATCCTTGTCTTACCCCTCTTCCTATTTTTCCTGGATCTGAGTACTCTCCATCAACTCTTATTTTCACTCTTTGTCCAATGTATAGATTACCTATCAATCTTCTTTCTCTCCAATCCACCCCTTTTCTTCTCAGTATTCCCATTAGCTTTCTCCAGTCTACTCTGTCGAAAGCTTTTTCATAGTCGACGAAGCAGATATATATGTCTTGGTCATGTTGGATGCTTCTTTCTGCTATTACCCTCAATGCTGCTATCGCATCTCTTGTCCCCTTTCCCTTTCTAAACCCATATTGGTCCTCTCCCAAGCAATTTTCTGCTTCCGCCTTTGTCTGCAGTCTCTTTGTTATAATTCTTAGCAGGATTTTTGATGCATGTGTCAGAAGGCTTATCGTGCGATGGTCTTCACAATTTGTTGCATTCTGCTTCTTCTGTATTGGTATAATTATTGTCTGCAGGAAGTCCTTTGGCCATTCTCCCGTGTTGTAGATGTCCCGGCAAAGCTGCACCACCTCGCTCATTGCCTTCTCTCCAAGATTTCTGAGTATTTCTATTGGGATGTTGTCAATTCCTTCCGACTTCCCATTCTTCATGTCCTTAATTGCAGCCAAGACCTCCTCTCTCATCACCTCCGGACCCATGCCGTCCTCCACCTGTGTTTCTTCCTGCTTCCGTTCTTGTTTCCTCATTTCTTCCTCGATGCTTCCACTTCCTGTGTATAATTCCTCCACATATTCCTTCCATCTTTCCCTTATATCCTCTGCGTCCGCCAGTAGTCTGCCGTCCTTGCTCTTGATTGCACCTCCTCTTCCTGTATTTTGCTTCTTGCTTAGTGATTTTATTTTACCGTACACCAAATCGCTTCGCCCCTGTTCCTGCAGGAGTTCCAGTTCTCTGCACTGCTCCTCCCACCACATTTCTCTTGCTTTATCCGTTGTTCTTCTCAGCTGGTTGTTAAGTCTTCTATATTCCTGTTTAGCCTCCTCTGTACTTTGATGTTTCCATTTTCTTCTCGCCTCCATGTCTTTGATCATCTCTGTTGTTATCCATGGTTTACGTGGTTCGTTTCCCTTTTGGAATCCTATCGTTTCAGTCGCCTCTTTCATCAATGCCTCTTTTAGGTTCGTCCACCTCTCTTCTGTTTTTGTTCCCTCTTTTAGATTTTCTACTTTTTCCTCTAGGTTCTTCGATACTTCTCCCATCTTTGTTTTTATCATTTCTTTGTTCCACTTCATTTTCTTCACTCTTTTCTTTTTGATGAACTTGAGTTGTAGGTTCACTGCCCTTCCTCTTGCTAATTAAAAAGAGTATTAATGATGCTGTGTTGAAGTATTCGTGCGAGGAGGTGAGGCTTCAGAAAGCGATGCAGGATTGGGATCGCTTGCGAATGTCGTCGAACGTCGAATACACTCTGGCCGACTCTACGGCCGTCTTCTGGAGGACAATGGCTCCGAAACTAGTGGTAACTAGAAAATTTGCTGCAAATCTTTATCAATGGCTGAGACAAATGTAGGGATCTCGAGTAAATTCTTCACTCACAATTGTTCAGCGCCATCGATTGATGCTTCATCTTTAGATAGTGGTGCTTAATAAATGCATAGCAATAATAATCATGATGATAATAATATTAATTTCTGATGATGATGGTGATTAATGATTGGGTCTTATGACCTCCAAGAAACAAGATCCATTGTTATTGCTTTTATTGTTTGCGGTACTCATCAGAGCCTGTAAAAGGTGCTATATAAATGCATTTGTTATTTCGAACAGGAGTCAATGCAGAGTCCGAGTCGTCGCTTGGTGAGGGACAGTCGCAAGAACGGCCTCAGTCTGGCCTCTGCCGGTCGATTCTCCTGGCACAACTTCTTTCTCTTCAACGACTGCTTTGTTCATCTCCAGGTAAGATCTACCGGATCGGATCGTGCGACGACAAAGATCGACTTCTATGGCGTCGTTTTCATAACGCCCAAGACATCATTCGCTGGCTGCTTTGAGTTAAATCACAAGAAATCAGAATGCATCAGAAAGCGAGGTCAAAATCCGATAGATCGGAGAAACACTGATCAAAGGCAACAACATGCTTTCCAACAGATACCGATCAAAGAGAGGATCGACCTTACCTTAATCGTCTCGATCTGATTAAATTGTAATCTGGTCCTGAGGTCATCCAAACCTTCTCCTTAAATCATTGTATAATTAGCCTAATTAACAGCCTTCTTGCATCGATGTATTCAGGAGGTAAAAGTCTTCATGTTTTAAGAAAACGGCTCTTAGCACTTACACTGACAGCTGACAGTGTAAAGCTCCCCAGAAGTAGCTTTCTACTGATGATGCTGTATATGAACTGCCGTAATTACAATTGCAATAATTAGTCTTACTTTGTACTTTGCCATTGAATATTTATATATTTTGCATAAACTGATTATTTGAATGTTTGAATATTTGCATAAACTGAATATGTGAATGTTTGAATATTCGTATAAACTGAATATTTGAATGTTTGAATATTTGCATGAACTGAATATCTGAAGGTTTGAATATTAGCATAAATTGAATATTCGAATATTCATGTAAACTGAATGTTTGAATATTTGCATAAACGTTTGTTTTTTTAGAACTCATTTCCGACAATACACAAACTGTCGACTTTATGGGTTGAGGTTCTGCCAGACTCGAAACACGCCAAGTGAGCGGTTGAAGCACTCGTTCCTTTCGTAGATTTAATTAAATTACCATTTATTAATACACAGCAAGATAAATAAAGCAGTTCTTGGCTTTGATTGATTACATTAGCAGGTATGGGGAAGTTAAGCAAGTCAAGCCAGGTTAATGTTTGGATGGTGAATGTAGGTTGAATTCCTGACCACACCTCTCAGTGAACTTTTGTGGTACTCAGCGGGTGCTGTACGAGTGCTCTGATACATACAATCGTACATACATATCCAGCGACATATTCGTAGAGTTTAAAGTAAAACTTCATTTTAGACTGTCATACTTTACAAAGAGATGGTATTTATTTAGAAGTGCTATATTGTTAGAAGTGGTACTAGGTGGCCTTGTAGTAGTGGTATGTATGTTGTTGTTGTTAGAAGTGGTACTTTGTGGCCTTGTGGAAGTGGTATATTGTTAGAAGTGGTACTATGTGGCCTTCTAGAAGCGTTATATATGTGTGTTGTTAGAAGTGGTACTATATAACCTTGTAGAAGTGGTATGTTGTTGTTAGAAGTGGTACTATGTGGCCTTGTAGAAGCGGTGTGTGTGTTGTTTAGAAGTGGTACTATATAGCCTTTAAGAAGTGGTGTGTTGTTAGAAGTGATACTATGTGACCTTATAGAAGTGGTATTTATGTTGTTAGAAGTGGTACTATGTGGCCTTGTAGAAGTGGTATCTGATTGCCACTGTGCTGGTCTTGTAGGAATGCAGTGAGTCTCGTGACCCCAGAAGAAACCCTCACCCTCAGCGCCCCATCTCACTCAGACAAGGCAAGTGGTAACTGGGTCTTTAAAGTGTCGAACATTTGGGGTGGTTTTTTATATTGCACCTTTAATACTGCACACCATGTCTGACCTTGCCTTTTCTTGTCTTATCTTGACTTGCCTTGTACTTTGCCATATTAACATTTCCTTGAACCTTCCTTACCTTCTCTTATCTTCACCATACCTTTCCTGAAGTGAATGTTACTTTACCTAATCTTGCACCTTACCTTACCTTGCACTTATCTTATCTTACCTTGCCTTACTTGCACCTTACTTCACCTTGCATCTTACCTTGCACCTTACCTTGCACCTTACCTTACATTGCCGTACCTTTTCCACTGAGCTGGTCTGAGCGACGTCTTATGTGTTGTAGGCGGAGTGGGTTTGGTCTTTCAACCAGACAATCACGCAGGCTTTGATCGACGAAAAGAACCTTGAAATTCCGACAAGTACAGCAGTGGCGCCACCCAGGGACCGACACGCCAGCTACGTCTTTGCAAAACCCGGCCAGCTCAAGGACGCAGGCTACACGGGAATGTGGCGCAATGGCAAGATACACGGATAGTACGTTACGAATAGTACATTCCATTACCGATAGTACTTTACATTATGGATAGTACATTACGTGATGGATAGTATTTTACGTGGGATAGGATTTTTAGAGCAGGAAAGGTTCAGGATGTAACGTATTGTAATGTAATTGGTTAGGTTTAGATCTCTGATCTATCCTCTTTCAACTTGGCTTTTCTTGTGGATTATGAGTTTTTGAAAGCGATTTCACTTGAAGCATCGTAATCCGCTGGAGAACCCAGGTCGAAATCTGATGGATCAGAGAAGCCAGAAACCAGAATCACTTACCGCTAACTAGTTACTTTCGGTAAAAAGTAACTAGTTACTCCAAAAGTTTTAACTCGAAAAGAGTATTTAGTTACAGTAATGCATTACAAGTAACACACAACACTGATACTGGTTCCTTTAACCATTAGTGACATTCTTGCCTCTAATCCTACACCAATCGTTCCTCTGTTTACTTTTATCCACTGGTTCCCTTTGCTTCTGGTTCAGCGGAGAGCTGCTCTGGTCAGACGGTCGTCGCTACGTCGGCCATTTTGTTGATGGTCAGTTTGAAGGATTTGGTGTCTACACGATCCCGAAGGACGATGGAACAGCGGAAGTCAACGAGGGATGGTGGAAAGCAGGCCAGCTTCATGGATATGGAGTGCTCAGGTAAACACTGGATTCCTCTTCCAGGGAATTAAAGTTTTCAGTTTGAAACTAGTTTGCAAAGTTATTTTTAAGACAACTGCACGTAAACGATTCGAGTTTTCAACGTCTGGGAATTTTCGTCGTCAACTGGTCTATCACTTATACTCTTACTTTATTTTATATATTTATTCATTTATTATCTACTTATTTTGATATATTTATTTTATTTATTAATTAATTTCTCCTTATTTACTTTCTTCTTTGTCTCTTTATTTATTTTATCGTAGACCACTAATTATTATTTTTTATTATTATTATTGGTATTAGTATTATTTTGCTGCGAGGTACACAGGATCCCTCAAGGACTTAAACATTAATTATGAACAGTGGAAAAACATCTGGAACGGCACCTATTCGTCGAGATCCAGTGCGGCAAAAATACTGCGGAATGCCTCCACATTGAACCGTTCGATCTTCAGAGGCAGAGACAGATAGGAGGTCTTGCATGCATCCCCAGACATCATTCTGATAAAGGCCAGGCCTTCAGCATTTGTGACTTGCTCTGGCAAAAGGAGGCTGTTGTCCAAAAATTTTGTTTTATATAGTTTGGACTTAAAATGATGAACAATAATTTCTGTTTAAAATGTTGAAAAAATTATTATTCTATCTTTATTGGCTCCAGAGATATGAATTTTTATAATGTATTGCTACTCGGAAGTACAATTTCGAGAAAAACGCATGCAAAGTTTATTACCTTAATACAAACTCAACATAAATTGCAAAGTTTCAGTGTTTTTAACCTTAAACTTATGGAAATCACTATGGGAAACCCACCAAATGAGGATATTTTTAGCAAGCTGAATGCATAAGCTTTCCAAGGAGGTATTACACATGGTATTCCTAACAGATTGAAGGCAATAAAATACTCTTGAAACTGGTACCCCCACAAATTTTTAATTCTCGGATAATTTTTATCGATCACACAAATTTATTAAATTTTTCATGAAATAGGTGAAATTTTATTAAATCTGTTTTTTTTCATATAGTATAAACATCTTATTTATTGATTATACGCAAAAAAACGATAATTGAAAAATCTACACCTGATTGGTGTTTTGGCTAATTTCTCTTGTTTTATCATTGGCGACTTCCGCCTCCTTTTGCCAGAGCAGGTCACATTTATTATTACATTATATTATTATTATCATTATTTTTATTTTTTTTTACCTGAGGTACTTGTAATCCCTCAGGATTAAAAAATGACCCGGGACAAAATTCTTCTTGATGTTGACCTGATTATTATTATTGTACTACCACTACTATTATTACTATTAATTATAACTTCTGTCGTACCAGCGCACAAGGCATTTAAAAAAATGGTGCACGAAAACCAAGCTCTAATTGGGTCAACATCAAGAAGAATGTTGTTCCATGTCCTTACATGGATGGTGCTTAAGAGGAAAGAACCCATAGGCAGTGGATTAATTGAAAGACTTTGATGCTGCACAATGGTTTTCAAAGGCGGTAGAATTTTTTGGTGATCAGATTGAATTGTCTTAGATCGGATGGGGACTGGTTATTCCAGGTACTCCAATGGCGATGTCTACAAGGGCCACTTCTCGGAGGGCAAGCGACATGGCCACGGGTGCATGAAGCAGGGAAAGTTCACGGCAACTCTGGCCAGTCTCTACAACGGACAGTGGAAGAACGACAAACGGTGTGGCTATGGGGTGTGCGACGACATCACCAAAGGTCAGAGGTCACGTTTCGGGGCCAGAGGTCGGGTAACGTGGGAATTTGTACAATAGAGGAAGAACAAGAAGTGCTGTGGAGATAGGCGTCTGCGATAATATCACTTCTGGGTCAGAGGTTGGATGACTTGGGAATTTGTAAAATAGAGGAAGAATGACAGAAGACGCGGCTACATGGCATGTGCTGACATCACCAAAGGTCAGGGACCGCTTTTTGGTCAAAGCACTGGTTAAGTACAAAATTGTGTTTACAGAAAGTAATTTATATTTTGGAAAACCTGAATTTGACGTTGATTTTAAAATGATTTATTTTCCTGCTGTGCATCCAGGAAACAAGTACATGGGAATGTGGCTTGACGACAGTCGTCATGGCAATGGTATCATAGTAACCCTGGATGGACTGTACTTTGAGGGCAATTTTGCGTACGGTAAAATGACGGTAGGCTCGTCTCTGATCTAATGTACTTACTTACTAGTCTATTCTAATCTTATGCTTTTATAGCACCTTCTTCATAATGCTCAAACGACAGATAGGTAAGTAAGTAAGCATGATGGGCACTTTGAGTGATACGTTAGTTAAAGCTTATTTTTTTAATCTGCTGGAAACACAAAGTCAAATTCCACTGAGTTATTATTATTATTATTATTATTTTCCCCAAGGTACATATGATCCCTCGGAAGTTCGAAAATTGAAGGGCATTGTTCTGGAATGGCTTGTCTTCACAGATGGTTGTATCAGTGCAGAAGGTGCTACCAAAAGCGACTGCATTAAAGCGTTATTATTATTATATATTGTTATTATATTGTGTAGACTCTACCTTGAGCAAGTCCTTCATGGACAGTTGCTCAGCACCATTGTTGTTTACTGTCATATGGTCATGTGCTTCTGAATGTTGTTAGGAGGGCAATATCAAATACAGTTGTATTGTATTGTATCAAATACTATTGTATCCTATTGTTTCGAATACAGTTATATTGTATTGTTTGAAATACAGTTGTATTGTATCAAATACAGTTGTTTTGTATCAAATACAATTGTATTGTATTGAATGATATTAAGAAGGGACAGAATGGACAGGGCTGGACGTCGAATTCCAAAGCTTGGAAGGGGCAACCGAGAAGAGGTCCAAACACTGAGTGAAAGGTGCTATATAAATAGTTTGTGTCTTCATTTGCTTTATCCTTCTGTTTAGGGCGCTGGACTTCTGGTGACGGATGATGACTGTTGGTATGAAGGAGAGCTTTCCGGAGGCACCAATCTTTGTGGAAAGGTAGCAAACTTCTTTCCGAGTCTCATACCAGCTTTCTGCTAGCGGGTAGTTGCACGTGGTCTTAGACTGTAGACCGCTGCAACATCTTCGATGTAGCATGGTTCAGGAACTGTAAACATCAATCAATCAATCAATTTTGTATAGATCTCGGAAATTTAACATATCGAATTTTACATAAATGTTTACATCTACAGGCTCTTTACATATGAATTTTACAGACTGTATGGCTAACTGGGATTTTAGAGGCAGACCCAGAAAGATCCAGCATCCTGCTTAAACAGGGTTGCCTATTAGCACAGACAAATACCTATAAATGACGCATAAAAGCTACCTATTCGGAGGCTATCCCAGCTTGTTGATATGGCGCCCCTCTGATTCATTTTCTCTCAAAGTGGTGCTATATAAATTTATAATTACACCTGCGCTGTTATGATAGATTCAACTTTTTTTTATTTTCTTCATCTTGATTTGCTGTTTGTTTCTGATTGACCAGGGAACGCTGACGATGGCAAATGGCGACTATATTGAAGGTCAGTTCAATGGGTCGTTCACAGAGGGCGTAAAGGTCAACGGAACATTCCACAAGAACTGCGAGCCACAGGTCGACGCAAAGAAAACAACTGCACAAGATATCATCAATCCAAAGTCAGCTCATCTGCTTTTTATGCATCATTTGTAGGTATTTGTCTGGAATAATTTGTTTGACAACCTGCAACATGAACTCCCTGAA
This sequence comes from Allolobophora icterica, assembly GCA_963556255.1. Lineage (NCBI taxonomy): Eukaryota > Metazoa > Annelida > Clitellata > Crassiclitellata > Lumbricidae > Allolobophora > Allolobophora icterica. The sequence goes on along the minus strand of OY744607.1, from coordinate 49,613,427 downwards.
CTGTGGTCTGCACCTTTTCTGCAAGCGCTTGAAGACCATTCTGTCCGATTGTTGTTTCTTGGTGTTAGGTTGGGAGCACCTCGGGTGGGTCTCTCTCGAGGTGGCGCTATATAAATTGCTAAATGACTGATCATTCTTCTTCTGTTATTAGCAGTGTTCATTGTTTAGAAAATAATTGTTCATTGAAAACAAATCTTAATTTTGTTAAAAAAACAAATGCTCATTGTTTAGAAAACATATCTTAATTGTTTAGCCAACAAATGTTAATTGTTTATAAGACAAATGTTAATTGTTTAGAAAACAAACATTAGTTGTTTAGAAACAAATGTTCATTATGTTGAACACAAATATTCCGTGTTTAGTAAACAAGTGTTCATTGTAGATCATTTGGGAAGCTGTGTGTTCCTGCTGCTTGCAAGTGGGATGAGATCTTTGCACACTGCTATGCGGTTCTCGGCTGCACTGAAGGCCAGACTCCGGACTCGGAGAAGGTCTGGGAGAAGGTGGCGAGCATCATGTCCTCTGGCGCTGGTTCCCCGCTCATCATGTAAGTGAGACGATCATTCTGAGTGGGTTAAATGATAGTTTCTGTGGTTCTTTGAGGAATTTTCTAACACTTATTATGTTAAGTGGGACACAATTGCCAATTGGTTAGAGCGCTCGCTCTTGTTACGTGGAGAGTATCGGTTTGAGCAAGTCCTTCACTCACAGTTACTCAGTGCCATTGACTGATGCTTGGTCATTAAATAGTGGCACTTAATAATAATAATAATAATAATAATAATAATAATAATAATAATAGAATTGAAAGTTTAAAAAAATTTGTTTCCATTGTTTTAGTCGTCAGTCGAAGCAGAAGGTGAATGTTGACGAACTGGAAAGAATTCCATCTGTGGTAAATGGCCAGGAGCTGACCTTTGAGGTCTATCAGTCTGTCAAGTCTTACCTGACCAAGGTGAGTCAGCCTTGTTTCACCTGCTATTGATGCAGGTGATAGCAATATTAATGATTTTGCTATATAGTCTGCCTGTCTGTTTGCCTGTCTGTCTGCCTGCATGTCTATCTGCCTGTCTGTTTGCCTGTCTGTCTGAGGACCGCTAATATAGCACATTTTAGGTACTTCACGAAAGCATTGTTGTGTGGTGTTCATAAAAAAATCTATGAATCAATATCTTTCAAGCTGTAAGAATTATTCTATTGTTACGAATTTCTTGATCTCATGCAGGCGTTTGACACTAGCATCCATCCGCTTGGACAGCTGATAGCGTCATTGGTTGACGTTTATCTTGCGACATATGTCGGTGTTGGCGCTCACATGAGACTTCTCTTCCATGCGGTCCAGGAACTCAAGGCTTACGTTGACAAAATCTACCCAATCATAAGGTAATTCTCGAAACCATAATCCAAGTGTGACCTGGAGTAGTTGTCTTAGAGAGGCACTATGTAAATGATTGAATGAATGAATCTATATTGCACTTTTCAAAATGGACTGATCACTGTATTTGATGTCAGTCATTATAACTCGGTGTTATCTCTCTTTCGGCTTTGAATAATATAGCATCAAAGTGGTGTGTAATTCTGGGTTTGATATTCACTATGCAACGGTTGTTTGCATTGTCCAGGATCTTGTTTCCGTTGTTGCCTGCGGCACATCAGCCGATGCAGTTATTTGCCAAGGTTGCTTCAAGCGGAACAGATGAAGCAATGAACCGAAATGGAACGGATCTACACGTCACGGATGCTTATGATCTTTCCAGGTCGGTTAACCCTTTAACGACCGCAACGTAGCAACCCGTAGTGCCGTCGGACGACCGCAAAGTAGCAACCCGTAGTGGGCGTGCCTTGTCATATCGTAGCCTCCTGTCGTTTCATGGTCAATACAGTTTATGAATACTAAGTAACTTAGGATCCTACGTATAATTTCAAGCCAAATGACGTCTTGGGATCCCCTAGAAAACACCTCAATATATTAAAAACAACCAATCAAAACAGCCCTTTAAATCACGCGGCGTGTGGCTATAAATGGACATTTAAATCCGTCAAGATGGCAAGGTAGTGAATTAAATTCGCCGATTTGTGGACGCATTTGTGTCTGCCAATGAAAATATTATTCCTTATGATGAAGAGAAGATGCCAATTTAATCCAAATTTAATCACAGTAGTCCGACAGTGAGCGTATTTGATGAATTATGAGTAAGACATTATACGGAATTTGATGCCGACGCACCTACGTATGCGTGCTTAGAAAATGGGTCTAAATCGGATACAAAAACACACACATCTTCTGCATTTATTAAGATATATTGAAATTTTCTTTTATGTTCTCTCTGACAACAACTTCTGCACATTTTGTATGCTCACATAACATATGTTGTAACTGAAAACTGTATACCCTAGTCGATCCCATCTGCGTTAGCGATACGCGAGCGTGAGTAAACACTGGGTCTGAATCGGATACAAAAACACATATATCTCCTTCATTTATAAAGATATATGGACAATGTCTTTTTTGTTCTGTCTGGCGACAACTTCTGCAAATTTTGTATGCTCACATAACATGTGCTGTCACTGAAAAATTTATACCCTAGTCGATGACGATCTGTGCCTGTGAGCGTGTGTAGAAACTGGGTCAGACTAGGATTCAAAAACACATGTTTCTCCTTCATTTATTGAGATATATAGAAAATTTCTTTTTGTTTTGTCTGGCAACAATTTCTGCACATTTTATGTGCTCACTTAACATATGCTGTCACTGAAATTTTGTGCAGACTGTCAAATATTTACACAAACTTGTGTTAGTATTTGCTTAGTTGGGCAACTTACTCCTGTGCAACAATTTTGCTGAATAGGACATATGTTGCCACCTGACGATGGAAAGAAAGCAAAACTAAAGCAAACACGAGAGCTTGTGGAGTACCAGAAAGGAGAAGTTCTCCTTTCTATTGCTTTTCATAAAAGGCAAATCTCTTTTTGTTGTACACTGTCTGGAACATGAAAATATATAAGATTTTGTGGGTACAGTTTGGGAGTAACCTTGGGGTACCTCAAGAAATTTTTTATCCAAAACCTCGATAAAGGGATGGAAAGAGGAGATGAAATGCTAAGGAATGGTGTTTACCTTATGTCTATATGTCGACTACTAACTAAAATATGACAATTTTAAATTTGTTTACTTGCACGCTGTTTTGCTAAATTTTCCTCAATTTGTGCTACCACGGTATAAATACTAAAAAATTTGTATCTCCTTCAGTTTTAAAAATATTTGAAAAATTATTTTTACATGCTGTCTGGGAACAATATCTGCACATATTTTGTGCTCACATAACATAGGTTGTCACTGAAAATTTTGTTGTAGACTGTCTTGAACATGAAAATATATCAAATTTTTTGGGGGTTACGGTTTTGGGTAGCCTTGGGGTACCTCAGAAATATTTTTTCCAAAACCTAGACGGAGGGATGAAAGGAGGAGATAAAATGCTAAAGAATGGTGTTTACCTTATTTCTATATGTCAAAAAGTAACATAGATATTACAAGCTCAAATTTTTTTATTTTTCGGCCGTTTTTGCCAAAATGTGCGGTCGTGAGGGGGTAGGTGAAAAAATTTCTGTGGTCGTTAAAGGGTTAAGGAACTGGGAAGTGGGCATTTTTTCTGGCGATCAGGTTGTATAGTCTCGACTCTGGTCAGTTTCGATGAATTGATTGGATGACAAACTTACCACCACTGCCTGTGTGAATGAGTGGCGGCCTTTTTTGGGTGGCCCTTTGAATGGGTGCTAATGCCAGTTTAAGTCCCTATTTGTAATCTGTAATGTCTTTCTCTCTCCCTGTCTGTCTCTCTCTGTGCCTGTCTGTCTCTGTCACTGTCTCTTCCTGTCTGTCTTTCTCTCTGCCTGTCTCTCTCTCTGTCTCTGTCTCTTTCTGTCTGTATATCTCTGCCCATTTCTCTCTGTCCATCTCTATTTGCCTGCATCTCTCTGCCTATCTCTCTTTGTCCATCTTTCTCTCTGTCTGTCTCTCTCTGCCTGTCTCTTTCTGCCTGTTTGACTGTTTGTCTGTTTGTGTCCTAGTGGTGTTTCTGTTTGGTTTTGTAGCAATGAGGTCGATGTCATAACCCCAGCCGGTCTGCTCTTCTCCTTCCTTCTTCCGAAAGTCTATCCACCCCTCTTCAGTCTCTACGCCCTTTTCGATGCCAAAGACGATGAACGCTACTGGAAGAGAGTGCGACTCTGGAACAAGCAGTCCAACCTGGCACTCATGGCGTACCTTGGTGTCGACAGGTGAGTTATGTATTCATGGCTTACCTCGGCCTCAGCCAGTGATTTAGGTATTCTTAGCCTACAGGTACCTTGGCATCGACACGTGAGCTAGGCATTCATAGCTTACCTTGGCATTGACAGGTGAGTTAGGTATTACCTTGGCATCAACAGGTGAGTTAATGCTGAAAGCATTCCTGTACTTTAACAACTGAAGGTAGTCAATAGTTAAGAAAAATTCATTGTTAATTAGCTTACAATTATCTTTGTCCTGACCTTACTGTACTAAATATAAAATGCCATTTGATGAGTTATGGATGGAATGTTATGAGTTACTGTCCGCATAGAATGTAAAGCGCTAAATGTAAAGCGTACATATCGTTTTCTTCTTCTGTTTCAGGAAGTTCTGGTTAAGCGCAGAAGAAAATTTGCTCGAGTTTGCCAGCAGCGTGAGTTTCTTCTCTTCTTCTGCCTAAATAGAGCAGCGCTGATTATTCTGAAAGAGATATGTCAAAGTAAACGATCGGACAGTTCTGGTCGGAAAATTGCTTTCTAGATGAACGTCACTTTATCGTAGCAACACATAAGGTTTCTTTTAGAAAGCATCAATACCATCAGTTGAAATTGTCTGACTTAGTCTCCAGTTGACTGAGTGATTGATTGATTACCAGAATTAATCAATGGCCAATTGATATGATGTTGGATAAAAGAAATCATTCATTTATAGATTAATTTATTGATAAACTAGCTGGATTACCCGGCGTTGCCCGGGGTTATAAGTTTCAATCCCTGCACCCCCACCACCCACCACCCCCACCACCACCCCCTCCCACCCCCACCCCCCCACCCACCACCCCCCCACCCACCACCATCCCCACCACCCGCCTCCCCCCACCCACGACCCCCACCACCCACGACCCCACCACCACCCCTCACCTCCACCCACCACCCCCACCACCACCCACCACCTCCCCACCCACCACCCCCACGGCCCGCCTCCCCCCACCCACGACCCCCACCACACCCCACCCACCACCCCCACCACCACCACCCCACCACCACCCCCAAATTGACTTACCAACAATAAATTTCTCTTCGATGTTTGTTACACGTGCATGCATCCAATGCAGTAATCCTAAATGTCACTGCAGGGACTGCATCCAATGCAGTAAGCCTAATGTCACTGGAGGGACCGTAATTTTCCTATCGCTTGGGGCGATGTTTTGGCCGTTTTTCACCATGGTAGCGGTGAAAAGGGGGGATGCGAACCCCTCCACTGGGTGTCCGAAACCGAGGCCGACACAGTAGTGAAGGTTTCGAGTGAAAAGGTGCAAAATTGTAGAAGTTAAGCCCGGTCAAACAGACAGACAGACACACACACACACAGAAAGCTGGCTTTATTAATATAGATTTGTTGATTGATTTATTGATTGATTGATTTAGATCTTTGCTGGAGTTCAAGATGACAGCTACGTCGATGCAATCGATCGTCTGCAAAGGATAAGGTGTGTCACCGCTTTGAGGCTTTTGACAGGCTGTTAAATTACTAAGACAGCGATTGCTTATGTACCACTGGCTGCTGATGCACAAACGCACTGAGTATAAGACTCTAATGCTTACGCATAATTGTCATGTGAGCTGTGTTCCATCTTATCTTAGGGAGTTATGTGTCTCGGTTGCATCCATTCTTGGCCGATGATTTCTTCGCTCTGCTGCACAAGGTGACCTGGTTGTTCCCTCATCTGGAACGTCCACAGTACAGCACAGAAGCTTTGCTGTGGTCGGTCCAACTTTCTGAAATAGGTTACCTAGCATCTTAGGACATGAGCTTCTTGGTCTTTCTTTACCTCTATTCCGTATACACTTGAAAATCATTTGATTTGATCCTGGTTTTCCATCGTTAAGTCGAGAGCGCCTCTGATGAGTTTCTCTTGAAGAGGTGCTATATAAATCTGTGAATACATTGCACTGACATGCAGTGACAGTCTGCGGAACTATCGGAGCAGTTAGAACAGGTTTTCTCAGCAAGAGAAAAGCGGTGACGTTAGACGACAGTTTCAATCCATGTATGAGATCTGTCTGCCACATTTTGCAAGGTCATTGGAAGGTGCTATATAAATATAATACATATATGCATACACATTAGGGTGGTGCTCAAAAACGTTATTTTGTGGAAATGGATGGGACAGCCCCTAGTTATGTTCCTTTTGATATACTAAGCTAGTGTGCAAAATATTATAAAAATATTCCATCATTTAGGGGTGCCACATGAGATGACAAGTTTTCCAAATTTTAGACAAGGAATGTAAGCACAATTGTGATCGATATAATCGATATTCTTTTGTATTTTGTGAAACCGAAAGTTAATTTCAAATTGCTAGGTTTAAGGCACAATACTTAAAGAGTATTTTTGAGCATAATTGAACTCTGTCAGTTTGATTCAAGAATAAAATATTTATTAGTCCATTTTTGTGACCGTTAACTTCTTGGGGTCCGGATACTTTTTCCAATGTTCGGACACCACATGGAGCAAAGCCTGCTTTTGACCTTCATCCTTGGTCAGTATTTGATTGTATTCTTGGATCAGTGCCAATCCCCTTTCTGCTGTATCATTCACCACACTCAACCTTTCTGATGACGCTCCAAATAAATAATTTAAATAATAATAACACGGACAATTTCTATAGCGCCGTAACCTGACCATGTCGCTACAAGATGCTGTCCTGTTTCCACGAAGTTGGATCTTTCTCCAGCCAATCAATGGGTATGCACAGTATTCATCATGTTTTAAGTCACAAAATCTCAAGAGTACATTCATTCATTCATTCATAACGGGCATTTATATAGCGCCTCTTCAAGGAGTACTACTCAGAGGTGCTCCCGACTACATGAAGCTGTGTGTACAGTAATTTGTGGACATTTGGATGGAATGCCAACACCAACTTTGGTTCTCATTGTTTGCACCAACAAGGCCTTGGAAGCAGCATCAATGCAGTCATCGAAAAAACAGAAATCGACCAAAAATCCTCACTGAGGTAACAAGCATGACGGAAAGTGCCTTAGAGTAGAGTGTGAAGCTGTGAACCATGATCTGAGATAATCAAAGCAGATGAACAGGTTAAGGGAACGTAGCAAATTTATTTTCCAGAAGGTAATTCGCAATTGAGATCGCAAAAGGAATACTTTGTGAGAATAGATGGCCTTGGCCATCCACCTGGCCCTATGCATCAATCAATCAATCAATCATTTATATAGCGCCCCTCCAAGGAAGCTACTCGGAGGCGCTCCTAGCCCAACCCCCAGTCTTTAGAGCAGAGAAGAAAGCGGTGAATGAGTTACGAGGAAGAGACCGCAGCTCAGGAGGAAGCCCATTCCAAATTGTGGGTCCAACCACGGAGAAAGCGCGCTGCTGCATAGTAGCGGTGTGTGCACAAGGGACAGAGAGATCACCATGGGTTGCAGAGCGAAGAGAGCGGTGACATGACACCAGAGGCTGTAATATGCAACCCTCGATGTGGGACATGACCCATGTAGATCAGTGCAAGTTCCAAGAGCTCTAGATAATCATCACGAGGCTGACTGTCTTTCTGCAAACATTCCACTTCAAATTCAACAGCGTCTTCCATCATTTCGTTGTTATTGTTAAACTGCAATTTCATCCTCTGACAAACAATCAGCAAGCATGTCATGGACGATCAAAGGCAATGCATTCTGATATCGTTTAAGCAAAAGTATTTCAGGTCCAGGAAACGGTCCAGCCAGAGGGTTGAAAACATCTTTTAAGACAACTTTTAAAATGTGATTAATTTTAAATGGATTATGAATAATGTGGGATAGTGTGAGTAAGTAAGTAAATAAATAATTAAACTTTAGAAAAGCCTTAAATGTACAGACTACAAAAGTTCAGAAAATTGTTAAAAAATTGCAAATATTTATTTACTCCTCAGCTCCAGTTGGTTCTAATTTATATATTTATTTTTTAATTTTTTATATGTAAACAAATCATCAGAGAATATGGTATCCAACAATCTATGGTGCATCACACTCATCACATAATTACAGTAATCAAATAATAGGTTCTAGAAGTGATGAACTTTCATCCAGCTCCTGAAAAACTAAGAAAGTTGATTTTTACGGCTTCAATGATGCATGGTGTCATATGCAAAACTTGAGTTGTCATGTGGCATGCCTAAATAATGGAATATTTTAAAAAGATTTTGCACATGAGTTTCTACTACCAATACGAACAGAACTAGGGGGTGTCCCGGGCATTATTTAAAAAAAACTTTTTTCACTACCACCCTAATACACATGTGTACATGAATACATACATTCATAATACAAATGTACATAAAAAAACATACATACAAATTACACAGTATACATACAACATACAATGTATATTGTATGTATACTGTGTAATTTGTATGTATGTATGCATATGCATTGTATGTATGTCATACATACAATGCATATGCATACATACAATGTACTTGCGTGCATACAAGTCAATTGCGACGACAGTGGTGCCACGGATAGCCATGGTGACATGACAGGTTGTTTTGTTTTGGCTTTCATTTCAGTTTTGTTTCTTGTTTCAGCACGTCATTCACGCCGACCGAAAAGCTTTCTCAGATTCAAATGACATTTAGCGACATCAACAGAGTGCGTGACCATGACGACCGCCTTTATTTCGTACTAGCTTTTGTCTCATCTTATTATTTTTAATTAGACGTTGTTCTTCTGTCGACCGACTTTATGAATAGAACTTTACGAATGTTGGATTGGATTTGATTAGATTAGAATTGGCATTTTATGAGTCTGAAAGAAGCAACATGTTAAAATTTAAAAATACTATATATCTCTAACCTTGACTTAATTGTTTCATTCCTGTGGAGTCCATATTCCTAAAACCAACAATAATAATCGTACTAATAGTAGCAACAGTAAAAATAATAAGTATAATAATAAATTAATAATACTATAAAACAACAATGTTAACTTGACACGGTTTAGCCAACAAAAGAAAAAAATAATTAGCATAACAGTTATAGTATCAGCATAATAGTCATTTCTGCAACTTTAACAATAGTCATAACTTATTAAAACTGAAGTATTGATAATAATGATAGGCATGACTTCAACAAGGACTAGCCAGCCATTCCAACAAACTGCTGTCCCTATCTTTTTAGTCCTGAGTGGTCAGGTATACTTAGGGTCATAAAAAAGCTAAACATTCATAAAAAAGATAAATATTTGTTAAAAAAATAAATCTTCATAAAAAGGTAAATATTCATGAGTAAGATAAATATTCATGAAAAAGATAAATATTCATGAATAAGATAAATATTCATGAAAAAGATAAATATTCATGAATAAGATAAATATTCATAAGAAAGATAAATGTTCATAAAACAGATAAATATTCATTAGAAAGATAATAATATGGGAATAATGATGCATCGTCTGCTGATGTGTTGTGCGTTCTAGGTTGTGCAGTCGCACATTGGACGTTGCTATGCCTGGTCGATGGACGATCTTTTCCCCGTCTTCCAGTACGTCGTCATCCGCGCTCGGATCCAGCACCTCGGGGCGGAAATTCACTTCATCGAGGACCTCATTGAACCGCACCTCGAAAATGGACAGCTCGGAATCATGTTTACGACGCTTAAGGTATTTTACTGTATTTGTCAATTTATATAGCACCTCTAGAGAAAGGACTACTTGGGAGCATACAAAGGAGAGTTAAAATCATCCAGATGGTGTAGAAAACTATAATTATTATTCATTATTGCTAATCATTATTTGTTTATTATTTATTCATTATTATTATTATTGTCATTATTATTATTATTCAGATATATATATATCTGCTAATGCTAATTAAAACTAGAGATCCTGAGTGGCCGAGTGGGTTTGTAGCCCGGTAGCCACGCCGGCGGCCCGGGTTCGATTCCCGGTCGGTCGGTTTCTCAGAGATTAATTTCTCGGATCTTTACTGCGGGTGGCTCGGTCGCAATATAAACGTGGAGTACGAGGTTGTACTCTGCCTCCGACACTGATCATCTTCGATATGAAAAAGTGTCGTTAAGCCGATATACAACATAATTAAAACTAATAAACATGAACTTCATCTTAAATCAATTTCAATGCTTTGATCAATCAATCAATGAAATATTCATTTTATTGCGGATATTCCTGTCGACACAAACACGACAGGATTACACAGTATTTAAAGATGGTGTTGGGAATTGTATTCCCTCAGACCACTTGTTTGGTAACAGTCTACAACAGTTAAGAAAGTGCTTTTATAATAAGAAAGCGCTTTAATAATAATAATAAATTTATCAATAATACTAATAACAATGATGATAATAATAGTAATAGTAAGAATAATAATAATATTGAAAATACTAATTATAATAATTCATCTCAAAAGTGCAGTTAGCAGGAAAAAGAAGTTTGTAGTTGTTTGTAAATGAGATCAGAGAACTGGTACTATTAATTTCAAATTTATATAGCACACTTCAAGACTCATCAGAGGCGCTTCCGACCTAACACAATGAAACCATGATTGAACAACATGGCCTTCAAGCGTTTGCGGAAAAGAGGCAAAGAGGGGCTGAGAAGCTCACGAATTAGCAAAATTCCACAGTTGTTGACTTGCGTATTAAAGTTGCACTAATTAACCTCGTTTTCTATCTTTCAGGCCTGCTACTTCCAAATTCTTAACGAGAAGGTCATTTGAGGTCAGATGAGGAACTGTTCGTCTGCTTCTTGACAGGTGGCAGACTTACCTTTGCACGAAAAGCCGGTTCTGGTCTTTGGACATTTATTACAATTGCTTGTTGTACGTTTTGTAAGTTTTACGTTCATTCACATGTGGCGTAAGAAGGGTTTTATGTGACGCACCTTTTCAACGTGATCTCGGAGACAAATGCCTCTCTATGTTACACCATGTTCACATTAAGCGATGTATCGGACTTCAGCAATCATGTTACGTGATCATGTTACAGTAGTGTTATTACGTGTTGTTATGTTGCATTGTGTTAAGGCTGACGTTACAGTCGGCCTTACATCAGGCTGTTGTTTACGTGTGGGTTTGCATTTTGGTGTTAGACAAGCTCAGGTGATTTACATTTAAAAGGGTTGACTGGGTTTTTTGGTGTGAACTGGTGATATCTTTTGAGAAATAACACTGTTATTTGTGGTGACCTAGGTTTAAGCGTACAAAAGAACAAACGTTTGTGTTTTCAGTGATTTCTTCAAACCTTTTCACCCCGATGTGTTTGGAGAATAACTCCGGTGAAGCAGGTGTTATAATTTCGTTACGCCAGACTGTAACACCCGTGTGCAGTGTCTTAGTTGTCAGGTCCACTCCCTTCTTCTAACCCCCTCAGCTAAGTAACCGAAAAGATGTTGGGGGTCAGGAAACTAAAATATCTCACGAGTCTTCAGTCGTTTCGCGTGTAAAATATTAACAACATTATTAGATTTTGACATTTGTTCATGTACTTTATGATCTGTAAATTTTCACCCCCAACTCTTTCTCTGAAAACTACTGTAAAACACTGTGTATGCTTTCTCAGCCTGCGGGAATATTCTCAGCAGGTGTTACAATTTCTGGAAGAACAAAAGTGAAGCGGCACTGTATAAATTTGCAATTACCATTACCAATTGTACGTTTTTGGGTTTGCTAGCGATATTGTTGTAATGCTGGTGTGAGAGAATATATAACACGGGTGTTAGCAGTGATAGAGACAGGTAGGCAGTGTTATCGTCTTTCTACTCTTTGGTACAGATGAGTAAAACGTTTTAAAAGAAACTCCTCAAAGTAACCGTATCACTGTTTTTGCACTTTCGTGAGGCTCTAAAAAGGAGCTGTATTAAGTATCTAAATACGGTACATACATATTGACTGACCGAAATTCCAGGTTGTGAAGATTAACATAAGTTTAATCATTTATTAGTTAATTAGATGATAATATCAGCATTAGGTGTAGTAGCGCGATTGCAGTGTATTTAGTTATGTTACTGGTAATTGCTGTTTTGTAAATTTTCATATAGTAATAATAATAATAATGACCCAGATATAACAATAACATATCAAAAGATCATCAAAGGTTGTTGGCTGTTGACCTTGTAAGATCACAGGTTAAGGTCTTTATATCGTATTAATTTTAATTTGAAATCTTGCACTTTTGCTTCATAAGGAAAAACATGGCTATGGGCTCCTATTCCAAGTCTCATTTTAGCTTGGTACTTGATACAGCCCCAAAGATTTTGCTTCCTACACTGGCTTCCAGTGCAGTCAGCGATTTCAGGGGTTTGCACATTATTGCGTATGTACGTGCGTGTACTTCTGGCTGTTTGTAGTTTGCACTTTGGGCTTCTGTCTGCAGTAATTGTAACTGGAAATTTATATAGCCCCACTTCCAGAGAAAACTAATCAGAGGTAATCTCTTTGCTAGCGTAAATGATGTTAAATGTCATTAAGAATAGAGATCTCAAGGCTGAGCAAAACAACGCATAGAAACTAGGAAGCGTCCCTAGTGGCTGGCCCATGCACACACGTGCAGCCCAGCCTACGGATTCCTATCCAGAGTTTCCTTCCAGATGACTTCATGTGAAACTCTTTCTGGGCCAAATTGCGTGTGTAGCGACGACTGGGGGCAGCATCCGCAGTACATGATAACGCCACCGCCCAGTGGTCCCTCATTGCTGAACTGATGGGATTGCTCATCATAATGATGCAGTTTGGGAAGAAACGGCAAAACTGAAATGTCTGATGAAGTTGTAAATGTTCTGTTTCCAGTTTGATAAACTTAGGTGTGTGGAAACTTGGCAATGGTTCATACTTTGGTTAGGCGACTATCCTTGGATAACAAAGAACAGACTTCATGACCTGAGAGATGTGAACGCTGTCTTCTACCATTTACAGTGTCCTCCTGCGTGTTCCAGTGGTGACTTCTAGTTATGTGGGCACATTTGCTTAGTGATGATATTTTTGTTCTATTCGAACTGTTAACACCCGTTTAGGTTAGCAGTGTTTCTGTGAGGTGCTTAATGTGTCCTGCACCCAAACAGTGTTGGGCTCTCAGCAATCTTGGTGTGGCTAGTCAACAGCTTTGGAATTCACTGCACAGTTCAGTTCGCTCTGTCAATTATTTGATGTTATTTGGGTCTGACCTTAAGATTAACACTGTAATCTCTTTCAACTTCCATACCCACCGCAGCCTGGCTTCTGGTTTCTTCGATCAATGGGATTTCAACCTCGCTTCTCCAATGGTTATGATTTTTATTGCGATTCGACTTGAAGCGACCATCGATCGATGTCTTGGACAGTATGATAACGGCGCTGTAGAAGTCATTAGTTTAGATAGATTGGCGCTATATTAAATATGTAGATATATGCATACTGTGTGTTGATAAATGACTTGGTGATCAATTTTGGTGGTAGCTGTTCATGATCGAACAATCAGTGTCGCAACTTTTACAGATTTTGTTTACTGTTCCGGTTGCAACTTGTTTTTCGTTTTTTTTAAGTGTGAGTTTGTGATATGATTTGTGAAAGTGATATCAAATGTGAGTATTAACATTATGAAATTATCTTTTGTGTTTTAAATTCCAAAAGATCCTCTGAATGGCCTATGCATAGTGTTTTTGTACTTTTGTGAGGTACTTAAAAGGAGCTATATCAAGTATCTTCATACATACATGTACATACATACATACATGTACATACATACTGTTTGATGAGTCTCCCTTGAAGTGGAGATATATAAATTTTCGCTTACTATTACTGTTTGACCGGTTGAGCACTGTTTTGGCATGGTGTGTTGACTGCGTGGAGCTTTCTCCAACATTATCACTTGTGTAGGAATTGCAAGTCATTTGCGTACGATTCCAGAAGTTTGTAGCCGAGCGGTTAGAGTCCAGAGCACTCGGCCTGTAATGTGGAGAGTAGGGGTTCGAGCCTTCACTAAGGCAGTTACAGATTTAGGTTCAGTGCTGGTAGGTAATGTTGTGTAGTGTAGAGGATGTGATTCTCACGTCTATGATACGTATTCAGAAGCCAAAGGAACTGTGGATTTGATATAGAAGAGAAGAAATGTCTTGTTCCACGACATTCTGTGTTTAAGCAAGACACAATTATTTGTAGACAAACATCTTATTGTTATTACAACATACATGCTCGCTGAAATCATGCAAGTAATGCAGCTCGACAAAAAAACGGACATGCACAATTCTTACACATGATTAGAAAATGCAGAGACTTCAGAGTTGCCACTTGCCTCCTCCCCCTCTCACCCTTTAGGAGGTGCTGAAAAGGCGCTATATAAATGTTTTAGTACGTTAACACTTTAATGATGAGCATGTACTAATTGACTGGGAAACGAATGCAGCTCATCGTTACAGGAATTAAAACAGGAATTGTAAGATATTGCCCGAAATCTGTGGATAAAAAAGGTCTACTGATTAAGGGTTGCATGGATTCATACCACGCTTCTGCACAGGTCTCGTTTGCAGCACACGTCAGACACACTTGGGTTTCCTGCTGTTGCCTTGGGTCGCTCCACCACGAACCACCGTTCATCTTAATTTCGTTGCCAGAATTACAATCACACAGACTTCGGCAGGATTCGCACACTGGTGTTACGTAAACATTCGGACATGATTTGTACTAAATTACATTACAAGTACTGCTTTGACGCTGAATATCAGACGGTGTTACGCATTCAAGCCCAACACTTGACCCTGCTGAACATGGTTCATGCGTCATTCTACGGAATCGTCAATCGCAATACTTTATTTGTCTCTGACTTGACTCTAAGACAAAATTGGAAGAAACTGCGGTGTGACATCAAACAGAAGACCGCCCGAAGAGGGCATCGTGGTCAATATACCACGTCAGAGACCCGCTCGCGGGCTTTACACCGACAATTGGGTAAGTCGTGTCGTCGTTGCTGTCACCTATGGCTGTCACCAGCTCGTGCTTCGCGTTGCCCAGAACAATCACTGACACGTGGCTCGCTCTGTTGATAGCTGCAAAGGTCAAGGTCACTCTCTTGGCCAGATGACCTTCAGCCTCCGTGTAGGTCACGAGGCGATCTGGTGCTGGTGTTTGACCTGGAAACAGTGAAGCAACATGGCCGTCGGATCCAACACCGAGCACAATGAGATCGAACGATTCGGACGCGAGGTATCTTCGAATCAGCGATTCATAGATGTCGTCCGATCGCACAGGTCCCTCGCTGCACAGTTCATCAGCCGCGTCAACGTAAACGGGGTGTACGTTGCCGTGGGGAATTTTCGCCTGGCTCAACAGGTGGCGCTCTAGAAGCCTGAAATTTGATTGGTCGTTCGAGAGAGGAACACAGCGTTCGTCTACCAGCCAGAGGTGGATGCGTTCCCATGACAACGGCGCCAGAGATAATAAACGGAAGAGTGGGATGGGCGTGCTTCCTCCAGGCACCACGAGGTGAAAGACACCTTTCTCCGCCACCGCTGCTTCCGAAAGCCGCACGATGTCTTGCACGAGAGCTCGGACTACCGATTGCTCGGAGCCGGTAACCAGCTTTGAATTTCGAAACTGTGACGGTGTTTCGGCATACATCGGATGGTGGTCGACTGGTGTCTCTGAGGTAAAAACGTCATGTTGGTCGAGCTGGTAGTACAGTCCTTTCGAAGTCACAACAAAGTCGAGTCGCTCGGCGTCCTTGCCTTGTCCCATGTACTGCCGAGGCGACTGGCGTTCAGCAAGCTCCAAAAGCGGTGTCCAGACTTTCCACGATGCGAGCAGCATGTCGGTGGAGACAAACAGATGTCTCGCTCCATCCATCACTGCGGAAACAAGCTCAATGTATGGTTCCGACTCCGCGTCTGGCACGAGCTGAACCATCTCGCGAAGGTTCTGTCCTAACAATTCGACGTCCGTTTTTGCTTTCTTTATGCTCCACCCGGATTTTACTGCTGGGGCGGGTAGCCCACGTGACATTGCGATCATCGCTGGAAGTTTAAGGTTTGTACCACCAATGAGAAAGATCACCTGCTTCTGCCAGTTGCATGCGTTTTCGGTCGCTCGCATGCAGAAGCGAGCGTTCTTGAAGAGAATTCGAACATAGCTCGACTTCTCATCGAGTTTCTTCCCACTCATGAGCACGAACGGTACGCCGCTCCAGCGATCGTTCTCGACGAAAAGAACGCTAGCGCCGAACGTTGCAGTCTTTGTAATGTTGTTTATCAGCTTCTGTTCCTTGAGCCACTCCATGTTGTACGATGAGTACTGGGCTGTGAGTGTCGTGCGTCGATTTGGCGGCCGTACTTGTTGTAGGACGCGCACTTTGCTCTTGAGGATCTCGCTGATGTTGCCCGAGTTGTCGGGAAGGTCCATTGCGATGAGTGTCATCATTTCGGTCAGGTGATTCTGCATAACGTCTCGAACGATTCCGACTTCGTTATAGAATAGGGTTCGACCTATTGGCAAATGTTACACACACACACAGAGGCAATACAATACATAGTACAAAAATCCAATTGCTTATAAACTGCTCTCTATCGGATATCGACCTGGCTTTTCCAATGGATTATGATTCTTGACCGATTATCGCTTAAAGCGACCAATGACTGATGTCTTGCATAATATGATAATGGCACTATAGAAGTCATTCAATTAGACTTCCAACAATTATTATTATTTAGTAACTTCTATGGCGCTGGTGTCTAAAATGTTAAAGATGGAAAGGGGCAGCACAAAGTACACAGATCAGATTGTTGCATACAGTACGTGCCTTTCAACTATTATTATTAATAGCTGCTATGGCGTTGCAGGAGGACAGCGATGAACCTTGCACAACTAAGGGAAGCGGTACGGAACAGGGAGGAATGGAGGAGGTTGGTCATGATGGTCGCTAGAGTTCCACGAACTGACGGCACAAGGTGATGGCATCAATATCCAAATCAGATGTTCAGAAATACCAACTCGAATTTCTAGCTTCCATCATCTGGTTGGCTGACGAGAGACAACACACATGCACGCACGCATATGTGTACTATTAAAAATACACTACAGTCTGACGAAGTAACTGGAACACTACCGAAGTGACAAAGATTAAATATGCAACATTCCGAAAACATACACTTCCGTTGAATGTCTGCCACGTTGTCTCACCAAATGTACCGTAGTTTCTCTTACCCACAACGTCATCTTTTTCTTTCATCACGATATCGACGCGCTCAATATGCTCACGATTCCAAAGCGGCTCAAAGGTGTCTTTGTTAGTGTACCTATATGTTACAAGACACAAAAAATCATATAGTTAAATCAGCAAGTTAAGAACAGGTTTCCGGATGAGGATTCTAGTGGCGGAAACGAGCTGGCTAAGTAGAATAGCAGGGAAACCATCCAAAATCTTTGTTTGTCGGTCACTCATTCAATAATTCAATCATTCAGTTGTTAACTCATTCAACCACTCACACCTGTCACTGACTCATTCAATCTCACAGCACTTATACAGCTACCCGAATGACAGAATTAATCACCTGAATGGCAGGATTTGTTTAACAACTGTTTTTCCAAGGTAGTGATCGATTCGATAGATCTCGTTTTCATCGTAATAACCCTCGAGCTCTTTTGCCAGCTTCTTTGCGCTCTCGAGGTCCCTTCCAAACGGTTTCTCCAGCACCACTCGAAACCAAGGCCTGCCCACTTTTGGTCGCAGGTACTTGTTCACGTACTTGGAGGTTTTGGCGTAGGACGACGGCGGGATGGAGAGATAAACCAACCGGCCTTCTTCGTAGGTGACCGGCGAACCAGTCAGTCCGTATATGCTTTGTGTATTCTCATCCAGCATTGCAGCCAAGTTCTAGAACATTTGGAATGGTCTAATAAATAGTAGCAGTTGTAGTAGCTGTAGTACTAGCAGTTGTAGTAGCTGTAGTACTAGCAGTTGTAGCAGTAGCAGCTGTAGTAGTAGTAGGTAGTCAGTTATTTCAACACAATTACCACAGAAAATATATGTTGGTTCGTTCAAAATCAACAAAAATGTTTCTCAGATATCTTCACTAAAATGCTTCATCTTCACTAGTTAAAAGCAGCCATGGGTTGAAGTGTTAGCGACTTCATTTATTAGCCTAGGCATATGAGGGTGGGTGGTCAGTCCTCTCCCTCGCCATTTCATCTTCTCACTGACGGTCAGTGTACTCATTTATAGTCATTATAGCTGAGTTGAAAATGGGGCCCAAGTGGAGCCAAAACCTTGAAACAAATTTCTGCCCCAACAGGGATTTGAACCCTTGACCTTCAGATTGACAGTTCAACACAGAATTCACCACTGGACTATTGAGCACATCCATTTACTTGTTGCCAGGGTAACAGAAGCGTATCAGTCCCTCACTTTTTCAACTTTTTTTATAATAATAATAATAATAATAATAATAATAATAATAATAATAATAATAATAATAATAATAATAGAAAGCAAACACAATAAAAAAATTTGAAATTTGAAAAATCAAACCTGGAAATCACGCTCCGTTTTCAACCGCAAATACTGCGTTGCCTCGACGAAATTCTTCTTCTTCTCACGACAGTCGTCGTCAGAACATTTGAAATAGTTCAGAAACAGTTCGCTCATAATCTTTCGACCAGCATCTTGGTCCTGACGGGCCGCTCCGTAGATCTGAAAACGCACCTCGTTCTTTCTAAAACGTTGCTGGAAGATTTCAAACAGTGCCTTCCAAAGGTACTTTGAAGCGAGGTTGCCAGTCGCACCCACAAGCACTATGTTGTAGTGTTTCGGCGGATGGCTTGACGTCTTTTTTGCCGCGGCTTTTCCATCATCTGCACAGGTGGTGTCACCATGTGCGCTTCCGATGGCAACAGCAACCACCAAAAGAACAACGGTTGCCTTCATTCTGCAAAAAAAAACAGTTAAGAAAGTAGAGAATGGCCTGCCTAATCGGATATTGCTTGAGAGAAGCATTCCAGGCTGCAGATTTCCTCGCTGTGCTGCACAGGTGACCTGGTTGTTCCCGCAACAGAACATCCACAGTACAGCACAGAAGCTTTGCTGTGGTTGGTCCAACTTTCTGAAATAGGTTAGCTAGCATCTTACGACATAATATTTAGTCTTGTTGTCAAGACCTTAAACCTCAAGACCAAGACCAAGACCAAGACTTTGAACCTCGAGACCAAGACCAAGACTTTGAACCTCGAGACCAAGACCAAGACTTTGAACCTCAAGACCAAGACCAAGACTTTAAATCTCAAGACCAAGACCAAGACCGAGACCAAGATCTAAAAAAATCACATTCAGCCCAAGACTTCTTTTCCTTACAAAAAATTGTCAAGTCTGACTACTCGCTATTTTAATGAAAAAGTGAGTATTTAAGTTATTCAGGCAAATTAACTTTAAATGCAGACTGCAGAGAATTCCGAATTCATATTTACAAAAGTCCTTCATGTAAAACGTTATTCCAAATGCCTTTTGTAATTGATAAAAACCAATTCGGTCAGAATTTTCTGACCAAGACGTGCCTTGTGGGGCCTCAAAAAACTTCCGCCATGTGAAAAAAATACGTTCTACAGGTGCTGAAGTTGCAGGCTTACACAATAGCTTTTCAAGCACTGGATGTAAATGCACAAATCGTGAGCCTTTTTTAAATCCTCCCATGGTTTATCAGACCGTCTGGCTTCATAAAAAGTCTCGGCAGGGCTTCCAAACACAGCATAATTTAGTTGCTGCTGCCGATGGATTTTCCTGACCAACAAGACTCTTCCGTCCATAGGTATTTGTCGTAGGCTATGATGCAAACAGGCTTTATAATTTTTTTTATTCTTGAGTTTTGTCAAATGACTGTTCATATTGACAGTCGGTCTTGGTCTTGGTCTTGCGAGACCAAGACCAAGACTTTGAACCTGAAGACCAAGACTTTTGGTCTCAAGACCAAGACCAAGACTTTTAAAAACGAACTCGAGTGCACTCGAGACCAAGACCTTGGTCTCGAGGACAACAAGTCTGAATATTTAAGTTTCTTGGTCTTTATTTACCTCTGTTACGTAAGCGCTAGAAAACCATTTTGGCACCTCAAATTTCTCAACGCACGAAAAGAAGGCAGACTGAACCGAAGCGAAATCAGTGTAGGGCATGTTAACATGTTAAGCTCGCGTCTTGCTGTAATGTAACGTAAACAGTAAAATATCATTGTCCGACCAAATCGTAATACCTGGATCCACACAGCGCCGACTCCGGCACAGCGGTGCAGCTTAGCAACTGACAGGTACTAACTACAGCTATAAAGCGTTAGCTTTGCAAAGACACTGTAATCCGATTAAAACATAATTTTGGATTGCAAATAAACCAAACCTCTCACCTGTTAAAATTTCCGAAGCACGTTGACTAAGTTACTCATGGGCTTATGGGAATTTCGGGATAAATGTAAGGAAGTAAGAGAGTTATTAATTGGTACGACTACGACCCCTTGTCTCCAGATTCTTTATATTCTTTATTATTTAAAACCGACAGACGCAGTAAGCTTACATTGAAACACGAAAGTACAATCAATATCTTAATTAAACACACGGTTTGGCAGCTATGCAAGGCGCCGCTCTAGAGGGGGGTTACGGGAGTCGATCCGCGTACCATATGCTACAGTATAAATAATTATAATACACAGTACCACAGTACGTCGACTCGCATTGCTAACTGTTGACTAGTTTTTGGGGTGACGCCATTTTGAAACTGAGCTTTTGAATTATAGATTTCAGCCTAAATTAACGTTAAAAATAATATTGTTGATTCTAATAATGAAGTCCTCGATATTGTTGTAAGGGGCCGTCCATAAATGACGTCACGCACCTAGGGGAGGGAGGGGGGTCAGAAATTTGTGACGATGTGTGACAAGAGGGGGTGTTACTTTTGTGACGACGTGTGACGAGGGGGGAAGGGGGGGTAAAAAATCGGCCAAAATAGCGTGACGTCATTTATGGACGGCCCCTAACGTTTAAAAAATATTTTATGTGATGGATTCCGGTGTATCGGTGTGTAGTCCTCAATGTTGTGGTAACGTTTAAAAATATTTGATGTGATGGGTTCCGGTGTATCGACGTGTTAAAGCTCATATTCAAAATGGCGGTTGGTCACACATTCTGACTGCTGCATCGGCCGGGAGTCGACGTACTGTGTAATTATGTAATTATTTATACTGTGCTTATGCTCTCCTGGCCATGAGTGTTACCACTACTCTATCCCCCTCCCCAATTGTTGCAACTTGCAAGCCTCTGGATTTCACACTGCTTTGAAATTATTCAGTTAGGAATTGAGTTGAGTAGTTTGTTGCCAAAACGACAGTAAATAAATTTAAAACTGTAATACAGCTGTCTGAGAGGTGGGGGGAGGGGACAAAGTTGGCCATGATCTGGTCGACGACCATATTTTAAATTCTTCTTCCAAAAAATTTCTTGCTACGAATATTATTCATCTCCTAAAAACATCGAATTCAACTCCTAAAAAGTTTATGACCTTTTTTTAGTCGTTCACCTCTTTTCGACTTAATTAATCTAGTCTCCCTCCAATGTGATTACCTTTTTCCTTTTTTTTAGAAATTCATCCCTAAACAATTTTATGACTTTAAAAAAAATTCTTCTCCGACAAAAATTGAATGACCTTTTTTTAAGGAATTTCTTCTTACTTTCTGAGAATTTTCAGGGGGGCACTTCTGCTCAAATTATTTTACCTCATCTGTTCAAAAAGGCAGTCAAAACCCTCGCACGTAATTACATTTCTTGGCCTTTTTGGTGTTTCTTCAAAATTTGGGGGGACAAATGTATGGCGTGTCCCCCCACTCTTAAAGGTGGGGGACATGTCCCCCTCGACCCCCCCCCCCATGATCGCCGCCCATGCACAGCCCAAGTTAGAATATTTAATATAATGTTAGCCTTGTCATAGGTCGTCTATAAAGTACGTCCGGAGCAATAACCCTCATTTAACCCTCCGCCCTTCTTGTCCTCATTGCATTTGGAATTACCATTCCTCTTCCTTTATGGCGATGTTATGTTTAAGTGCTATATAAATGTCCGAAAAATTCGCTGCCGGAGCTATATAAAATGTTAATTACATAAAACCATCAAACAATATAATTTTCAATGTCCGTCTGTCGGTCGCGTAATCGCGTAACAGACGCCAGCCAACGGCCAGCCCCAGCGAGGGAGGAACGTCATTTTTCACGGGTTACAGCTAGCATATTTCTAAGAAAGCATTGTGATCGTGCTAAAGCATTTCTGTTCGAGGCCTTTCAGTAAAACATATTTTAGTCAACCTGACAGTTTGATACTGCAGTCAACTGTCGACCACCCACATCATCAGGTCCAATCTACACGTAATGACTTCTATAGCGCCATTATAATAATGGCCAATTAGGCATCGATCGATATTCGCTTCAAGTCGAAAGTCGACAAGGTCCGTTCTCAATAACTGATCAGAATATCGCCACTAGTTGCATTTCCAGTTCTATTACCACCCACCACTACCACCAGGTGAAGTATAATCGCGAAAATCTTCCACAATGGTGGGGATTTGAACCGCCGTCCTATCGGTTTACAGTCCAGCCCGTTATCCACTAGACTGTGGCTCATCCCTAATAGGTCACCAAAACTGGAAGAAATCGATATATGCCTAAAACGAAAGTAGTTGATATAAAGTATGGCGTTATCAGCTGTGCCTTGCCCGGCCTATCTACGCTCCCTGTGCCAGCCTGTGCAAGGAACCCAAGGTAGCCCCCCACTTCGTTCCTCCGAGAAGGGGGTGCTGAAAGTGGCGTTCGCCCGCACGACCATCATGCTGAACCGAGACTTTGCGGTAGTCGGCCCAGCATGGGGTCTGAAACGGGTTACCCTTGGACATGCGCTTGCTTCCTAGGACCCTATCTGATACATTCTACATTACATTAACAAATGTACTGTTTAGTCGTGCTGGAGTCGGGAGCGCATCTGAGTAGCCCTCTTGAAGAGGCGCTATATAAATGTCTTAATGAACGAATGAATAAAGACGGTAGTTTTCTTACGATAATTAATTTATTACTACAACCATTAATTAGGCCTGTTGGATTTTTAAAGCACTGTCGAATAACGAATTTTTTATAGCGAAAGCTGGAAAACTCGCAAAGCACAAAACACAATTAACTTTCAATTCAATATCGGATTTCAATCTCAAAATCGTCATTTATAATCCACATTCAAAGCGATGCCTAAGCACAAGAATGCATATGAGACATCAAAGACAATGACAGACAGACAGACAGACAGACAGACAGACAGACAGACAGACAGACAGACAGACAGACAGACAGACAGACGACAGACTGACAGAAGCCAACAGACAGACAGAGAGACAGACAGACGACAGACGACAGACAGACAGACTGACAGAAGCCAAACAGACAGACAGAGAGACAGACAGACAACAGACAGACAGAAGCCAAACAGACAGACAGACGACAGACAGAAGCCAAACAGAGAGACAGACAGACAGACAGAGGCCTTCTGACAGACAGACATCTGCAAAGTAATTTTCCGGGACTTAGTAAATATTCATAAACACCATAACAATAAATTTTATACATAATAATAATGGAAAAAATGATATAACGATAATATATAGAATAACAGTAATAACAACACTGATAATAATAATACTAATAATACTAAAACTGATGACGATGATGGCGTGCAGTTAAAATAAGTGGCTTAACGTGACAAAAGTGCCACAGTTGATAACATACATATTAATTTCAAATGACAGCTGATAAATCAAAGTAGGAAATGTACATTGGACCTTAAAAGGCATTATATAAAAGTTCAAATGTAATTAGTACATGTAACTCTATCGCGCCAGTGTCTAATGCACAAGGTGGCATCAATCGATGGCGCACCAGAACCAAGACATAATCAGACATAATGCAGAAGATCAGTCTGTGAGACTGTTTTTGAAAGACTACTTAAAATGTACCGTCACGTAATATCTTGTGATCTGTTGTCTAGCCCTGAACGAGACTATTTCAAATTGGGTAAGCTTATAGATGTTTCTTCAGAGATCTTTGAAAAGTTCTTGGGTCATATGGTAAAATATAGATCTTGACCAAAAAGCACTGCACTTAAACCCTGCGCCCACAGTTCTACACCCACGATTCCTGTTAAACTGATAAGTTGCTGTCGAACCATGCAACGGTTGTCAAAGCGTTGCATCGCTGTTGTCAGGTTTGTGCTTTGGCCATGAAGACAAGCTACCAAGACCCATCGCTCACGTCTAAGGACCATTGCTGGCCTCCGAGGACCATCGCTCACCTCTAAGGACCATCGCTGGCCTGTGACGATCATCACTTGGCTTCCAGAACCATCGTCAACCTATAACAACTGCTAGGCTCCAAGGACCATTGGTACGCTTTGAGGAATACCACTGACCTATGAAGACCTTAGCTGAGCTCCAAGGACCATATCTACCTTATAAGGACCATTACTGGCTTCTGAGGACTAATACTGAAAGAAGCTTGTTGTAAACTGATGACTTACTGTACCTAACTCCTAAGCATTGCAATCCTCGTTTAATGGCAAAATCTGTGGAGCACCATGGTAAAACATGTGCTTTGCCTTACTTGATACAACTCTTCTACTTGGTCCTGAAAAACACTGTGTGGTATTACCAACACTGTACTATGGTACTGTATTTACAATACATTACAAGATATGACAGCAATTACTCCATGTACCATTTACATTACAATTACAAAACCATATACAGTGTTCGAGATGTCAAAGTTCCCAAAATCTGACAGAAAACACTAGATTTGTTTAGCTTCTAGGTGGCAACACCTGTGTGTCAATTGGGCAATAGTGTGTAAGAATTCCATACCAATTCACCCTGTTTTTTTCTCACTCTATACCCACTGACCACCTCGGTAGTTCGAGATCTGCTTCCCACTTTGAAGTTGTTAAAATTCTATACCCAGTGACCACCTTGGTAGCTAATAAGCTTACTGCTTGGATGGTAAATCTTATCATACATCTAGACCTCTACCACATGGGTGGTTGGTTAAACCCCCACATGAAAGAAACTACCACTGTAACCACATTCAAATTGTCACATTGTTAAATGAGAAAAGATATTAGAATCACTAGATCGCAAACATTGATGATTGTTCGATTAAACACATACAGAGATCAATTTGTGGTGATCAAAGAACAAAATATTTCGTCACCGACTGCATACAACAAAGTCACAGCCAACTACACCTAAACAGAATTAAGCAATTTCAAACTGAATTAATTGCGAAGCACTACAGTTTGGTGACGTCTACATGAAATACAGACAAAGAAATCATCTGAGGTGGGCATATGTAATGTAATTATCATTTATATAGCGCCAGCTGGGAATTTCTTCTGGACATTTATATAGCACCTGCTATGGGAAATTATAAAACCACAGATTAAATAGTTGTCATGGAATAAAATGGAAAACAGTGCAGATAAGATTGGAAAAGAATGTTGAGGTGTGCTGAGTAGTCAGGTTGTCTGAAGCCCTTGGTAGGCAAAAGATTCAGTCTCGTCGGACATCCACAGAACCGAGAAATCAACTTCACAGTGTCATCAACCAGCAAAGTAATCACACAATGTATCTCATATTCTAATCTCACAACTGTTTTCATTAATCAAACGCAACACTTCTACTGGGTTTTTCGACGATTTCAGTCCAGTAAATGTAAGTTACACCATTGAGAAGTTTACAACGTGCTACATAAATCAACCGGATATGAATGATGCAGGCTTATACTTTCCTACGTTACATTGAGACAGTAAGGTAAATACACACTAATGCAAGTTTCTTCAAAAGGTGCTATATAAATGTCGAGAAGCAGCATACATACGTACAATGATTTATCGTAATCTGCAAGTCTTTAGACATAGTAATCGCTTCAACTTTCTTACGCTGTAAGCAACGAATTATAATGTAACTGGAAAGTTGTGTAGCACCAGTTCCTTAGACCAGTGCTTAGCGGTGTCCTGATTTATGATATTTTCAGGGTTTTTTCTTAGATATTATCAGGATATTGTATTTATTCTGTTAAACTTTAAATTTTAATCAGAATGGTGGGTGCTGAACACACACAAAAGGCACATCAAACTCACACATTAGGAAATTTTTATACAATTGTTGTGAAATAAGTTAATTATTTAGTAGAAAAAGTGATGCTACAGAAAGCAATCCTTAACTTGATTCTTTGACTGAAATAAACATTAAAAAATCAGACAAAGTATTCTTGTCATTTACAAGGCTGTGAAAGAAGCACGCTCGGTGGAAAATGTGTGTTGGGTTGTCAGGCAAGGTGGCGAGTGGCCTATGGCATGCATATCAGTCGCCATGGAACAAAGGGTCATTTTCTCTATGAAACACTTGAAAGTTTACGGATCACATTAACTATTTCCACTTGAACAAAAGTCCTTAACCCCTTTAGTGTGGATCCCGAGTATACTCGGGCTGAGGAAACCGTTCCCATAGCGTGGATCCCGAGTTAACTCGGGCAAGGATAAAACTCACTACCTAGTAGGCGTGGAGCTCGTATAAACTCAGGATAACGTTAGAAGGTCATGTCTGTTGTGCAGAGGGTGTCTTAGTGCATGCTGTAGCAGCCCTGGGGTAACCTTGGCCTAGTCACGTGGTCACTGGCGACTACTAGCCGGCCGTCGTCATCGTCGTCGTGTGCCAGTATTTTAGGTCAAAATGGCAGGTCGCAAACGTGATACAGTTGCAGAGAGTGTGGTGAAGTTGGACTGTGCCCTGCCCCATATGCTTTGAATTGTATCACACCAAATTGAAATGGGATACGGAAATTTCGCCCCTGGAAGAATCGCCCCCGGAAGATTCACCCCCGACATTTCGCCCCCGGGAAGATTTGCCCCCGGAAGTTTCGCCTCTGGGATCTATGATGTAACTAAGACTAGAAGCTGGATTACCTATCAAAAATGTAATTAGAAGACTAGAAGCGGGATCTATGATGAAAATGTAACTAAGACTAGAAGCTGGATCGACGGGGGCCAAACTTCCGGGGGGCGAAATGTCGGGGGCGAATCTTCCGGGGGCGAATCTTCCGGGGGCGAAAAGTCCTAGAACCATTCAAATAATGATCTACGTTGTAGCGGTCACTTTCATTACTATGATAACTCTTTGTTTTTGTGGTAGCCTACTGACCACACATTTTGACATGTTGCATGACCGGTGTTCTTCAGTTGTACTTCTGCCGAGAATGCGCAGAAAACGTATTTTCAAGTGAATAAAAAAATTTTTGGGTGACGATATAATGCAAAAAAACTTATAGGATTACTTCCAGAACAATCATAGCATCATTATAACATCAATATCTGAAAAAAAATTTTGCCAAAAAATTCCCTCCTGGGCGAGAGTTAACAAAAATTTTATCCCACGCTAAAGGGGTTAACAGAACAGTTTTTCTATTTGGTGTGCACTAGTGCAGAGAATGTTTTCAGTAGGGTGCAGATAATGTTTGCAACAAGGTGCAGAGAATGTCTGCACTATGTTGCACAGAATGCGTGCACTAGGGTGCCGAGTATGTTTGCACTAAGGTGCAGAGAATGTGTGCACTTGGGTGTAGAGAATGTTTGCTTTCGGGTATTACGAATAGTTAGCACTATGGCTTGGAAAATGATCTGTTTTAACGGGCACTAGAGTGCCAGAAATATTAATATAATTTTTGTGCCGCACCGATTAAGCAAGCAATGGTACTCAATTTACTGGACGATGGAACAATTCCACAGAAACCACTGGAATAGACTTGGAAGAACCAGGTTAACCAATCAAATCACACATTTTGGCTGCTCTGGTTAACCCTTTAACGATGAGCGTGTACTAAGTGACTGGGAAACCAATGCAGCTCATCGTTAAGTGTTAACTTCATTCCAACCAGTTCCTCAACCTCCCCCTGGCCAGTTGCTCAGAGTTCAGAAGGAACAATGCAAAAACTCTTAAGAATTGTAGCTGTTCCAGGTAAATCTCCTCTCCTATCTCGCATAGCCATTGTGCACACAACATATTAACATAAAAACCATATATTGAAATAATAAATAACAACAATAATAGCGCCAGTGAAAAATTGGGACAAGGCCTGATCAATCAGAGATCCACAGTTTCAACTCCTAAATAATTCTTCATTCCTGAGGGATCAATTTTCTGCTTCGATTAGAAAACAACACTATTACTGATATTAACAATAAATAAACAATAAATAATAATACACGCAATAATAATAATAATAAAACAGTAATTCTGTGCCAACATAGCTGAGGCCAGGGTTAGCCGAGGCCAGGTTTACAAAATATTTTCAATACATTCCAGTCAAGCACTGGTACAGCGAAAACCAAAACTGTGCATTTAAAATTCAAGTTAAGCCAATTTCTTAACACAGAATCTTTCGTGCAAAGGATAGCATTGCAATGATCAAATCAACACCGTATATTTTATCGGAGCGCACGCCCTGATCGCTGCACGTCCAAAACCAAGTCATTTCTCCGCTGAGCAACATCAAGACGGCGCATGAAATCGGAAACTGTGTTTCTGCGGCAAATCAGAGCCGTATTTTTCCAGAGCAGATGTTCTCGTATACGGTCTTATCGATTGGATCGTATTCGCCCGACTTGGGGTTAAGAAAGTACATTTCGTCTTTGATGACAGAAGGGTTGAAACCCTCCTTCTTATAGTCGTTCTTTTTCAGCTTGAATGTTCCTGTAAGAACAAACAGTTACTGTTAAACAGTTAAGATTTAGCTTAATATTGTTTGCCCAGCATCCTTTCAAATGTCTGCACTAAGATATTCCATACAAGTCACCAGACTAGACTATTATTATTATCATTATTTTTATTGTTGCTATTGTCATGCATTTTTAAGCGCACTACCTCATGACCAACCATCAATCGATGGCACTGAGCTCCGGATGATCAACAGATGTAGAAAAAGGGAGAAGAACGCAAGAACGAGGCGAGCACTCTAACCAGTTGGCTAGTGTGGCACTGGAAGAATGCCCTCACCCATGACTGACCATGGACCACGACACAGAGGGGTCTGCTCAAATTCTTAGAATAGATTAGATTTATGATAACGCTGCTATAGAAGTCATTGGATTTAGCTTAATATTGTTTGACAGCATCCTTTCAAATGTCTGCACTGAAGTATTCCACACAAGTCACCAGACTAGATTATTATTATTTTTATTATTGCTATTGTTATGCATTTTTAAGCGCCGCTACCTCATGACCAAACATCAATCGATGGCATTGAGCTCCGGTAATTATGAGCAAAGGACTTGCTCAAGGTCCCTACACAGTAACTGACTCAGGAAAGCAGACTCGAACCTGTACTCTTCAGGTTACAAGGAAAGTACCTACCGGGTCTCTATTCTAAGTCGCTCGTGTCATTTTGTTCTTAACTTAAGACTTACCGCTTTCAAATTGCTTACCCACGATACACTGGCTCTGTCTAAGCGAACTGATCTTCTGGATATTGACCTGATTAATGGTTTGGTTTTGGTGTGCCATCGGTTGATGTCTTGTGTGTTAAACACTGGCACAATAGAAGCTACTGATTACAATTACCTGTCATGTCCAATTTATCGAGGAGACGTAAGAAGACCGGTCGGGCGTAGGAGGGCAACGACTTCTGCATGTTGTGGTTCAACACTTTGAGGTCCAGATTGTGCTGTTCATCGACAATGGCCGCCATTCCAGCCCGACCCTCCGTACCTGACAACGAAGCGACAACGGATTCAAACAATGGACCAGCAAACAAAGGAAAACAAGAACGATGCAGTTAAATGATGAGGTGCAGAAACAATGAGAACAAAACTAAGAAATAACTGAAATTTGGTCGGTCAGTACGTCAGCCATCTGGCCAGTTAGTAACCAAGCCAACCAGCAAATCTGTTAGTAAGCCAGTCAGACAGCCAGCCAAATTCAGTGAGCCTCCTGGTCAGTCAGTAACCAGGCCAACCAGCCAGATAGTAGGTCAGCCAGTATATATGTCAGTAAGCCAGTCAGTCAGACAGCCAGACAAATTCAGCCAGTCATATTCAGCCAGTAAACTCAGCCAGCCAGCCAGCCAAATCCAGTCTGACAGTAACCCAGCCAGACTGCTGGTGTTACCTGGAATTTCGACGCCATAGACGACGGCATCATTCAGCTGGAGGACGTTGCTGATGACCGCTTCCACTTCGGTCGTTGAGACATTCTCCCCTCGCCACCGGAATGTGTCGCCCGTTCTATCGCGGAAGTACATGTAGCCATACTCGTCCATCTCCAGTATGTCACCTGGACATAAAAAAACGTAGCGTAATTACAACAATTTATGTAGCGGCTGCATTGCCATTTATATAGCACCATCAGCGGCGAATTAAAATGTCAGCATATATGCATACGTTTGTCTGTGTATGGTGTGCATATTTCTATGTATGCATGCATATAAATGAATCATATGTATGTATGTAAAAGTATGTATGAATATATGTATGTATGTATGAATATATGTATGTATGCATGAATATATCTATGAATATATGTATGTATTAATGTATGTATGCATGACATTGTATGTAGGTATAATACCGATAATAATAACCTGTAAGGAAATAGCAGTCTCCTTTCTTGAAGACGTCATAAGCCAGCTTCTTTTTTGTTGCTTCTGGGTTGGCGTAGCCGTCGAACTCCCGCATCGGTACGCCCTTCACGACTTTACCAACCAGTTCCCCAGGCTCACCTGAAGCCAACGGACAAGCAATTTTTAAAAGGACATTATAATTTTCTCATCAGTCAAGTCCTTCAGTAAAACAACCCAAGAGTTTAGAAAATATACACACAGTACCTCTCACCTAGTTGAAACCTGATGCATGAAGGACAGGGGACCCAAATCTACTATATTCAGTACATGCAGGACATGGTAGACAATTGGTTAGTGCGCCCTGGCTTGTAATGCTGAGAGTACAGGTTCAAGCCTCCTCCCCAAGATGGTTACTGTACAGGGATATTGAGCAAGTCCTTCACTCACAGTTGCTCAGCACCATCGACTGATGCTTGGTCGTTAGAAAGTGGTGCTTCATAAACGTGTAAAAATAATAAATAATAATAATAATAATAATAATTATAAAAATAAAAAACAATTATAATAAAATAATAATAATTAAAATTATAATAATAAATAGAAATAAATAATAATAAAGATAATAATAATACTGATGATGATAATAATAATAGTAATAATTAATATAGCAACATTACTACAGGTGATCTTAATCTATTCCATTCACCAATCTGACCACAAAATGTCTCACCTGGTTCACACCTCATGCACAGGCCATTCCTGTCTCGTACCAATTCAAATGTCTCTTCATTAACCCTGATCAAGGTAACTGGGTAAACAAATGGTAGAATCCTTGTCTGGAAGCCAATCGCTCCAGGTGTGTTGTCATTGTTAACTGCGAATTAACACCAAACAATCAACACTTTAGCAATTCAACACAACACAATTACCAACAGAACACTTTAGTAACTCTCTCGAGTTTATTATTATTTCTTAATTTTTTTATTACTGGTATTATTATTAAATTATAATTATTATTACCAAAAATGTATATATATATATATATATATATATATATATGGGAATACAAAAATTACACAAAATAGCTATTATTTTTACCACTCAACAGACCATCAATAAATAATAAAATACTATTATTAATCTATATAAATAAAGAGAAGACTCTGTCTGTCTGTCACAGCGATCTTTGACCGCGATGCATTTCTACAGCTTTGGACCTTTTCACTCCAAACCTTCACTAATGTCTCGGGGTGGGCATTACACACCCAGTGTGAGGCTTCGTATCCCCCATTTTCACCGCTACCATGGCGTCCCGGGCCAAAAACTACCCGGCCAATGCATTTTTAGCTGGTAAAAAACCTTACACTCAACCTATTTCACTCGCCAGATGGCGCCGCCGGGTTAAGCAGCTACAGTACGGATTCGCAAGAGGGATTGAAACTTTCACTGAACTAAACCCCGGCAACGCCGGGTTAAGCAGTGTTTTGTTGCTTATTCGCTAGAGGGATTGAAACACCCAAAACGCCAGGTTAAGCAGTTTCGCGTCCCCCGTTTTGACCGCTACCATGGTGTCCCGGCCCAAAACCTCCGAAACCCGGGCAACGCCGGGTAAACCAGCTAGTACTATTTAATACAGATAATAATTATATTAAATAATATAACGATAGAAAAAGAAGCAGTCCCTTCAGCTAGCCTAAGAGGCAGCCATGGCTATGAACTGTTAGCGACTTCATTTTCACAGTTCTAACAAAACGATAATAATATTAATTTTTGATTATTTCTAATAAAACGCTGAAGTCTTCTCACTGATGTTGGCGTTGCCTTCCGTTGCTCCGTACAGCTCTCCGATGCGCTCAATGTTAAACCGAGACTTGAACTCGTTCCAGATCTGTGGACGCAGGCCGTTGCCGAAGGCTACTCGGACCTTGTGTTGACGGTCGACTGGTTTTGGCGGCTGGGCCAACAGATACCGACAGATCTCCCCGATGTACTGGGCCACCTGGCGACAAAGGCAAACGTTACAAAGCAATGTAATTGGACATATATATATATATATATATATATATATCACCACTCAAAGGCAAGACTAATCGGAGGTGCTATCTGCGCTCGCCTGTATGAACTAGGATGACATTCATGGGGATAATATATATATATATACATATATATATTAGGGCTGTACCGAATATTCACTTCGTATTCGCTTCGGGGCCGAATAGTGGGCCAAACAGCTATTCGGCCGAATACGAATAGTGGTCACGTGACATCTGTTTCTGCATATGCGGCTGCTATAGCGAGTGGAGTGAACATTAAGTAAGTGACAATTTATAAGTTTAGTTAAATTAGTTCCATTCCTAGTTTAGACAGACTGGCAGAAGGATGAAAAAATTACACTTAGTTAACTGTTTACTTTTAGTTTATGTATTAAATTTACTGAACTGAAATTTTTGCTAACATTTGAAATTTTGAATGTTGTCGGTAGACCAATTTCGTACACTATTCGTATTCGTATTCGGCCGAATAGTTAGTCCAATTATTCGTATTCGGCCGAATAGTGATAATCACCTATTCGGTACAGCCCTAATATATATATATATATATATATATTCCTCAGGTAATAATCCCTAATATTAGTTTCTCAGCTCTGTGTATACATCTGTCTGTCGTAAGACAAACGCTGTGACTCATGCTGCTTCAGTGGCCATAGGCCGACTCAAATCGATTAGTGGCTGCAGTCGATGCATCGGGCGGCTGGCCCTAGGCACCCGAAATTCACTCCCACCCTGCCTCTACATCTCTCTCCCTAGCAGATAAGCGAGTTGTGGCATACGGTGCATTTGTTCTGAAGACAGTCATCCCAGAAGCGACTGGCAGAGAACTTCTTGCGGACGACCAAAGTACAGCCCTTCAGCAGACAGTTGCCGACACCGAGGATACCACCTGCCGTGTGGTAAAGTGGCAGAGTGTCGTAGATGACGTCATCCATTCGCAGTTTGAAGAAGTAGAAGACGGAATGCGACATGTAGAAAAACCTAAACGACAATGACAGAACCAAATGCGTCCTAATCCCCACAAATGAAATGATGGATTTGAAAATGGAATTCATTTTCATTACGTTATGCCCTTATTAATGTATATTTTTTTATCTTATCATGGTGGCTCGATAGAGTAGTTGTGCGCTGGATCGTCAATCAAGAGATCGGGATTCAAACCCCTGTCAGAGAGAATTTGGTTCAAGATTTCTGCTCCACCTGTGCACCCTAGCCAGCTCAGCTATAATAAGTACATTGACTGTACTCTGTTGGTGGGAAGACAAGACGGTGAGGGAGAGGATTGGCCACCCACCTTCATATTCAGAGGCTAAGAAACTGAAGCTGCTAACACTTCATATCCATGGCTGCCTCAGGGCTATCTTAAGGGACTGCTACAAATATAATTTTATTTTTTCCCTGAGGTACACATGATCCCTTGGGACTTAAAAGAGCTCCGAAGAAGATAATAATATCATCATTTATATCACTAATAAGATATTATTAATTAGAAATATTCATTTAATTTTTAGCACTTATCATTACTACTAGTATTACTAGTATTAGTATTACTATTATTATTAATAGCAAAGGCCTGTTGATGTTATCTGTTGATGCTCTTCCCTGCTGTTATTCTTACCTGCTGTGGATGACAATAGCGGCCTTTGGCATGCCAGTTGTTCCTGACGTGTACACGTAAAACAGCTTCTCTACAGAGAGAACCAAAAAATATTAATAACATATGTAATAATAAAGTATGTTTCACACTCATATTTAGATGATGGTACTATCGGAAATATTACATTAAAGTGAAGAGATTTACATACAGTTTAATTTACAGTTTTACAGGATCTCAAAAGGTGCTATATAAATGCTTTAATACCTGTACAGTGTACATACATATATATATATATATATATATATATATATACGTATATACGTATATATAATATTATATATCCCAGCACATACACAGACATCTACAATTCTACATCATACATCTGTACACTAACATGTACATGAATCCATACATACATACACAGATACATCCACACACACATTCACGTGAACACATACACACACAGCCATCTACTAACACACTCTGTCTGTCTGTCTGTCTGTCTGTCTGTCTGTCTGTCTATCTACTACTGTCAATATTTCAGGATAGTAGAGTTGTAGGGTTGATTCTTTTTCAGTCAAGATAAATTACCAAAGGCAAGCCAGTTATGACAGCCAAAACTCAAGAGCGGACTGTGTACATTGGCCAGATCATCACCAATGGTAGTCTGTCAAGTACACAGATAAAACCATCATCGATGACAGTTTGTAAAGCAAATTAGCGAGGTTCCTTGATGGACGACTTATCAGTAGAAACAAAACCTCGATATACACTCCACAGTACACAAGAGCTCAAACAACGAGGACGACGTCACAGCATTGCACAGAGGACAGACAAATTCAAACTTTATCGGTCAAGTTCAAACTCTACTGGACTTTGTGTACATGTGGCAAACATGAGGTTAATTTTAAGGCCAGGATAAGCAGTTAGGAGTCGAGTAGGCTGCCAGACTGCGGGCTAAATCTAAAGGCCACAGGAGTAAGGGTTAAATTAAAGGTCAGGCTATCTAGTAAAACAATCAAAAGTGATATCAAATAATTATAACAATAAACATAATTGATTAGTAAAATAATTAATCATAAAAATAGAGAAAGCATGATTAATTATAAAAATGGTAACTGCATCAGACACTTTTCTACCTTCCCTGGACTTTTTTTAATGTCCTAAGGAATGATCTCTACCATCGGAAAGACATATAATACGCAGGAATGGAAACATCTTATTTAACACCGTGTGACTAGTTTGCGGGCAATAATTGGCAGACATAAAAATATCATGTCCTGTTTACATAACAACTGCATTCTGTTCATTATATTTATAATAAAAAAATCGACAAATAATTACATTTCCACCGTAAACCATATTTAAAATGTCACAATGAATATCAGGCATAAAACTGAAGCGAGGCAACATCCGTAAGTGTGTAGAGGAATGGCAACTCATGAAAATGTGTAGAGAGATGGTAACTCATGAAAATCTGTAGAAGATGGTAACTTGTGAAAACATCCGTAACATCCTATTTAACATTATGTGACTAGTTTGCGGACGATCATTGGCAGACGGCAAAATATCATGTCTTGTTTACACAACAACTGCATTCTGTTCATTATATTTATAATAGAAAATCAACAAATAACTACATTTCCAGCGTAAACCATTGCCTGTGGATATTTAAAATATCACAATGAATATCAGGCATAAAACAGAAGCAAGTAAGTATGCAACAGGATGCACAATTATTTTCTAGTTACCATTACTCTACACATTTTCACAAGTTACCATTCTCTACAGATTTTCATAAGTTACCATTACTCTACACGTTTTCACAAGTTACCATCCTCTACAGGTTTTCATGAGTTACCATTCCTCTACACATTTTCATGAGTTACCATTCCTCTGCATATTTTCACGAGTTACCATCAGCTACATATTCTCACGAGTTACCAATCCTTTACATATTTTCATGACTATCATTCCTCTACATATTTTCACAAGTTACCATCCTCTACATATTTTCATGAGTACCATTCCTCTACATATAAATTCCTAGCTTACCATTGAACAAAGTCTCCGAGTCTTTGATTGGAGGAAGCGTCGAAGCTTTGGCCAGCGGCTGGTCGATACAGATTGCCTGAAGGCCATCCACCTCATAGTTTCCTTTGCAGTAGAGCCTCACGGAAGTCGATAGTTGTGACCTGACATCGCGAATTGCTGTGAAGAGAACAGACAAAAAACCATCTCAAATGACCAGCAACAGCCCAAGACCCATTACAAACCCCACAGTCTTCTACGAGGTTTGGCGAATGTTCCTTCTGTGCTGCTGGACCCACCGCGCATTACAGTCATCCCAACCATACAAAGGATGGGCTCAAGACTGATATCACTAAACTATCATATAACCATAATGGATCTTTTTTCACCCCTGGCCATGCTATGGTGCTATGTAAATCATCTTATAATTATTATTATTATTATTATTATTAATAATTATTATTATTACTAGATTGCTGCCTATCCTAAGATGGTTAAAAATAATTTGAAAATATATTTTGCAATGAAAATGTATTTTCCAATATGAGTGAAATTTATTATGACCTTCATAGTTTAGAAATTATGCATCGGTGCTGTATCAAATCAAGTTATGAATGGCCGTTTTAAACAGGATCCTCATCCACGGTAGCTATCCAAAGTCTTGTGATTAGTGAGATCGTAAAAAACGCAAGAAAAAATACCAAAAATGCCTTCAATGAGGATTACATATTCTCATGACTTGATGTTGATGAATGAAATTTAAACTGTTTGCTTCAACATGAAGATACGTATTGAC
The DNA here is from genome assembly GCA_963556255.1 of Allolobophora icterica. Taxonomy (NCBI): domain Eukaryota; kingdom Metazoa; phylum Annelida; class Clitellata; order Crassiclitellata; family Lumbricidae; genus Allolobophora; species Allolobophora icterica. Next base: position 49,576,046 of record OY744607.1, on the reverse strand, counting down.
AATCCATTGTTGAGACGGTTTAAAAAATTTGAAAATCTATTTTCCAACTGTGCTATATCAAAGTCACGAATTGCCATTTGGGCGGCTGTTCAGTTTGTCAAGATATATTTCAGGCCCGTTTAAACCCGACGATCTGGTTCGTTTCAGCCTGTTCACAACCGAAGTAAATTAGTTTAATCCTGTTTTAATCCTTTATTTTAAAAGAGCAGTCCTTTATGACATATTTAAATTTTGTTTGAATTAAGTTTGAAACGATCATCCAGCCGTTAGAATGTGGCCATTTAGTAAATATTGACGTCATTGGTCATGAATATTCATTAGTTGGAAGTGCCCAATGAGCGAGGAGCAGGACAAAAAGGTTGACTTCACAACACACATTTCACTTCTATTATATTATTACTTTGAGTCTAGTCTTAGCATGGCTCAATAACAGCTAGGGATGTTAAACGGAAATCGGAATTCCGATTATCGTTTTTGAAAACGATTATCGGTTTTTATTATTCACAAACGATCATCGAATTTATTTAGTTTTTATCATTTTCGTAGTGAAAAATTACAAAAAGTACCAGAAAAACATTAAATTGTTTAATTTGTTGGCAAACTTAAGCTATTGTGATCCCTAATTCTGCAACCTCGCGGTATTCGAAATTAGTGATTATTCGTTCAAGAGGTCTCACCGTAATATAGCGTCATTGATGCATAAGTAAACCTTCCATTTAACTAGGCTTATTGGTGTCAATGTGTAAGCTCTTGAATATATAGTCCCTTGAATTTCGGTCTGTAGTGCTTATTATATACCTCAATGGTAGGGATGGATCTCATTACTATTAGGGACCCCGATAGCGCGTTTGTTAATGAATACATAAGGTGTTTAATTGACGTCAATACTACTAATAGCTTAGTCGAGCGGTCGTTAAAAAGGCATTATAGCTAGTTAATAGTTAATAGCGTGACATTTAACTCTCTAAGTAGAAAATAAACAAATCAGTGTCGACACTGCGTTGCTTACAAGTAGGTACGTTACGGTACGTAATGCATTAAGTAACTTGCATTTTATTATAATTTATAGTATATTTCTATGAAGGCCAAAAAAAGCGATTATCGGTTTAATATCGGATTTATAAAATCGATAATCGGTTTGCCAAAAAAACCGATTTTAACAACCCTAATAACAGCCACTATCTTCAGTTCAGTTTCAATCTATAAACAGTCACCTTGGGACTATGTTATAATAATATTATTATGCATTTATTAAGCCCCACTATCTAATGACCAAGCAACAATCGAAAGCATTGACCAATTTTTTAGTGAAGGACTGCATTAGAGATTGCACAACAGTGCTATATAAATAACCAGTTACCATGACAACAGCATCGTAACTGTAATAAGCAAATGCTGTCAACCGGTGTCTAATGCAAAAGGCATCAGCCAATGGCGCATCAAAACCAATCCGTAATCAGGTCAATCAATCCAGAAGGTCAGTCTACTAAGATACAGAGGCAGCTTACATGATCAGTAAGCAATTTGAGAAAGAAGAAATATAAAAGTGTAATAAAATACAACATTGGCCTCCTTCCTAGTTCGAAAGTGCACATACGACAGAATATCGATGGCGCTGAGCAACTGTGCATGGAGGACTTGCTCAATGTCTCAACAGAATACAATACAATTGTCTGATATTGCCCTCCTTCTAAAGTTCACAGCATCGATGGCGCTGAGCAATTGTGCATGGCCATCAGAGTGGAAGCTCTAACCCACACTCTCCATGTGACAGGCCAAACACTCTATCCTTTCAGACACTGTGCTCAATAGTACACAGACCCTATTAATACACAGCTGAAAAAGAAGAAGAGCAGTCCCTTAAGCGAGCCTAGGAGGCAGCCATAGGTATGAAGTGCTAACTAGTGATTTCATATTCTTAGCCTCTGTAGATCTTCAGCAAGCTTCTGGTAAGGTTTCATATTTAAAACTGTTTGCCCTGCAAGCGGTCTACGCACTCGGTTATCATGCCTCACCTTCAGTCAACTCAGTGCCAAATATCACAGCCTTGGCTTCTGAGATCTGAATGCAGTGCGCCAGTGTCTCCATTCGCAGGTTGAAGTTGATAAGTGCCGAAAGGACTCCGATCTTTGCCAAGCCCAGCCAAAGGAACACGAACTCGGGACGGCTCTCCATAAAAATGGCAACAACGTCGCCTTTCCGATACCCCTGGTCGTGGAAGTAGTTGGCAACGGCATTGGAATACTCGTCTACCTCCTGGAATGTCCACTGTCGCTCGTCAATCATTACCATGGCTACCTTGTTTGGATGTTTCTTTACCATCTTCTGGAAGAGCGTCACGACGTTCTCCTTGTCCTTCTGGTATCGTCGCATCATTGGCCCGATTTGAAGGAGGAAATGGAGGCCACTGAAACAACAGAAAGAAATGTTTGTCTTCCATTCTTAAATTATAGATCGTATTTGGATGTAATTTCCGTCTACAGTTATTATTATCATCATCATCAGTATCATTATTATTATTATTATTATTATTATTATTATCATTGCTATTATTATCATCAACATCATTGTTATCAGTATCATTATTATTATCATCATTATTAATATCATCATCATCATTATTATTATAATTATTATTATTATTATTATTATCATCATCATTATCAATCAAATTATTATTACCATTATCAATATCATTATTATTATGATTATGCATTTAAGTGCCAATGTCTAATGACCAAGCATCAGTTGATGGCACTGACCAATTGTGAGTTAAGGACCACCCGTCACAGTAACCGACTCAGTGGCTGCTTGAACCCGTACTCTGCATTACAAGGTGTGCGCTCTAACCAGTGGGTGATCGTGTCCCACGACCAGCTACTGTGTCACACGTTTTAACAATAACATTCACTCGGTTTCCGACGGCAGTATTCATCCACCAGTCAACTAATCGGTTTCAGTTTGCATGCTTTCAACCACGGGCTGTCCAGCACACTTCCCACTAAACAATCGCACACCCCAATTTCATGGATAAATGTTAAATGTTTTCCAATTCACGGTTTCAGTTCATGCAGATCACCCAATGATTCATTCATATATGCATAGACTGTCATTCATCTATCCATTGACGACCTATCATTTAAACTATCATATCACTGTCATTGATATTCTGCACTCAAAAACAGTCCTCCCTTTCTTCAGCCTCATCTGTGCTATAAAACAGTGATTGTCAACCTATGGGTCGTGACCCGCAAGTGGGTCGCAAAGAACGTCCAAATGGGTCACCAATTGTCCCCGGAAATTGCAATTTTCCCGCTGAAGCACTGTGTTGGCCAGGGATGCATGGACATGTTTCCATGTTTGACAGAATTTCTTAATGCAGGCCAACCTTAAAAGTACAATTTTTAGCCATCTGAATATTTAGTCACGAAATGCATTAACACATGGGTTCCTTCGGATTTCAGTGAGGTGCGTCTCATTGACATCCAGATGTTGCAAAATGGGTTGCAATATGCAAAATGTTGAGAACCACTGCTATAGAACTTTATGACAATTATTATTATTATAATTGAGTAAGTAATTAGCCTTCTTCAGCATATGACTAGTGCGATGCCAACGCCTACAAGAATTACTGTCAAGAAACCACAAATTAAAACACTGAGAGAAATTGAATGAGAAAATAAATATAGCTAAAGACAAGCAACATCTATATTATTATGATAATCCATCCATTTAATCTAACCTAAAGTAACCATAATGCACAAAGCAAACAATTGATGGTCACTTAAAGTAAAACCTTGGCTATCGATAATCATAATCCATTACAGATCAGTGTTCGAAGTCAAACAGGTAAGGAAGGGTCATTAATCGTACCACTTACCCATTCGTTCAAATCCATCCATTCAAACTCATTCATGTTCAAATCTGTCCATAGATACATAAATTCAAACGGTGCTATATAACTTTCTGCTGACATTACACAGAAGCAGAATTTAAAAATATTGATTTCCGTTATTTTTTTATTTGTATGTATCTACCTAAGTCAAGATTTATGTAGCACCTTTCGGGCAAAGCACTGAAACATGGCTATCTAACAGTCATTGTTTAAGTTTAGCTGAAAATCTTTCTTGTGCATAAAAAACATTTTTATAAAAACGTGAAAATTGTAAGAGCTCATACTCACTCAGAGTCACGCTTTATTGTATAAAGTATGATCTTCATAAACCTCCAACCACCAGTCACCAGGTAGAGGAGATAGACTGCACCAAGGCTCTGCCAAAAGCCCCATGCCAAATAAAATTTTAGGAGAACTCCGACGGCAAGAAAGCCAACCAGCTTGACATACATCTTGCTCGCTAGCACGGTGTACTTCCAAGTACAGTCGAGTCCGCAAACGAATCAAATACCGGGATGTCGAAAGCGATCAGCTCTTAAAAGCAATAGACCCATGAACTTTGAGTGGAGGTCATCACAGCTATCTGAGAAGATATCGGATGGTCTCAAGCAGTCCTCTTGAGGCAATGCCTAAAATTTTAATTCAAATTTTAGCCTGCTTAAACGAACGAACTCAAGTCATAAATATCTGCAAGATTATTCGGTTATTGTCATTAGAAATCGTAGACAACGCTTGGAGCTGTTTACAGTTCAGATGCGTCCTTTATATATAATCAACAGTACACGCGTCCCACCTTTTGCACTCCACCGGTGCACATGATCGCAACGCCAGTGACAACCAAACGACAACCGCTTTCATTCAAAACAGTCTCCCAAGTTTTTCAAAATTAAACTTAACTGCGCCTACAAAATTGAAAAGCAAGACATGCTGATTGGCTATCAAATTCTTAATTTGAGACATGTTACTATAAAAAATAGGCGTAGTTCGGTTATCAATACTACGAAAATGACTGAATTCGTATCTTCTTTTCAATATCAAACTGACCGTTCAAACGTCGGTTTCAATCGCAATTATCCCAGCGACCTTCGTAAAGTTAATTAATTAGCATTTTCGATGAATTAATTTAAAAGTGATATTAACAACATTTGCAAATTTTAACAATATTTAACACCACTTGCGGAATTCTACTGCATATATATATGTTCCCAAGGTGCCATGCGCAGCCATCCCAGAATTCCGCGCCGTCCCGTTCTGCTTTTGCGCAATAAAATTTTCAATAATTTTCACGTAATTAAAATTATGGCTCTAAATTGCAGCTGAGTCATAATTAAGTATATTTAGAGTCATAATTATTATGTCAGGTGTTACAGTCTCTCTCTCTCTCTCTCTCTCTCTCTCTCTCTCTCTCTCTCTCTCTCTCTCTCTCTCTCTCTCTCTCTCTCTCTCTCTCTTTCTCTCTCTCTCAACCGGACGTTGTTCTTCACTAGGTTCCTTCGTAATCGTTCCTTCCTTTGGCTCTGCGCTCGCGAATAGTCTGGTGCCTTGCGCTTTTAGCTTCATTTTAGTAACTGTTGATATATTTTCGAGCCTACGATTACGCTTTATATTATTATTGTCGTGTTAAGTCAAATACGGAGAAGCGAATGAGTACGAAAAGTAAAGATGCACGATTATTATAGTTCAAGTTCGCAACTTGTTGTTCAACGCATGTATAGCGCTGTTCGCAGGGCCGCCGACCAGTGTGTAATCTAGTCCCTCTGTTCTGGGGGGGGGGACAAGGTTTCTGGGGGGGGGGGGATTTCCCCCCAAAAAGGTATCTGCCTTACAATATTGCTGAGTTCTGGGGGGAACTTCAATCCTGGGGGTGGGGGAAATTTCCCCCCCCCCCAAAAGACGTCTAGATTAAACACTGGCCGCCGACAGAAGTTCCGGGCCCCTAGCACAGTATAAATAATTATTTATACTGTAATTATTTATACTGTGCCCCTAGGCAGAGCAGTAGGCCCTAACGGGAACCTAGGCAGTGAGGTCGTGGGCACCTAGGCAGAACAGTCACGGGCCCCTAGGCAGAGCAGTTGTGGGCCTCTAAACTATCTTTAGGCTTTATATAAATATAATATCGTAGGCCTACGGTCGTACGAAAAAAAAAATTGAAATAATAAAAGTGCGTGTACGACCGTACAATATTATATTTATATACAACTAATAATTGTCAACTATGATTTTATTCAGATGCTTGAAGTTTAACTGATTGTAGTTGAGCGTCAGATAATATATTTTAAAAGGCATAAATCATAAACTTTGTATAACTGAATATAATATTTTTCATAAGTTGATTGCGAGCCCGACCCGGGCCCCTAAAAAGTCGCCGGGCCCCTGGGCATTTGCCCCCCCTGCCCCCTCTCTCGGCGGGCCTGGCTGTTCGATATCACATGATCCAACAACACATAAAATATTAGCCTATATCAAGGTTTCTCTTAGGTCCGTCATTTCGTTCCCACTTGGACACGCTGTATCTTTCTAGATTAATTCAAACAGTTCTACAAGTTTTAAGTGTCCATTGGCCAGTATCTATAATTATCTAGGTTTTTTAATCATCATTTCAGCGGCTTTAATAATAATTGTCGTGCAGTGTGTAATCTAGTCCCCCCTGTTCTGGGGGGGGATTAAGGTTTCTCGGAGGGAATTTCCCCCCAAAAAGGTCTCTGCCTTACAATATTGCTGAGCTCTGGGGGGGAACTTTAATCCTGGGGGATTCCCCCCCCCCCCAAAGACATCTAGATTAAACACTGATTGTCGTGGCAGGATAATTGCTACCTCCATTGTTCATTCAAAACCTGATTATTGCAATTCCCTCTTCCTCTACCTCGAATCCATCAAAATCAAACGTCTGCAACTTATTCAAAACTCACTAGCCATAGCTATCACTAGAACGCCCAAACATCATATATATCACTCACATCCTCAAGTCACTCCATTGGCTAAAAATCCCAGAGCGAATTCACTTCAAAGTCTTATCACTAACCTACAACTCCCTTCAATATAACTAGCCCGAATACCTCCGTGATCCCTCCACCATCCAGGAAACCCGCTCCAACCGATCAATGCGATCATCCTAAAATCTCAGTCTTTCTTCAGTCACTATTCATCTCAAGTTCTCCAACCGAGCCATATCCAACACAGCAGTGACAGCACCACGCCTCTGGAATGATCTCCCTCTGAATTCCGCAGATTCTCCGTTCCATTATCACCATTGCAACCTGTCCTCTATCCTCCTCCTCATGTTCCTCTATCTATCACTCCCCGGACTTTCCACTCGAAATGGAAGTCTCAACTTTTCAAGTAAGCTTAACGTACTCGATCGTACTCTGACTCATCTGATCCTCCACCTTACAACTATTCTCGCACAAAACGACATCCGCCTTGACAGCTGCTCTCAGTGCTCTGCCTCCTCTCTTTAATTGATCTGGACCCTGGAAATCGGACTCGGAACTCTTTTGGACTACTCTTTTGGAAAATTCCCTCTGATTTGAATTATTAATAATAATAATCTTCGTTTAATATATTCAAACTGACAATTACGCAGTATGATTACAAATCAGTATGAACGGATGATCACAAGTTATTACAGGAGTCGAATTTAACTGTACACGGCAGCCAGGCAAGGCGCCCTTCACGTCCTACATCTCATTTGATCAAACGCGCCATCTCGCGAATGAAAGGCTGAGTGGACCTAAATTTGGGGAGGTAGCGGGAAGCGATCCCGCTACCGCTTGCTCTTCACGCCACTGATGTTACCACTACTCTATGGACCCCCCCCCCATTGGCCTTCTGGAAACCGGAAACCGGACTTGGACCTCTTTGGAGATACACTTGAAAACTCCCTCCGATTTGATTTGGCCTTCTGGAAAGTGGAAATTGGACTCGGACTTCTCTTGGATTACTCTTACTCTCTGGAAACACCCTCTGATTTGACGTAGCGCTCGTGAATATGCTGGTGCCCTGCGCTTGACCTTCGAGTGGCGCTTTAGAAGTTTGGAGATTACGATAACGATTACGTTAATTATGATAATTTATAATCTTCATCAGCCTTCATTGTATTTATTATATGCAATAATAATAATGATCTTTTCTTTATTTAAGCGCCTGCTAACCGCACTGCGCTGTACAGTGAACAACTGAACATACATATAGTAGAAACGGCAGCTACGCCTTACCTACAAATGTCATGTATACAGTAGAAGCACATGATAACAGTTTTACAGGAGTCGAATATAACTGTTTATACGGCAGCCAAAAGGGCGCCAATCACGGCGCCAATCACGGCCTACTATTCATTTAACCACCGCCACCACCTAGCGAGTGGAAGGCTGAATAAACCTTACGGGGTCTTCGGGATTTGGTCTTGGTACCTACCAGGTACTGCTCTTCACGCCAGTGTGTTACCAATTACTCTACGCCCAGGCTGTAATTTAGTCCCCCTCTTGTGGGGGGGAAACAAGTTTCCTGGGGGGGATTTTCCACCCCAACACGTGTCTACATTACAATATTGCTGGATTCTGGGGGGGAAACATCAATCCTGGGGGGGGGGAAATTTACCCCCCAAAGACGTCTAGATTATTCACTGCTCTACGCCGCCCCCCCCCATATATTGACGTGCACAGTTTCAGCGTTTAGTATTAGCCTAAATACCACAAATATGTAATACGCAATTATCTATAATTTTATGGTAGGCCTACATAGAAACGCCACGCCGTTCACCAACGATTTAAAACCACGCCGCTCACTATGTCAATTTTTCTCATTATAAGTTACAGAATTTCTCATTGAAATCTTGTACAATCAACATTTTCGAAGAGATTACATTAAACCAGGGCCTACTACGTAGGGGGGGGGGGGTAAGGAATCAGACTGCTTCCAATTTGGGCCGGGGGGAAAAAGTTTCCCCCCTGGCACAGTCACTAATTTCTAATAATTAGTGACTAATAAAGTGACTAATTACTAATGATTCTTAAAGTATTGTATTGTGATGTATCAGTATTATGGGCCATGCAATATTTGCTGAGGTTACCGTACAGTGTCTAAGCAGTGTTATAGTGTATCATTATTACTTGTTTTTCTTTAGCTATTGGTCATTATGTTCTGCTATTTTTTGTTGATGAAAGATGCAAAAAGTATTTTAAAAATTGAAGAAAAGCAATCACAATCCTGTTGATTTAGAAATTTCCTAAATATGGGACACATGTTAAAATATTGGGCAATATAGGACACTGTTCAGCAAATATATGGGGATTTTAAAGATTGCATTATGAATGCACATTTCTGGTGTAATGCAGCGGTAAAAGGCTCCATCCCTGCCTACTACAGTGTTATCCAGCCGACAATTATTTTTGCAGTATTATTTCAAGACCTGGTAATCCCATTTTCACTGCACTACACAACAATAATTGTAGCACTTAAATTTTGTGCCATATTTATTACAGCTTGTCCCATAAAATTTTTACAGTGCACTGGGAGCCCTGCAGAAATTAATTCAACAGTTCAGTTGAACTAAAATGTAGTCTTCAAAAGCCAGTTTTCTTGCTCCAAAAAGTGCTAAAACTCGCCTACGGCAATGTATAAATCCAAAATTTTTCCGGGGGAGGACCCCCGGACCCCCCACTTCAAGGGGAGGGGAGGGGGAATGTACAGGAGGGGTAAAGGGGGGTGGAGTGGATTGAGTGGGGAATGGGATGGCAGTGGGGAGGTGTAGTGGAGGAAGGGGATGGAAAAAAGGGGAGGGTTTTACAGTAAGGGGGATTGCTTCCAGCTTACAGGGGGGATAGTAGGCCCTGCATTAAACAGAAATTTCTTACAATTTTGTAATAAAAATATTTATAGTAGAAAGGTTTTCTGTTACAAAATTCATTCATGCATCGTTACAAGGCGAGCGAAGGGAAAGTGAAACAGACAACACTCCATAGGTGGCACTAGTGGTCGTTAATATATACTTCATTTCGCTCAAAGCAGAAGCATGAAGATGGGAAAACGCAAAACGAAGAAAACTGAAAAAAACACACAAAACTAAACCACCAACCAGGGCTGTAGTCGAGGTATACGCGGGTATACAGCGTATACTCACCTCTGGAGAAATTTGAGAGCGTATACTCAGGGCTCTATAGACGAGGGTATACGCGGGTATACAGCGTATACTTACCTCTGTAGATGAAATTTTGAGGAAAAGGAGAGGTTTTGACAGGTTTTTAGGGCGAATGACTAAAAAAAGGTCATCAACTTTTTCAGAGACGAAATCGTAAAAAGTCTGAAAATTGGTGAAAAGTCTAAAATTGTTCTTAGACGAATTCCTAAAAAAAGGTCTTACAATTTTTTTTACGGTGACACCAGCCCTACTGACGCCGCTGGTCACCGGTAGCGTACACTCGCCTCAAATTTTACCACTACAGCCCTGCCACCAACTCAAGCTAACGCTCCACCCGCGTAAGCGTTGTAAACCTGCCGTCTAACGTGTAAGACATGTTGTCCTTTACTGACACTGTGACACACCGAGACCATTAACTAGATAATTAAATTCGTGTCCATAACTGAATGTCAACGACAGCATGTTGAGTGTAGCCTACTATTACCAGCACTTAGCATTTTTAATTAGTTTAAACGTGGCAATAACTCTCATAGATTAAAAGGCCAAACTGACGACCTACAATAAATTCTCGTAGGCCTGCTGATTCCCATTTATGGAAACCAAACAGTTTACAGTACACATATTCCAGTTTATGAAGAATGAAGGGTAATAATTAAACGAATATATAAACAAATTATTCGTCGAATCCCAAAATATATTTCGTCCCGAAGTATCGAAATAAACCTTTATTAACCGTAGGTCTAATTGTATTTGTCTTTCATTATATTGCTCTGTTTCCCAAATTTTACTTTATTAGAGCGTATAGGGGCCTATTATTTGAGTTAATGATTGGCATTGTTTAAAAAGTGGGGGTACGCTTACCCCAGTCAGAAAAAGTGGGGGTACGGGTACCCCTCGTACCCCCACAAATTACGCCTATGCAACTATTCTAGCCTTGTATTCTAACCGTCTTCCAGATGACACATGGGACGATTAATTATAGTTGGAACCTATATTAGGGTAAGCCAAAGGCCTAAAGATAATTTGTGTAGGTTGCTAATTTGTGTAAGTTGTCATATCGTCCGGGCTGTTATTTTGTTGATGATTGAGAATCGCATGTTCATCTACATTAAGAATGTTGATCAAGAATCTCGTTGACAGTTAAGATTTCTTCTGTGTGACAATTAATTGCTGCGAAATATTGTTTAATTCACCTTCAATAGGGTCCTACTACTTTATCACAATATTTTATTACAACTTTATCGCATGTAATGTATTAAGAATCTCGGTCAATTGTATTACTTAATGTCGTTAAACACTGAATATTAGATACATTACAGAGTTCTGCTTTGACACCCTTAATTCCTTAAATGGTGTATTTTACGTATTTTGCTATACGGTGTATTTATGCAGAGGCTATAGATATCGGCAACGGCCTTTGATAACATACGATGACGTTAAATCTTGGAAGAAATAAACGAAAGAGTAACAGTACTGACCCCCCACGAAAGCAGCGGTCCGTCCGGATCATGTGTAATTCCGATATACGTGCCCTGTTTTGGTCCTCTCCTTGGGAAAGAGGCCGGTGACACCGTTATATATAGGCTAAGGTGACACGACACAGCGCACGTGAACAAGCTGTTACCCTGCGCTTAGCTTTCGAGCTTCAAAAATTTGGAGTTGACGATTACGACTATAGCAGCTAAGCGTACAACAATGGCGGCCAGCGACGTTAATTCTGGAAATCGAGTTCAACTACAGTCATGAAACGACGATCGTTGCTCGTGTATATACAAAATGAAAAGAATCGGAGACTTCAACGGAAGCCATAGAGAGAGCAAGCCCAACGTACAAAGAAAGTGATCAGTGACTTTCAACACAACGGGAAATGACTCGGCGGAAGGTTTAATTGTCTGTTGGGGGCTTTGGGTCAGACGCGGGGGAGACGGTCGTTCGTTTAAATGCGTCAAATAGGTCAGCGGCTCGGCAAAGCCTCTTCGAACGTTGACGGTTTCGAATGTCGGCGTGGGTCATGATCACGCGGGGTCTAAGGGCGGGAAGAGTTCCATGTCTCGTGTAGCTGCGGGGCACTAGTCAAACAATGGAAGGATGCATATGGCGAACAACTAAAACATACAGTATTTTCCATCCTGAGTGCCGCGGCGTCCAAAGGTGCCGTGACCTGCTCTAGAAGTGTCGCGGCATCCAAGGGTGCCGTGACCTGCTCTAGGGGTGCCGCAGCATCCAAGGCTGCCGTGACCGTGGCATGTAAGGGTGTCGTGACTAGCTCTAGGGATGTCGCGGCATCCAAGGCTGCCGTGACCTGCTCTAGGGGTGCCGCGGCTGGATGGCAGAATGGGTGAAACCAGAGCCCTGCGCCGACTTGATATTAGTTTTATGGTCATTTTGTGTCGGCGGCTGCAGCGCGCCGACCAACAAAATTCGGCGGCGACGTCGCCCACGAAATGTCGGCTTCGGCGCGGCGCTCTAGTCAGGATACTTGACAAGTATGAGTCACTATAAGAGTAGAACAGTCGTTTGCACTGTGACCAGTCAAGAGGGTCAAGTTCTCTAAAGCCACTGCAAGACAATGCAGCTCAACTGCACAAAAATACACTCATATTGCTGTTGCTGTCCAGGTACTAATTAGAAAATGGCAACAGGAGCAGAAGTATCAAAATAATGGCTACTTGTAACAAGATATCGCTTTAAGTGACTGTGTGTATCAAGGTACAAAGATAAGATCATCAAAGTATAGGGAAAATGAATTTGGTCAGTAAGACTATGTATTCTTGGTATCATGATAAAGACCACAAAATCACAGTCAGCGAAGATCGCTATATACCTTCTTCATTAGCAAACGAGTTCCTAACTTCCTACACCAATCAAAATGGCCTACATGCCATTTTTGAGAAGAGTTTAATTGTTTAATTGTTTAATAAAGCATTCAAATGCAGTATATTATCCGAAAAGTGCCAAATTGATGTCTCATGAGGGTTTTTTGAGTTTTTTCAATAATTTATTCAAATTTTTGTTGCCTATCCTTCAAAGAATGAGCAGATTAACACTTCTCATAATTGTTGTATCTGCTAGATTTTGGAAATTTGGAAAAAATTACTAAATGTATACAAAATATCATTACCATCCTCTGTCCGAGACGGTCTACACTGCATTAAATTCAGCTTTTACGCAAATTTATGCCATTACAACCTGTAACAAAGGCAGGGGCGTAACTTTAGTCCAAAAAGTGGGGGTACCAATAAGCCTACTTTGGCGTAAAAAGTGGGGGGGTACCAATTTCTTTCTCCACTTTCGCTTGTTGCATGGTGGCCATTTTTAGCATATTCCCTGTCAGTATTCTCATTAATTTTGGCTCTCGATTTAGCTGTGTATCTATAAGTACTTTCGCACTTTTGGCGGAGACTGCATTCACTGGGAAGGCACAATAATAAAAATATTGATTGACATTGTTTTAAAAAGTGGGGGGTACAGTACCCCCCAGTCCAAAAAGTGGGGGTACGGGTACCCCTCGTACCCCCCACAAATTACGCCTATGAACAAAGGTATATTGTTTTGATTAATTAGTAGCTAGCATATGCAATAATTAAACATTTAGACTCATTTTCATAACAAATATTTCTTTTTGGACCTATTTATACTTGTCCATAGAAATTTCATAGCCATCTCAAGTTTTGGAAAGCCTATAACTTTTAGAGAACAAGCTTACTTACTAAAAGAAAACATCAGGACCAAGATATTGTCAACTATTAATGGAATCACACAGATTTGTGTTTAAGTTCATAATGTTTTATTTTTAATTTAAGTTTGTGTGTTCCAAATTACAAGAAAAGTAAATTTCTGCTTCATTACCATCTAGTGTTGTATTTCCAGGATTAGGTAGATTACAACATTCATAACTTATTTTATTTACCTCTTTTGTTGAACTGCCTGAAATTACTTATCTGATGGAGTAGTTCATGTGAAAATGTTTGACGGCTGTTATAAATTTCATCATTATGTCATTACCATCCGCGGTTGTTTTTCATCATTACCATCCGTATACATAAGATTTTTGCTATTTTCTCATGACAGTCCCATCTTGCCACGGATGGTAATGGCGCATTGCTAAGCGTGAATTACATGTATTTTTCAAGGTGATTACCATCCCTATGTCAATTATTTGATATAAAAAAAATTGCACAGATTTTTTCTGTAACTGAAAATAATATTGTTTTTTAAAATAATTTCGACAAATGTCTTAATTTCTTGACACCAGACTAATATATCATATGAAGGAAAGGCCTGTTATATTTCTACTTAATGCTGGTATCATTTACTTTTAAGAAATTGCCATTTTATAAGTACCAGAGGAATATTTCAGGTCACTGTGATTAAGTTGCAGGTCAAGTGCGACTTCAAGGTTCGCACACCCCTAAGGCCGGCACTGCTAGAAGTCCTCTGAATTAATGAATAAGCAGAACTTGTTAGACAGTAAGTACTTTGGACACGGTAGCCGATTAGTTAGAGCGCTGACCATGACCACGAAGAGCATGGGTCGCTCGAGCCTCCATTGGAACGTTGAGCAAGACTACAGTCACAATTGCTCAGCGTCATCGATTGATGCTTGGTCATTAGGCCTAGACAGGGCCCCTTAATTGTCTTGTCTTGTCTTCAACCTTTCTCGATCCGAGGGTTGGTCGCTTCATGGACAAGCTTCCTCCATCTCCTCCTGACCTCCGTCTCCGTCAGCACTCGCTCGAATGGCAGCTCCATCCAAGTTGCCCCCTAATTAATGCATATTAGTAATGATACCGTACGTGAGGAGATGTTTCTAGGAGGCACAGTATGAATTTCGTTTTATTCTCGGACTCTCTTCTTGGCTCTCGACCGGACTCGTCCTGGAACTTCGCTTGCACGACGAGTTTGCTTAGTAGCGACCATCGACTGATGCCTTGAGAATCAGAATAGTGGCGCTATAGAAGTCATTAGATTAGATTAGATTAGTGCATTAAAGCGATAACTCAGTTCTCACATTTTGACACTGATAAATTCTTATAGATGTATACAGAAAGTTGGCCAAGTCGCGAGAAATGTCAGCCAACCATTTAACTCGCTAAGTAGGCATATATCCACCGGAAGTAGTCATTAAAAATATGTCCGACTAGACTCGAGGCGACTCTATACGTGTTCCACTCTCTCTTATCTTGTTTATGAGATAAAGTGAAAACAATTGTCGTGTTTCACGCCTCCGAAAATAATTCGTCACCTTCTTTTTCTTCCCGGGTAATTTCTAAGTGCGACAGCAATTGTCTTAGACCCGAGTTCAGGGCACCGATTAAGGCTTGCGACGAGTGGAGGCCAGTGCCTTCTCGGTCAGTCGTTTCTTCCTTTTCAGAGGCCAAAGAGACTCTTTTTAGAAGTTTCTCTAGATCCCGAGTCAAACTGAAATACTCGGAGGTCCGCGAGTCGTCTTTCGCATCATCGGCATCTGAATTATAGTCCGACTCTTTCCTCGACCCTTTCGTGGAGTCTTCCTCGGACGAGTCCGCCAGCATCGATGCCGCCGCCGCCCTTGGCCTTGGTCTCCAGCGGGTTTCCGAGTCTGACGAAGGTCTTGCCCGTTCTTCGCCGTAATTCGTCGGATCTTCGTCGCCTCCTCCGAGCAGCGAAGTTCCGACGCTTGTTTTATCGTCTTCCAGGATCGGACTGAGGAACCTACCGAGTTGTCGCGCCTTTTCCAGGTAGTATGGCTCAGAGTGCACAGAGTAGCTGCGCTGAGGAGTGTCTGCCTGGGGCCACATACTGTTTAGTTCGTTCGACGAGAAGCTATCGCCGAAAGTCGAGATTGAGCGACTGGCTCCTGAGGTAGATTGCTTTCCGTCAGTCCCGTTCTTCGGGGGGAGTTGGAAGAGGTCGTTTCCAGCAGCTGTGGGTACGATTGGAGCAGAAAGCGGTCGCCAGTTGTCCGGTTTCGACCAGATTGGCGTCTTCCTTTGCCGCCTCTGCCTGCCGCGTTGACCGACCCCACCGCTGAACGACCACCGCCCCTCCTCGAAGACGACGTCATCCGAGGGGGATGAGGCCCCGGGACAGTCGATGCCACTGTCGGAACTGATGTACGACGACCATCGAGCTCTCTCGAGGGCGTCGACGAAAGCCGAAGCTCGGGTCAGCCGCAGAGTGGACTCGCCGACGACGTAGTGTATACTGGAACTGATCCGCGGAATGACGGAGAAATCGGTCACCGATGAAGTGGCGTCGATCAGATTTCTAATTTCCCTCGTGGCCGCGTGGTCGAAGGCCGTCCTATCGTTTTTGTCTCGGACCTCGATGCTTGCGTTGTGCTTCAGCAGAAGCCTGGCCACCTGAAGGTGTCCACGGTCACAGGCCCAGTGCAGTGGCGTCCTCCCAAATCCGTTCTGGCAGTCGACCGTAGCGTTGGCTTCGATCAACTGCTCCACCACAGACAGGTGACCGTTGGCCGCGGCCAGATGCAGCGCAGTCCATCCGTCCCTGTTGAAAATGTCCGGGTCGGCGTGGGACTCGAGCAGTGCGCTGACGCCGTTTGAGAATCCGATCGCAGCCGCCAGGTGGAGCGCAGTCGACCCGTAGATGTCAACCTTATCCACTTCCCCCTCTTTTTCCAAGAGGTATTTCAGGACGTCCAGTTTCCTCGAAGCGGAAGCGAGGTGCAGCGGCGTCCGGCGCTCGGACTTCGTCTCGACGTTGACATCCGCTCCGTGGTCTAACAGAATATTTGCGATGCCCAGCGAACCGCGTCGAACGGCAGTGTGCAGCGGAGCGTCGCCTTTGCCTCCGACAGACTGGAAAGGAATACCGTTCTGCAGAAGCATCTGGACGGAGGAGGCGTTTCCGGTGGCGCATGCGCAATTGAGGAGGTCGGACGATGCGTCGCAATAGGTGGAGGAAGAGCGTGACCGGAGGATCTGACTCATTTCGTCCGTGTCTCCGGAGCAGATGGCCATGAAGAGTAGCTCGAGGTGTCGCTCCCGATCGTCGCACAGTTCGATGACTGCATTGCGTCGGCTCCTCAGCGCTGCGCCGTTGTACTTGATCGACTTACGGCGCCGGCGGTTCTTCACTGGGAAATGCATTCTTAGCCTCATCGATGACTCTCTCTGTCTACGTCTCTCTGTCTATGTCTGTGTGTCTGTCTGTCGCTGTCCTCAGATCGATGGATTCCTGAGAATTCTGACTCGATTCTGAAACAAATGTAAACATGAATGTAAATCTCGTTTTCGTTGCAAGGGAGAAGAACCCGTCCTGTAATGTAATTGGGCATTTATATAACGCCGCTCAACGGGAAACCAAATCAGAGGCGCGCTCTGGGCTAGCTATATAATTATGATACTAAATGCCGTTAGGAACGAAAATATTACATCAGTTAGCAAAAACAATGCACAGTAAGCTGGAAGAGTCGCCAGTGGCGGTCCCACGCACACTTGTAGAACCAACCAACGGATTCCCTTAGACTTTGACAGACGGCATGGATGTTCAGAAAAACAGCAATTCAGTTCACAATGCAGAATTTGGTTGCACTGTTAGAAATGTCTCAGAGCTCTAAAAGAGGCTTATATATAGTCAGGGAGATCAACTTATATATCGCACGCGATTAGTTAAATCAAGTCCGTAATTCCTGTTGGCCATAGCAGTCAAGTACGTTGTTGCTGTAACTGAAATCCCTCTTGATGTTTTTTGAGCTTTTCATCACGCTTGTTGCGATCTAATTAATAATTAAGCAACATCAACCTAACCTATGATAATGACTCGTTTAGGAAATTGTCAGAGAAACTGAAAACTAACGAGTTGTCTGTATATCTCTTACCGCAATTAAGCGAAACCGCCACATAAAAACAACCGTTTATATAATCTCTTGAAGCTGTCTATCACTGTGCCTGGCTATACTTGTCTAAAACAGTAAACCTCTTTAGATAGGCCTAGGTTTTGCAACAAATCTCGCGGAAGTCGAAACTCAAATGATGCATAAAGCGGAAACCGTTTGGCTTTAAATAGCCGAAACTTTGGGCTACGAGCATGACGCGAGCACACACGGTCGCGTTCACATAAACCAGGCTGAAATTGTTCGTCTGTTTATGTGCAAACAAACCTTTTTTCAAGGCTGTCATACGAGTAGTAACGTCATGGTGTTAAGTAAACGCTGTTCACGAATAGGTTTAATGTAATTTCCATCGAAAACCTTTATCTCTTATATAATTATGAGCTGAAAACCAAGACAGTGTCGTCGCACAGATTGCCATTGTAAATAAGTCGACGGTGAAGACGCGAAGTGGTGTCGAGCGCAGGCCATTCGGAGTCGAGTGTTTGATAAGCCGTTTCAAGGAAATGTCGTCGAAATGCTTTCAAGAAGTGGCCGCCATGCTCGAATATGCATTTATAACCGTTTAGAATTCTGGGGAGTTGCCTGTCAAGTCAGGTCTTATCAATTCGAACAGGTTGTTTCGAGCTGCTCTCGGCCTCGACCGGGCTGCCGCCATAGTGACGAGGTGAAGCTTTGTGAACTGTCAGCTCACTCGACATGTCTATAAGTGCACACGTAAGCTTACATCGGCATGTGTATGCATGCATATAATAAGAAGCTTATGTATCAAAAATTTGTACGATTAGTCTATCTCTGTATACGTATACTGCCGATCTCTGCAGACTGCAGTACACGCATATTTGTTTGTAACCACAACACAACGTTATATATATATATATATATACATATATATATATATTATAAATATAAATGTATATATTGCATAATATAACGACATGTACGTGAATGAGTATTACTGCTTATCGTTTATCTTACATATAAATATCTAAAACAGACCTGGCTAGGTTGCTGTAATATCCTCCATTACGAAATTCCAGGCCCGGTACGTTAGCAGCGCTGCATGGGGTTATTTGCGTGTATATAGTCTAGCTATTGTTGTATTTCTGATTCAGCTTCCTCTTGCTAAGTGCATTTGTCATCCCTAATAAACGATGACCCTCGATATTGTCAAGAACCTCATGTGAACGATTTACACGAAGCGTTCGACAACCGGACAACTCTTCAATCTTCGGTGGAAAGAAGACAAATTCCTACATGGAGCAGAGATACTCCTCTCACTTGCGATTGATTTAGGAGACCATTCTTGGTACTTCGTTCGTCAAGAATGCTCTTAAGCTACTGCCAGCATATTTATGGCTACAGTGGGGTAATAAATGTTTAGGCTCCTCGCCATCGATTTCCGATAAAGATCGAACTGTAGGCCTACGATGATTCGATCAGGCCACCGTCAGGCATGGGTTTACGAGGCGTGGCCACCGTTTGCGTCACCAGAACGCAGGTAACACGTGACCTCCAAGTGCAACATTGTAATTGTTGGCCTAAACTCAAAATTTCTAAATCGCTGTTCTATAGCATGGGCACGCTGGGCACCAGCTTATTCGCGAGAGCTGCGTCGCGTTAGAGGAGTTGTCCAGAGATTTCAAGGGAAGATCCGAGTCCGGTTGCCAAACAGATCTTGCAGAGAGACAGACAGACAGACAGACAGACAGACAGACAGACAGACAGACACAGACACAGACACAGACACAGACACAGATACAGAGAGACACAGAGAGAGACATAGACAGAGACAGAGAAACAGAGACAGAGAAACAGAGACAGAGACACAGAGAGAGAGACATAGACAAACAGAAACCGAGAAACAGAGGCAGAGAAACAGAGACAAACAGAGAGACAGAGACAGACAGAGAGAGGAGGCAAAGGAGCTGTTAATACGGGTTTCGCTGAGGACGTGATATCTTGGAAAGCGGCGGATTGAATGGATTAGGGTATATACATTATACAGGAATTCTTGAAGAGACGAGACTTCCACTTGGAATGGAAAGCCTGTCGAGTGATGATAAGTTGAGGGCGTATAAGACAAGTAGGCCAGTATTGTCAAACTCGATATTGTCCAACATATTGTACACATTGTTAATCAAAGCACTCTTCGTCCACGAATACGCCTCCACTAAGTTTCCCACTTGATCCGTGTTATTTAGCTGCTTGTCGTGCCTAATAAGTCTACGATATAGGTCTTAGGCACGTTAGGCTTAATTAGACTACAGTTTAGACCCCTCGATTTGGCCATTACGTTGTGATATTGAGACGAGATCTTAAGCTCTGCGTTTAATCGTTTACGGGACTAAGATCTTGGTCCAGTTACCCACAGCGATGCTCAAACTCTAAGGTCTACAGTAAATCACCGAGACGTTGGCCGACAGTGGCGAACAGTTTACAAGAAACGTATTAATACGCATGCTTGCCAAATTTGCATTACAGAGTCAGTCCTTTTGAAAGGTAAACGTTAACATTGCACACTCATGCGCACTCCTCCACAGAAACTTCTCAGAAGTGTCATCCTCTGTAGGATCGAAGAGTCTTTTGACAAACAAGACTACGACGACATAACAAGACACCTACTCAGTGACGGATTTAGACTTCTTAAGGCCCTAAGCCAGGCATGGGCAACTTCTTTTAACAGAGGGCCGCTCTAAGATTTTAAGGGCAGCTCAGGGGCCGCATGCCAATCGCGGGCTAATTTTTGCAGATTCATTTGCCCAATAAAATAAGACAATATTAATTTTATTCAAACTAACTATTGTGATATAACCGTTACGGTTAAATTTATATTAAACTAAATGAAGATAATTTTTATGATGAAAACATAATTAGGCTATCCTAATTACCTGCAGTCCTACACTACAATAAAATACTTAATATGCTACAAGATTTTTCAGTTTAAAAAATACATAAAACTGTTAGTGTACATTGTATCCACTTGCTTAGTGTCCTATATTTAATGATTTTTGTGAAATCTGACACTTCTCACGACACAATTTATCCAGTATGCATGCTTTAATGTTCGAAGTGGCAATTCAAATTTAATTGGGAAGATTAATTGGCATTTGCTAGTCTGCATCTGCTTCTGCATTTTGTTAGTTTCATCTTTGAGAAGAACTGTTGACAAATAGGCCTATAGGTTCTTCAAAACAGTGCAACCAATTTCAGGGCATGAAATCTAAGTGAAGGTAGCTTCCAAAGTTTCGAACCTACCCACTCTGTGGTATTGTTTCATGCAGAGAGTAATTACATTGATGAATGAGTAGTGAACTAGTTGACTAGACCAGAGGCCGAATAAGAAACAGATGTTTTAATGTCGGCATACGTATAGAGATCCAGACATTCAAGTAGGGCCGGATAAAGGGGTCCCAAGTGCCATACACAATGCTAATATTAAAGACATGCCAAGGGCCGGTTGAAAAGTGCCCGGGGCCGTATGTTGCCCACCTCTGCCCTAAGCTATATAAAGCTTGGAGGCCCCTTGTAAAAATTGCACCAGAAGGTCTCACAAGAAGTATATGCCTTTTAATTATTTAATAGCCATAGCAAGGCATTTAAAGTGAAATTTTTTAATTATTTTCAAATGAATGCATTTACTGATTACATATTTATCTTTTTTTAAAAAGCCCCAAGGAAAATTCTGAATTTTTTAGGCCCCTGCGGATTGTTAGGCACTGAGCTGTAGCTTTTTTTTAGCTTATGTCTAAAAAGCCCGGCACTGCACCTACTTTAACCTACTTTAACCTACTTTAGCCAACTGTCTGTCTTTGTCTCGCATTGTCTGTCTTGTGTCTGGCTGTCTGTTGGTCTGTGTCTGTCTTTTGTCTCTAGGTGTCCGTCTGGTTGTATTTCCGTTTGTCTGTGTCTGTCTTTATGTCTGTGTCTATCTGCAGCTGTACTTTGGATCGACACACAGGCTATACCTGTGTCTCTGTCTGTCCGTCTGTCTGTCTGTCTGTCTGCCTGTCTGTCTGTCTGTCTGTCTGTCTGTCTGTCTGTCTGTCAGGAGTTCAGTTTCTGTGACTTTGCTTGGTAACGACCGTCGACTGATGTCTTGAGTGGCGCTAAAGAAGTTCTCCGAATATTGATTTGTTAGACCTGTAGAGGTCGCTACAAGTCCAATCTGAAGAGAACTTGTCCTCGTTCAATAGTAGGCCTACCGTTAAGTGCATCGGCCGTCAGCCAGAGTGAATTATATAGCAGTAGCACTGAAGCACTTTCACGCATTTGTCATATATACAATACAATACAATACAACTGTATTTGATACAATGCAATACAACTGTATGTGATACAATACAATACAACTGTGTTTGAATCAAACACAGTTGTATTGCATTGTATCAAATACAGTTGTATTGTATCAAACAGTTTGATACAATGCAACTGTATTTGATACAATGCAATACAACTGTATTTGATACAATACAATAAAACTGTATCTGATACAATACGATACAACTGTATTTGATACAATACAACTGTGTTTGATACAATATTTGATACAATTGTATTTGATAAAATACAATACAACTGTATTTGATACAATACAATACAACTGAATTTGATACAATACAACTGTATTTGATACAATAGAATTGTATTTGATACAATATAATACAACTGTATGTGATACAATACAACTGTATTTGATACAATACAACTGTATTTGATACAATGTATTTCAACTGTAGGCCCCTATTGCAGTATTTGATATAGCATTCCTTCCAAAGTTCACAAATGTACACACGACCATACGACAGAACATCGATTGCCTGAGCAGTTGTGCATGGAGGACTTGTTCAAAGTCCATAAACACAGTAACCGTCTCAGAGGAGGAAGATCGAACCCGTACTCTTCGAGTAACAAGGCGAGCGCTCTAAGCAGTAAATTATTTGCAGACGTTACGTGTTTCAGAACGCTTGCTTAAGACCCATACTTCTTGGCTTCTTCTGAAACGCCGTGATAGTGTCCACTGAGATCATGTGAGATGGTGCTATCATCAAAACCATTCCACAAGTTAACAACTCCTGTTGAGCATGAAGCGGAATTAACCAAAAAGTAATTTCTGAAATAAGGTCAGCTTTGCATTAATAATTTTGGAAAAGTTAATGTTCACCGATAAATCAAATCCACAGATCATAAGCTGATCATCACTGCCCTGCCTATCGATTTTGTTTTGACTAAGCGTCTGCAAATATGCTGGTTCCCGCGACTTAGCTTTTGTGTTCGTTCAAGAAATCTCGAGATTACGATTGAGGTCGCTAGAGGGAACCTCACGTAGCCTAAATTGCGGCGGACTCTACAGCCACCTAGCGATTTGTTGTGATTTATTTATTTATTTATTTATTCCGGATATTTCTATAGCGCCTCTCGAAGTCTACTACTACTCAGAGGCGCTCCCGACTACAGCATTTGATACTGTGCCGGAATTTTCACGCCGAAGCGCCACGAGCAACTGGAGGACTTGCCCAAGGTCCGTACGCAGCGGCTAGAGTGGGATTCGAACCTGCAACCCTCCGGTCACAAGGCGCCGAACTTACCACTGAGCCACCACGCCTGTTCACCTAGCGAATGAAATCGTAAACATGGCTGAAATCGCAATTTCAACATTTATTAAGTTCCACTTAAAAGCTAAGCGCAAGGCACTGGCTTATTCAGAGCGCTGCGTCAAGTAAGTCAGGGTCTGCCCAGTGACACCTTATGACGCCCACAATTCAGTTGAGAGAGGACATAACGACATCCTATGGCTGCCTGCAGGGCCGTTGATGTCACTCTCAACCTTTCTGAGGCTTTCTCCAGCCTTGGGACTCGCATTACAAGCAGTGGTGGAGTTGACGGGTTGGGTGCAACACGACATGATTTGTCGCAGAGGTGGACTTATAGTTTGAAACTTTAAACTGACCGATGGTAAAACATAAAACAACGTGACATTTTAACTAAAATCTTTAATACTTCTTCAAATAAATAACGGAACTGTTCAGTTCAAAATCCATAGTTTTACTGTTAAAACCCGATCTAACTAAACCTCTAAACTAAACTCTTAACTTTAACTTATTAAAACCATTGTCTTTACACACTCCAGGTGGCGTTAGATTCCATCAGAGCATAGAAAGCGTAAACAAGGTGACACTTTAAATAAATTCGCTACTACGTGTACTTCGTCGAATAAATAACGGAACTGTTCAAGTTCACGATCTCAAGTCGTCTTATTAAAAACCAAGACTCGTTCAAGCGTTAAGCTGGGTTACAGGCAGTTCTCACCTAAACCAATATGACGTCGTTAAACACGCCAGATGGCGTTAGATTTTCGCAGAGTTTTGTGTAAAAACGCTCAACAAAAATCTGTAATCTTCGTAAACGTGTGGCGTAAATGTATAAAAATTCAGTAATCTTCTTTACTGCGAAAGACTACAGTTAGCGCGATACTGAGTGTAAATCCATCGTCCCGCTTACACAGCTTTTAATTTCACTGGCAGTGGTTTATCTCAAATCGAAAGACGAAAACGACCATTTCGGTCTCAGAGACGCCGTCAGCGAAAATACAGAATCTTACAGATAGCAATTTCTGTAGCGCAGCGATTCAGATAGAATAATTTGCATAGCGCCAGTCGCGTAATTATGCATGGGCCCGCAACCGAGAGGAGCCAGCTCAGAGCTTGACAAGAGTGCAAATAGGGGTACGAGGGCCATTTGAATAATCAGATGGGTACCGGTAGCCCAAAACTTTAAATTCGTCACAGCATGGCGCCACTGTTCATTGATCTTCTATAAGCGGCAGTAGAGACAGGCCAGATCCTCCCTTCCAATGTCGATCAGGGCGCATAGCAGACTGGCGGTGTCGTCAAGCAGCGTGGAAGAGCAATCGGTTGCGATCTTCTCTCTCCAGCTGGCGAGGATATCTTCGGCTGACGAGTTGATTTCTTCTGGAGTGCGTGGAAAGATCATCCCTCGATTGTTGGGGTCGCTGGGTTTTCTGTCGGAAGGGAGGAGCCGACGGGCAAGGGCTGCGGTCGTCGACGCCGAAGGCTGGGGTTCGTCTCCCAGTCGACGTATTAAGACGGAGAAGTAGCGGTCCAGCAACGATTCTAAACGAACGTAGAATGTTTACATGCGTTTACGAAATGTAATTCGTAGAAAATACTTAGACGGGTCAATGATCATCATCAATCATCATCAATCATCACCATCACCATCACCATCACCATCACCATCACCATCACCATCACCATCACCATCATCATCATCATCATCATCATCATCATCATCATCATCAATCAACAACAGCAACAGCAACAACGTCATCAGCATATCAAACATCGGCTCCAATCATTTCCTAACTCATAATTAATTAATTCACTCATTCATTTAATCATTCATTCACGCATTCATTACTCCATTCTTCTTTTCGTTCGTTCGTTCGTTCGTTCGTTCGTTCATACATTCACTCATCCATCCGTTCACTCATTCAATCATTCGTCGTTCATTCATTCATTAATCAATTCATCCATCTATTCATTCACCCAATCATCTATTCGTTCCTTTGTTTAACCAGCTAGCCAGCCAACCACACATTTTAGCCAGTCATCTACCTACGTAGCCAGCCAGCTACCCACCCACCCACCCAGCCGGCCAGCCATCCAGCCAGCCTGCCATCTATACAAATGCTAGCTTATTTCAGAGATTTGAATTTCAGTATATATCGGGGTCCGTATACACGGGAAGCTTGAATAGTTTGTCGCCCTTCAAGGGGCAGCGGTGGGGAAGGAAGATCTCACCAGATAAATGCTTCTCAAAAGACAGGATTTGCAGCCACAAGGTCTCTAAACTGTATACATTCACAGTTACCCAGCCAGCCAAACATGCAGCCAGCCACACCGCCAGTCAGTCATCAGTACATCTATAATCGGCTAGGCCAGTCAAGCAGTCACGTGTGGTGTCGTTGGCATCTGGCTATCATCACGTAACGGAAACAGTTGTCATTAGCTCCTGAACTGTCATCGAGACGGAATCAGCATATGTCGCATCGCTACCATCCTTATCACATTTATCATCATCAGACAAACGGAACTTAGTCATCCCATCGTCGTCGCTTTCATCATAATATTAACCAGACATCATCATTGTTTCCTCGCATCCTCATCAACAGCCGTCAACAATACTTCATTAATTATATTATGTAATTGCATAACAATATGTACAATTTCATTTAGTATGTCATACACGTGACTATAGCCTATACAGAAAACTTTCCAAATGATGTAGCATTAATTGGTAATAATTGTTCGTTGGGTTTATACAGAAGAGGCGCTATATAATCTGTGATTACACTACATTATATATAGTACTGCCCACTGAACATTTTCAAACGCTACCTGCTTGGAATCAGGAAGTCCTACTTGGGTAATTCCGCCCTTGGAAAATCCAAGGGTATGAGGGAATATGCAACACCCACACAAAAGCTTGAGAGAATTACCCACTTGAAAGATGAGCCTGCTCTGGATAATGTCCAACTTTGGTGGAACATGATAGCCGATTTGTTAAAGCACTCGTCTTGTAACGCAGAGGCTTCCGGTTCGAGTCTCATCCCCTGAGACGGCTACTGTATAGGGACCTCGAGCAAGTCCTTCACTCACCTTGATTTGGAATCAGGTAGTCCTACTTGGGACTGATGACGATGACGATGACGATGACGACGATGAGGTGGTCGTGGTGGTCGTGGTCGTGGTCGTGGTGGTGGTGGTGGTGGTGGTGGTGGTGGTGGTGGTGGTGGTGGTGGTGGTGGTGGTGGTAGTGGTAGTAGTAGTAGTAACACTAGTAGTAATGGCAATAGTAGTAGTAATAGTAATAGTAGTAGCGTCGGAGTAGAAGCAGCAGTAGTTGTAATAGCAGTAGTGGTGGTAGTGTTAGTGGTATAATAGTAGTGGTAGTAATAGTAGTAGTAGTAGTCATAATAATAATAATAATAATAATAATAATAATAATAATAATAATAATAATAATAATAATAATAATAATAATAATAATAATAATAATAATAATAATAATAATAATAATAATAATAATAATAATAATAATAATAATAATAATAATAATAATAATAATAATAATAATAATAATAATAATAATAATAATAAAAATAACAGTAACAATACCAGTACCAATAATAAGAACACTAATGATAATAATTTTAAATATTAAAAAAATAATAATAAAAAGCACAATTACCTGTGAGGTCACCTTCGCTGTTCAGCGCAGACGACAGACGAACGAAACTTCTGACGATGGACCTCGTTGCTCCAACGTCGAAGATCTCCTCCACCAGTTCGAGCACCCTCCGAATGATGTCCTTGACATATCCGCTCTCCTCGAAGTGCCTCTGCACGAAGCTGAGGGCACAGACGGACAGATCCGTGACGAGCAGGTGGTCGGTCAGATGTCCCACAACGTCAGGCATCGATCGACTGATCCTTCGCAGGTGGTCGTTGTTATCAACGGCAGTTGCAGCTTTCGTAACCATCCTCAGGACCTCGCACTCGCGGTCCACCGGAAGTGACAGACCCTGGATCAGTCGACGCCACCCGTCGATGTATCTGGCCACGTAGGAGACGATGAAGTGGAAGAAGATGTCCAGGGGAGGCCGTTCCTTCCCTGGGTCACCGGGGCTGTCCTCGGCGGCCGAGCGGGTGATGAGCACCGACAGGTTCCGCTCGACTAGAGTCAGACGCCCGTCGAACTGGTTCGTGAACTCATCCATGACGGACTGGAGAGACTGGATGGCGGAACGCGTCGACTGAAGCGTGTCCGTCATGTACTTGAGCGACCCGTCTTCCAGCGCCATGCTCGTCTCCTTGACGACCTTCCCCATTCCCTTTTCGAGGGTCCTCGTTCGGGACCTGAAGGCCTCCCGCAGTCTCCCGAGTTGGCTTCGGCAGAAGACGAGTCGTTCCCCCGTAGACCAGGACGACTCCTCGTTGTGTCCTTCGCCTCCGCTGGCCTCATCCTCGGCCTTCGCCGACGCCTCCTGAACAGCCGCCAGTTGTTCCAGGCTCCATGCAACGTCCTTCGATTGCGAGGCCCTCCACTCGCCGCTGCCTCCGCCTCGCCACTGCTGCGTTTCGGGCACCGAGATGGGTGCCCCATGGGTCAACGCCGTCACTGAGGCGGCGATCCGCAGCCCCGTTCCACCTCTCGCCAAGCTGCCCTGTTTTGACGGTAGGGTCCCCCAGAGGGACGACGCCGTTCCGGAACTCCCTCGGCCGCTGTCCGTGTCCGATGACCGACAGTCCGTCCAACTCCTGTACTGGCGGACATGACGCGGGAGTGACCCAGTGTCCGCCTCCAGGTCGTTTTCCAATCCTAGAAAGACGCCCAGATGCGACACTTTTCTCGACTTCCGACTTCCGTCCTCCTCCACGTCGTCCACTTTCTCCTCTTCCGCCAGGGTCTGTCTTGAGATATGACCGGACGAACACAGCTCCCTCCGAGACCTGCCGTCGATGATCACATGCTGCCCGATGGCATAGCTCGACCTTCGCGGCCAGGCCGGTCCCTGAGCAGCAGCGGCCTTCTCCACGGTCGACACGACCGCCCTGACTACCGCCCGCACCCGCTCGTTCACGGCGTGGTCCAAAGCAGTCTTTCCGTGAAGGTCCTTCAACGTGACGCTGGCATTGTACCTCAACAGCAACTCGACGACCTGCAGGTGTCCACAAGCACTTGCCCAGTGCAGCGGAGTCCTTCCGAATCGGTTCTGACTGTCGACATTCGCGTGTTTCTCAAGCAGCAGACGAACGATGGCGATGTTTCCGCTCTCCGCCGCCAGGTGGAGTGCCGTCCATCCGTCGTTGTTGTAAACATCCGGTCCGGCACCGCTGTCTAGCAACGTCCTCGCGACCACCAGATGGCCCATCCTGGCGGCCATGTGAAGGGCCGTCGAACCGTAGATGTCGCCCTGGTCGACCTTTGCATTATTCTCCAGCAGGAACCGCACCATCTCGTCCTTGCCCAGGGTGGCGGCGATATGCAGCGGGGCGCGCTTCTCGAATTTCGTCCCTATGTTCGGGTAGGATCCGTGACTGAGGAGCAGGGATGCTATCCCGAGACAGTTGCTGCGTACGGCGATGTGGATCGGTGCGCAGTCTCGGCCTCCCATCGCGTTGACCGTCGCGCCGTAGCGAAGCAGAACGGCCACGGTTGATAGATCCCTGTTCTCACAGGCGCGGTGGAGGACGTCCAGCGAGTCCTCCAGGTCCTCCATGTCAGGTGCCGTCTCAAGAATCTCGCGCACTTTCCCGGAGTTGCCGTCGTCGACCGCCTGGGAAAGCTGGCGACCGAGGCGCGCCGATCGAGAAGTGGAAAAGGCGGAGTGGAAGGCATTTCGGCGTCGTCTCGATCCACCGAGTCCACTTCCGGTCAGGGAGTCGCTCCGGTGGCGTCGGAGCTTGGCGAACTTCTTGGCTGGCTTTCGGACGAGACGCGGCTGGGCTTCGGTGCTCGAGGCCACTCCGACCTTCTCCTTGGGCTTGAAGAAACCTCGAAGAAATCTGGACTTCATCGTGAATAAAAACCTTACGCCAAGAGGGGACTCACACGAACTCAACTTTACCCACTCATCTTCCAAGATTCACACTCGTTAATTGTTGCTCGGTAAAATATTCCTGCGTAAAATCGGATTCCAAAGTTACACACTCTTTAGATATTACTCGGAAACTATTTTCTGACACGTTTACGATTAAGATTACTATATCCTACTCTTTGGTTACGCTGACTCTCCCTTTCTCTCTCGGTGTTTTTCTGTTGACAAGAACTCTTTCGCATCCTTCTCTGCGCTCGACAAACTCACTTGGAATCGTAATGACCGCTTGTTTGGATGAGTTTGGGTTTATAACTACAATCCAAGATAATTGGTTTCCACTGGCGCCTGCTTTTACGGGCGTGAAGGGCGGAGTGTACAGCTGTGTCAGGTGCACGCTCACGAGGCCCTGCGTTTAGCACCAGACAGGCAGATGCGGGAGACTGTTAATTGGACAATTTAGTCTGACAAACAATGCTGGTTCGTACGTAGGCATTTCAAGGGAGCAACGTATACGCGGGTGTAACAAAACAAATTGACCTCATGACTAAATTTTATGCTTACTTGACGGTTGCTCAAACAGTTGTTAACATTGTAGGTGGGTTAGTATTGGAGAGACGACCAATACCTGCGCATACACACATACACACACATACATCACACATACACGCATACATACATACATACACAGATGTATACATACAAACATAGATATATATATGTATGCACACATACACATTCATGCATACATACCTGCATACACGTATACATCACACATACATGTATACATACATTCACACGTACAGGCATACATACATATACATACATTTGTGTACATACATATTAACATACATAAATTAAATATACATACATGCATGCATGCACACACACATGCACACATATATAGGTAGATACATACATACATACATACATACATACATACATACATACATACATACATACATACATACATACATACATACATACATACATACATACATACATACATACATACATACATACATACATACATATATACATGCATACTATATATATACATACATACATACATACATATATACATGCATACTATATATATATATATATACATACAATGTACATACACACAACTACATACCTCTATATAGCTACCTGCATACTTACCTACACTCACCTATGCGTAGGAGAAATAATCGAAGAGTATTCTGCGAATGACGTCATTTTGTAAAATCTCCTTGACCTTTTGACCTCTGTCGAACGTCATCAACTTCTTGAGATAACGATATCTAAACAACGACATCCACTCCCACCTTTGCCCCACAACCACTTCCGGTGGATCCAGTCTACCGTCTGTTTTCTGCATATTTCCCCTATCATGATTTCTGGAATTCGTCACTTTGGAGCGCGCGATTGTCTAGTGGCTGGCGCTTTGGACTGTCAATCATTCATCAATACAATACAATGATATATGCTCCATTCCTCCTTCTCCTTCTTTTCCTTCTTCATCTTTTCTCCTCCTCTCCTTCCTCCACCACCTCCTCCTCCTCCTTCTACGACTTCTCCTACTACTCCTATTCCTTCTCCTCATGATCGTCCTCCTCTCCTCCTCACCGCCTTCACTATCTCCTCATCCTCCTTCTCCTCCTTTCCCTCCTCAACCTCTTCCTCCACCACCTTCTCCTATTCCTTCTCCTCCTTCCAATCTTTCTCCTCCGCCTCCTATTTTTGTTTTGCATTTGTAGTGTCTTTTTTTATTTGCATTGTATTTTATTTGCATTGTATTGCATTGCAGGGAACTGAACTGCATTGTTTTACATTTGCATTGCATTGTATTGTATAATATTCTGTTGTATTGCATTTCATTGTATTATATAGTTTAGTATAGTATTATATTGAATTAAATTGTATTGTATTGTATTGGAGTCTGTTGTTTATTGTACTGGATATCGTCTTGAAGTGAAAGTCGTCATAAATAAATCCATAACGTGGACATAAGACATAATTATCACTGATCAACTGTCGCCTTGTTGACATCCAACAGAGCACGCCATCGGAAACCGGTTTCCCTCAACAGGTTTTTGTTGTTGTTTTACTTGTTTACCACCGCAGAAGATCTTGACTATGTAAATATTTCCTCGCTTAACCTCTAAGTATACCGATCAGCAGGCTAAATACGCAGTCCATGGTGTCACAAATAAACGTCCACCGTTACGACTTTTGTTCAGTTCTTTTTTAAAGAACAATAGCTTATTGTTATAACGAAACACGGCGGTATAGTGGTTATAGCGCTTGCCTTGTAACGCGTAAACTAAGGGTTCGAGCCTCCTCCTCTGAGACGGTTACTGTGAAGGGACCTTGAGCAAGTCCTTCACTCACAATTGCTCAGCGCCATCGATTGATGCTTGGTTATTGGATAGCGGCGCTTAATAAATACAAAGTACTACTAATAACAATGATAATAATAACAAATTATACTATTTTACAAGAATTAGGTTTACTAAAAATCTAGTTGTATGAAAATAGGACAATGAGATGTCGCCATATTGTTTATGTATTTTCCTATGGTTTCTTTACTTGTTCCTATAGGTATATAATATGCATGTATGTATGTATGTATTTATGTACGTATGTGTGTATACACATGTATGTATGTATGACATTGTATGTATGTATATATGTATGTGTGCACATGTATGTATGTGTGTAAGCTATGTATGCATGTGCTATATATGCATTTATTTATTTATGTTACACCACTCCTTCTGTTGCATGAGGCGAGACATTCAGACACATTTCATACCGTATAATGTTTTTCAGGAAATGAATTCTTTTGCTAATTGTGGCACCTGATCAAGATAATTACTATAATTCATTAAAGAACGCCTCCATGACACGAATTCACCACACACACACACGCACGCACGCACGCACACACACACACACACACACACACACACACACGCACACGCACAAACACACACACGCACACACACAGATGCATGATATACATCTGTTTATATGTATACATATATATAATATGTATGTTAATTCATATATATGTATATATATATGTGTGTATATGTATATCTATAAGTGTGTGGCATGAATGTGCAGAATATATGTAAGTTAGCTTTAGATAGAGATCCGTTGGTTGTCACGGGCTCCACGTGTGTGCGTGGGCCTGCCACCGGTGACTCTTCCAGTTTACTGTACATTGTTTTGCTTACTGATGAAATTCTTTCTGATGACATTCAACATCGTCTATAGGCTAGCACAGAAATCGCATCTGACTATATGAGTTGCGATATATATATATATATAGATATATATATATATAATATATATATATTTATATATATATATATACTAGCTGGATTACCCGGCGTTGCCCGGGGTTATAAGTTTCAATCCCTGCACACCCACCACCCACCACCCCCACCACCACCACCCCCACCACCCACCCCCACCACCACCCCCCCCCACCACCACCCCCCCACGACCCCCCCACCACCCCCAACCACCCCCCACCATCCACCCCCTCCCACCATCCACCACCCCCACCACCACCCCCACCCACCACCCCTCCCCCTCCCCCACCCACCACCCCCTCCCCCAGCGATGTTTTGGCCGTTTTTCACCATGGTAGCGGTGAAAACGGGGGTCGCCAACCCCTCCACTGGGTGTCCGAAACCGAGGCCGACCCAGTAGTGAAGGTTTCGAGTGAAAAGGTGCAAAATTGTAGAAGTTAAGCCCGGTCACACAGACACACACACACACACACACACACACACACACACACACACACAGAATTCTCGCTTTATTAATATAGATATCCTCCTGTCGCGTAGGCCCTATATATGTAGGACCGCGTAATGATGTACCATGTGGTATAATTTTAGGTCAGATCCCAGATCCATCACAATATGTGGTTGGCAATCATAGTTTTCAAATGTGTCATACACACACACTTTAAACACCGACATATGTAGGCCTGTATACATATATATACATATATATATAGAGAGAGAGAGAGCATGACATGTATGCCAGAATGTACGGTAGTATATATAGATACAGTATATATATATAATATATATAAATATATATATATAAAAATATATATATATATATATACATATATATATAGGAAATCTATGCCTACAGGTATATATATAATGTGTATGGGGGCAGATTTCGATTATAATGTGTAGGCTAGAGAATGTTTCCTAATTGAGCTTAATATAGAGATAAATTGGTCAATTCATTGTTTTTATCTATCTGCGTTTCATTGGAAGAGAAGGACGAGGAGGAGAAGGACGAGGAGGAGAAGGACGAGGAGGGGGGAAGGAGGAGGAAGAGGAGGGAAAGGAGTAGGAAGAAGAGGAAAAGAAGAAGGAGGAAGAGGAGTATGAAACTGACACAAGCACAAAGTATCTCCTGATTAAATGGTTGGATAAGTGGGGCCATGGATGGATGGGTGGATGGGTGGGTGGGTGGGTGGGTGGGTGGATGGGTGGGTCGATGCACTGTGAGTGGATGGATGGATGGATGGATGGATGGGTGGGTGGGTGTGGCTGGGTGGGTGGGTGGATAACTAGACTATACTTTATTAAAGTAGGATAGATAAGACAAGATAAGATTAATTGGTGTCTCTATAAGAGTGTCGTTTTGGGGAATAAATGCATTTGTGACTGTTGCAATTATTTGAGGAATATTTTTTAAAGATAATAATTTTTCTCAATTAGCTTCAACTTCACTTAGGCTATAGTAGACAGTGAGTAGGGGA
This sequence comes from Allolobophora icterica, assembly GCA_963556255.1. Taxonomy (NCBI): domain Eukaryota; kingdom Metazoa; phylum Annelida; class Clitellata; order Crassiclitellata; family Lumbricidae; genus Allolobophora; species Allolobophora icterica. The sequence continues at coordinate 49,541,769 of OY744607.1, read as the reverse complement.
AGGGAGGAGTAAATGCGCTTTATAAAGAGTCTATAGTGACAAACATACGCTATATTTCATGTGGTCTGAGAAGAGAGAAGAGCAGTCCTTTAAGCAAGCCCGAGAAGCAGTCACGTGTATGAAGTGTTAGCGACTGCACTTAATTAGCCTCGACATACGAGGGTAGGTGGCCAGTCCTCTAACTCGCCGTCTCATCTTATATATATATATATATATATATATATATATGTATATATATATATATATATATTCGTTCATTGAAAAACTGGATGGCACACCGCACCCAGGAACATTAACACGGGAATCATAGCGAAATAATAGTATGGATAGCTAATGGATAGCTTCCCACCGACCGTGTACGATCAGTGTACTTATTAAAGCCGAGTTAGCTCGGAGGCGCAGTTGGAGCAGAAATCGTTAAACAAATTTCTGCCCTGGCGGGGATTCGAACCCCAGCCTCTCGGTCAACAGTCCAGCACGCTAAGTCGCTAACCATTAGATTATCCAGCACCTCACTGAAATCCGAGTTTGGAATGATAATTGTTCAAACACGACATCGAAAGGAATTTGCGTCAATTCCTTCGAAACATTTACGGAATTCCTACCTGCAATTAGCTTAACAATTTCTCTATTTATAATGCTGAGACTATGCAACAACTGCGCGTTACCCACCCCCACCACTCTTATAGGGAGGACCCGCATGCGACCTATATTCTCATTTGGGACCCTCGTGTACAAGTTGTCATGCATGGTAACCTATATTGCCTATAATTTACTATCACTGTATTGGTTAAAGTATCCATTGTCATGGTATACCCTTTGTTTCCTATATGATATACTGTCGCGAAACCCTCTAGATCAACGTTTTCTACCAGGATACCAACTAATGGTAGAGAGTCGCGGACAAGTCGATAAGTCGACAGTAACAGTTCTGGGCTCTGGGCTGGGCCTCCGTGGACTGTGAAGGGCTTATGGTCGGGCCGACATGACGATCGTTCACAAACTGGTGAATTCGATGGATGAGAAATCAAAGTCTGGTTTTGATAGAAATTCTTTTCCAATTAATCGAAAATAATGCAGTTCAGCAGATATGAACGGAGAGCCATACATTCATAACTCAACAATACGAAGTTCTCAGAATGTTCTCAGGATGATGACGACAAGAACTAAACTTGAAAAGAAACCCCGAAGACTCAACTTCTTCAAAATCGTCAAACGAACACTATATCTCAGTCTATCTTATTCTTATCTATACTTCAGAAATCTTAAACATTCGAAAATCTCTTAAAAATCGTCTTCTTAAATCGTCTTAAAGATCTTCAAAATCAGCTTCAAATCCTTAAATCGTCTTAAAGATTTCAAATCAACTCTTCAAAATTCTAAACAGTACGCATATACTTCGCAAGTACTTTGAAAGGCTTGAAGCGCCATCTAGCGAATGCAGACGCTTTCATTCAGCCGTAAGCCAGACCATCTAGTGAATAAAGAGAGTACTACGGTATATTACGCTGGTCAGCGTTACCGCCACCTAGTGAATATTGAGATTCGTTCCAGAATTGATGAAGAGCAGTCCGTTAGGCGAAGAGCAACTGGCATCTATCGGTATTCAGCGTTGGCGACTTCATTTTCTTAGCCTCGGCATTTTAGAGCGGGTGGACAGTCCTTTCTCCCTATGCTGTCTAATCTACCGGTCAATTAAATCGTTTAAAGCTCAGTTCTGTGGGGCAGGGGACAGTGGAAGAGATGGTTGAAATGTTTCTGTGCTAGCGGTGATCTTACCGTTGCCCTCCTCCTTTATCCAGACAGGCTTCGGACTGGCGCTACCCCAAATATAAGGCAGTGAGATTTTTTCTCTGACAATAATTAAGCTAGAGAGCTTATCGTTGTATCGATGTATTCCAACAGTACATCGACATCTTGTGGCGCCAAGGCCGATAGTTACATCGATAGAAGTGAGGGATTGTATGTATGTATTGCAATGTTTAACTACATCTTATGGCTACCAAGGCCGTTGACGTCGCTAAAGATTTTGATGTATTTCCGTTCATTTTCATATAACTTTCGTCATCCGTTTTCTTTCGCTTCTCTTGACGTTGATTTCGTGTCTGGCAGGCTGTTGAGACGGCAATGATTGACAGTTGGTTGTTTTTTCGATCTTGATCGTATATAGAATAATATCTAATATGTATATTTAATAATATATAAATAAATAGTAAATACACATATATATCATTATTCATTTGGCCATTTTACATCTTTTCCTTTTTCTCTTAGGCCTATAAAGGCTCTTTTTTCCAGTTTAACGACTCTGTATCATAACAGAAATATTAGCTTCGCCTTCCTCAGTTAACCAGGCTTGGGAGTAGCACCACCTGAAAAACGGCAATGGCAGAGTTGCGGTGGAAGTGTGTTACAACATTGAGGAATATATGTTATGTCAGAAAATATGGATCTTGCTAAACACACATAATATTAATATTTATGCTACTAGTAGTATCCAGTATTTAGCACCCCACGACATCAAAGGCCGTTGACGTCTGCAGGAAATAATATTTGTATAGTTTGTCCAGTATGTTACTTTTTTTGTTTCTATAGGTTTAACGTCGTCATATGACATCAAAAGCCGTTGACGACAATTCAGAAATGTATACAATGCAAAGAAAACGAGAAACTTATAGCGCCCAGAAGACACCATTAAAAGTGTCAAAAAGAGCCTTTGAATATCACTACTATTCATCGTTTAACGACATAAAAAGTAATACATCTCACGCTGTCTATGATAAACATATTGTGATAAAATGGTTCGATGCAAATTTAACAAATTATTTTCCGCAGCAGTTGTCCCACACAAGATCACAAATGCACAATACAGATAATTTTAATTATAAGTACAAGTATAATTATGACATTATAATCTTATCTTATATTGAAATTTTAAAGCGATTATTTAATAATCTTCAGTTAAATGACATCTTATGGCAACATCTACCGTCATCGTCATATATAGCCTACATCAAATAGCCTAACAACAATTTTACAAACAGTATGCACGTCAAACGAAAGTGGTAGTTTACAGTCACTCTTTTCAACTCTTCAGGAATGTAACACACTAAATGTAAATTGCGACGAAAGCCTGTAATATAGTGTCGAAAACCTGCGAAAAAAGGTGTCGTTAATTTGTTTGTGTGAAAGTCTGGCATAGAATCAAGCAGCTGAGTAGATTTTGTTACGGACTGTACTCTGCTTTGACAACAGTTAACAGTGTTGCTTAAGCTAACGAATATGTATCTCAGAGAGGCGCTCTATAAGCGCTATGGATGAATTACTGAATGAATGAGGGATACAATACAATACAATACAACATTCGTTTATTGTGAAAAACAAGCTGTCATGTCATTGGGAGTGAAAGAAAGGAAGAAAGAATGGATGAATGAATGAATGAGTGAGTGAGTGAATAAATGAATGAATGATGGAAACAATGAATGAATGAATGAATGAATGAATGAACGAAGATGTCCGTTTATAAAACGCAGATAAAACGAGCTCTTTCACCACTCAGAAAATCGATCGTTTACCAAAATAAACCTTGCATTTCATGCGAACAAAACAAAACCCGAGTCGCTCGTCTTCTTATGACAGAAAACCCTAATCATCCATATTTCCCAACCGGTCTCTTCCTCGCGCCTCCTCCTTTGTCCCCCAATTACCCAGCAACCCATGCAGGACGTCGCCGCCGTAGTTAACCTCGTTATTTTCTTTCCCCTCGACGGATCTGCCGCAGCGTGAAGCGTACGCCGACGTTCACTCGAGATCAACGACGTAAAGCATTCGGACAAATTAGACGAGAGTAGTCTACGCTTTGATCAGGCATGCGAGATTTTGTTGACAATTCTCCCGACCGATTACAGCGGCCGCCGTCCGCTAATAGACACTCAAAGGACCGGCGCTGTCAACGGGCCGCAGTCCGTTGGGATTACTTTCGCAACCCGGGCGGGTTCCCCGTGTTAATGGCGTAGAGTTATCGCATTAAATGAAGTGTGGTCTTAACATGATTACGAGCGACGACGGACGACGACTTCCAGAAAAGCTGGCACGGTCCGCTACCGTATTAAAATGTAATTCCGTATCGAGCGACGGGGGTCGCGCAAGCGCGTTTGATTCCCATGCAGACTGACAGCGCAATTTATATGCAAGGCGACTGCGCTATCGAGTTCAACGGGCGTCCGCGGCGCCGGCCGATGCTCGGCTTTCACGGCCGTGTTTCGCGGACGTAATTGACTCAAAGACGGACGACAAATTGCGTTTGCAAATTAGTAAATGGATAGAGTTAGCGGGGATGTTACACGCAAAACACACAGATTTTCGGCTATTGGTCCCTCGCGAGCGATGTAGCCGCGCGCCACAGGCATCAGACGACTTCCGCCGTCGCTCTACTTCTCGTATATGTCTGTGGTCCGAGCGGAAGAAGGGGGAGCGACGCAATAAGAGAGCGGGATATCGGATGTTTTTGGCTAAAAGCCTCGGAATTAAGTATTAATTGTACGGAGAAGTGGTACGCGGCCTGTGAACGCAAGTGGGTCGTCCTGGGACCAACACCCGACCCGTTTCATGGGTCGAGGAAATGGTCGAACGAGAAACGACTTGGAACTACATTTCGTATCACTCCGACCCCGACCGAAGTGCTCGCATTTAGTGCTGTACGTACATAACGCCTTTTTGACATTCTAGATACGCTCCAGATAAAGTGACAGGATACATACAAGATGCGTTCTCGATCCGACGAATGTTTCATTGTAACGAAACGTTACATTGAGGTGTAATGTAGTCAGAAATTTATGTGCCGCCATAAGTAATAATTGTTGGCAGACAGACAGACAGACAGACAATGACAGACAGACAGAGACAGACAGACAAACAAAGCCTCGGAGGCTTGAGCTAGGGACTTCATGTGATAGGGAGATGCAAAGGCATTGTTCACTGATTGTCAACAGTTCGCCGTCTTTTAGCGCAACATCGACATTATCATCATCATCGATGTCGTCATCATCATCATCATCATCATCATCATCATCATCATCATCATCATCATCATCATCATCATCATCATCATCATCATCATCATCATCATCATCATCATCTTCATCATCATCATCATCATCATCGTCTTAGCAACAGAAATGTCGTTGTTCCGCATCATTATTACTTCCGACATAATCCGATGCTAATGCTGCTGCTGCAGAGCGTCTCGGCATCACCCACATCAACACACGTCGCTTCAGCCCACAATCTCAGCAAATCAGCAGTCATGTGACCTCGTGCACCGCCACACCGTCAACGACTGCATCGAACGCATGCGCGATGACCCGACGAGTTCAAATCACACAAATACCCGAAAGACGAATCAACGACGAAAACCGACCAATTCGACTCGTAACAGTGAAAGTAACAATGGAATCGGTCTCGATAAACGAAATATCAATTCGGAAACGCGACGAAACCGTATACACACTGCTCCGAAAATAATACACCGACTCTAATCTTCTTAGGAAAATTTGCTGCGCGCGGTTGGGCGCCTCCGATAAGCACAGTAATCCGATACACGCCGTATTTCCCGATCGTCTGCGTCAAAAGAAAAATGACGTCTGAACGCTATTGTGCGTGTTAATACGGGCGGGAAAACTGGTTGGATCGGAAGCAGACGATGGTTATTCGTGGCGCGAAATCTGTCCGTATACGTCTAGACGCGTATTTGGTATACGTACGATTTGCGATGAATTACAACACTATCGTTTCGAAAACACCTTGGATGGCGTGTGGTGTTGAACATAGCATCCATACATCGTCCAGTAAATGCATTTTGAAGCAAGCATTTTAAAACGAATTTGGTGGAGGTTTAGGATCGTGCAAACGAAAGTTGGAAAGCATCGTGGGACCTTGAGATAAGTCAGTTCGAAGCGGATAATCCTCTTGCATACGCGAGATTTCGGCTTTGTTGTATGCGTTGCTGCGTGCAGTGGCGTTGTTTCGGCCGCAGCATTATGCGTGGATTTAGAGTGATGTCACCGGGGGCTGGAAATAGAGATGGAACTAGGAAAGGGGAATGGAAATGGAAGATGGAATAAGCCAAACGAGTTAATTACGCCTCGTATTTAATTTCCTGAGCTTAATTTCCATGTCTGATCGCCAGAATGAAGCGAAACTGTCGAAAAACTAAAATCTGGATAATAGCTTATAACGCATGCACTACATAAAAAGACAAGCTGCAGGCAATAATGCAGTATACGCACGGATATAGACAGTCAGACTAACAAAGATACAAACAGAGATACAGACATGCACAAAGACTGACATACATACCTACTTACATACTTACTTATATACACACATGCTTACGCACCTACCTGTCTATTTAACAACGTACTTACATACTAGCTTGCATACTTATACAAACACCAAACATGGCGAAACGTGCATAGATAGGGCATTGTGCTATATACCGTAACGATACAGCTTCATCGTCGGAGCCGAGGCTTTTGCCCAGCAGACGATTAATGCGTCAATTAGATGACAAAGCCCTTATTATCGCTCACCGGAACGATCGCTGCCCAGTCATCGCCTTACGGCTTCTCGGTTTACTGCGCTCCGAGAACGGGCCAAAGGCGTTACAACCCCGCTCTGTGATCTCCTGATTTGATGGTCTCCCGATTTCACGGTCTCGGCCGCGACCCTCCAGCGGCTGGCGGGAGTAAATTACAAACGGGGTATCAATTTGACGGGTAGCCAGTCGGACCCTCGGGGCTCCTAAGATGGGATATGGTTCGACAGTCGATGTTGCAGGCGTAATGCTTTCGTAATGGTGTAATAGCAGACGGTGACCAACGCCCGTCCGCCTGCCAACTGGCGTCGGCACGCCTTAGTGCCATTGCGCTCTGCACCCCAGGTTAGACAGACAGACAGACAGACAGACAGACAGACAGACAGACAGACGGACGGACGGACGGGCAGACGGACAGACTGCCATTGCGCTCTGCACCCCAGGTTAGACAGACAGACAGACAGACAGACAGACAGACGGACGGACGGACGGACGGACAGACAGACGGACAGACAGACTGCAGGCAGACTGACTGCAGGCAGGCAGGCAGGCAGGCATGCAGGCAGGCAGGCAGGCAGGTGGCAGACATATGGACATGTAGACAGAAAGACACACTGACAGACAGACAGACAGACAGACAGACAGAAAGACACACTGACAGACAGACAGACAGACAGAGAAAAAGAAACAGTCGAGAGAGACAGCAAGACATGACAGACAGGTATACAGAGAGGCAGGCAGACATATAAGTATGTAAGCACGTAGACTTAAAGTCAGTTAGACAGACATAAATAGAAAGAGAGAGACACAAACTGACAGACAGACACACATGCAGAGACAGAGAGCGGCTGTCTGTCTGCCTTTCTGTATGTCCGTCTATCTCTGTCTGTCTGTCTGAAGATATGCTTGTTTGCAGGAATCATTTACACAAGCTTATAGATACAGCAGAAATTTCATACATCGCCACAGCACCAGACGCACAATGCCTACATATATAACTAATTTCTATATAGCCACCTCATTCACATCACATCATATAATAATACATATGTGTGTGTGTATGCGAAAAATTGCGGATACTAGATGTATTGTAATTAATTATTGGGTTCTATAGCGCCGGTGTAAAATGCTCGAAGCATCAACCGATGGCACACCAAAACCAAGTCGTAATCAGGTCAATATCCAGAAGATCCATTGAAAGCCAAGACGTAGGCCTATGTAGGCCTATATTAAATATATATGTATGTATATGTTTATATGCATATCTATATTTGTATATGCAATGATGTATATGTATTTGTGTATTAAATGCATAGAGTCATCTGTGTTGATAGCAGACACTAGTGACGTTTGAACGCTATATAGTTGTCTGAAACCCGTACTGCATGTACATAAAAGAATTCGGACAATCTCTGTCACGTTCAATTTGGCTTCTACACTCAGACCTCATATTCCCAACGAATGTACTCAGTCATCAGACAATTTACGTGCGTCAGACCACACTACATTTCAACGACCTCGTAATTGCCACGAGCCGTCCGCGGACCGGCCAAACTGACCAACAACTGACCAACGGCCAACACGACTCGGGACCATCCATCTCTGACCGCGACAGGCGACACGACGCCGCACTCAGTTAATTAATGCTCCCCTGACAGAACAATGAATTATCCCTGCTTAAAACACAATGGCCGAGATCGGCCGAACGCGCTCTTTAGCGACCGTTTCAAACTTTTAATCAGACCGATTACAGGCTTCGCGACCCGATTGGCCGAGTAATGATCGGCGCCCGGTCAGAATTAAACCGGGCGGACCGTATAATCTGCGCCACCCTTGATGGACCGATATAGGGCGGCGATGCAATGCTCTCGATCAACGAATGTTCTAGGAAAGAATCCGCCAAGACGGGAATCCTAAGGAAGTAGTTAATAATTCATTTCGATCGGAGATACATTGCACGCACAGACGGACGGACGGATCGAAGCAAGAGTAGCATATAAATAGCATCAATTTACAACATAATACACACACACACATTTGCACATACACACACGCATGCATACAGCACCGAGGTACATGCACACATACCTGTATATATAATGTATGTGTGTATCGGAATAGCTGTATATAGCGCCCTTTAAGTGACTCACAAGGTTACATCTCTGAACAAAATGTGTCTTACATATCTTACTCATACATATACACATACGCACACATACACGTACGTACAAACACGTGTAAGCATACCTACATACACGTAAACATACGCACAGACACATACACACACATGCACATACACACACACATGTGCACACAAGCGCGCGCACACGTATACACCTACACACACACACACACACACACACACACACACACACACACACACACACACACACACACACACACATGCAATGACCATGGGAAACAAGTGTAGCTCATCGTTACGGTTTTAAGGCTGTAGTGCATGGGAGTCAGAGCATGCAGCGAGCGAGTGCAAAATTTGCGACTCTTACTAACAATACAGATATACGCGATAATCGGCGTTCCATCCATCCCATCATCCAACGGTGCACTGGTAACGAATAATCAGGCAATGATTGCCACTTCTCGTCTGTGCCCAATGCAGGTGCGTGAGACGGGGCATTGGGAGCACCGGTAAAATGGGTAAGATTGATTCCCAGTTCGCGTGAAGGGGTCAGCTCAGCGCCCCATCGATGCCCACATAACCTAGGATTTGGTGGCCCAGTGATTTTCTATGGAAAGCCATTATTATCAGAACGTCTTACATTAGGCGCACGCATACATCATCGTTATATCTGTATTGCGAAATTGCGGCATATAATTACATTTGGCGTGTTCGGTAGATTACTTTTAATGGGCATTTCATCGTCTAACTACAAGATGTGCGTGTGCGAGTTCGTTGGTGCGCTGTCGTTCGCACGTCACGTGACGGCTGCCACAGCCAATCCCGAAGCTGGGCTTGCGTGGAAGGTGCGATTGTTGACGCATTAATTGAGGAAAAGTATAGAGTGTCATTCGTCGTGATAAAGATATCCCTCTGAACATGGGTTTTCCTAGTACATTCTTAAAAGAATTACAAAATGTATAATTGTGTGCCGAATGTAATGTCGACAAAGAGCTGTTTAAAACTATATTGTCGAAGTCCTTGATCGGCCTCGACGTGTCTGCGTGGGACAAACAGCAGTCTTGTTGTCCTCGAGACCAAGGTCTTGGTCTCGAGTGCACTCGAGTTCGTTTTTAAAAGTCTTGGTCTTGGTCTTGGTCTTGAGACCAAAGGTCTTGGTCTTGGTCTTGAGGTTCAAGGTCTTGGTCTTGGTCTTGGTCTTGAGGTTCAAAGTCTTGGTCTTGGTTTTCCAAGACCAAGACCAAGACTTTTGTCAATATGAACAGTCATTAATTTTAACAAACGGCAAGTATTGTAAAAATTTATCCAATAATTACTCATACAGTTATTGCTTTAGTATTTACACGGTGTGAATGAGGCTTCATTGTTGTTTTGGACAATTATTTTGACTTCCGGTTATTTACCATGGAATGATTTCAAAACAGACTTACGATTAATTTGTACATTTACATCCGGTTCTTGAAAAGCTTCTTTGTGTGCTAGCGATTTCAGGACTTGTAGACTTTGTTTTTTCACATGGCAGAATTTTTATGAGACCCCACAGGTCAGGTCTTGGTCAGAAAATTCTGAGCAAATTGGTTTTTATAAAATTCAACAGGCATTTGGAATAACATTTCGCATGAAGGACTTTTGTAAATACGAATTCGGAATTCTCTGCAGTCTCCATTTAGAGTTGTTTTGCTTGAATAAAAGAAAAAACTCATGTTTTCATTAAAATAACGAGTATTTCGACTTCACAATTTTTAGTAAGGAATAGAACTCTGGATACGACTGTGATTTTTTTGGGTCTTGGTCTTGGTCTTGAGGTTCAAGGTCTTGGTCTTGGTCTTGGTCTCGAGGTTCAAGGTCTTGGTCTTGGTCTTGAGGTTCAAGGTCTTGGTCTTGGTCTTGAGGTTCAAGGTCTTGGTCTTGGTCTTGGTCTTGAGGTTTAAGGTCTTGACAACAAGACTGACAAACAGTGGAGACCGTCTTCAACAACACGAGCATCATTTGTAAACGGATGGATATATATGGTTCTGTTAGAACATTTACATCACAATTATAAGCTATAGATATAGGGACTTTTGCGAGATACCGTAAAGGCGTTATAAAATATGCCCTGCTATACCTAATACATGAATCCACAAATGCTGCTCATCACTGGCGTAAACTTGTCCAAAATATTGGGGGGCATGGGGTCTTGACCAGAAGTGCACAAAAAGTTTTTTCAAGATGAAAAGTTTTTTTAAAGTTTTTTTGTTTTTTGTTTTTATGGTTTTGTTGTTTTGGTTGTTTTAAAGATTTTCAGATTTCGGATCACATAAATCATGAAAAATGGCATGAACAAGAGCTCCACCTCAGTTTAATTCAGTTGTGATTTCTGAAAATTAAAAATCATTAAATCAATGTTATTAAACTAACTTCTACTAAAATAAGAAATTTATTTCTTTAAAACAAAAAAATTTGTTTTTCTTTTTCTTTTGTTTAAAACCAAAAACAAAAAAAACTTTTTTTCACCTCTGGTCCGGTGTTACGTTAATGCGTATGAAATGGGGCGTTTTGTTAACATGTAAATTTGTTTCAAATTGAAGATATTGAAGAAAAAATAAATCTTTGTTTTCATTATGAATTTCTGATAGTATTTCAGTTCTGTGGCTCTGTTTTTCTGTTTCTGAAGAAATTTGTCTATATTGAAACATAATATTTTAATATTTGAAGAAATTCTTCTCTCGATTTTAGGGGGCATTGCCCCGGCTCCTCCATTATTGGGGGCACGTGAACCGGCTGCCCCCCCCAGAGTCTACGCCTATGCTGCTTATCCTCATATGAATTTCATGAATCAGTTTGTGCTTGTAAGTATAAAAATCGCGTCCGTGAGTACTTACCGATGGAGACCTCTCCCAACTTTGCAAGCATCGTTCAAATTTTGTTCGCGTTAACAGCATTCAATGTTTTTGTCTACTGTATACACGCGTGACATCGGAGAGGTTTCAACAGGCCGCAATTTAAAATTTTCGGAACATTATACGACTCTTAAATGTCTAGAAACGACTAAAACTATACTGTAGTTTGGCCTTTAGAAGCTTTTAGATATATACCGTCTAGTAATTGCAATTAATAATTTCTATCGCAACAGTATATATCTAATGCACGAGGCATTTACAGATGGTGTACCAAAACTAAACCGTATAGCCTTGATCATGTCAGCATCATGCAGAAGGTCAATCCGTAAGACAGAGTCGCTGTGGCTTGCAATCAGACAATGGAATTGTGCCTTTTGAAGCAATTATGTACACAAACCTTTTGGCAGCAGATATATAGGCCACATGAATGTGGATGACGTCAGACAATTTATGTATGTCATAGTTTCTGCACTTATATAGAATACATTATACTTTTAAAAGTGCATATATAGACAGTCCTATATATGCCAGGTCTTCATGTGATATGTGGCACATGATCGGATTTATAAAGACCAGCAACGCTTCGGATATTTATAATACAATACAATACAACTAAACATTTATAGCGCGCTTTAACAAAACAAGTCTTGCACGAGAGCGCGTTACGCTACATTCCTAACCATAGTATAATGAGAATAGATGAGTTTTTAATTTGGATTTAAACTGGGTAACAGATGTGCCTTAACGGACTGTAGTTGGAAGACTGTTCCATTGTGTGGGTCCTGAGACCGAGAAGGCACGACTACCAAACTTCCGGTTGGGGCGAAGTACGGTATAATCGCCTCGTGCAACCGATCGGAGTCCTCTGGAATTTGTAGCAGAGCACGGTTTACCATGGATGTATACCCCTAAGCCGCCGCCGTTAGCCGCCGAGCCGAATAATTTTCTGCAAGCCGAAAAACCGCCGGAAATTTTGCGGCTTAGCCGATAAACCGCCGAGAGTTATTTCACGGCTAGCCGCCGGAAAAAAATTCGGCTAGAACATGCACACAGTTGTGATTATAAAGTTTCCACGCTGGCTTGCTAGTTTAGTAGTTTGAACTTAGTGTGCAATGAGCGGAGAGTGCTGGCATCATTTACATGGCGGTCTAATCGTCTATATTTGGGTCCAGGCTGTCCTATATGTTGCGTATATTATTATATCTATGGTTGCTGGTCTACTTTCGGTTTTGTATTCAATGTTAAATCATTCTATGGTGTGTCGGATGGTTGCTGTTGATAATAAAATTACAGCTAAAACTTAAAAGTGCGTTGGATTATTGCTAACTGCGTATTGTTTACAATAAACTTTCTCGCGATGGCACACCATCAGTGCGGTAGTAGTAAAAAATTAAAGTTAAGGCGGCAGCAGGCTAAAGAAAGTGTGTCAAGAAATTCGTTAAGGGCCTAGTGTATCGGGGTCAGCCCGAATCCCCGAAACCCGAATCCCCGAAAACGGTGAAAATACACTAAAGCCCGATTTCCCGAAAACAGCTTATAGAAAGTGCCGAACTCCAGAAAACTATTCAAAGTTAAATTGTAAACTCTTAGATCTAGTGTGGCCTTTATGTACCTCGATATAATGCCTATTCACATGTTTATTTGTAATTTTAGTCTAAAATCCATTTCGGGAATCCGGCCGAAATTCGTTTCGGGGATTCGGGTTTCGGGGATTCGGGCCGCACCCAGTGTATCGCCGTTGCCAAGGGATGAGAAAGCTACACTGGCTGATCTGAGCATTAAACTGAAAGTTTCGAACAGTCACGGCAATAGTAAATCTGTTACTCTGGAGATTTCTAATTATCTGTCATGCAGGTTAGTGCAGAGTGCACACTCTTACTACTCTGTTTCAAAAGCGGCTGTAGTCGGGTCTGTTACCAGAATTTCACTGTTTTGTTTATGTGTATCTGTTTTTCTCTCCAGCTATGGCGGCTAGGCCTACATCTATTAATGTATGTCTGGTAGCCCTATTTGTGGTTCTAACTTCCAGTCATTATTACATATTCGTACATGGTAATTGAATGTGAACTTACTCCAATGTATGTGAACTGAAAGCATAAAATGTCTGTTTCTTAACATAATTATTTGAATGTATTGCTCAAATTATTTTCAGACTGAGTGAACATTGCCCACCTGTCGATTTAAAAATAATGTATAATGTATTAGGCCTATGTTAGGCCTGTGTTAATGAGTGATGTAGCTGTGTGAGGGAGTGAGGGACTGATTCATTTGTGGATTTTGTGACCATGACTGAATGGCTAATTGAGCACTGAACATTGCTTTGTTTAAATTGTTTTTCAATAGAGTATCGACAACAGATGATGATATACTCCACTTCTGGCACACGAATGAGTTTGTATCCAACACCGAGTCGAGACAGAGCTGTTTCTTGCAATGTCAGCATCATCTGTGCCGGTGGAGCCTGTGTTTTCAATTTAATACAGGATTGATCTGCAATTCTAGGCGTAGCACACTTTTGCCTGAAGAATTTCACAGTGTATCGTTCGTACATAACGATATTAAACTGATTACTGAGTCTGTCTGACCCTGAGGTCAGTGAGGATACTAATGACAAACTAATGAGTGATGACTTCTGTAGATTAGCTCACAAGTTTTGACTTACTGAAACTACTGTTTTGTATGACTTTCTGTGTGCCACTGCCACTCATCATTGTTCAATTGTTAATGGCATTGTTTTACAGTTGTTTTTATGTCTAATTAATTGGCTTATTGGAACTCTGTATAGTCGATACACTTTTTTGAGCAAACTATTTTTCAAGCCGTAATTTTTTTTGTCGGATGAATTTCTAGCCGTAAAAGATAGTTTACGCGCTTTTACGGCTAGCCGAAAAACCAGCCGTAAATTTGTTCAAGCCAGCCGTTAACCAGAAAAAATACGGCTTAGGGGTATACATGGATGTCATGTGCGTGGGAGAGGTTCCAGAGTGGATATGGTACACGAGGAGGCAGATTTTGAAGGCGATACGGGCACGGATGGGAAGCCAGTGATGGTATGATGTGATCTATAGTATACCAAGACCATTTATAAGACGAGCGGCCGTGTGAAGAACTGATGATAGAGGCTGTAGGGTCGATGAAATGTTATGGATTTGTGTTATAAAATGTTATGGATTAAATAAATAAAAATAAATAAAATTATAAATGAAAACGCTTAAACAATGCTTAAACAATGGCTTAAACAATGGCTGACAGATAAATTTTAGAATTCGTGAGTTGTAACATTCTATAATATTAAAACTGCATAAAACGTAATTTGTATTGAGATTTTATGAACGACAATTGAACACTAGAACACAGTAGGCCATATTACTGTTTGTGTAAATTTACACGTATCATTTTATTCGTAACAGTAAAGAATGTAAATTCAGTCAAAGCCAGAGTTTGGACTGCAGAGTTCGGAATTATACATGAATAACTTATAAACTTAGCCGAGATAATAGTAATCTCGTCCGTATAATAGTATATTGTATTGAAAAAGTACTTAAGAATGACGAATAAGCGGAAACACCCCTCGCATAATGGACTCGTCTAATTTGCCTATGACGTCATTTCAAAACTATGGCGTCGTGAGATCAGTATTATATGCAACAATTTCTCCTGTATTTTTGATTATCTACCCGAGAAATCAATCATCGTACGTGTGGATCTTTATGTAGTTAATTTTTTCAACGATTAAACGATACGATCGAAACAAAATGCGATTCATTTACAGATATTTCACGACTGTTTATACGAGCGTCATGCGAGATGAGTCGTTCGAGAAGGCCTGCGAAGGCGGGGCTTGCATACGATTGACGTGTTGCTGGAGTCCTTGTATGAGCATGCGCGGTATTAGCGGGCTGTGATGATGCGACGACGTCGTCTGCTGAAGGGCGCCCGCGCTCTGACGTAACAATATGGCGTCCATGTTGGTGACGAGACTGGCCGCGTGAGGGTCGTAGGCGGCCCAGTAAGGGTTCGTCTGCAGCATGCGCTGAACGGCCGCGAAGTTGCCTGCCTCGGCCAATAGCTCGAGCCCGACTGCCGTCTGTCGCTTCCATTTTGTCCTGTAATGAAAGCAGACGACACTTAAAATCATGCGCCGTCATGAATAGTAAACTCCAGCACTACCCTACATGTGGTAGTGCCAATCCCAAGCCTGGAGAAATGAGGAGGGCGACACTAATTATCCTTGTTATGACAGTGTCGTTAATTAAGCACCAACCAACCAACAAATAGTAAATGAGTTGCAATGGACTGTCGGGGATTGATGCGATTTTCTTTGAGCCTCACTCAAATGGCCTTGAGACGTTTATGAGGTGGTTTTGTAGAGACGTGTCGGCAAGTATGCTATCTTTAGCCCATTTACCATTTACACTTGTATCTTTTTTATTAATATAATTCCTCACAGCGCCCATTGTAATGCACAATATAAACATAAAAAAGGCTCAACAAAATATATGAAAGCGTTGAGTATAGATGTAAATGGAGGTTTGCTCGTATACGCGTAATTTGCGATGGTACGAGGGATACTCGTAGGCCTACCCCCACTTTTTGAACAATGCCAATCAATATTTTATTTTGTGCCTTCCAAGAGATCACAGTCTCCGCCTTGCTTCGTGTATGTTAGAAATTGATACCCCCCACTTTTTAGACCAAAGTTACGCCCCTGCCATGGGTTTGCCTATGTGCAGTGTACAGTGTCAATGAACCGCTAGGCCTATATTGCATCCCAAATTTAAGTCATCGAAGTGCCATTTTATTCGTTAAATTCACTCTAATAAAATCGCGTGAAAATCAGACAGTTATAGCAGGTCTTTCAATTGATAAATAACGTCACGTGGCCGTTAAATCGCGACATTGATAATTTTTATGCATCGATTTAGTTGCATCGACATAATCTGACCCTTGACGGCGCAGCTTACGTCCGGAAATCACGTGACAATCGGCATATAGATTCGAAATCGTAATTTAGACAATTCGGAGAGGCTGAATAAAAACCTTAATTAAGTTAATTCGTATGATTTAGCAAGTGCACCGTTGCACGCAACAGTCCGGGTCGAAACATGACAAGTAATTAATCCGTTCAAAACGAACTGACAGGAGACATCATCGACACGCCATAAGGTCGACAAATTATTGATGAGCGACACCCATTGAGCGTGTATCACCTCGATCCGAAAATTTATCGAACCAAGTTTGATGAAGGTTTTAATATTTACTACTTTGTAAACATTATCGCATTTGCGTTTCCCATTCACCGCCTGTGCACATGCACGCTGATCGATGTTTTAAGCAGGATTAATACCAGACGCCAGGTGGAGAAATAAGCCTGCAGGCTGTCGCACAGATTTGCATCGTCCTTCTCAAGTCACGACTATATAATAATTATTACCGTGTAACATAGCGTCAACCGTGAGATCGAACATCCACTAATTATTAGGTAATTGAAAATGCTTATTTATATAGCGCCTCTTCAGGAATATTCACAAGAGGTTCTCCCGACCTGCATGATACACCATAGCCTATATGCTGTAGAAACTCCTGGTTGCAGTGTTGTCAGGGTTGAGAAAGATCGGTTCTCCTGGCGTTTCGGATTGTATCACGCTTCTCCGGCGGATTTGTGATTCCGATTAAGCCTGAATGACCACTGACCATCCATTGATATCTTGGCCATTATGCCGACGGCGCTATAGAAATCGTTAGATTAGATTAGACAGACAGAAGGACAGCATCCTGTCATCTGACCTTGCACAAAACCATAGAAGGCATCGACGTGATATTTATCGTCGTGACGTCAGGCAGACAGGCAAGCAAGCGGACAGACACTGTCAGACAGAGAGGGTGATACGAAGAGTTTCTTATGGATGTATAGTCCACTGACCGTCGATTCTGGTACCAGGTCTTGACTTGTGTGTCGCTGAGGTTGAGCTTGGCGGCCAGCTCCATCCGGTCCTGGACGCTGAGGTACTTCTGTCGCTCGAAGCTCTGTTCCAACGTGTTCAGCTGGTGGTCGGTGAAGGCCGTTCGCGCCTTTCGCGTCTTCTTCGTCTTCGAGGCCTGACTGAGGTCCTGCAAATGGCCGCCGGAAGACAGCGATGACCGCTCTTTCGCATCTATGCACACATAAACACTCATGCTAAACCCTTTATGCAATGTTGCACTTCATGCCCAAAGGTAGGCCTATACTATACACATAGTATAGTATACACAGTGATGGGCACTAAACTATTTTTTTAAGTTAAACTAAAACTATTTTCCAACTTTAAAAAAATAGTTTAACTAAAGTTGGCAACTGATTTTGGAAATTAGTTAACTAAACTAAAAAAGTAGTTAAACTTTTTCCAACTTTTTACGACAAACATTTTCACAATAAAAGACGTTAAGTGAACTGTAATAATGCAAAGCGTCAATGACAATTTAACCTTCAAACTATGCAATGTGTACTGTTCTGGGATACAGTTACATGTGTACTGTAAGTAGTGTATGAATTTGAAAACACAGGCTGTTAATGCTAAAACCATGCAGTGTTAAAATGTTTTTTTGCTGACAGTGTTCAATGTTCACTGTGGAAAAATAGTTGCATATTGCTGATTTTTTTAGTTAAACTTTTTAGTTAACAACTAAAATTTTTTAGTTAAACTATGGTTTTAACTAAACTATTTTTTTAAAGTTAAACTTCTTCCTTAACTAAAATTTTTTAGTTAAACTAAAAGTTGGCAACTTTTTAGTTAACTATTGCCCATCACTGACTATACACACGAAACACTGCGGTCTTCGGACGTACAGCCGAAGGACATCCTTATAATCCTTGCGTTGAATAGATTTTTAGCCCTATATATGTCCGCTCACTGCATACATGAGTGACAATATGGTATATAGATCTACTGTCGAAACATTTCCATATTAAGCCTTGTGGTCTTCGGACGTACAGCCGACATTCCATGCACGCTTTCTACATGAGCGACAAATTCGGGTCTTCTAATCAAAGTATTGATATGCATAATTGCATATATATGTATTTATCGAGATATTTAATGTAACGACTGCATGGTATAATATATATGAACCTCTCAAATGCGTAATATCCGCATGGCTTTCTCTGAGTGATCTAAACAAGTGTGTTTAACACTTTAACGACGAGATGCATTGGTTTCCCAGTCGCTTTAAATACATTCTCGTCGTTAAAGTGTCAAGGGCAGAAAACGTGTATACCCATAATTTAGTCGAAAGTAATAGCACGTTTTTGAAATAACTATAGCTGCTGAGCATTGAGCACAATTTTGCGTTCTATTTTCATCGAAATTACTTGAGTAACTCTGTCGCTTTCCGAAGATCAAAAAGCGTGGAGAATGTTCGTCCTCTCCCAAATGCCGAGGCTAAGAAAGCAAAGTCGCTAACACTGCGTAAGCGCCATGACTGCCTCTCAAGGCTGTGTATTGCGGTATGCTGCTATTTTTATTCCGCTGCTAAATTTCAATATATTCATGTACTTTTGTTGGTCTCGAAAGTATCCTACAGCGCACCATCAATAGTCGTATTTTAATACTACAGTGCCGCTTTAGAAATTATAAGAAAAAATAAATGAAACCGGTCTACGGTTTTCACAGCACGAGTACATAGTATAACAAAAGTTACATAAACTATTCTTCGTTTGAAACGTTGCCATTATTTTCTGTAACATGATATCGGCCTGAAAACTCTCGCTGTTGGATGTGCCGTGGATCAATTTGTCAGTGTCGATCTAAGATGTTGTTTTTACGCCAAAGAGTTCGACGATACCTTTGTGACTCTAGACTGTGTAACTGATATTGTCATAGTAACGAACTCTTCTTATCTTGTACGCCGTAAGTGTCACGGTTTTCCATTGTTCGCGTGATGGATAGCGTCCAGAACAGGTTACTGCGCCGGAAATATATCGTCGTCTGCGGTGTCACCTTAAGACGTCTTGCGGCCACCCCACGTCGAGCCTTGTGCCTCATGCGGAGGCACAAGGCTCGACGTGGCTTGATAGACTGCAATTCACCGGGATGCTCAGACTCCCAGCCGAGCTCTGATTAAACCGAACTCAGTCGCAGAGCGTCCGACCCCCGTCAGGTTCTCAGACGGGCCTCAAAGCTCAGCGAACTTCTTCCATGCGGTTCCAATCCAAAAATCTCGACTTACTTGCTTCAGACGTTTAATTTAACAGCTTCGTACTTTGTCATAGATGCACCTAAATGACGAACATCTCTTTTTTCGTGATAGCCGAGCTTCTAACTGTTCCATACGTCACTAATGCGAAGCTTAGGTACACCGCTGTGGGCTTATATACCGAGGTAACGTGTTCAAACACGACCTGTGTGTAACTGGATACTCCTAGTGCAATTTTTTGACGTATCGTCATCATTCAGCGTCGCAACATACGAGAGGTCACGCTGATGAATACATGCTCACCGTATTGTCATTCGTATAGTAATACATTGTGTTGTGTTTCCATTTGAGTACATTGTATCGTATTTTGGTTCGTGTGTTTCGCTTAGTGTTACATTGCGGAGTTCTTTAAGTGCATTGTCATAAGTTATATAGGCCTAATATATGGTACTGTATCTTCTTGTTTTGCTTTGCATTGTATTGTATATTAGTGCTGTATTTTATTGCATTGTTTTCTATATTAGTGCTGTATTTTATTGCATTGTATTGTATATTAGTGCTGTATTTTATTGCATTATATTGTATATTAGTGCTGTATTTTTTGCATTTTTGTGATATTGTATAGCACTGCACTGCAGTGTTGAATTGCACTGTGGTACTTTTGTGACAATTGTATTGTATTGATTTGCGTTTTACTCCATGCAGTGTATTGTATTCTAATGCACTGTAATCTATTACACTGCATTGAATTTCATTGTATTGTACTGTATTATGTTCTATGCTGCAGCATTGTATTGCATTTAGTGTATTGCTTTTCGTGCATGCGGTGTATTACATTGCACTGAATTTAATTGTATTACATTCAGAGATGTAGTACTTGGTACTTGTACTCAATTTCAACTCGAATACAGGTTTTAAATACTTTAGACGAGTAGCACTACATTTTGTCGTATGATCTGCCTAAAAAAAACCTGTGACAAGCTGGATTTGTTTTAAAATAATTTATAATTAAATGTTGTATATGCAAAACAAGATAGCGCTAGAAAGGTTTAGTTCTATCTTTGTATGAACATAGCAAACGACGGACTATTTTCTTGGCGTAATGGGACGTTTCGCGTCATTTCGATGAATGAATTGGCTTGTTGATGTTTCTCAGTTTTTCATCGGAAGTTCTTTTTTTCTGAATTTTCTGCGAAATGATCAAAATTTCTTGTTTTACTTTGAAAAGCATGCGTTACTAGTTTTAAGTAATTAATTACTGTGAGTTATGTATCGATTTTCTTTGTTTTTGTGTTCGAATATCTACTTAATATGCAAATGAGGGTGCAGGAGTATTAACACGAATACTATGGTTGATTATGGCAACGCTGTGTATGTAGGGCGTGTATGTACGGCATACTCTCTCCCGCATTAACCAACTGCAGGCTATCTTAAACGCTGCGGCAAGTCTGAAAGGAGTCATGCCTAGGTTTGGGCATATTATAACCAGCTTTATACGGAAGGAATTGCACTGGCTGCCGATGCACAAACACATTGAGCATAATTATGATCCTAGTGCCTATGCGTAACTGTCTTTGTGGGCTGTGCGAAGGAATTGTGTGTGTTGATCTCATCCATTCCTGGCGGAAGATTTCTTCGTTGTGCTGTGCAGGATGACCTGGTTCCCGCAACCAGAACGTCCACAATACAGCACAGAAGCTTCACTGTGGTTGATCCAACTTTCTGGAATAGGCTACCTAGCATCTATTTGTTTCCTTGGTCTGGAGGTGCCATCTGGGATGCATTCCAGCCTATCTGCGAGTCCTTTGCCATGGGAGTCTGGGAGTTCAGGTAGTCGCCACCTCTGCTCTTCGGGGAAGAGAGTACCTTTGTACCTTTTGTCCGTACAGCCACCATGCAGAACCGTGCTTTTCAGGTCGCTGGGCCAGAGACAGAGAAGGCACGGTGTTGCCGGCAGGGCTGTAGTGGTGAAATTAGAGGTGAGTACACGCTGTCGGTTAGTTTTCCGAAACAAATTAAAGGTGAGTATACGCTACAGTATTTCGTGAGTATACGATACAGTATTTTAATATAAATAAATATAAATATTTTGTGAGGTGAGTATACGGTCTCTAGAGGTAAGTACACGCTGTATACCCGTGTATACCCTCGACTACAGCCCTGGTTGCCGGATAGCAGTCCGTGCGGGTGGGACAAGGAGCTCAGCCTGCGCTGCAGAGCGAAGTGAACCACGACGCTGGACAGCCACAGTGGCGCTGCAAAGTTCCCGGAGGTAAGGGTTAGCCAAGCCCTCAAGGCACCGCTGAACCAAAGCAGAGACCCGAAAAGCAATGCGCTGCGGGTAGGGGAGCCAGTGGAGCACCTCCCGCTTGTACTCCGAGACCTGGCCAAACTTGTGGATGCGACCCACCAGCCGGGCAGCAGTGCGCAGGACCCGATTGAGGCACCTCAATTGGCAGGTTGGGAGCCCATCATATATGGCGCTACAATAAATGTTGATGTTAGTCAAAGATCTGCTGCTATAAGAATTGGATACCACCACTATTGCACTTGTTTCTCCAAAGGCCTATTGTGTGATGAGCTAAAGCAGATAGCTTTGGGATATAGCATCGTTCAGGCCAGTTGGCCTCACTCTGTTGTATCTCCTGTTTTACTTGGCGTCGGTGTTTCACTTGACTATGCTTTAGCCTCCAAGTGGTTATTTACAGTGTTGTTCCAGTTAGGGTTTTTTATTAGTTCCACAATCGATTGCTCAAACTAATGACAGTGATCTACCCCAAACCATCCCAATTCCTTCACTCAGTGGTCAGTATAGATAATGTTGACCACAGTGTCTTGGTTTTATGGGTTTTCCATATCAGATGAACATAATGCAAAACCAAACTGGAATGGTTTCATGCAAATGATTCACATTGGCAATCATTCTCCCCTGCTGATTTTCGCTTATTTCCTATTATCAATTTGAATGTTACTCTTAAATCGTGCATCTTTTCCACTTTGAGTTTCCTTAGCAACCAGTCAGCAAAGTTGAATATAGGAACTGCTTGTGTCACTTTTGATCAGCCTCTTTGGATAAAGGCGGTTGCCTTTGTTGAGACTGAGCAAATGAACAACATTGTATGCAGATAATGTTGATGAATCGACGTCTTCCAGTGATGTACTAAATCACTCCAATGTTCAAAGCTTGCATTTGTATGATACCATTGCACAATTGATGTGAGTTTGATGTGATGTCTTCAGCAAATAATCCAGAATGTCTGCACAAATTTGAAGTCATACTAACTGCCTATAAGGATTTTTAGCCACAAAAATCACAGACTGCTAAGCTATGGCTGCAGTATTGTACCTACATACAGATATAGATCATTAAGGATTTCATTCATGCTGAACGAACTGGAAATTGGAGTTTCCACCTTGCAATTGTTGGCAAAATTTTGAACTTCTTCGCTGCAACTGGACATAACAGTTATGCAGGTGATACACATGCCCATTTTGTGAGTTGGTGGTGACCACTATCACAATGCAAACAGCAAGAATCATGGTTTAAACAAAATTTAATAACGTAATCCTCAGAGTACCAAAAAGATTTTGGTATCAATAAAAAGGTTGCTCTTCAAGCTTTTAACTGATGTAAGTTTTACTTGTTTGTCAGTTGAAAGTGACCACTATCATGGAGATGAAGGGTTTTTGGCAAAGTGCTACGGCAGTTCCTGTCAACCAAGACACAAATAAATTGCATGTTTACAACTCCACCAATAGCTGAATAAAACCACATACAAATTATTTCTTTCTGACATATACTGCAGGTGTAGTGTGTCAGCATACATGACAAAAATGGGTTCTGAAAAAAATATTTTTGACACTTTTCAACAATTCTGGTTAATTCCTTATATCAAAGACAACCAATTAACTTGACCATGGAAATCTTTGCATTGAACAGAACTCAAAACTGAAAACCAAATGTGTGTAGCTGCTCTAGATCAAAAGTTATGGAAGTCTAAAAATGAAAAAATTTCGCAGATGCAAATTCACGTACAATTTTCGTCCTGCCCCCACCAACGTCAGCAGCCCGTATCTCGGTCACTTTTTGCTGTAGACCTGTGAGACTTTCCAGTTCTTCATTCCAAATGATCAGGAATATTTGGTAAAAAACTCAAGAAATTCTGAGTCGGTGAGTGTGGAAAAGTTGGAAATTTGGTTGATTTGGCATGGAATGACCCCTGTGGTCAAATTGGATTTAGGCCCTAGAACAGGGCCCGGTGGCCCAATATCTTTCTATCTTCTCTACAGTGTATTACAGTATACTGCAGTCACATTTTGCTTATTTTCAGCTTGTCACAAGTTTTTTTGAAGTTTTGACATACATCGATCCCACTACTTGTAGGCCTACTCGTACTTGTACTTGAGACCAAAATACTCGAAAAGGAATTACAATTTTTACAGGCGCTCGGATAGGTTCCCATGCAGTTAACTTTGCCTTGTAGTCATTAACTCTTACCGCCCGGACATTTTGGCAGTTCTTCTGTGGAAATCGGTGTTTATATATAGACCGCATCTTGAACATTGCTCACCATTCGTCCCTCTATATTACTCTCTGCCATGTTCAACATTCCTCCCTTTATTTCTCTCTGACATTTTCACCATTCGTCCCTCTATTTCTCTCTGACATGTTCACCATTCGTCCCTCTATTTCTTTCTGACATGTCCACCATTCGTCCCATTATTTCTCTCTGACATGTTCACCATTCGTCCCTTTATTTCTCTCTGACATGTTCACCATTCGTCCCTCTATTACTCTCTGCCATGTTCAACATTCCTCCTTCTATTTCTTTCTGACATGTTCACCATTCGTCCCTTTATTTCTCTCTGACATGTTCACCATTCGTCCCTTTATTTCTCTGTGCCATGTTCACCACTCGTCCCTCTATTTCTCTCTGACATGTTCACCATTCGTCCTTCTATTTCTCTCTGACATGTTCACCATTCGTCTCTTTATTCTGTCTGACTTGTTCACCATTCGTCCCTCTATTTCTCTCTGACATGTTCACCATGCGTCCCTCTATTTCTTTCTGACATGTTCACCATTCGTCCCTCTATTTCTCTCTGACATGTTCACCATTCGTCCCTCTATTTCTCTCTGACATGTTCACCATTCGTCCCTTTATTTCTCTCTGACATGTTCACCATTCGTCCCTTTATTTCTCTGTGCCATGTTCACCATTCGTCCCTCTTTTTCTCTCTGACATGTTCACCATTCGTCCCTCTATTTCTCTCTGACATGTTCACCATTCGTCCCTCTATTTCTTTCTGACATGTTCACCATTCGTCCCTTTATATCTCTCTGACATGTTCACCATTCGTCCCTCTATTTCTCTCTGACATGTTCACCATTCGTCCCTCTATTTCTTTCTGACATGTTCACCATTCGTCCCTCTATTTCTCTCTGACATGTTCACCATTCGTCCCTCTATTTCTTTCTGACATGTTCACCATTCGTCCCTTTATTTCTCTCTGACATGTTCACCATTCGTCCCTCTATTTCTTTCTGACATGTTCACCATTCGTCCCTTTATTTCTCTCTGACATGTTGACCATTCGTCCCTTTATTTCTCTCTGACATGTTCACAATTCGTCCCTCTATTTCTTTCTGACATGTCCACAATTCGTCCCATTATTTCTCTCTGACATGTTCACCATTCGTCCCTCTATTACTCTCTGCCATGTTCAACATTCCTCCCTCTATTTCTTTCTGACATGTTCACCATTCGTCCCTTTATTTCTCTGTGCCATGTTCACCACTCGTCCCTCTATTTCTCTCTGACATGTTCACCAATCGTCCTTCTATTTCTTTCTGACATGTTCACCATTCGTCTCTTTATTCTGTCTGACATGTTCACCATTCGTCCCTCTATTTCTCTCTGACATGTTCACCATGCGTCCCTCTATTTCTTTCTGACATGTTCACCATTCGTCCCTCTATTTCTCTCTGACATGTTCACCATTCGTCCCTCTATTTCTTTCTGACATGCATGTTCACCATTCGTCCCTTTATTTCTCTCTGACATGTTCACCATTCGTCCCTTTATTTCTCTCTGACATGTTCACAATTCGTCCCTTTATTTCTCTCTGACATATTCACCATTCGTCCCTCTATTTCTCTCTGCCTTGTTCACAGGGCTGTAGTCAAGGGTATACGCTGGTATACAGCGTGTACTCACCTCTAGAGACCGTAGACTCACCTCACAAAATATTTATATTTATTTATATTAAAATACTGTAGCATATACTCACAAAATACTGTAGCGTATACACTATACTCACCTCTAATTTGTTTCGGAAAACTAATCGGTAGCGTGTACTCGCCTCTAATTTTACCAGTATAGGCTACAGCCCTGCTTGTTCACCATTTGTCCATCTATGACCCAGCGCCTATAGAGCACTGAGTGGGCATGCAACTATAGCGCTCCTGTTGAACGTGTATTTAGTTATGGCGGTTTTATATTAAAACGGCATCGATCGAATTTGAGTGACAAGTTGCTATCATCGCTTAAAGCAATTCTAAATGAGTGCATGTGCATGGCAATACACCAATGCTTTGTTAAATAAATAAATATCTCGTTGTTCCTGCAGGTGCACTTGTATTATAACCTCAAAGTATTTGTACTCGTACTTGGGCGTTGACATGACTACTTGTACTTGAGACCTAAGTACTTGTACTTAAGACCTAAGTACTTGTACTTGAGCCCTAAGTTCTTGTACTTGTACTTACAAGCCTACTACTTGAAACATCTCTGATTACATTACATTGCATTGTAGCTCATTGCATTGTGTTCGTATAGCATTGTGGAATTTCTTCGCAATGTTTTCTGTATAGTTGCTGGTGACTATCTCACCGTTTGACGAGTTCGTTTCATCTTCGTTGTCGTCATCGTCGTCTTCAAGGTCAATCTCCGCGTGACCTTCATGATCGAACGTCTTGCAGTAGTCCCTTGATCCGTCACTAGGTGTCGTCATCCACGTGCCAACCTGGCACGTGACCGTCGCCGCTTCCGATAACGGCGTCGTACAGTCTTCACGTTTGAGGTTAGCGGGAAAGCTCCGAACCGCAGGTGGCGCCACTAGTCTATCGCCAAGAATGTCGTTGATCATGAACGAAGGTCGGCCGATGGTTAACGCCGGGTTCTGTAGCCGCGTTTTGGCAAGCCCTGCCTCCGAACGGTCGGGTGAAGAGGGAACTAGGGGTCTAAGCGGGCAAGACCAGCCGCGGTCTCGGCTCGTAACCCCGTCACCCCTCTGGCTGACCGAGTCCGCGAGGCCCTGCAGGGCCAGGGTTGCCCGCCGATCTGACGGGGTGGGCTCTGACGTCACGACCGACGATGACGTCTCAACTGATGACCCTTCCATTTCAGCTTCTGTTTTAGTCGAATTTATATGGCGCCAATTTAAAAGGAGAGCTATCGTCTGCTCGTTTTCCGGATGTTCAGCGAACGTAGACGATGAGCGATGTATTAATGTTTCTTTCTGGTGAGTTAAACGATTGATAAGAATTCCGAAAACCCTATTGTTATCTCTTTAAAACAATGGACTCGAATATCGTAGAAGTAATAAAGCAGACTTAAACATACGTACAATGTCCCTCACTCAGCGCGTCGTTAAGAAGACATAAACGGCCGAAACGAAGAATTTGCTACAAAATCTCAAATCCATTTAGTCGTCGAATTTCGAAACCACGACTACAAAAATCTCGCCGCAGCCTCGATTGCGTTCATTTAAAACTCGCTATTTTACGGTCGCGACCCGTTTTTGTTCGTCGCAGCTCTGGAACCCGATTGGCTGACCGTCAGTCTTTGATTGGCGTCCGCTGCATTGCTGTCCTACCATGTCGGCACACTACAAAGCGTCTTAGATGTTCCCGCCCTAAAAGGCGCCGCGCCTCAACGGCTCGTTTGCGGAAGGCGGTCTCTTTAGCGGATCCGAATAAGCGCCTGTCAGGACGTAATTGATTGGCCGGCTCGGGCTAATGAACTGGTTGATTAGTGACAGGTAGAAGGCATAATGGTGGACAACCAAATAGTATCTTATTTACGGGTACTGTGCTCTTTTTACTAGCGTCGAGAGGCTTGTGATTGAGAGGATAGGATAAAGGCGCCGGCGGCACAAAGTGGCCGATGGTTTATGGGGTTGTACCGTTCACCCTCTTGATCCTTCCCAGGGTGCAGTATGTATGTCGAGCCCCCTTCCCAAAATTCAGAGTTGGCGATTTGAAAAGGGAATTTGGCTAAACAGAATACGATTTCTACGTATGATTAATTTAATCCGTCCAACCAGGGTACGATTTGTGAGGAAATTAATCAATCAATCATCCAGGGAGTCTGTCTATCCATATATCCGTCCATCCATCTTATCTATCCATTCATCCATCCATCCATTCTTCCATCCATCTATCCATCTATCTATCTATCTATCTATCTATCTATCTATCTATCTATCTATCTATCTATCTATCTATCTATCTATCTATCTATCTATCTATCTATCTAAACATCCAGCCAGTCAGTCATCCAATTCATCTATCAATCCAGCCATCCACTCACGCTCAACAATTCATCCATTCTTTCATCTATACCATCTATCCAACCATTCATTCATCCAACCCTCCCTCACTCCCTCCATTCATCCCTCCATCCAATCGTAGGCCACCTAGCGGCGCTGACAATAGCGCCACGCTATTTCGAAGCGGACACCCATAATCCTCAGTCACGCGTCGATAATCGCCGACCGGAAGCAGGCAACGAAATACGCCGTCAGATGGCGCCGCTGCCTACGGAAGACGCGACGGGCCCAAGGAGCCTAATAACGTCATTACCGGTGTTCGACCTGATTGGCTCGAGTTCCCGCTCAACGCCACTAACGATATTTAAATGATACCAAGTGACGAGTGACGGCGGTCGTTAGGGGGCGTGTTGATCGCTCTATGGAGGCGTCATGAATACAGTTAAGAGGCTCTTGGAGTGATCTGTCGTCTGTGGAGAGTTGCTGTTGATAGATGCTAGGCTGTGGTTAGGTGACGTTGATGAGGAGAAATGACTACTCTGCGCGATAGCCTTGCGTTTATAGGTATAGAAAGTATCGTTTTGTTACGGCTACGTTGCGCTGTATACGCGGCTTAGGACGAGGAGGAGAAAGAGCAGAAGGAAGAAGAACAGAAGGAGGAAAATGGGGATGAGAATGAGTAGGACGAGGAAGGGGAGGAAGATAAGGATGAGGAGGAGGAGGAAGAGGAAAGTGAGGAGGAGGAGGAGGAGGAGGAGGAGGAGGAGGAGGAGGAGGAAAGTGGAAGAGAAAAGGGAGGAAGAAGAGAACGAGGAAGAGGAGGAGTAGAGGAAGTGGAACAGAAAAGAGGAGAAAGAGAAGAATGAGGAAGTGGAGGAAGTGGAAAGAGAAAGAGGAGAATGAGGAATCTGAGGAAGTGGAGGAAATTGAGGAGGAACATGATCGTGAACAAATAGAAGGAGCAGAACGAGAACGGGAACAAGACTACGATGACGACGATCTGATCTAATCTGATCAAATCAAATCTAATCAAATCTCATGACTTCTAAGGCGCTGTAATCCCAATGCACGAGGCACCAAACGATTCATGCCACTTGAAGTGAATTTATAGTCAATCTCAGAATCCAACCGGAAATGATGCTGCTGCTCTTGTTCTTGTTCGTTACGATGATGACGATGATGATAATGACGATAATCAGATGATGATGATTATGATGGTGACGATTATAATGATGTTAATGATGATTGTGATGATGACGATTAAGATTATGATGATTATGATGATGACGATTATGACGATGATGATGATGAGTATGATGATGATCACGATGATGATGACGATGATGATGATGAGTATGATGATGATGATGAGTATGATGATGATGACGATTATGTTGATGACTATGATGATGATGGTCATGATGATTAGGCTACCATGAAGACTTTGACGATGACGGTGGCGATGACTATGATTACCACGACGACGATGACTATGATGATGATGCTCATAATGTTAAAGACGACGACCACACACACACACACACACACACACACACACACACACACACACACACACACACACACACACACACACACACACACACACACACACACACACACACACACACACACACACACACACACACACACACACACACACACACACACACACACACACACACACACACACACACACACACACACACACACACACACACACACACACACACACACACACACACACACACACACACTCCCTGACGAACAGTCCACAATAAATGCATCCTCTCTGAAGCGACTCAACAAAACTCAACGCTGATTGGCCGATACACTGCGCATGCGTCCAAGCCTCGATGACCTGATCCGTCCCAGTTAGCATACGATCATTTGATGCGAGGTGCATTTATATAGCGCCTGGAGTCAGTCCAGCGTCGACCACGACAGTTGAACATCTGTATATGGATGTAATTACAACTCATGAACCTGCCGTCCTCCTCTGACCGGCTGCCGCCGTCCCGTGTGCAAAGCGCCTCTCGGGCCTAATTTGCAAAGTAGATCGGGTCACGGCGGAGTCAGCCAATCAAGTGGCCCTGGCAAAAATCAGTCGCGTACTAAAGGATTGGAGGGTTATAATATCTGTTGCGATCGATGAGACGATGGCCTGCTAATTAGCATTAATTACAGACGTCGTATAAATCTACTTGAGGTGTGTGTGAAGAAGTCATTAATTCCATGAGTCAGGTTTTTAAGTTATAAGGGGTGAAGCAATTTTATAGCGCACTTTCTAGAAGTGAAACAAGCGCTTCATAAATACTTGAATACATTATACACGCACACATCTGTAAACATGTGCAGTTTGTCTTTGCATAGAATATTCATTTGAATGTTTTTACTTTTACAAGTAAACATTTATAGGTCTACATTTAAGTTCAACAACAAGCACTGTCTGTTTCCAAATATGATCGGAACAATTAAAGGCCAGCTTGTAATTTGTTTAATTGCCTGCTTGTATATAATTATCTATTTTTGTATATAAAAAATATATACTCGTATATGCAAGTTTATACGTTAATATATATATATAATGTATATATATATCATATATATGTATATATATACAGTAGTACAGTGGGTAGGTGTAACTTTTACACGTGTATACAATATAAATATATATATATATATATATACCCTGATACCCAGTGTGTAAGTGTATGCATATATATAAGCGTAAATATACAATGTGCACGTAAATATATACACGTTAGCACCTTCCGTGGAGGAGTGACGGTGACAGGTAAGTGACGTACAGGTGACAGGTAAGCGATGTCGGTGCGACCAACTGCTTGGGTACTAATTAACGAGATACTTCCTCCCTCTGTCCCCTCCCTCGCTGCAGGTAATAATCTCCGACCGACCATACATCTATCCACCCACTTAGCTTTCGGCTGATCTATGGCACGCCGTGTCATAGGTATACACTCGATCACAACAGCTCAATTAAATACTATACCCATTATCCTTTTATACACATATATACATACACGTACATACGTATTCATATATATATATATATAATATATATGCATGACGTAGTCTTCACACATACAGGGGCGTCTACACCACAGAAAGCTTGGAGCAAATGCTCCATCCAAGAAATAGGGGGGGAAAAGATCTGTCAGTGTGTGTGCCACCATTTTAGGGGGGAAGGAACGGGGAGGGGGAAGAAGAGGGGGGAAAAGGGTCCTTGCTCCAATGATTTAGGGGGGATAGACGCCCCTGCACACATATATATATATAATTTTAATATACAATATGCATCCATTGACATATACACACTTTAGGATATACTTCTAATATATATATATATATATATATATATATATATATATATATATATATATATATATATATATATATATATATATATATAGGTATAATTAGTATACCAGAGTATATTATAGCAAGAAACTAACCATAATCGCTCAGTGTTATATGTTCCCCAAGGTATAATTATTTTATCAGAGTATATTATAGCATGAAATTAACCGTAGTCACTGAGTGATATATGTTCTGCAACGTATAAATTTTACACCACAGTATATTATAGCAAGAAATAAACCATAATCAGTGTTATACGTATATTTTCCAACGTATAATTTTGCTGTGTAATTAGGCGTCCTACTTAGTTTGAAAACTACCCTATAGCCACTCAATACTATACGTGCATTTCGTCTTGCAGCCCCGAGGGAATGGAATTGCCTAGTAATCTCTTGTTCGATGGTCGAACTCTATCTCTTTAAGAACACCTGAAAACTACTTTTCATTGGCTTTTAAACATCTGGATATCTAACTGGACTTCTCCTGGCGACTGACTTGCTGCGAGTCAGGTTCGCATTCATGTGTGACTTTGCGTGCGTTAAAAATGTTCGTAATAAAAATAAAAAAAATAAATATGTTTCACAAGGTACCATATTGTTATACCATCTATACAGAGCTATTATAGCACGGAATGTTTGAAGCATAAAAATGACCTAAAAAACCTGGTCAACTATTAGATTGGTGCTGAACCAGAGTCCACCTGACTCAGCTATATATAGGATCATTAAACAGGGATGGTCACTTTATAATGGATAATGCATTATTAATGCAATGATAGCATATAGTTTGAAATGTGCACTTTACCCAGGTAGCCAAAAGACTGTGAAAAGATTCCAGATACTTCCTCCTCCTTCTCTGACTACCTCCGGCCTTCTCCTCCTTCATCGTTGGCATTGTACCCTACTGCTACTAGTGCAGAAGAGATTATGTCTATGCACTCAACAATGAAAATATCTCACAGCATAGGACATGATTTACTTGATCCAGTTGTTATTGGCTCTAATTTAGATTATATTTCTAAGCCTTTGGCCAATATATACAACTGCTCAATGGCTAATGGTGTAGTACCTTTAAAAATGAAGCTGTATATACGGTTACTCCAATTTTCAAACAAGGTGATTAGGGAGAAACTAAACAACTACAGGCCTATTTCTATTTTATAATTTTTTGCAAAAATACTTGAAAAGGTAATTTACCACAGACTATGATTTCGTTGATAAACTGAAACTACTTTGTTCCCATCAACATGGATTCAGACCGGGTTACTCAACAACCCTATCCTTAATAAACATTCACGGCAAAATATCTCAAGCCATTGACAATAAGGAATTCGCTATAGGAATCTTCCTCGGTCTGTCGAAGGCATTCGACACGGTGAATCATAAAATATTAATTAAAAAGCTTTTTAACTCTGGAGTAAGAGGACTTCCACTGGCTTGGTTTCAAGATTATCTCTCATCACGATACCAGCAAGTAAATGTAACGGGATTAGATCCTCATTTAGATGGCTTGAGTTTGGAGTTCCTCAGGGGTTGGTCCTTGGACCATTGTTTTTTTTTTATTTATATCAATGATCTTCCTTGATCGTCTACCTTACTAAATTTTGTATTATTTGCTGACGACTCCAATGTATTCTATTCTAATGCCTCATTTAAGGACCTATTTGATATACCACTAATAAAGAACTAATGCAAATAGGTAACTGGTTTAAGGCCAACAAACTATCTTGAAACTAAAACAAAACCAATTACATCCTATTATCAGCAAGGGGTAAGATCAGAAATCATACATTAGAAAAGCTTATAATTGACCGGACTGAAATTCCCCAGGTAGACTCGGTTGAATTCCTAGGGGTTTACCTTGACAGATATCTAACCTGGAAAGAACATATTGAACAAATATCCCACAAAATAGCAAGGACTATTGGGGTGATAAAAAGAATCTCCTACTTACTATCATCTGAAATATTAAATACTCTATATTTTACTATGATTTACCCTTATCTGTATTACTGTAATCTGGTGTGGGCTTCTAACTATAGTTCTAGGCTTAGCAAATTAAATATACTACACAGAAGGATTATAAGAAAAATAACTAAATCGCACTTTTTGGCTCATACTCATGACTTATTTCCAGGGCTGTAGTGGTAAAATTAGAGGTGAGTACACGCTATCGGTTAGTTTTCCAAAACAAATTAGAGGTGAGTATACGCTACAGTATTTTGTGAGTATACACTACAGTATTTTAATATAAATAAATATAAATATTTTGTGAGGTAAGTATACTGTCTCTAGAGGTGAGTATACGCTGTATAGTGTATACCCGCGTATACCCTCGACTACAGCCATGCTTATTTCTGACTTTGAGAATACTTAAATTGGATAAATTACTTGAATGCCAAATTGGTATTTTTAGGTATTCATTGATAAACAAATTATTACCCCATGAGTACTCTTGCTTGTTTACCATGAATTCCCAGGTGCATAATTATATAACAAGAAATGCACCTAACTTAAGAAGTGTTGTTGCTAGGACTAATATACGTAAATATTCTATTTTATGTAAGAGTCCACTAATGTGGAACTCAATACCTGGGTCAATTAAAGACTCTGCTAGTTTAAATATATTTAGACGTCAGTTAAAAGACTGGTTGCTTTCAGATTAAATTTTATAGTATAGATTACTAACAAATGGGTCAGATTTGTTTGTTTACTCATAACTTGAAATGCTACTAGGCTGAATCTAATACGATTGATGTTGGTGTACTGAACTCATCAACTTGGATGTACAAGAGTTGGAACAAATATAGATTGAACTAATCTAATATTACAATAATATTACTTTACAATTAAATTTACTTTACATTACATTACGGTACCGAAGTTATTTCACTTCACTTGCTATTGCCCTATCTTTGCTCTGCTTCACTTTACTTTATTGTATCCTACATTGTATTAACGTACTTAATCTCCTGGTCCTTATATTCGACTCCCATGTTGGGATTAACAAGCAATAGGGGGCTCGCCTTAACGCGACACCATCCCTTCTGGGTCTCCCTTTGTGTCCTATCAATATTTCCGATCCTTATCATTCAGGTTTCTTTTTTTTTTTTTTAAATTCAGGCTCAGCACATACCAATGATACTAATCTAAGGAACATAGGCCTATATTATTGCTTTGAAAATTTGATAATCTTATGTATTAAAATAAACATGTTAATCTGATAAATTAAATTAGTTGTGTGTATTGTTATTTAATACAAACATTGGTTTACTAAAAACAGATACTATTTAATAGTATCTGTTAAACGGTAAACGAGTCTTTAACTGGTAAAACAACTTGATGTTAAGGAATGTATGTATATCAAATGTGTGGACCAATAAAAATGTTCTGTTCTGTTCTGTACCATAATATGATCATATTCTGAACCGTAGCTACTCATTACTCACTATTAAAACTACCTCAGCCACTCTGTAAAATATATGTTCCCAAGATATAATTTTATACCAGAAAAAGATTATAATTTGAACCATAGCAACTCATTGTGTAGATAGAATTAGTACTTATCATTAATCAAAACGTTGAAACTTCCTAATAATACTACTATGTATAAAAAATACCTTAGCCATTCAGTACTATATGTTCCCCAAAGTATTCTTTTTACACCAGAATATGATTATATCCTGAACATTAGATACTCATTGCTAAGTATTAAAACTACCTTAGCCACTCAGTCCCAAATATACGGCTCTGCTCAGTCCTATTATGTTCCATAAGGTATAATAATTGTCAAGGACGGTCAACGAGTGTAATTTACGTAGACCGAGCGATGACGTCATGTCTGTATTTTTGAAATCGCACAGACTAGAAGGACGCGTTATTATTGAACTGAACGTCGATTTTGAATTAGAAAGTTAAAAACAGCAAAAGTCCGATATCATATTGTGTTGGTTTGGTTGAGAAAGATTTAAGCATCATATTAGGCTTGTTTGAACGTTAGATGATAAAGAACTGAGCATCACATTACGTTGGTTTGAACGAACGCTTGCCATGGATTTAGTATTGCCCAACTCGTACACCTCGGCCGCAGCTTTCCTCTGGGGCGGTCAAACGGGTTGTAATGTCTACACGTCTACAGTAACCGGGCCTGTGACTAGAATCGACTATAGTAGACGAGGACTGATGGGTTCCGCTATCCTTCAGAACCCTTCCGCAGGAGACGTCGGTGGCAGTGCTGAACCGCCTATCGCTTCTACCTCTCATCACGATGGTCTCACAGACGACCGTAAGGACCATGTAGTGCTCGAGCCGGCTGACCAACTGTACTTCGTGAGACTCGCCAGAAGACTTGCGAGAAAGCCACCAAGCACATATCTCTGTCACTTGTGCTTTAAACCCGGGCACTTTATCCATATGTGCACCCTGGCCCGGGCTCATAACGTCGGACTTACACCATATCAAGGAACCAACAGATGTTTCGGGGAGTACAAATGTTCCAAGTGCAAGCGAGTCTGGATGTCTGGCAGCAGTTGGGCTAATATGGGGCAAGAATGTATCAAGTGCAGAATAAATGTATACCCTCATAGACAGCGTCCTCTCGACAAGACTCTCTATTCTGGTGTTGACGAAAGGAGCAAGATTCATCCGCAGCATCTCTGCGAAAAGTGTAAGAAAAATGGCTTCCCCTGTCGCCGCGCCAGCTAAGCCACGTGAGAACGACGACGATGATCATGGCCTTGCGAACTTACATGTAAGCGATTGTGTACACGATTCTCCTATTAATCGACTTAAGCGATTTCTCTTCATTCATAGTTCACGAAGACTCTCTGAACAGGTTTGCTTTACAGGTGGATAACGCATGGCCAGCATTAATTAACTGAGAGGCAGACGACCTGTATTTCATATGAACTAATTAATGTGGATGCTTTGAAACTTTTGCTATTGAGTTTGCAATTGAATTAGCTTAAAGATTGATTGACAAGTAGATAACAGTGCTCCGTAATTGATTTAGTGAACTGTCTTGAAACTCTTGTTATTGATAGGCGAAATCAGATTAACTTTCTGTTGAGCATTCATGTGCTGAATCTATTGAATTAGTTCAGAGAATGATTGACAGGTGGAAATACTGCTGATTAATTAATCTAGTCAATGCAGAATGTTTTGAAATTCTTAAATTAGTTTAGAGATTGATTGATAGGTGGAAATACTGCTGATTAATTAATCTAGTCAATGCAGAATGTTTTGAAATTCTTAAATTAGTTCAGAGAATGATTGACAGGTGGAAATACTGCTGATTAATTAATCTAGTCAATGCGGAATGTTTTGAAATTCTTAAATTAGTTTAGAGATTGATTGATAGGTGAAAAGCCTGCCGAGTAATTAACTTAATTAATGCGGAATGTTCTGAAGTTCTTGCTACTAGTTTGAAGATTGATTGACAGGCAGATGACATGCCTGGTAACTGAACTAGTCGACGTTAAAAAGTTTAACGCTCATTGATTTAGCCTGAACATTGATAATTTGCTTGCAACTGAATTAGTGATTGATGTGAATTGCCATTGATTGGCAAAGCTAGACAAATTAGCTGTTTCAGTCAGCAACAGGCGATTGCTTCCTCAGTTTGACTTGTGAACAATTGAGTTGAATATGTGCATTGGAACGTTAATCTATTGATTAATTGAATTACTTTGTATGGTTAAGTTGAAAATGTGAACTGGGACCGATTAATTAATGCTATCATTGAATGACGTTGCATTAGTGGTTGACTGTTAGCTTTGGAACTAGTTATTAAAACTACCTTAGCGACTCAATACTATATGATCCCCAAGGTATAGTTATAACATCAAAATATGATTATATTCTGGATCATAGCTACTCATTGTGTAGATAGAATAATTACTTATAGTAATAGCATTAATCAAAACGTTGAAACTTGTTAATATTGATACTAGGTATTAAAACTACCTAAGCGACTCGGTACTATATGTTCCCCAAGGTATTGTTTTTACACAAGAATATGATTATATTATGAACCATAGGTACTCATTGTGCAGACAGAATTATTAATTATAGTAAAAGCATTTAGCAAACGTTGAAACTAGCTAATAATACTACTACGTTTTTAAACTACCTTAGTCACTCAGTACTATATGTTCCATAAGGTATAATTTCCATACCAGAATATGATTATATTCTGAACCATAGCTACTCATTGTGTAAACAGAAATATTACCTATAATGGCATATTTCAAAACGTTAAAACTTGATAATATTGGTACTAAGCATTAAAACTACCTTAGCGACTCAGTACTATGTGTTCCCAAGGTATTGTTTTTACCCAAGAATATGGTTGTATTCTGAACCATAGCTACTCTTTGTGTAGACAGAATTATTACTTATACTAATAGCATTTATCAAAGGGTTGAAATTTGTTAATATTGCTAATAATTAAATTTGTTAATATTGCTAATTATTAAAGCTACCTTAGCCACTCAGTACTATATGTTCCCCAAGGTATTGTTTTTACACCAGAATATGATTATATTCTGAACCTTAGCTACTCATTTCTGAATATTTAGATTACCTTAGCCACTCAGTACTATATGTTGCCCAAGGTATTGTTTTTACACGAGAATATGATTATATTCTGAACCATAGCTACTCATTGTGTGGACAGAATTATTACTTATAATAATGGCATCAATCAAAAGTTGAAACTTGCTAATATTACTACTACATATTAAAACTACCTTAGCCACTCAGTACTATATGTTCCATAAGGTATAATATTTACACCAGAATATGATTATATTCTGAACCATAGCTACTCGTTGTGTAAACAGAATTATTACTTTTAATATCATTAATCAAAACGTTGAAACCTGCTAATATTACTACTACGTATTAAAACTACCTCAGCCACTCAGGACTATATGTTCCATAAGGTATAATATTTACACCAGAATATGATTATATTCTGAACCATAGCTACTCGTTGTGTAAACAGAATTATTACTTTTAATATCATTAATCAAAACGTTGAAACCTGCTAATATTACTACTACGTATTAAAACTACCTCAGCCACTCACGACTATATGTTCCATAAGGTATAATATTTACACCAGAATATGATTATATTCTGAACCATAGCTACTCATTGTGTGGACAGAATTATTACTTATAATAATGACATTAATCAAACGTTGAAACTCGTTAATATTACTACTATGTGTTAAAACTACCTTAGCCACTCAGAGCTATATGTTCCATAAGGTATTATAATATTTATACATGAATATGATTATATTCTGAACCATAGCTACTCATTGTGTAGACAGAATTATTACTTATAGTAATAGCATTAATCAAAACGATGAAACTCGTTAATATTACTACTACGTATTAAAGATACCTTAGCCACTCAGAACGATATGTTCCATAAGGTATAATATTTTCACCAGAATATGATTATATTCTGAACCAAAGCTACACATTGTGTGGACAGAATTATAACTTATAATAATGACATTTATCAAAACGCTGAAACTCGTTAATATTACTACTACGTATTAAAACTACCTCAGCCACTCAGGACTATATGTTCCATAAGGTATAGTATTACACCAGAATATGATTATATTCTGAACCATAGCTACTCATTGTGTGGACAGAATTATTACTTATAGTAATAGCATTAATCAAAACGTTGAAACTCGTTAATATTACTACTACGTATTAAAACTACCTTAGCCACTCAGAACTATATGTTCCATAAGGCATAGTATTACACCAGAATATGATTAGATTCTGAACCTTAGCTACTCGTTGTGTGGACAGAATTATTACTTATAGTAATAGCATTAATCAAAACGTTGAGACTCGTTTATATTAGTACTACGTATTAAAACTACCTTAGCCACTCAGAACTATATGTTCCATAAGGTATAATAAAATTTATACATGAATATGATTATATTCTGAACCGTAGCTACTCATTGTGTGGACAGAATTATTACTTATAGTAATAGCATTAATCAAAACGATGAAACCCGTTAATATTACTAGTACGTATTAAAGGTACCTTAGCCACTCAGAACGATATGTTCCATAAGGTATAATAATATTTATACATGAATATGATTATATTCTGAACCGTAGCTACTCATTGTGTAGACAGAATTATTACTTATAATAATGCCATTAATCAAAAGGTTGAAACTCGTTAATATTACTACTACGTATTAAAACTACCTTAGCCACTCAGAACTATATGTTCCATAAGGTATAATATTACACCAGAATATGATTATATTCTGAACCATAGGTACTCATTGTGTGGACAGAATTTTTACTTATAGTAATAGCATTAATGAAAACGATGAAACTCGTTAATATTACTACTACGTATTAAAGATACCTTAGCCACTCAGAACTATATGTTCCATAAGGTTTAATATTTACACCAGAATATGATTATATTCTGAACCATAGCTACTCATTGTGTAAACAGAATTATTACATTTAATATCATTAATCAAAACGCTGAAACCTGCTAATATTACTACTACGTATTAAAACTAACTTAGCCACTCAGGACGATATGTTCCATAAGGTATAATAATATTTATACATGAATATGATTATATTCTGAACCGTAGCTACTCATTGTGTAGACAGAATTATTACTTATAATAATGCCATTAATCAAAACGTTGAAACTCGTTAATATTACTACTACGTATTAAAACTACCTTAGCCACTCAGAACTATATGTTCCATAAGGTATAATATTACACCAGAATATGATTATATTCTGAACCATAGCTACTCATTGTGTGGACAGAATTTTTACTTATAGTAATAGCATTAATGAAAACGATGAAACTCGTTAATATATACGTATTAAAGATACCTTAGCCACTCAGAACTATATGTTCCATAAGGTATAATATTTACACCAGAATATGATTATATTCTGAACCATAGCTACTCATTGTGTAAACAGAATTATTACATTTAATATCATTAATCAAAACGCTGAAACCTGCTAATATTACTACTAAGTATTAAAACTACCTTAGCCACTCAGGACTATATGTTCCATAAGGCATAATAATATTTATACATGAATATGATTATATGCTGAACCATAGCTACTCATTGTGTGGACAGAATTTTTACTTATAGTAATAGCATTAATCAAAACGTTGAAACTTGCAAATATTACTACTACGTATTAAAACTACCACTCAGTACTATATGTTCTCCAAGGTATAATTTTTACACCAGCATATATGGTTATATTCTGAACCATAGCTACTCAGTACACATTTTGAACAAGTATATGATTATATTCTGAACCAGAGCTACTCAGTACTCATCCACTAGATTTAACCGGCGAAAAAATAGGACACAATTTTTGGTTTACATTGATAATTGAAAAAGTTATGCAGAAAATTCAACAAAAACGTTGAAGCTTGTTAATATTGGTACTATGTAAGGCTCGGTAATTTGTTTTAAAAACAAGCCGCCTTATTTTATAAATATATGAAATATATACATTGACTATCCGAGGTCTTCTTTTTCACCAGGCCTGATATAGGGGGTCGAATTTCAGATAAAATTTCCTTCTAATCTACTTGCATTCTAGGTTTCTCCATGGGATATCTGGCAGGAGACTATGTCAGGAGTCGGGTACAATTTTGATTTCTGTTAAGAAACACTTCTGAGTATTTTTTTCAGGCTCTCAAACGTTAACTACTCACCAAAAATGAAGAGCTAACGACAAAGAGTAGATAGCGTATATGTTTCATAGCGAGAAATGAGTAGCTAATATGAGATTTACACTAATATATATATATATATATATATATATATATATATATATATATATATATATATATATATATATATGCGTGGGCTATAGAATGTAAACATATTTGAAAGTTTCTTCGTTTTTTTCATACATATATATATGTATATATAAATTTTATGTTAATAGTAATCTTCTCATAGCCTATATATGTATATATTTATATAGGCCTGCCCTATATATTAGGTATAAGTATAACATCCTAAACGGTGGATAATGACGATACATGGCCAGAGGATATTGAAAGGCAAAGACCATTATACAACGTTGTGAGTCGATCGCGGTCTCCCTTAAAGCGACTTCGCTCAAGCTCCGACAATGCCGCCATTGTAGACACGCTTTGCGAAAGTTAAAGGCTTTGATAATGCGATCGTTTAAACGCATTCGGCAGTTATTACCGTCGACTTAAAGTCGGAAAAAGACGAGTTTCTGCCTGTTACCGATAATTATAAGCCTCTCTGTGTTGTACCAAAGGCAATGTTGGTATGTTGTGTATAGAGACGTATGAATGAAGGGACGTCACCATGGGCGTTGTTAGTCATATGGGTCTTTAGGGGTTTGAAAAAATACGATGATACTGATGTATGATGCCTGGAGTGGGTGTTTATGATCAGGGTTTATATGGTA
Organism: Allolobophora icterica; assembly: GCA_963556255.1. Lineage (NCBI taxonomy): Eukaryota > Metazoa > Annelida > Clitellata > Crassiclitellata > Lumbricidae > Allolobophora > Allolobophora icterica. The sequence continues at coordinate 49,499,547 of OY744607.1, read as the reverse complement.
AAGAGGAGACGCTGTTGTTGCAGAACGCTGATATGTTTAAATTGTCTGTATATATTTACAATACGGTTAATGCAGAGTAAATATATATATGCCTCTGCATGGTTACGCTAAAGACCACCATGTATACGGCATAGGGTGATAGGTCATAAGGGAAGGTAATATAAAGTAAGGAAGGGTAGGGTGAGACAAGGCATTATAGTGAGGTAAGATAATTTAAGGGAATTAAGGGCCTGTATATGGTATGGTTATGGTGACGTAAGGTTTGTGATGACATAAGGGAAGTTATATACAATTCAGATAAGGTTATAATAAGGTCAGTGTTGGGTATACGAGTTAACTCAAATGAGTTTAAACTCACGAGTTAACTCACTTGCTGTGATTTATGAGTTTGAGTTAACTCACCTTAAAGAGTGTGAGTTATGAGTTTGAGTTAATTCATATTTTCTGTGAGTTTGAGTTGCAACTGTCAATTATTTTAAACTCAACTCACTCTTCGGCACTCGGCACATATTATGTTGAAACAAGCGTTTTTTATATCGTCGGCTTTCCATACTGGTGAGTGGTGACGGCAGGGAGGGTCGTAAACACTGCTAGCGGACAGTGTTTAAGCACTGCATATTTTGTATATTGTTAACAGTTAAGAACAACATGGCTGAAGTACCGTGTATTCTTGATGGAAAATATTTTTCTGTTAGAAGTAGGCCTAGGCGTGATTGAAAAATTGTTCCTCGATTAGAACGTGCTAGTATGAAACGTGTGAGTTTATGATTTAACTTATTTAACAACTGAGTTTGAGTTAACTCATTTCACTTAGGATGAGTTGAGTTTGAGTTAAAACTCATTTTGAGGTGCAAGAGTTTAGTTTTGATTTAACTCATTTCTTGTCTGAGTTTACCCAACACTGAATAAGGTAGGCCTATATGGTAAGATGAGGTATAAAGTGCATATAGTGAGTTAAGAAAAGTTAAGGTTATATATGTAAGGTAAGATGAGGTAAGGTATAAGATAATGGAAACAGATCAGGCGTGGAAGCATCTGATAACATGCATCATCCCTTAAGATAAGACGCATGGATGCATTGTAAAATTTCGTACAATGCAATGTGCTGTGAGAATAAAGGTTAGCTATATCGCTTACGCCTGTTGTGCATTGTGCTTCGAAGCTTCTGACGTAGCCTACTCGTGATCACAGTACTGATTAACATCAGACTATACTTGTAGGCTTATATTTGTAATTATGTGCACATAGGCGTATAATTGGTGGGGTACGAGGGGTACCCGTACGCCCCACTTTTTGGACTGGGGGTACCGTACCCCCACTTTTTGAACAATACCAATCAATATTTTATTTTTGTGCCTTCCCAGAGATCGCAGTCTCCGCTTTGTTTCTTGTATGTAAGAATTTGGTACCCCCAATTTTTAAACCAAAGTTACGCCCCTGTGTGTGTGCACGCTTACCAACCAAATACTTGTAGGCCTACTTGCGCTTCGAGTACTTGAAAGAGGCCTACCTCAAGGCACTTCTGTGTTGGACTGCAGTGTCGGTCTCTCCAGACATGACCTATAATATTATGTAGCCTATCTTTTGGACGGAAATCTCTCTGTATACACATTCAGGCTAATTGTGCAGCTGATGCCTGTGGTGAAGTTATAAGGTATAATTAAACTAATTAAACGTTCTGGCATTTGTTTGCGCGTACACAATCGCTCCAAATGTCTCCGCCTGTTTGAATGCAAAGGCCGTGAAAACTGCGGCGCACGATCTTTCATAGTTTTGATCGACTATATAGGCAAATCTGCTCGGCAGGTGGGCACCCAAGTATAAGTCTCATGAGAACTGTGTTAACCCCACCACCTGCAATTAAATTATATATTTGGGGTAAATTCTTTAGCTGCATGCATGCTTAGATAAATGGATCAACGTCGAAATACACATACACACGCATATATCTCTATGGACCTACATAAATCATTATGTATTAGACCACATGTGTATACACACGAATAGAAACGTTTTCTTTCAAATGAATGTTCCAAAGCTTTGCGGCCTATGTATACTGTGCGGCCTGAAATAAGATAAAACTTGCAATTAAGGACACGCACAGTTCTACACACACACACACACACACACACACACACACACACACACACACACACACACACACACACACGCACGCACGCACGCACGCACGCACGCACGCACGCACGCACACACACACACACACTCACGCACGCACACACACACACACGCACGCGCACGCACGCACACGCACACACACACACACACACACACACAGTGAGTGCTCTGCGCTTAGTTTGAGAAGCGAAATTTAGAAAGTTAGAGTTTACAATGACAATATATGAATTACTGCTGGTGTTCAATAAAAAATGATATTATATGACTGCTCTCCAGTGTTTATCGGTCTCTGTGCATCCTTCTGTGTATCGTATCATTTTGTTTGGGTATCAATTTGTTCGTGTATCATTTTGTTTGCGTATTATTTTGTTTGTGTATCATTTTGGTTGTGTATCCTTTGTATTTGCCAAATAAAACAATAGTGCAATCCCTGTCGTATAGTCCTATATATAGGCTTACAGTTTTAAATATAGGCCTACACGGCTTACGTAAATCTTTTCCGTTGCAATAATTACAACTCTTGTCGACAAAGCTTCTTTATTATAGTCCCTTTCATTACACGTATTTTACAGCGCATTTAATTTCGTTCGAGATGATTTCGAAATGGTCATTAACCTCGAATTAAGTCCGGAATTGCTTGTCTGAAGAGAATGTTTCCACAAAGGCGACGAAAATATTGATCAGTCGCCATAATAGCATCTCGTCCCGGTCGGCAGTGAACAGTAGGGAACCAGCGCGTCCTTTCTTTACGAGGACCGAGTGACACGTAGAGGGCTGGAGGTTTTGTCTGATATTCGGTCAGAAGGTTTTTAATGCTCGATCAAGCTGACGTTTTACAACGGCGATAATGAAGAAAAAACTTAATTATTAATACGGCGGAAGTACTTCGCGTAAGGATCGCATTAAATTAAGTCTTTTTCAGAGCCGTGACGTCGGCGGCGCATGCGCGCGGAGTCTTTAATCTTTGGCGGCTGTGAAAGGATCGTCTGCTCGCTCGGCCGTCGGATCTCTAGCGGTGCGTTAATAGCCCAAAACCAGCCCAAAAGCGACGCTCAATGGGCCACTTAGGTCTTTTAACAAGCTGTTCATTGAGTCCGATAATGGCGACGATGTTTTGTGTCGTTCGGGTCGGCGCGGTGTTTTGATTGTACGGATCGCCATCATCTTGGTGGGGTCACGCGAGGCTCTCGACCTCTGACCCCACAAGTCGTCAGTCAAAAGGTAATTTATAAGTGAGCATAAGAAAGGGTACAATATGGCCAGCAGGCACAGGAGACGATGGTTAACGCCCCTACGCGTAATACAATACCCGAATTGTCACAGTTGTGAAGCGCTTGCCTTAAGATGTTACGGCTATACGATCCTTGTGTTATTTCTGTCCTCGGGCAGTGGGGCGCTACATAAATAACAGCTTGTCACTATGGGGTCTTTATTACACCGTCCGCCTGTGACTATTGGATATATAGGATGAGTCACGGAGAAAAGACCGCATTTAAAAGCAATGACCTTCAACAGAATATTACAACAGAAACAATAGGGATCTGTATAGAATACAATACATGATTGAAGTGCGGGGTATAAAAAGGTTTGAGAGTCCGGGTCCAGATTTATTTTCTCATTTTGACTTCGGTGTCTAATATCTGAAAATCTGCTACATGTCTAAATCCTGTATTAAACAACAATTTTCATACGCAGCCGATTGGTTGGGGACTTGAAACGCAGAGTATACGGGTTCGGGACTGTATACCTGAGACAGGATCTGTTTAGGGACCACAGTATATCCTTCACTCGCAACTGCTCAGCGCTATCGATTGATGCTTGGTCATTAGATAGTGGTGCTTAATAAAAACGTAATAGTAGCAGTATAGTAGTGGTGGTGGTGGTAGTAGTAGTCTATAGTGGTAATAATAATAATTAATAATAATAATAATAATAATAATAATAATAATAATAATCTGTGGGATAACATGTACCTCAGGTAAAAAATGATGATAATGATGATGATGATAAAAAGAATAATAATAATAATAATAATAATAATAATAATAATAATAATAATAATAATAATAATAATAATAATAATAATAATAATAATAATAATAATAATAATCAGTGCTTTTTTCTGCCGGAACACATTTTCCGGCACCTTTTTCAACTATTAAAAAATAACATAATTATTTTAATAAAAGAATAACTTAGTTATTTTAATTTAATGTGACACCAACAATATATACTCTCCCAGGACCCCTCCCAAACCCTGTTTTTTACTGGGGCTTCGCCCTCAATTTAGCCTTTCCATAATTGTTCAGTTCCGGAACCTTTTTTTCTAGAAAAAGGACTGATACTACTACTACTATTACTACTACTACTACTACTACTACTACTACTACTACTACTACTACTACTACTAATAATAATAATAATAATAATAATGATAATAATGATAATAATAATAACAGACGCGTTTGTATATCAGTCTGTCTTTGAATCGCATGCACTGTCGGTTGATGCCTTGTGCATTCGACACCGGCGCCATAAAACTTACTAATTAACTGCCTATTGTGGTCGCGTTATTCAATTCGTTGAAAACTCGACAAAACAGTCGTAGAGAGTCTCACTTTATTCCTATCAATTCAGGCGTGATTTTAATTAATTTTCGAACGATCATTTAGGTTCAATTTTCTATTATAGCACATTGGGATACGACAGAGTTAAAGCATTTATTACAAGGTACTATATATATACATATATATATATATCTGAATATATAGAATCAATACAGAGAGAGCTTACATATATATACACATTGTATACCTTTAATCTATATAAGATACGAATTTATAGACCTTAGGTTGGAACTCTTCAGATACAGTTGCATATAATATATTTGTATATGTATATATAGTAGGGTGTGTCTATAATTTGAAGTTTCAAAATTAATATCGGCCAGGTTGTGTTTGTGTTCCACCTTGAGAAACATTAACATTTGCCAAATTAAATGAAAATCAAAAGAGATTTAGAACTGGCGCAAAGCCCGGGAAACATTACCACTTAGAAAAAATGTCATACATTGTAATTCTCGAAGATCCAAACAATTTCAACACTTAAGCATAAAAAATGAGGCAAAAGCAAACCAAGAACCTTCAGTTATTTGTCATTACTTAGTCCCTTTAGTGCTTTTGGGAATCTATTTCGATGGTATTCAACCATTTGAAGAACAAATTGTTTCTCTTCCTCATTTCGAACCAGGGCTTCATTGAAGGACTGCATTAGAGCCACTCCTCTCTCCGCTAAATCGTTCGTCACTATTAGGGCGGATATGATGTATTTCGCCTCATTGAACGAATGCTCTGACTCCCATTGTTGTGGATCTCGATCAAGAAAAGCGTAATCGAATTTGAGGAGCTGGAAAAGTTTGATGGTAGAAGTGGTAAAAAAATCGGATAGCGCTTTTGTATACTATAGATGGATCATGTATGGGATGAATCCTCTTTGGAGGTTCGTCGGATCCCTGATTGTTGCGCATGTTATAGACCATGCGCTGTTTTTCGTCGAAGGTGACTGAATCGTCAAAAAGGCTGAGGCCAACCAAGGTCTCTGACAAATACCAAAGATGTTGGGAAAATGCTGTTAGGGCGACCTGTGAGACTTCCTTGTCTGGGCAAGTATGGATTGCCTTCAAGAATTGAAGATCGTTCATTGGGGCTTCATTGGGTGATGTACAGGTGAGCCAGTATTCCACGTAGGCTGTTGTCACAAAAAGTGAAACTCGAAGTAGATGATTCCACATCTTTTGAGAGTAAGATTGTCGAGATGTCCTCTGGTGTTGTTGAATGGGAAACTGCTCTCTGAAAAGCCACATCTTGATTGCATAAACCGCACGTGCCATCCAACGCGCGCGGTGAAATGCCTCTGGGTACCTGAACTTTATTCCTTTCGGTGGAATTCCTCCTAGGAAAATGACTGTTAGTTCTAATAGCTCTCCGTAGTCGTCTCTGTGGTATTCAGCATTCAGTTGCTGCAGTGCGAAGGTGATGACATTCTCTCGAATTTCTTTGACTCTTTGTGCTGCGTCTTTATCCTCCATTGCTGTGCGATAGATGTACTTGGTCTAATCATTCGCGGCCAGAAGTCACGAAATGACTGAAGAGTTCCAATTATGGAGACCTTACAGAATCATGCAGTGAAAATACCTTTTCCAGAACAATTTCAGAAACATGATGTCGACAGGCAAGGTTCAAGAGGTATTTTCCTAATTCCGTTTCCAGCTTGATGCATACCCGTGTTACTCGCCGTTGTTACGAAACACATGGCCACGATTCTGTATTCCAATCCCCAACTTCTGATCTCGGCCAAACACGCATCTGCCATGAAGGCAGCAGTCCCGGATTGGAGTTTGGGGATGGCCAATAGTTCGGTCACATCCTTACTAGATACCATTATTGGAAGACGATCAACGCACACTCGTCCAGTTTCTGTAAAATCTGGCATGATATTGCCGTCCCAGTGGATAGTAAGGGGAACCTTCGGATCGAAAGATTCACGAATCTCAGCTGCTAGGGCTGCACGGTTATCCTTCCTTGCTCGATGGATAGCAGAAGGACTGATGATCAGCTCACCAGCTGGTGCTGCATATAGATTGGATGCAGCGAGAGCAGAGGAAATGTGAGAGGCATTCCTGCTGCTGGTTTTGGTACGATCTAAAGCTGCTGCAACATCACGGGTAACTACAGAGATTGTTCCCTTTCGCCGCTTTGGTGGGCCAGCTGACGTTGAAGGTTCTGGTTCTCTTTCTGAGCTATTTGATGACGCCTCTTCCTCAGATGATGTTGCCAACAGAGAAACCTCCGTCGCTACCGCCATGCTTGCACGATATCGTCATGGGCGAGAGGATTATTGTTGTAGACAGATTGCTCCGATCGGAAACCACGACATTATCTGATTGGCACAAACTCATTCGGGGATCAAAGACATACTCTTACCAAGGGAGACAGCCACTCGCGTTAAATACCATATGCTATTGATGTAGCACCAGGTGTCTCCTCTAGAAAACTACAATAGCTTAATTAATTACTATAATTATGTTGAAGATCGAAAACACGAAGAACAGACATCATAAAGTCTAAAATTTTGGCCAAACCGAGACAGGTCACCGGGTTCCTAATTTCGGTCGCCTTGCGCCAGTCCTAAATGTTCAGCTATCGCGATATAATTTCGGATATGGCGTTTATACGCTAATTGGCATGATAATTCGACCTGGCCGTTAAAAGATCTTTGAGTTAAAAAATCATGTGCATCATAAAAACACCCTAATATATAGGCCTATAAGTGCATATAAATCTATATGTATATATACATGTATATATAGTCTATATATCGTGAAGTGCTGTGGATTGGAACTAATTACTGAAGCGTTGTGTCGATGAAAGAAAGGCCCGTATGTCGGTGTTTTCAACGGAGAAAACATTTGAACAATAAACGACTCGACAATGGCGGTCGTTCGAGCGTAATTCAGTCGCCGTCTGTTCGTCTGCTGATGTCACGAACAGCGAATCCAGCCACCAAATTGTGTCCGACACGTCGACTTCAGTACAGTTAGCGCAAACTACATTATAGGGCCACTGTTACCAGAGAGACGTCGCCGATCCCTTAGGGGCCAACTTATCGGTTCTGATGGCCGCTTTACGGCATTCGGAACAAATTTACACGGAGATCATCATATCTGACAAACAACTGAATAGGTTGAGTCGTTGCATGAAACTCGCTGAAAGTAACCGAGTAATCGGAATTGTGTAAACTAATCGCGTATACAGGCTGCGCCCAGAAAACAAACGAATGTGTATCAAGAATTCAAGATAGGGCCTACGCGTTTTCCTATATGTAGGCCTATCGGGATAATTTAGCACACTTTAAAAACCTTTACAAAGCGAAGTACATATTGCTATGTAACTGCATGACACGCAGGTCGATTTAAAATTAATATTTTAAGCCGAGTATTTTCGAAAAACCATCATTATTATAACATGTAGCACCTGGGATTAAGATTACTCTTAGTCCCAGGTAGCAAATAATATTAGGCCTACTAGATACGATAGGCCTACGATTATATCGTGCACCGCAGAGTTTATATCGACCGATGTTGCATAGATTTGCATTGACGTCAGATTACGCAATACGTCACGCGCATGCGCACATTTCAGAAAATGGATGTGGCATCTGGCTTCTGTTTGTTTCGGCTAATTTCACTTCTGATTCGTCGTCTATAATGAATGATCAGCCATCTTAATTATCTGGACGCTTTCCAGTGTCTTTATATCCCAATAAACACTCGAAGGTCGTGATATGTTGCGGTTAACGGCGCATTTGCTAGGTACATATAACGCCGCGGTCGTGCCTACCATATCGCTGTTGGTCTTGGCATTCAGTTTCATAATGTTATATTAATTTCCATAATTACTGGCCTTGTCTCTTGGCTCGCTGTTTGATAACCGTCTCCGTTTTCCGTTCTATTGATGATCGGATCGCGTGTTGGTCGAGTTTCATCCATTACACCGCCTCAATAATAATCGCTGGAAAATATGATCGCCATATTGCATGCAACGCCGTGAACGCCTTCGAGCGAGATCTGTATTACAGCAGCGTATTTTGCCCTTCCGCGATTCTCGGCTGGCGAAGGATTTTAGGGTTTTCATAAGCCCGAAACGCCAGACAGTAACTAGCTAAATTACTGCTGTGAATAATTTACGAGTTTATAAGGACAATTTGGCAATTATTATGTTGAAATAATCCGTCAACAACCCGATTCGTTTACTACGTCAAAGGGTCGTGGCCTCTCGTTGCCGGCGCATGGCGTGTCGTCGTCCATATGTGACGCATTTTTTGGCAAAGAGCCTGAATTATTTAGCGCAATCATTTTTAAATGAGAAAATTTATGGCGAGAATTATGGAAAACGAAGCCTGTTGAAATTACATTTTCAGTGGTTCTAATCGTCATTTTGTTCGCCAGGTGGAAGTAGTGAAGCGAGCTTGCGCTCCATCGTTTGCGATTAGTCCTGCCAAGCAATATCGCGAACTCTTAGCAACGTCGTAGTGTAGTGATTCCGTTGCTAAATGGCCTTTCAGAACGTCTGGAATTGGAGTCCCAGCCTGACAAAAATTGACAGACGTGTAAATGTCTCGGTCCTTGAATATTTAAGTAGGGGAAGTGTTGTTTGTCTATCTGCTCTGTTCTGTATGTCTCATTGGCGGCGCTTCGATTTACAAAGTAGTACGGCAAATTATGGGTAGCCTACGGCAAAAAAAGTGGTACGGCAAAAGTATGCTGTTGCCGTACCACCTTAAAAAGTGGTACAGCCGTACCACAAGTAAAGGCGGCGCCGCCACTGATCTATCTATCAGTCTGTCTATCTATCTATCTATCCGTCCGTCCGTCTGTCTGCCTGTCTGTCTAATTATATTATCTGTGTGTCTGTCTATGTGTCAGTCTGTGTGTATATCTATCTATATGAAACTTCTATCTTCATCTTGCCTGTCATATCAATTTACGTTACAGTTTATGATATGATGTACATACGTGTATACATATATATATATATATATATATATATATATATATATATATATATATATAAACTGCACCGTCAACACACACAAAAAGACTATGTGTTTGTGTTCTTGGTTCCGTCTTACTTTTTGTTATTTCGTCTAGGCCTATACTGACATATTTTTCTGCAACCTGCCAAAGCAAAAAAAAGCGTATTTTATACAGTTTACTAACAACTTAAAAATCGAATTTCACATCAGACTATGTGCGAAAGCCAAAATGAAAACCAAACCCATGCACTGTCCAGGTGTCTATGTTCTACAGCCTACTCATCGACTACGGACTTTGAACTGAATGTTATTGAATCTGAAGTGCCGTCTAAGTACTGACAAACAGGGAGGTGCACAACTAATTGTTAGGCGTATACGCGCATCCGAAATACTTCATCCACACCTGATAAGTTAATCGTTTGTTATAAGTGTAACAGACCTATGAACATTTAGACACCGGACTATTTATTACACCATAAATTTGGGCTATATTTCGCTAACTTGGCGGTTTTATTCTGTGCGTCCTGCAAGCGCGAAAATGCAGTGACGACTTAAAATGGCGAAATTTTTTGTCTAGGAAACAACGTAGGATTTCTATTTGTTGTTTGTAGAATTTTTTGCAAAAACTGCTAATTTGATCGCCATTTTTTTAAATAAAAAAACTGTAAACAATTTTTCCTCAAAGATCCCCAACGCTGAAATTTATGGCTCTTCAGTACCAAGTGGAAACCGTCAGATTATTCAGCTTCAAGCCTTCAAATGACGTTAATCGCATTAATTAGCCTACATGTGTGTAGGCATCGGCATACTAAAGAAGCCTAACAGGTCATCATTTCAGTTTCCAGCAACCTCCTCTTGAATGGTTGTTTCTCTGGAATAAATTATTAAGAGTTTTATTTTCGAATGATGCATTTTTATCGCCATCGAAAATTGCCTTATTTTGAAAACAGTAACGCAAGTAGGCCTAGGCCTAATCTATATGAAACTGAATCTTCACGTGCTAAAATGTTTGAAACAACTGTAAATCGACAACAAATTTGATCCTCCTTTTGTCTGGATTTAACTGGATCTACGTATGGCCCATCCCAAGTTCCCAACGTCAAGTTATCAACAACAATAGATCCATAACAGTCCATCCTGTTTGCCATGATGAATGCTTTCACCTGTCGATTTCAGAAGTTTGAGGCGCTGACCAGGAACTTAGGATTGGGTTAATCGCCGCTGCAACAGGGCTTCATTTTGACCATGTTCTCGGCAAAGTACATGGGAAACTGAACGATTCTGAGAACGCCCTCGCAAAGCGATTTGCACGGTTCGATGCACACCGACCATGGTATCATAAGCACGTAGAGCCATGACAGGAAGAAACCGACTGGCCAGCCGATCAATAGCAGTCCGAAGAACCACAGCGTTGCCCATAAAAGTCCCGGACACAGTTTCATCGTCGGATGCGACACGCTTCGATGGATATGCAATGACTCTTTCCTGGCGAATGTTCACAACCCTTGGCGATGTGCGCTCGACTGGAAACTTTCGTCAGCTAAAAGTATATAAAAATTACCATGCATACATATTAAGTATATTATAGGAATTATATAGCGCCCCATTTAATTAATTATTAACACTATAGCACGCTGAATAAATACCGTGGTGTATTTGCCAACTGTACCACGTAGCAAACAGGAGTCTATTTCAGCGCTCGCGAATAAGCTGGTGCCCTGCGCATAGCTTTCAAGTGACTCTTTAGAAATTTTTAAATTATATATGACTACGAGTTTCTCGTGATAGGCCGACTCAGAGAGGTTAAAGTAAACTAAACGCGGTGTTCAGGAAATCTCGGCGCCATCTGGATAATGAGAACAAACCACACATACGTGTATGTAGATCTTCTGAGTTCCGCATGCAAGCGCTTAAAATCTATTCTGTGTGAACGAGGGTTCTACTCAAGGTGCGACCGTGTGTACGGTACGTACGTTATTTTTTCAATAACGTACGTACGGGACGCGTACGTTATTATGCCGTACACAGGCAGGCCCGGTTCGTCTGTTAGGCAAACTAGGCAGCCGCCTATAGGGCCACCGATTTTTAGGGGCCGCCAATTTTGAATTTTTCCAAAATAAACATCAAAAAAATAATTTCTGGAAATTCATAAATGAAACAACGTTGGATTATTTTTTAATTATTATTCGCTAGATGGAAGTATTATAGCGTTGGTGTAATAAATTATGTTCAATTAAGATAGGGTTCGCCGTTAAGTTTTAATCATAAGTTTTTCCGAAAGTATTGAATCAGCAGTTCAGTTTACTCTAGTCTAGACGGTTAAAACATTTTCATTATTTTAAATTTTGTATTTTAATGAATGTTTGAAAATAAATAACGTAAATTTCAGTAAATCATGTCAGCTATAATAGGAACTAAGAGCGATTCTGGCGCTGAGAAACGAAATCGGAAAAAAAAACAAGATGAACTGTTGGAATCATAAAAAATGTTAGTTTCACTTTCATCAGACACTGAGGCAAAATAACCGTACTTTACTAGCTACTATACTTAGTTTATAGTGTTAATTTGTTATTTAATCGCAAAGTAAAAAGAGCTAGACCTAATGACTTCATTTTAATCGCAGGTATAATATTATATTATGGGTCGACGGGCCGCTCAAATGTAGCTTTGCCTAGGGCCGCCAATGTCTTGAACCGGGCCTGGCCGTACGTTACCGTACGTTAACATCAGTTCATGACGAAAATAAAATACATAATATTATGCAGAAGAAAAGTCAATAATAGTTGGTGTCGTAAACAATTTTAACCATTACATCAGTCAGCTGTGGCTGTTCAATGATCTCTACTTTAAAACTTTTAAATTCCAAATTGCTAATATTGTGTCTAATGTATAATATCAAGAAAATTAGATTGTACGGCACACTTTAGAGGATGGTCAGTGCTAGTGGTCATTTTATTGGTAATACTAAATTTCGGTACCGTTCGTAAATAACTAGGCCTGCGTACGGGGAGACTAATACTGTAGAGCTAAACTGATAATTTTTGACGTACGTGTGCGGTAGGCCTACGCGTACGTTATGAGACTATAGTTAATTGAGGTTCTTTGCGAATGATCAGATAAACTTGTGGCATTTTTAACGTACGCGTACAGTACGCGTACGTTATTTTTCTCGATAACGTACGTACGGTACGCGTAGCCTACGTTATTCCGGTAAGCTACATATACGGTCGCACCATGGTTCTACTTGTTGGGTCGGGAGCGTGTGAGTTTTTCCTTGAAGTTGCGATATACAAATTCTCATTATTAAAGAATATGATTATGCATAGTCTCGGACAGGGGCGGATCCAAGGGGGGGCCAATCCGGCCATGCCCCCCCCATTTGAAATTTACACAGGACGTGCCCCCCCCCATCCCGAAGTATATGATGATCACTACGTGGTCTTTCATGAGGAAAATAAAATGACTATAAAGAAAATGATAAAATCAAACCGGACAATTTGATTTATTAGTATGTAATTATGCATGTATGTATGTATGTATGCATAGTTTTGCATACGTATGTATGTATGTATTGTAGAGTAATTGTAATTGCCATGTATACGTTCGTAATGCAATGACGTGAACGGCGTTTTCTATATATGGCGCACAGTTAAGGCTTATTCGCCACTCCCGACCAACAGTCGGCATCCTGGTATAGAAATCGGTGGTCGGGAGAAACGACAAAGGTCGGAATTTGTGCGACAGTATGCATGTATGTATGTAATAATATGTAAGTGTGTGTGTATGTATGTATGCAGATGCGGCGATCTTGTTTGACTGGTGGGGGGACACTTTTGAACTGATCTGGTCAAAAAATTTTTCGCGCTCACGCGCGAATTTCTTATACTTTTTTGGGTCCACGAAAAATCATACATATGTATATATGCATGTAGGTATGTATGTATGTAATTATGTGTGTATGTGTATATGTATGTATGTATGTATGCACGTATGTACGTATGCCTGTTTGTATGTATGCATGTATGTAAGTAGGTATGTATGTATTATTTTTGGCCTCCCCCTGATAAACCTTCTGGATCCGCCCCTGGTCTCGGAGTATATAACTCTCCTTCATACATGACATATTCGCCAAACGCCAACCATGGATAGGGGCCTACACATGTGAAGAAGATGATTAAAATCGTTTTCGTTTGTAGAATAAATTGAAACGAGATAGCCTACAAAAAATTCAACAGCTTGTCGAAAGATTAGTATATAGGCCTATAGTATACTAAACGGCGTAACGATGGTCCCCTATAGATAGGCCCCTACTATACCTATAGTATACGTTACTGAGGAAGCACGGGTCCACTTTGCAGGAGTCGGGACCAACTCGGGTTCTCCTAAAAGACCCATTTCTAATAAAATCCAATGACTTCTATAGCACCGTTATATAAATACCCAAGACATCTGTCATTTCGAGTAAACTCGCAA